>JARBWK010000005.1:88464883-89664883 GCA_030556195.1 Anolis apletophallus | reverse complement strand
CCCTGTTCTACAATACTAGGAAAGATTTTAGAGCAAATCATGAAACGATCTGTAAGTACTTCGAAGGGAATGCTGTGATCACTAAAAGTCAACAAGGGTTTCTCAAAAACAACTCTTATCTGGGTTTTTTGCTAAAGTTACGTAGATGAAGCGAATGCTGCGGATATAGCATATTTTGATTTCAGTAAGGCCTTTGAAAAGATTCCCCTGTGATATTCTGGCAAACAAGATAGTGAAATGCGAGCTAGACAATCCTATAGTTGGATTTGTAATTGGTTGACTGATGGAACCCTAAGGGTGTTGTGGCCAATGACATCTTTTCATCTTGCAGAGAAGTGACTAATTGGAAACTGCAGGATTCAGTTCCGAGTCTACTGTTATTCAGCATTTTCATAAATAACTTGGATGAAGGTGTAGAGCAGCCTTTCTCAACCTGGGGGTCGGAACCCCTGAGGGTGTCAGAGGGGTTGCCAAAGACCACCAGAAAAAAACCCAGTATTTTCTGTTGGTCTGTGTGGTTCTGTTTGGGAAGTTTGGCCCAATTCTATTGTTGGGGTTCTGAATGCTCATTGATTGTTGGTGAAAAATAAATCCCAGCAAGTACAACTCCCAAATGTCAAGGCCTAATTTCCTCAAATTCCACCAGTGTTCACATTTGGACATATAGAGTATTCATGCCAAGTTTGGTCCAGATCTATCATTGTTTGAGTACACAGTGCTCTCTGGATGGAGGTGAACTACAACTCCAAAACTCAAGGTCAATGCTCACCAAACCCTTCCAGTATTTTCTGTTGCTCAGGGGAGTTCTGTGTGCCAAGTTTGGTTCAGTTCCATCATTGGTGGAGTTCAGATGCTCTTTGATTGTAGGTGAACTATAAATCCCAGAAACTACAACTCCCAGATGACAAAATAAATCCCCCCAAATTTGGACATATCAGGTATTAGTGCCCAATTTGGTCCAGTGAATGAAAATACACCCTGCATATTGGATATTTACATTACAGTTCATAACAGTAGCACAGTTACAGTTATGAAGAAGCAAGGAAAATAATTTTATGGTTGGGGGTCACCACAACATGAGAAACTGTATTAAGGGGTTGCGGCATTAGGAAGGTTGAGAACCACTGGTGTAGAGGGCATGCTTATCAAGTTTGCAGATGACACCAAATTAGAAGGGATAGCTCCTAGGATTGGATCAGAATTTAAAATGGCCTTGGTGCAGTAGAGATCTGGGCCAAACTAGCAAAATGGGTTTCAACAGGAAGAAATGTAAGGTACTAGTCCTAGAAAATAAATGAATGAAAGGTATAGATATAACCTGGCTCGAAAACAATACATGTGAAAGGGATCTAGAAATTTTAGAAGACCAGAAGTTGAACATGAGTCAACAGTATGATGCGGCAGCTAAAAAAGCCAATGTGATTCTAGGTCACATTAACAGGAATATAATATCTAGACCAGTGGACAATTCTAACCTGGTCCTAAGACTGTGGGTGCATCTACACTGTTCAATTAATGCAGTTTGATACCACTTTTATCACCAGGGCTCAATAGTTTGGAATTATGGGTCAATATTATGGAATCAATGTCTGGGGTGGGAGAAAAAAACCTTGTCTGTTGGAGGCAAGTGTGAATGTTGTATTGGCCATCTCGATTAGCATTGAATAGCCTTGCAGCTCCAAAGCCTGGCTGCTTTGAATCACATCGCAAAAATCACATTGCAAAAGCACAGAAGCCCTTGATGTTCGTAAACACCTTCATCTTTAAAAGCTTGCCTGAATATAAAGGGCATCCTGAACTCTTGTAACAATGGAATTGAACCAAACTTGGCATATTGAACTCTCATTACCAACAGAAAGTACTGAAAGGGTTTGCTTGGGAATTGACCTTGAGTTTGGAAGTTGTAGTTCATCTACACCCAGAGGGCACTGTGGACTCAAACAATGTTATGTTATGTTATTGTTTGTTTTCTATCCAGAATCACAATGCTGGAAGGAGGCTCACCACTTTAATGTCCCTAAAACAGGCATGGGAAACCTTCGGCCCTCTGGGTGCTTTGGACTTCAACTCCCACCATTCCTAACAGCCTGAGGCCTTTTCCTGCTTAAGTGGCTGAGGGGGAAAAAGGAAAAATGCCCGAGGCTGCTAGGAATGGTGGGAGTTGGAGTCCAAAACACCTGGAAAGTCCAAGTTTGCCCATGACAGCTTTCGACAGAGACCTCTTCCTCCCCCTTCCCCTTTGCGCCCTTTCTTCCCCCTCCTGCCAAACACTTACTTTTTCTTCTACACTGCCGCTTCTGCCGCCATTTTGATCTGAGGGGGCAGCATGAGGGGGAAGGGAGGAAGACGTGACCCGTGCGGGCGCTACTGCGCAGACTCGCCCCAGAGCAAAGCGAGGCAAAGCGAGCAGAGCGAGGCTGGGAAGAAGGGAGCCCGAGTGGAGAAGAAAAAGTGTTAGGCAGGAGGGGGAAGAAAGGGTATTGCAGGTTCCCATTTCCCACGGCACACCTGAAGATCGCTCACGGCACACTAGTGTGCCACAGCACACTGGTTGGGAAACACTGTACTAAATGTCCTTTTACCAGTAGCTGGCCACTTGGCGTGCCTCTTGTGTTGCTATAAGAAGGTCCTCCATTGTGCATGTGGCAGGGCTCAGACTGCATTGTAGAAAGTGGATTGCTCCTCTCCACACTTGCATGTTGTGGACTCCACTTTGTGGCTCCATTTCTTCAGGTTGGCTCTGCATCTCGTGGTGCCAGAACGCAGTCTGTTCAGCGCCTTCCAAGTCGCCCGGTCTTTTGTGTGCCCAGGGGGAGTCTCTCATTTGGTATCAACCATAGCTTGAGGTTCTGGTTTTCAGCCTGACACTTTTGGATTCTGTTTTGGACTCTGGCCTTCCAGATGCTAGACTACAAATCCTGTACTCCTCATGACTAGAGCTGATGGAGTTCTAGTCACATGAACATTTGGGAGGCTGCGAGGTTTGAATGAAGAGACAAGGCTCACGGGTATGACAGCTGGCTTTGAAAATCTCCTTTAATCTTTCTGTAAATCAAAACCATGGTGAATAATTACAGTACATCAGAGGTAGGGAACCTATGGCTCGGGAGCCTGATGTGGCTCTTTTCATGATTGCATCTGGCTCTCCAGAGCAGTCTGAGTCTCAGTTTCCCAGCATGCAGCGGGGAGGAGTGACGCGAATGTGCCATAACTGCCTCTTCCGCGCCGCCATCGGCACCTCTTCCTCATCCCCCGCTGCTCTCTGGGCCCTGCGTCCTCTTCGTCGGGGATGGCGGAGCCCGGTGGCAGCACCTCGTCTTCCTCTTCGTCCTCCGCCATGGGCCTTTTGCAGAGCCAGGTCTGAAGTGTCCTGTCATTCTGCCGGGGGAATCCTTTTCTCATACTATGTACGTATATTTAGTTGAATTCAGCCTTAAAATATATATATTATACGGCTCTCACTGAAATAAATATCCAAATATTTTGCTTTCATTGCTCTCTGAGTCAAAAAGGTTCCCGACCCCTGCAGTAGAGTCTCACTTATCCAACCTTCACCCATCCAACGTACTGTATTATCCTACGAAGTTTGCCACCTGGCCAGATTCACAGCTATTTCACTACATTGCAATGTTTTGGTGCTAAATTGGTAAATACAGTAGTTACTACATGACACTACAGTGTATTGAACTGCTTTTTCTGTCCATTTGTTGCAAGACATGATGTTTTGGTGCTTAATTTGTGAAATCACAATGTAATTTGACGTTTAATAGGCTTTTCCTTAATCCCTCCTTATTATCCAACATTTTCTCTTATCCAACCTTCTGCCAGCCCGTTTCTGTTGGATAAGCGAGACTCTACTGTAATTAACTTGGAGTTGCAGTGCAATAACATCTGGGGGCCCAAACTGGGTAAAAACTAAAGAGCGCCAACTGCTACGTAACATCATTATAGTTGGAACTCTGTATTCACGGATTCTTAAAGTCTTACGAGTTGAAAGGGATCACATGGTGCATGTAGTGCAAACCCCTGCCAGGCATGTAGCCGGGGGGGCTTGAGGGGCTTTAGCCCCCAATTCTCAGGGTGGTTCGCAAGAAGGCCTTACTGGTATATTATTTAAACTGTTATGTTTATTCATATTACAATCTGATCACCATGCTCAATATATTCCCTATGCATGGGGGTATTGGGATAGCGATACAAACGGTTTGCTAGGGTAGACCCTCTCTCACTCAGACTCAGCCCCCCCCCGAAGCAAAATCTTGGCTACGGGCCTGCCCCCTGCCATGTACAAAAAGCACAATCAAACCATCCCAGACAGATGGCCATCCTGCCTCTGTTTAAAACAAGCATGGGCAAACTTAGTCCCTCCTTCCATGTGTTTTGGACTTCAACTCCCCCCATTCCTAACAGCATCTGCCCCCTTTCTTTTCTCCCTCAGCCGCTTAAGCTGAACTGCATTATATAGTCAGTGTAGAACAGGCGTAAGGAGCTCCCGGTGGTGCAGTGGGTTAAAGCGCTGAGCTGCTGAACTTGCTGACCAAAAGGTCACAAGTGAGCTCTCGCTGTTAGGCCCTGCTTCTGCCAACCTAGCAGTTTGAAAACATGCAAATGTGAGTAGATCAATAGGTACCTCTCCAGGGGGGGGGGGGGAGAGGTGACAGTGCTCTATGAAATCATGCTACAGACAATGCTACAGACAATGCAGTTTGTATCTGGAGAGTGGGGTGAGCTCCCATTGTTAGCTCCAGCTTCTGCCAACCTAGCAGTTCAAAAATGCAAATATGAGTAGGTTCTGCAGGAAGGTAACAGCGCTCCATGCAGCCATGGCCTTGGAGGTGTCTACAGACAACACCGGCTCTTCGGCTTAGAAATGAAGATGAGCGCCAGTCCTCAGAGTTGGACACGACTGGACTTAATGTCAGGGGAAACCTTTACCTTTACCCCCTTTACTAGAACAGGCATAGGCAAACTTGGACGCTCCAGCTCCCACAATTCCTAACAGAGTCAGGCCCCTTCCTTTACTTAAAAGGCGGGGGGGGGAGAGAAAGGGTCCGAGGCTGTTAGGAATGGTGGGAGTTGAAGTCCAAAGAATCTGGAGCGCCCAAGTTTGCCTATGCCTCTGTTCTAGTAAAGGGGGTGCTTTGAATGCAATGTTCCTGCTTCTCGGCAGGGGGTTGGACTGGATGGCCCATGTGGTCTCTCCCAACTCTATGATTTGATGAACTGGAGTCCAACTTTGCCCACTCCTGGCTTCAAAGGAGCTTCCACCAGACTCTGAGGCAGAGAGTTCCACTGTTGAACAGCTCTTACGGTCAGGAAGTTCAGGGATCTCCTTTCCTGTCTTTCGAACCCATGGCTCCCAGCCCTAGCCTCAGTCCCACAACGCCTGGCAATCCCCCCAGCTTCTTTGGCGGGAACTTCCAAGCAGCCCCACCCACCCAGCCAGCCACGCACTCGGGCAGGCTCCCTGTCTCACCTGAGCCACCACATGTAGTTGTGCTCGTAAGGGAAGAAGCTGTGGGGGTCGTCGCAGCAGTACTTGACGTCCTGGAAGCCGCAGCAGTAGATGGCGCCGGCCTCGCCGCCCTCCCGCGGGCAGCTGAAGGCGCCCACCAGCACCTGCTCCGCCGTCACGTAACTCGTGCAGTCCGCGGAGCCCATGGCCACGGGGGAGCGGAGAGAGCAGGCTCCTCTCCGCGCCTCCCTCCCTCCCTCCAAGGGAAAGAGAGGCGAGCAGCCCTTCTTCCACGCCGCCTCTCCCCGCCTCTCCCTTCCCCGCTCACAGGGAGAGGGAGAGAGAGAAGGGACCTCTCACAAGCTTGGCTGTAACACAGCTGCTCTCTTTGTTGGCTGGACCCAAAGGGTAGAGTGCCCCTCTGCCCAGCTCTCACCAAGCCACCCTCCATCAGCCACCCAGGTTTACTCATAACCAGAGTCAACTTTCAAGGCACTTTCTTTTTTGGGAAAGGAATTATTCTTTGAATCCATGCTAGCAACCCAGTTGCACTCCCAGCCAGATGTTGGCTCCCCAATTTGTGCCTATTAGAACAGATAAAATCCCAGCTCTAGATCTCTTGGATTACGCAACTGACAAATTATATAAGGAATCCAGTTGTACTCCCAGCCAGAAGTAGAGGAAACTTTCAAGGCACAGCTGTGAGAGGAATTACTGTTTTGATCCATACTAGCTTGGGTACCCAGTGGTGCCGGGTTATTTGAAAAAGTCACTGTTAAGTTTTGGGGTGTTAGGTAATATCATTTAGTTAATTAGTAACAGTATTGGGTTGTTGTGTGTTTCCTAGCTTCAGTAACAGTATTGGGCTGTGTGGCCATGTTCCAGAAGCATTCTCTCCTGATGTCACATAACACCTATCCTCCAGAAGCTTCATTGGCTTCCGGTCAAGCACCGGATCTCACCTTCAAGGTGATGGTGTTAACTTTCAAGGCCTTGCATGGTCTGGGGCCGCTGTATCTGAGGGACCGTCTCTTCCCCTATCAACCCCAGAGGTCACTTCATTCCAAACAAATGAACCTCCTTGAAGTACCGACCTTCAAAGCAATCCGTCTTACATTGACGCAGCGCAGAGCCTTTTCTGTAGTGGTGCCGTCAATATGGAACACTCTTCCTAGCAATGTACGGGCCATGCAGGACCTTCTCTCCTTCCGCAAGGCCTGCAAGACTCATCTTTTCCGGCTAGCCTACAGATGTTTTGCCTACATCTATGGCAGACCTCTTCAGAGATTGTGAGGATGCCTGTCATAGGTGCAGGCGAAATGTCAGGAGAGAATGCTTCTGGAGCGTGGCCATACAGCTTGGAAAACACACAACAACCCGGTGATTCCCACATGACAACACACTGACTCACAAGCTCTCTTTTTAGGCTGGACGGGTAGAGTGTCCCTCTGCCCAGCTCTCACAAAGTGACCCTCCACCAGCCACCCAGGTTTACTCATAACCAGAGTCAACTTTCAAGGCAATCCAGCTGTACTCACAGCCAGATGTTGGCTCCCAAAATTGTGCCAATTAGAATAGATAAAATCCCAACTATAGACCTCTTGGATTACGCAACAGACAAATTAGATAAAGAATACAGCTGTACTCACAGCCAGAAGTTGAGGACCCTTTCAAGGCACAGCTATGAAAGCACTCACTGGGTTGTTGTAGGTTTTTTGGGCTATGTGGCCATGCTCTAGAAGCATTATCTCCTGACGTTTCGCCTACATCTGTGGCATGCATCCTGAGAGGTTGTGAAGTTTGTGGAAGCTAGGAAAATTGGGTTTATATATCTGTGGAAGGCCCGGATGTTTAATGTTTTTATTTATTTATTTATTATTCGTATTTCTGAGTCGCCACTCCCAAGTGGCTCGGGGCAACTCACAGCAGCAAAATCACACGGTAAAATCACATAATAAAAGCACGATAAAACATGGTAACATATTAAAACACAATAAAAACAGAGATAAAACAGTTGCATTTCTCGGTTTTACCATCCTTGTGGGAGGCTTCTCTCATGTCCCCACACGGGGAGCTGGAGCTATCAGAGGAAGCTCATCCACACTCTCCCCGGATTTGAACCTACGACCTGTTGGTCTTCAGTCCTGCCGGCACAAGGGTTTAACCTGTTGCACCACCAGGGACTCCTACTACGGGTGATGAGAATCACAATGCAAGGCCCTTTCTGCTTAGGCTGGAAGGGAAACAAGCCCTTCACTCTTTTAACTCATTTTTATCTCAAAGCTGGAAAAGGTGACTTGGGGTCATGGGGATAATGGGACCTGGTTTTGAAACATTTGCAATGTATACCGACAGGGTCTCTGTGATCAAGCAAATAAGTCAGAGGAAACCATGCTAATCATCTCTCACATCCCAACCTTGTGGGGCATAAGAAAGGTCATCATAGAAAGGACAGGTAGATAATTTTGCCTTTTTGTACAAAAACACTAATAAGGCTTAGGTTTGATTCTTCTAATATACAGTGTCAGGCTTTGCTTGTCCCAACTATTTTATTTATCATATCAGGAGCAAACCAAGGGTACAGTTGTAATGTATTTTTTAAAAAATGCAAAGTTTATATTAAATGTCCTTTAACCAGTAGCTGGCCACTTGGAGTGGCTCTGGTTTTGTTATAAGGAGGTCCTCCATTATGCATGTGGCCAGGCTCAGGCTGCATTATAATAGGTGGTCTGTGGTTTGCTTGTCTCCACACTCGCATGTTGTGGACTCTACTTTGTAGCCCCATTTCTTCTGTCTGCCCAGGAGGGAGTCTCTCATTTGGTATCAGTCATGAGTGGAGGTTCTGGATTTTAGCCTGCCACTTTTGGACTCTTGCTTGCTGAGGTGTTACTGTGAGTATCTCTGTAGATCTTAAGAAGCTGTTTCTTGATTTAAGGCATTGGCATGCTGCCTGATATCCGAACAAGGTGTGGGCCAGAGATGTCACTACCTTGGTCCTTCCATTATTGGCTGCTACTTCCCAATGGATGTCAGGTGGTGTAACACTGGCTAGACAGTGTAATTTCTCCAGTGGTGTAGGGCACAGACATCCTGTGATAATGCGGCATGTCTCATTAAGAGCCACATCCACTGTTGTAACGTAGTGTGATGTGTTCCACAGTGGGCATGTGTACTCAGCAGCAGAGGAGCAAAGCACCAGGGCAGATGTCTTCACTGTACCTGCTTGTGATCCCCAGGTTACGTCAGACAACTTTCTTATGATATTGTTTCTAGCTCCCACTTTTTGCTTGATGTTCAAGCAGTGCTTCTTGTAGGTCAGAGAGAGGTCCAGAGTAACTCCCAGGTATTTGGGTGTGCTGCAATGTTCCAGTGGGATTCCTTCCAAAGTAATCCTCAGAGCTTGGGATGCTTGTCTGTTCTTAAGATGAAAAGCACATGTCTGTGACCTAGATGGATTAGGAATCAGCTTGTCCCAACTGCGATCAAGTGATTGCTGCACCACAAATTACCCTTTGAGTCTTACTCCTGGGAGAAAGCTGGAACAGACATCAAACTAGCAAACAAAGCAAATCCTACCAGGATTTCTTCTTCACAGTTTTTGTTTTCTTTCCCACCCCCTTTTTGTTTCATGCCCTTCTTTCAGGAATATACACCTGAGGACAGTACCTGCTAAGATTCTGTGAGCGTTTCCAAATGCAGAAATGCTTTAACGTAACCAAACCCCATAATTATCACATCTGCTCAGGTCAGTGCAGGTCAGTACATGGAAAGTGAAATCCTACAGGGCCAGTTTATTGCAATCTTGTTTGAGCATGTCCAATCATTGCAGTCTAGACATACTATACCCATTCTACATTTCTAAGCTGAAGAGCCGGCGTTGGCCATAGACACCTCCAAGACTATTTTTTGTCCAAAAACACTAATAAGGCTTGGGTTTGATTCTTTTAATATACAGTGTCAGGCTTTCCTTGTCCCAACTATTTTGTTTATTGTATCAGGAACTAACCAAGGGTACAATTGTAATGTTTTGGCTTTTGACTGTATGGAACGCTGTTACCTTCCTGCTGGAGCAGTACCTATTGATCTACTCACATTTGCATGTTTTCAAACTGCAGAAGCTGGGCTAACAGCGGCAGCTCATGCTATAACAGAGTTGGTACTTTGAGCAGGAGTACAGTCAGTGGAGAGTGATGCACAAGCGAGAGCTATAGAGTAGCTGGCTTTCTGTGCCAGAAATAAAGCTAGCATGCATGCCGTAAATGCTGTGCCCTGATTGGTACGCCAAGTGTATGCAATGATTTGCCAAAGTACATCATGTGTCTTCAATGATAACAAAAGCCTTGATTGGCCAAAGCAGTACAAGGCATGGTTTTGTTTACCTGAATGCTAATAGGTCAAGAACTACGCAGGCGCAGAAGGGTCTGCCCCCTCCTTTGCTGGCAAGGAAGGGACAGCAGCAAATGTTACGATTTGAGTACAGGCTGACCAGAGCCACTGATACTGTTCTATGGGAAATGAATTTCTTGCTGCGCAACAATGCTAAACGAATGAAAGCTGATAATGATATGATGCTAATGAAAGTATTGTGTTTTATTGGATAATGAAATGTGTTCTGAAGACACTAGCCAATGGGGGAAATAAAGAAGGGCGTGACAAGATCTGCCGCCATGAGGGGAATATAATGACTGCTCTTAGAATGTATTTCAGGATTTGCCCCGAGCAGCTTGTTCTGTGGGTGAACCCCACCAGCTGGTGTCCAATTTAATAAACTTGACTTCACTTTGAAAACAGTCAATTGTCCGTTCTCTCGTTCCTGTGCCTGCGCGTCCACGTCACCTTTGGTAAGAAAGTATTTGCCAACCCGGAGTTCTGGGACTCCTAATTTGCTGCTACAATGCCACTCCCCAGATTCAAACCGCCAACCTTTTGGTCAGCAAGTTCGGCGGCTCAGCTCTTTAACCCACTGTGCCACCGGGGGCTTTAAATCCTTAGTAAATATCCTAAAAGATGTCTCTGATGTTTTCTTCGTTTAGTATTTTACAATACAGCTTTTACTATACAGATTGTTGAAATGAATGGGGAAATGTGGATTGAGGTATTAAGAACAATGGGCTTTGTGTTTCAGAACATGCACAAACCATCCCTTCCACACAGTCATATAACCCAGAATATTAAGGCAGATAATCCACAATATCTGCTTTGAACTGGATTATCTGAGTCCACACTGAAACATAATACAGTTTAATGTTGATTTTATACAGCTGTGTGGAAGGGGCCAAATAAACCAGGCCAAGTTGGGACAAAGTTGACTTCACTGAATGGAACGTTCAACCTGAGTCCGCATCCTATTGGCAGTCGCTGATCGTGTTCACAATGAGGCAGAAATTCTAAACAGCTCTAACTGATAATAGAGCAACCAGTAGCATGATAATATATAGGAAAGAAACAGAGGAGGAAAGGTTGGGATCGAAATGGTAAGTGAAAGGAAAGCAATGAGAAAAAGATGGCATTTCTATTTTAAAAGTGTCAATAATATGAAATTTAAATGGGCATGTTATTTTTAAAAGGAAATCACTCCTCTTAAAAGTGGTTGGAGGACTAAGCATTCATCTTCTACTACACAGAAGAATGAGGAGGAGGAGGAGGAGGAATGGGAGGATTTGGGAATGACTTGTTCTGCCTCAACAGGAACTTGGTTTCTGGGGTGCATTCTAGACCATTCTCAACCTGTGGGTCCCCAGGTGTTTTGGCCCACAACTCCCAGAAATCCCAACCACTTTACCAGCTGTTAGGATTTCTGGGAGTTGAAGGCCAAAACATCTGGGGATCCACAGGTTGAGAACCACTGAGCTAGACTGTAAAAGTGTTTCTCAACCTGGGGGTCAGGACCCTGGGGAGGTTGCAAGGGGGTGTCAGAGGGGTAGCCAAAAACCATCAGAAAACACAGTATTTTCTGTTGGTCATGGGGCTTCTGTCTGGGAAGTTTGGCCCAATTCTATTGTTGTTGAGGTTCAGAATGCTCTTTGATTGTAGGTGAACTATAAATCCCAGCAACTACAACTCCCAAATGTCAAGGTCTATTTCCCCCAACTCCACCAGTGTTCACATTGGGTCATATTGAGTATTTGTGCCAAGTTTGGTCCAGATCCATCATTGTTGAGTCCACAGTGCTCTCTGGACGGAAGTGAACTATAACTCCAAAACCCAAGGTTAATGCCCACCAAACCCTTCCAATAGTTTCTGTTGTTCATGGGAGTTCTGTGTGCCAAGTTTGGTTCAATTCCATCATTGGTGGAGTTCAGAATGCTCTTTGATTGTAGGTGAACTACAACTCCAAATGACAAAATCAATCCCCCCGTAAATCCCACCAGTATTCAAATTTGGGCATATCAGGTATTTGTGCCAAATTTGATCCAGTGAATGGAAATACATCCTGCATATCAGACATTTACATTATGAGTCATAACAGTAGCAAAATTACAGTTATGAAGTAGCTACGAAAATAATTTTATGGTTGGCGGGTCACCAGAACATGAGGAACTGGATTAAGGGGAAGGTTGAGAAACACTGCTGTAAAATTAATGCTATTTGATACCACTAAGTGTCATGGCTCAGTGCTATGGAATCATGAGATTTACAGTTTTTCAAAGTCTTTAGCCTTCTCTGCTAAAGAGTGCTGGTGCCTCATCAAGCTACATACAGCTCCCATGAACCCATCACATTGAGTCATGCCAGTTTATGTTGTGTGAAACTGCATTCATGCTGCAATGTGGATGCACTCTAGAACTACAATTAAATATGTCGTGTTGTAATAATAAATAAAAAATGCAAGCATTTTGGTCTTCCCCCAAATCAAACAACAGCTTAAGTGAGGAAACAGCTGTTTTGACATTATTGCTGAACAAAAAGAAAAGCAGGAATTCATATTAATAGTTCTAAATATTTGAAAATACATTAAAATGAGACACCCCCCCCCCCCAGTGGCAGAGTGGGTTAAATCACCGAGCTACTAAACTTGCTGACTGAAAGGTCAGCCGTTTGTATCCGGAGAGTGGGGTGAACTCCCATTGTTAGCCCCAGCTTCTGCCAACGTAGCAGTTCGAAAGCATGCAAACGTGAGTAGATCAGTAGGTTCTGCGAGAAGGTATCATAGCTCCATGCAGTCATGCTGGCCACATGACCTTGGAGGTGTCTACGGACAATGCTAGGTCTTTGGCTTAGAAATGGAGATGAGCACCAACCCCCAGAGTCAGACACAACAAAACTTAATGTCAGGGGAAACCTTTACCGTTTTATATTTAAATGATCTATAGTAAATATATAGGATTAGCCATAGTATTGGGCAGAGTACATAGCTAACTTAGGTGGCAGATGCACATCTGTTCGTGTTACAGAGCTCTATGTGTCTCAATAGATCTTGGAAACATTACTTCTTTGCATTACACCTTTCCCATAATCACTTAAGATCTAGATGCACAGTGTCGGTGAGAGAGCTTGTCCTTTAGCCCAGCAACAAAATATGTTGTGCCTGTTTATATTCACTTTACTTTGTTTTTGGCTGCTTCAGAAACGTTAACTTTTTCTTTACATTGCGCCGAAGTTTCTGACCCACAAACAATAGTGAATGTTACTAGATGGAAGCATTAAATGGTGAAGCCACCCAATCAATCTTCTGGGAAGAGGGACGACTCCGTATTAAGGGATGGCATTTTCATTATCTGTGTAACTAGTTCTTTTTAAAGGAACTTTACCACTAATGACATTTCAAACAAAACAGATCAATACCGCCTAAATGCCATCTGTGCCTCAACCTCTGAGGTCACTTTGTAATCACCAACATGGCCATGCAAACTATTTCTCTCTGTTTGTGTCTCATCCGTTTTCTATTCTTTTAAACATTCTGCACAGAAATGTAATTTGTCCAGATTCATGTCCGCATTCTAATCTTTGCCTCTCTTCTTATTAAATGCTCAGCTTGGGGAGTTTGCAGATGTATGTATGTAAAACAAAGTACATTGGTCTATGTTGCAGAAAATGCTTTTCTTATGAGAATTAGGGTGACTACACTAGTGGGATGAGAAAATAAGAAAATACACATTAAAATAGCAAGAAGGACAGAAGAGGCAATGCTGTTTTACATATGATACAATTAAGGCATGATTAGGAAAATGATTTTTCCCCTGGGCATATTCTGCATTTCTCTCCCAGTAGCACATTAATTTTGCAATATTATAAGCAGAGCTTGAAGCATAATGTTTAAAACGTATCTGTCATGAATGTATTATTTTTCAGTTGACCGAGTTCTTATTTGGGGACAATCCCCTCATTATATTCTCCCCTTTCCCTGCAGTTATGGTGACCATAGGGAATTCCTTCTTGGAGCAAATAGCAGCTTTGAAGGGGATGTTACTCACACTTAATGCTCTGTTCTGCTCTTGTTTTCTCTTTCCCCGCTCCACTCATAAATATTAACATGAGACATGGTCATTTAATGATTTAATGTAATATACCTCACGTTTGATTTGGCTTTTAATGCAGGATTCAGAATGTTTTGCTTCTTTTTTTGTCATTCTTGTTATTTAGTTAATTTCATATTATATCCTTCAATAACAAGCCTGTAAGTTGCTCATTCAGTCTCTCGATCTCCATTGTGCTTGTTTGTATTGAATTTTATTTCAATGTATAGTTTAGCCCCTGTTGGCGTAGCGAGTTAAACCGCTGAGCTGCTGAACTTGCTGACCAAAAGGTTGTCAGTATGAATATGGGGAGCGAGGTGAGCTCCCGCTGTTAGCTCCAGCTTCTGCCAACCTAGCAGTTCGAAAAAATGCAAATGTAAGTCACTCCAGTGGGAAAGTAATGGCGCTCCATGCAGCCATGCCGGCCACATGACCTTGGAGGTGTCTACAGACAACGCCAGCTCTTCGGCTTAGAAATGGAGATGAGCACCACCCCCCAGAGTTGGATACGACTAGACTTAATGTCAAGGGGAAACTGTAACCTTTAAAATAGTTTAGCAGAATGTTGTTATTTGTTTTGTTTGATATCTGTACTGTATAATTTCAATTTTATATAAAAACAAAATGGAATATATACCATACCACAGTAAAGAAAAAAGCACACATAAACGGAAGCATTTTAGAAGCATTAGTACCCAGGAAGGGAAAATATAGGTTTGTTTTTTAAATCTCCTGATGTCATTCTTTTTTTTTTGCCTTAATATGAAACATTAACCACAGGAAACATATGACGAAATTGAGCCATATGTTAATATCGCCAGCGAAAGACAGCCACTTAGAGTGACATATACCATCAACAGAAAAGTGTACAATGAAGAAGAATTTGAACGAGATCATGACCAAAACGTTCAGTCACCATCCAATCAGGACTTTGAGAGCCCTCCAGCTGGACGGAAAATTCAATGCAGGTGAGAATCAAACAAGACTTTTGTTCCTTTTCTTTGAAGATAGCATGCCACCTTGTATTGTAATTAAATGGATGGAATATCTTTGTGTTTGCAGATTGATGTCATTCAGGGCTACCAGGTAAAATCAGTAAGCATATAAAGATTGAAAACAAGCACAGCTAGGACAAAAACACATAGAATAAAATGCTATTAAAAACACACAGCAGACAACAGGCCTCCTGTGCCTGTTTTCATCCAATAGCCCTAATATGTGAACCTGGGGGTTCACATGTATCCTACAGGAGGCTCAGGAAGTCAGATACATCTACGAGGGGCATTCATTTCAAGATTTCCCCTGACCCACTTCTATTTATCACAGGACACTGAAACTGCCCAACTGTGTAATGATATATGTCTCTATAGGTTACGTGCCAATTTACAACTCAGAACTGATAACCTTCTTGATTTTACTGGTGCTGAAGTGGTGTGAGTTTTGATAATGGACCCAGTAAAATACAGAGCAGTCCTCAAGTTCCTTTACTTGAAAGGCCGTACACCAAAGGAGGCGTTCAATGAGAAGAAAGAGGTTTATGGTGATGATTCCCCATCATATGATGTAGTCAAGAACTGGCATTGTCCATTCCAGTGTGGTTGGACTTTGATGGAAACAGTTCCTATTCCAGGGAAATCCCACTCTGCTATTGATGAACACACCATTCAGCAAGTAAAGGTCGCCAATTTGGAAAATTGCCACGTAACCATTCACCACCTAGCCCAAAATGTCAATATTAGTGTGGGGTCTGTAAAAAAAATCATCCAAGACATCTTCACATGCATTAGGTATTCACTTGCTGGGTCCCCCAGCTGCTCACACCTTCCAGAAGCAGGAATGAGTTGAATGCTCTTAGGCTCTATTGACGATGTATCGTAGAAACCAGGAGGACTTTTTCAATACACCAATCACACAGAATGAAAGCTGGGTCCATCATTATGATCCTGAGACTACAGTCCATTCGATGCAATGGAAGCATCATGACTCACCGCCTCCAAAGAAGACACATGCCCAACTCTCAGCAGGCAAGGTCAAGCTCACAGTATTTTGGGACCAACACTGAGCACTATTGATGGATTTCCTAGCAAAGGGTACCATGATCACTGGGGCATACTATGCTTCACTGCTGCGGAAATTGTGGGAGGCCATCAAAACCAAGAGATGTGGCATGCTCACCAAAGGTGTCCACTTTCTGCAAGACAATGCACCAGATCACAACTCCCATGTTGCCCAAATGGAAGCATGCTCCTGTGGTTTTGAAATTCTAACATATCCCCCTTATTCACCCGACCTCACACCATCAGACATTCACCTCTTTCCAACAATGAAATTATTTTTGAAGAGCAAGTATTTTTCAGATGATGAGAATCTGATTTCCAAAGTCACAACGTAGCTTTTGGAGCAACCTGCCAGCTTCTAGAAGCGAGGTGTTTACAATTTCTTAAAAAGATGGGAGAAGTATGTGTCCCTAGGTGTCACCCATGTAGAGAAGGACTCATAACTGTGCCAAGTTTAATTGCTCTCAGTCCACGGGAAGTCTTTAATGAATGCCCCTCATAAGTAAAGTATATAATATAGCCTGCCAGCTATATTCCTTCTACCCTAACACACTGGGGAAAATATTCTGGATTTCCATTTATTCAGCCGAAGAGCTGAGATAAACCCTTTCTTTCAGTGAGAAAAGGACCCTTCCTGTCAATAAAACTGCATGTTCAGACTGGGAACATTATGTGTGTTTGCTCCCATGCAATTTAAGCAGTGTTTGGCTCACGGTTCCCATGTCAGCGGATGATGAATGTACTCTGGATTTTGTCCAAATTGTAAATACACCATTCCGAAGTGCTGCAATTGGGGAGGAATAGGGTTCAGTACCATGGACAGCTTTTAATGAAAAACTGAGCTAAATTTCACAACAGATTTACCAAGCCATTGGGATAGATGCCAAGAGTGTGTGACTGGTGTGCATGTATCTGCAGTTATTTATTATATCTATGGTATATCCTAACTTTCTCCTTAAAAATGGGCACTCAGTGCATCTTATAAGACAGGCCCCATCCCTCCCCTCTTTTCGTAAGAGTTTGAAGACCTGGTGGTTTCAACAAATCTTTGAGAGTCACCAGTACTACCTCAGCCCACATACTGCTGGACATGATTCATGACCCTGGGCATTCTCCTAACAGGCCCCTGGAAATGAGCAGCCACAGGCCCCTGCCCGCTAATGTTTCTAGCCTATTACAGTACTGTACCCAAATGCTGGACCTATCTTATTTTAATTTGTACCAGTCTTGGTCCGGCCTTTTTTAATTGTCCTGACCCATTCCTTCCCATGCCCTAACAAATAGAAATGAATAACAGGCAGGATTTCTTTTAATATATGTGTGCTATTGGGTAATTCCATGCTTATGTTGTTGTTACTGTTATGTTTGCTTACGTTGCGATTCTGTATGTTCTGATGTTGTTACTTAGAAACCGCCCTGAGTCCCCCTGGGCAGATAGAGCAGTATATAAATAAAGTTTTGTTTATATTTATTATAATTTGTAGACAAAATAAGTACAGGCAGGACCCGAGTTACGAACAACATAGGTTCTGTAACACACATATATTAAAAGAAATCCTGCCTGTTTGTTCTTAAGTTGAATTTGTATGTAAGTTGGACAAAGCACATTTTTAAACTGTAACTTCATCGATACACACACACATACATGCAAGCATTGGAGGGCATAGGGAAGAGTTAACACACATGTAGTGTTTGTTTTGCTGCCTGTGCCCCTGTTCAGAAGATTTCACCTCACTTTCTCTCCCTGTGATAACTGGATTTTGAAAATTTGGCTTGTTTTAGAAACAAGGATTGGTGATAAAGCTACAGATGTGACACCTTTTCTCCATGGTTATTCAGGAGTGGATTTCCCTTCCTAAGAGTAGATTTCTCTCTCTGTTGTCTCACCTTCACTTTTAACTATGAGTCATTCAAAAGTCGGATGTTTGTAACTTGGAGAATGCTTGTACAATTTAAACATAAGGACAGAATAAAATGCTGTTAAAAACACAAAACATATCAAACAGCACCCAAACAGCTCAAACCTTTTAACAGCTGCACAGTTTAAAATGCCAAAGGCAGTCTGAGCTAAAAGGTCTTTGCCAGTCTGTAAAAGATAATAGGGAGGGAATCAGCCAAACGGCCCTCTGAAATCAATATAAACTGCCATATATTGAGCTTTGTCATATAGATTACTGTCTTCATCTAACTGTTAATTTTAATATTTGAAAGTAGCAATGAAAGAATTATATTTTGAATTTTTATTTAAAAAAATAAAACTTTCCCATTAATTGATTCAGATTAGTTTCTATCAAAATAAATTACTATCATAATATTATGACTATAAAAGTATTACAATAGATTCTCAGTTAACCAGAAACCAAGCAACCGGGGGGGGGGATCAAAGAAATACTACTTAAAATTAAAATTAAAATTAAATCGGAGTTGTTGTATGTTTTCCGAGCTGTATGGCCATGTTCCAGAAGCATTCTTTCCTGACATTTCGCCTGCACCTGTGGCAGGAATCCTCAGAGGTTGTGAGGTCTGCTGGAAATTAGAAAAATTGGGTTTATATGTGTGTGGAATGTCCAGTGTGGGAGAAATAATTCTTGTCTGTTGGAGCTAGGTGTGAATGTTTCCATTGGCCACTTTAATTAGCATTTAATGGCCTGACAGTTTCAGGTGTGGCTTCTTATTGCCTGGGGGAATCCTTTGTTGAGAAGTGATTAGCTGTCCCTGATTATTTCTTGTCCGTAGTTCTCCTGTTTTTGAGTGTTCCTTATTTATTGTTATGGTTTTAGAGTTTTTTAATATTGGTAGCCAGATTTTGTTCATTTTCATGGTTTCTTCCTTTCTGTTGAAATTGTCCACATGCCTGTGGATTTCAATGGCTTCTCTGTGTAGTCTGACATGGTAGTTGTTAGAGTGGTCTAGCATTTCTGTGTTTTCAAATAATATGCTGTGTCCAGGTTGGTTCATCAAGTGCTCTGCTATGGCTGACTTCTCCAGTTGAAGTAGTCTGCAGTGCATTTCATGTTCCTTGATTCGTGTTTGGGCATTGCTGCGTTTGGTGGTCCCTATGTAGACTTGTCCACAGCTGCATGGTATACGGTAGACTCCTGCAGAGGTTAGAAGATCCCTCTTGTCCTTTGCTGAATGTAGCATTTGTTGGATTTTCTTAGTGGGTCTGTAGATAGTTTGTAGGTTGTGTTTCTTCATCAACTTCCTTATGGGGTCAGTGGTTCCCTTGATGTATGGCAAGAACACTTTGCCTCTGGGTGGATCTTTGTCTTTACTCTTGCAGCTTGTTCTCAGTCTTGCAGCTCTTCTGATGTCTGTGGTGGAGTATCCATTGGCCTGTAGAGCCCAGACAGCAACTAAAAGAACAAATACAACAAATTCTAGATAGGATAAATTATCCAGTACCCTCTTCATCTTGCCACTTCCTATGGGAAATTTCCTAGAAAAACACGACTGTTATAACTTATTTATTTATTTATTTGTCACGTTTCTATACCGCCCCTCTCAGCCCAAAGGCGACTCGGGACAGTTTACACAGGCAGTCTCTGCCCTCAATACAACACAGCAACAAGTCAACCCCCCCCCCAGAAAAAAACATATAATAACAATTTAACAATTAAAAACATACAATTGCAGCCTCAGCGTCATGTTGTTCTCAGACTTTCTCTCTAAAATCTGGTATACAGAGGAAGGTTGCCTATGATAATGTAATAATAATACAAATAATTTTATTTCTCACTCACCTCTCCTTGTGGCTCAAGGCAAGTTACAACATCCCTTATTTATTTCGTATCAAAAGAATTGCATAAATTAGTATAAAGCTGATAAAGATAGAAGGAGTGCAGGCGGCTAAATATCTTTTGACCAAAACAGGCAACAGCAATGGCATTGTCTGTAGCCTCCAACAATTCTTCCTCCATACATGAGGCAGGGCATAGTGGACAAGCATACAGATGCAGAGTTGTCTGTTCTGCTCCACAGTCACACAAGGTGTGGGATTCTTTTAGGTAATGCCATTTTGCCAGGTTGTCATTTGATCTACCCACTCCACTTCGGAGTCTGTTCAGGGACTTCGAAGTTGCCCCTTTGCGGTGAAGCTACGTTCAAATCAACCGGCTGGACAGGGTGGACCCTCTCTTAAAGATCCCACCGCTGCCGCCAATATGTGACCACTCCACTTCTTGACCGGCCTCAGACTGGACAATCTTTCTATGTCCACACTGCTGACCTCCAATCCAAGGAAACCTCGAAGTTACCTCAGCAACTTCACGTTTATTGGCAGGGTACTGTCTCACCCCTTCACCATTTAACTGACTGGAGTTTTAAAACTTCTCAGTGACCACTTGACCACGCTGCCACCATTTATCCGGCTGACCACTGACTTTGAGGGCCACCACCAATAAAAGAATCAGGAGAGGTGTTTTCCTTTTAAGATGCAAACAATTTATTTTGACACAAATGGGTACAATCTTGGTTGGTTTCAAACTTCCTTAGAGGCACAACTTTTTCTGTTACATAACACAATGGGGACCTATTATAGGGTTTCCACTAAACCTCTATAAACCCCTGCAACTTTAACTAGGGTCTCTATACCCTTTAACTGGACTGCTCACTAGCAGACCTTAAGACACACTAACACTGGACCGTTCTCTTTCAGTCCTTAGGACACTCTCAACTAGAACATAACTCCCCCCCCTCTCATTTGGCAGTTGGCTTCCCGCTCTTTTCCAACTGTAGAATTCAAACCTGAACATTCTACTAGCCTCTAGCCCTGGTTGCCATGGCGACAGCTCTTCTAAGCTTCTGCCATGCCTCCCTTCTGTTTCACCCACAGAAACAAACCATAGAACATTCAAAACAACATACATTTTAACACATGTCACACAACATTTACACACAAATAATCAACATCATTACATTACCTTCCTTCCTCCCCGAAATTATTTTTAATTCTCTCTGTCCAGAGTGAATTAAAAATAATGCCGTTAGCAAGACATTATATAATCTTATACATTTCACATATACATTTATACTTACACAACTATATACAAACCATATCCATTCTGTAATCTGAATTTAAGTCTTCTGTAACTGCTGTGCTGATGCAAGGTTGTCAGCTACTGCCATCTCCATTTCCCTTTCACATGCACTGGAACTGGCTCTAAAAATCTCGTAGTCTTCTCAAGATCAGCGGACCTCTCCATCTTAAGAGTTGAAAGGGCTGTTCCTGTACTGCCTTAACATTACTGCAGCCAGTTGCTTAGTTTCTCATCCCAATCGGCTGGATGTTGTTGAGTGTACGCCTTGATCATTCTTACTAAGGTCTTCCTAGGCCCCACAAGACCATTAGTTTGTGGATGGTAAGCAGGACGGTATCAGATGTTTATTCCACACATCTCCAACAGTCTTTCCATCAGTCTTTGGCGTAAACTGGGTTTTTTCCCAAATCCGAAATCAGTTTCTTTGGGATATCCTGTTCTTCCCCATATAGACAACAAGGCGTTCGCTACTGTGGTTGTATCAATATTAGTCGGTAACGCCACTGCTTCTGGGTACCTCGTGGCATAGTCCATCAAAGCAAGGATATACCTGACGTCCCTCTACGTTGCCTTTGGTAAGGTCCACAATATCGAGGAATCCTTACACGATAAAATGGTTCTCCAATTAGTGGCATAGGAATTAGGGAACCTTGGTCTTATCTTTTCCTGTTCCGACACGCTGACATGTATCACCACGATTGACAAAACTCTTTAATGTGCTGATACATATTGGGCCAAAAAGAAATTTCTGGTGATGCGCTGTGTGGTGCGTCGAATTCCATATGGCCACCTTGTGTGTGCTTGCGTGTGCCAAATTCATAAGTTGTCCCTATAAGCTTGGGGCACAACTATTTGTGTGCAAGAACTAGTTCCTCCTGGAGACTTCCACACACATGGTCTCTCCCTATACAACACTCGTCCTTTAACCACAAATCTTGAAGGATTTTCTTTTGATAAGACTTTCGTCTCATCCTGAGCCGCAGTAAATAAAGATCTCAGTGTTTCATCTGCCTTTTTTGCTCATTAGCAATATCCTCTTCTCCTGCTCCTGTTTTCACTAACTCTATTATATTTGAACTTGTCTCAGGATTTTCTTCAGGGATAATATCAACTGGTAAACAAAAACATCTTGCTGTTTAACTGGACCTTTCAGTTAACTCATCATCTCTTGTTAAATACTTGATCTTCCTTACAATATCATTCCCCAGCAGACAATCAAAGGAATGTCCTCATATATTGCAAAATCCCAAAATCCTTTCCAATTCTTATATTGGATTGGCAAAGACACAACGTCGCACAACACTGCCCCTACTCCTTTTAGTCTAAGCTGAGACACAGGTTTTCTGAATGCCTCTGGCACATGTTCAGGGCGAATCACACAGACCTCCGATCCGGTGTCTCTCCATCCTAATATTTCGTTTTGACCTGCTTGAAGTGGTTCAAAGTAGTCATCTCTATCTGTGTCAACATAACAAAAAGGCATTGTTTTTCTAAGGGATTATGTACTTGCATTGGTTCGAAGAACTATTTCCTTTATTAGACTCAAGCCCCTACTCAAAACTCTATTCTAATATAGGAGTTATACATAAGGAAGATTTTTCCTTGCTATGTAGATAACATTGTGCTTTCATATGTCCAAACTTGCCGCATGAAAAACACCTTCTCTTAGCCATATCAAAGCTTGGACGATGTCCACGACTGGGGAGCCATCTCTGAGGTAATTTTTCTCCTCAGGCCTTCTGTAACGAGCGTACCCTCCTGCAGCATTTTTAGCCTCTTGATACTGTGGCAACACTTTGTATGGTTTCTTGAAACAATGTTTCTCCACTGGTTTGTAGCCTTCAGCCTTACAAACTCCTTCTATAAATGTCACCATCTTATCCACCCGAAGAGCTGCTTGACTGGGTGTTTCAGGATTCCTTTCTTGAACTAACCATTTATACTCTGAGGAACATTTTGATAAAACTGTTCCAGGATCATCAGATCCTTAAGTTGCTGAAAACTGGTAATTTGAGCACCTTTTAACCAACTATCGAAATACTGGCTTTGCTTTGATACTAGCTGACAGAAACTTTCGGTTTTCTCCTTTTCAAGGACCTGAACTTAACTCTGTAATGTTCTGGCGTCAACTGAAGCTTCTGTTGGACCTGTTGTTTAAACTTCTGGTAAACCTTGTGGTCCTGTTCTGCCATATCGCTATAAATCTCCAGCAACTGTCCGCAGATCTGTGGTCGTAAATATGTCATCCATCTCTCCTCTTCAATTTCAAAATCATAGCAACATCTTTCAAAAGAAACCAAAAATTTCTCCACACTATCCCCTTTTACATACTTCGGGAATCTCCTCAGGAGTTGGTCTATAGAACCTTCTGCCTGCACCTCTTGAACTGGCCTGGCACGCTGAGAGGCATTCCCTCTCTCAGACTCCAACCTGGCTATTTCTCTTTGCAACTCTCTCTCCTTTTCTCTCTTCTCTTTCCTTCTCTTCTCTTTCTCTTTGCATCTCTCTCTCCTTTTCTTCTCTTTCTCTTTGCATCTCAAGTTTCATCACCTCAAGCCTAAACCGGTATTCTCCAGACATTTTACTTGACTCTGATTCTGAAATTTCAGAGTCTTCTCCTTCCTGCAGAACCTCAGGCTGCCCTGCTTCCTCCAAAGCCCTCGTTTGTCTCCTGGTGGTCATTTTGCCGAACTTTTACCTCAGAACTTTAAACTAAACTATTAAAGTTCCTACTACCACACGACTTTGGTCAGTAAACTGAGAAATTAAACAAATTCCTCTGGTAGCCTTGCTTTTCGCACTGGATCAGTTTTCTTACACGATCCCACCGCTCTGCCGCCAATATGCGGTGAAGCTACGTTCAAATCAACCGGCTGGACAGGGTGGACCCTCTCTTAAAGATCCCACCGCTGCCGCCAATATGTGACCACTCCACTTCTTGACCGGCCTCAGACTGGACAATCTTTCTATGTCCACACTGCTGACCTCCAATCCAAGGAAACCTCGAAGTTACCTCAGCAACTTCACGTTTATTGGCAGGGTACTGTCTCACCCCTTCACCATTTAACTGACTGGAGTTTTAAAACTTCTCAGTGACCACTTGACCACGCTGCCACCATTTATCCGGCTGACCACTGACTTTGAGGGCCACCACCAATAAAAGAATCAGGAGAGGTGTTTTCCTTTTAAGATGCAAACAATTTATTTTGACACAAATGGGTACAATCTTGGTTGGTTTCAAACTTCCTTAGAGGCACAACTTTTTCTGTTACATAACACAATGGGGACCTATTATAGGGTTTCCACTAAACCTCTATAAACCCCTGCAACTTTAACTAGGGTCTCTATACCCTTTAACTGGACTGCTCACTAGCAGACCTTAAGACACACACTAACACTGGACCGTTCTCTTTCAGTCCTTAGGACACTCTCAACTAGAACATAACTCCTCCCCTCTCATTTGGCAGTTGGCTTCCCGCTCTTTTCCAACTGTAGAATTCAAACCTGAACATTCTACTAGCCTCTAGCCCTGGTTGCCATGGCGACAGCTCTTCTAAGCTTCTGCCATGCCTCCCTTCTGTTTTACCCACAGAAACAAACCATAGAACATTCAAAACAACATACATTTTAACACATGTCACACAACATTTACACACAAATAATCAACATCATTACACCCTTCTTGGTTTGCCCCTAAAGGAAGACCCTCTTGGGGGGGCATCCAATTGGGATTTCCTGGTCTAGCTGCCCAGAGGGATAGCTTTGCTGTTACTGGGGGGACGCCAAGAGGAGTGGTAGTTCTCATAAAGCTTTTCCTTGATTTGAGTCTACTGGGAGGAGATTGATAGCCATGTAGTGAGTGGCTTTCACAGTGTTCAACCTTATTTCTCTCACATTTAGCAGCAAATTCCCGTCACACATCGGGGGGGGGGGGGGATGCCAGCTAGCTTGTAGAGTTTATCAACAGGTGTAGGTTTAAGACATCCTATGATTATTCGGCATGTTTCATTCAATGCTATGTTCATCTGCTTTGCGTGGGCAGACTTATGCCAAACAGAGCAGGTATACTTGCTAAAACACACAATTTTCTAAAAACATTCTGCAAAATACACATATTAAAACATATTTCAATATGTTTCTACACAATACACATATTAAAATGTATTTCTACAAAATGCATATTAAAAAACACAGAACAAATATGTGGTTTCATGCTGGGTTTTTATGTATTTTAATATGTTGTTGTAGTTGTTTTTAAATTGTATAGCATTGAATTTTTGCTGTTACGCCGGTCTGAGTCCCTTGATAGAGGTGAGAAGATCGGGGTACAAAAGTTTTAAATAAATTAATAATAAAAGTTGATACGCAAGTTTAAAATTTGTAATTATACCTGGCTGGGTAATATCCACGAATATGTCCAATCCTTCTTTGAAGTCACCCAAGTCATAGCCATATCTTGTGGTTGTAAATGCTGCATTTGGTGCAGAAGTACTTCCTTGTATCTATCCTGAATCTTCCACAATACACCTTCAATGGGAAATCCAAGATTCTACTGTTCTGGTTTCTCCATATACTGACTGCATATTTTCATGCATTTCTATCATGAACGTAGCCTTCATTGTCTATCACTATTGTACCCTAAGAATTACATAAAACATCTGAAGTAGTGGAAGGAAGAGTTTTACTAGATGGGAAGACTATCTACACAATCCAATTTGTTTCAGATTCTCATTTACACGGTTCAAGGAGTTAGTCATGAAGACATTTCCCATTCTAAACTGGTTGTTTTCTTATCGTATCACGGAATGGATTCTAGGAGACATTCATGCTGGCATAACTGTGGGAATGGTGCAGATTTTTCAAGGTAAATAAATACGATATCCTTCTTTTTGACAACACCGCCTTTATATTCCTAAGACCAAATTATCAAGATTAAGATGATTGTCTTTTGATATGCTTCAAAGGTGGCTAATATGTTTTATAATTGTAATCATCCAGTCTTTTCCATGTATGGGAAAATGCCTATCCATCTATGTTAGTGGTTCTCATCCTGTGGGTCCCCAGGTGTTTTGGCCTACAACTCCCAGAAATCCCAGCCAGTTTACCAAATGTTAGGATTTCTGGGAATTGAACACCAAAACATCTGGAGAACCACTGCTCTATGTGCTGTGGGATGAACATCTGTGGTCCTCCAGACACTTTTAGTTTACAGTTCCCATCAGCCAAACTTCCAGCCAACACAGTACCAGTGGACCTTCTCAAAATGCATCCAGAAAAACATAGTCTGGAAGCAGATTTTTCTAAAATTGTTTAACTTCTCTTTCTTCAACATCTAAGTCAGGCATGGGCAAACTTTGTCTCTCCAGGTATTTTGGACTTCAATTCCCACAATTACTAATAGCCTCAGGCTCCTTCCTTTCCCCCCTCAGCCGCTTAAACACCTGGAAGCCCCAAGTTTGCCTATACCTGGTCTAAGTGGTCCAAAGAACGTTCAAATGAAAAAAATGTATTAATATGGCTATGATCAAATTTCTTTTGCAAAGTAAGTTTATCTTATTTTGGAAATTAGCAAAAATTATTTTTACTCCGTAAATTACCATGACACATGATGTTGTGAAGGGAACCTCTGAACATAGTTTTTTATTACGTTTAACCTTCTGTGGCACTGGAGGATCTCCCCAGTGAATTTCTAGGATGAAGAAAGTAGTCAAGGTGTTGTTGAAGGGTTTCATGGCTGGAATCACTGGGTTGCTGTGAGTTTTCCGGCGGTATGGCCATGTCCCAGAAACATTGTCTCCTGATGTTTCACTCACATCTATGGCATGCATCCTCAGAAGTTGTGAGGTCTGATACATATATAGTTTATGTATGACCTTACAACTTATTGTTATTATATTATTATTATTTGAAACATAACAAGATTAGTACACAGCAAACAAGATCACTATGCTGCTAATTGTATTAGATTACATGTCGGACACTTCCCAAGTGTCTAGGACTATGTGATATATCGGCGAATAATGCATGCAGATCCCAGTAGGGCAGCCTTTAGCAGCTGACAGATGGTAATTTTGTCAGCACCGATAGTGTTTAAGTGCACCCAGTGTGCCGATCACCACTGGGACCACCTTGACTGGCTTGTGCCAGAGTCTTTGCATTATTATTATTATTATTATTATTTTACTGACACAAAAACACAGTATGTCATGGGAAACAAGATCTATATGCTGGATTTCATATCACAAAATCACAAGTCGAACATTTCCCAAGCGTCTAGGACTATGTGTATTATTATTATTATTATTATTATTATTTGAACTGGAGTCCAAATGATATATCTTCATCTCCAAAGCCAATGCATATAGTATTAAAAACTGGCGCACAAGTCAGAAACTACAAAAATAATTTATGCTGAAAATTCTGAGAAAAGATAAAGTAAACAACTAATAATTTCTTCCTGTTATATGATACCCTTTTTCTTCTGTCTGAGGTGGTCACTTCACTCTACCTCAGTGTTTCCCAACCAGTGTGCCGTGGCACACTAGTGTGCTGTGAGCAATCATCAGGTGTGCCGTAGGAAATTGGAACCTCCAATACCCTTCCTTCCCACTCCTGCTGAACACTTTTTCTTCAGGCTCCCTTCTTCCCAGCCTCGCTCTGCTCGCTTTGCCTTGCTTTGCTCTGAGGAGAGTCTGCGCAGTAGCGCCCGCACGGGTCACGTCTTCCTCCCCCTCCCCTTCTGAACATGCTCATGTTGCCCCCTCAGATCAAAATAGTGGCAGAAGCAGCAGTGTAGAAGAAAAAGTAAGTGTTCGGCAGGAGGGGGAAGAAAGGGCGCGAAGGGGGAGGAAGAGGTCTCTGTCAAAAGCTGGCATGGGCAAACTTGGACCTTCCAGGTGTTTTGGACTCCAACCCCCACCATTCCTAGCAGCCTCAGGCTCTTTTCCTCCCCCCCTTCAGCCATTTAAGCAGGAGAGGGCCTCAAGCTGCTTGGTGGGAATTGAAGGCCAAAGCACCCAGAGGGCCGAAGTTTTCACATGCCTGTTTTAGGGACCTTAAAGTGGTGAGCCTCCTTCCAACATTGTGATTCTGAATAGAAAACAAACAACAACATAACATAACATTGTTTGAGTCCACAGTGCTCTCTGGGTGTAGGTGAACTACAACTTCCAAACTCAAGGTCAATTCCCAAGCAAACCCTTTCAGTACTTTCTGTTGGTAATGAGAGTTCAATATGCCAAGTTTGGTCCAATTCCATTGTTGCAAGAGTTCAGGATGCTCTTTGATTGTGTGTTAACTATAAATCCCAGAAACTGTAACTCCCAAATGTCAAGGTCTATTTTCCCCAAACTCCATCTGTGTTCACATTTGGGCATATTGAGTATTCATGCCAAGTTTGGTCCTGATCCAACATTGTTTGAGTCCATAGTGCTCTCTGGATATAGGTGAACTACAACTCCAAAACCCAAGGTCAATGCCCACCAAACTCTTATAGCATTTTTTCTTGGTTATGGGAGTTCTGTGTGGGAAGTTTGTGTCTTTCTCCCATTCCTGCCAGGATATCTATGTTGTGTTCATCAAAACAAGTCCAGGTTTCACACTGAGTGTATAAATACATTTAAAAACATATTAAATATATGTATTATTTATTAATTATTTATATCAGGATTTTACCCCGCTCTTCTCAACCCCCTAGGGGGGACTCAGAGCGGCTAATAG
The DNA here is from genome assembly GCA_030556195.1 of Anolis apletophallus. NCBI lineage: Eukaryota > Metazoa > Chordata > Lepidosauria > Squamata > Anolidae > Anolis > Anolis apletophallus. Next base: position 89,636,157 of record JARBWK010000005.1, on the reverse strand, counting down.
TAAGGCCAGCCATGCCACTAAATTAAATGAATTTAATTACAACACAAATCTCTTTAATCCAGCAAACCCAACATTTCTAAACATTAGCTCAAGGCAACCATGTATTACTGTGTTAGAGTGTCATTTTGTGTCATACTTTAAAGTCCTTAATGTATTGAAAACTAATTTTTTTTAAAAAAAAGTTATTTTAATGCCAATTTTTAGAAAGTTCTAAAAAGTATTAATGGGAATTTGATTAAGCTTTCCTTAATGTAAGTAGCTTTTTAGAACTAAAAATTCTAAAAAGTAGCTTGCAACAAGGAAATCCTAATGTGTTAACATTTTCCCATTATTAAAACTATTTTAAAAATCCCTAATCCCATTGCCTTAAAAATAGAACAAAGAATTAGCCTAGATATCAGGCTAGAAGCCTAATCTTATATCAAAGACAAATTAGAACAAACATTTATTTAGGGGCTAGCTGAAGGAGAAAAAAAGGAGGGAAAACTTACCACAAATTGTTTTAATTATGATAATGAATGAGGGTTGGCTTGATGTTTTCCAACGAAAATTATTAATGCACTTTTTAACTTCAAAACTATTTGATTAACATATCTGGCATATTTTTTGAAATGTATTTTATTTAGGACTATCAGGAATATTGTTAACTGGATTGCCACTACCAGTTGCCAATAGCTTTTATTCTGCATTTTGCTGCTCTTTGACATATGTCATATTTGGAACATCACGACATATATCAATTGGTAAGTACTGTTCTTTTAATTCAGATGGTGGTTATTTGAGACGTGGGAGACAGGTCCATTTCTATATTATTTTTATTTATAATTATATTTTATTTGTATCCCACATTTTTCACGGCATGAGAATGAAGTTCATCTAAAAAAAGACAATGTGCACTGAAAACCCTGTTTAACATAAAATGTAAACAGGGTTTTTAGTGCACATTGGGTTTTTTTTAGTTAGTATGGAAGTTAATATAAAAGTTAAACAACATTAAATAACTGTTTCTATTAAAGGGACTAAATTAAAGCAATTAATAATATTTCTTTTTAATATAGTTGATGATTGATCAAGTTTGGTAAATCTGTGATTCTCCTGTTAAGACATCCTGGAGTGGATATACTCCACACCAAACTATGGCCTTCCATGTGCTTTGGACTTCAACTCCCACAATTCCTAACAGCCTATAAGCTCCTGGGATTTCTGGGAGTCCGACTAGAGCTGGCTACCCCACCCTGTAAGGGTGCCGAATCCATTCTGGTTCGCCCGAAGAGACTTATGGAACCCACAAGGTTCCTGAATGCTCTGAGGGACTTGGAACTCACCAGCGATTCAGTCGATAGGAAAGTGGAGCTTTGGAACACCAGTCTCTCAGCTGCCTTAGATGAAATCTCCCCCAGACGCCCTCTCAAACCCTGTAAAAATTGCTTGCCTTGGTTCACTGAGGAACTACGAGCGATGAAACGGGGAAAGAGACAGCTAGAGGACGTGTGGCGAGGGCTCCGTGACGGAGCATCGAGATTAGCTTATAAACAATTTAAAGATGTCTATGAGAAAGCTATCAAGGAAGCCAAAAAGGTTTACTATTCTTCCTTGATAGAGTCGGCCAGCTCACACCCAGCTCAACTTTTTAGGGTAATTCGATCCTTGACAACAATTCCGACTGTCCTAAATGATAAGGATTTGACTCCTTCAGCTGAGGCTTTTCAGAGCTACTTTGCCGACAAAATCTCGAATCTCCGCCGGGACTTCCCAGCCACAATTGATACAGTAAAGGAACTCGAGACTCTGCTGCCACTTGATGGGCACACCTTCACCCGCTTCCAACTGCTGGACGCAGCAACTGTCGATAGGATACTGATTGCAGCTAGGCCAACAACGTGCTCCCTTGATCCGTGCCCCTCCTGGCTCGTTAGATCTTGTCGGGAGGGGTTACGAGACCCCCCGGGAAAGATAATCAACAGCTCCCTTGAGCAAGGAGTATTCCCAGGGGGTTTGAAAGAGGCGATGGTAAGACCGCTACTGAAAAAACCGAATCTAGATCCTTCGGTTCCCTCCAGTTACCGTCCAGTTTCCAACTTGCCATTCTTGGGAAAAGTGATTGAGAGGGCAGTGGCGGATCAGCTGCAACGGTTCTTAGACGACACAGTTGGACTTGATCCCTTCCAGTCCGGCTTCCGTATTGGGCATGGGACAGAGACCGTGCTTGTCGCCATTACAGACCAACTTCGCTGCCAGCTGGACCATGGCGGGTCAGCCCTGCTTGTGTTGCTAGATCTCACAGCAGTGTTTGACACAGTAGACCATGTACTACTGACCCACCGTTTAGCCGTGACGGGAGTTAGGGGGACTGCCCTTAAATGGGTGGCCTCCTTCCTCCAAGACTGGGGACAACGTGTGGAGGGGGGGGGGGCGGTCTCTGGGAGACTCCCATTAAGTTGTGGGGTCCCCCAGGGAGCTATCCTTTCCCCCTTATTGTTTAACATCTACATGCATCTGCTGGCTCAGCTGGTTCGTGACTTTGGTCTGGAGTGTTATCATAAGAACATAAGAACGTAAGAAGAGCCATGCTGAATCGGACCTCAGCCCATCTAGTCCAGCATTCTGTGTCACACAGTGGCCCCCAGTTGTACACGGGGATCTCGAGCAGAAGGGAGGGCAAAACCCTAACCTGCTCCCCCGACCCCCCACAACCAGTACTCAGGGAAATCCTGCCTACCTCAACCAACTTCGAGGTGGCACTTGAATGTCCTTTTAAGTAACTACCGATGCACTTGGTATCCATGAATCTGTCTAATCCTGCCTTGAAGTTGTTCAGGCTGACAGCTGTCACAACCTCTTCTGGAAGTAAATTCCATAACCCAATGACCCTCTGGGTGAAGAAATATTTCCCTTTATTAGTCCTAATTTTCCTACCTTGGGAGTGCCCTCTAGTCCTAGTGTTTTGTGACAAAGAAAATAATTTTTCTTTATTCACCTTTTCTATCCCATGCATGATTTTATACACTTCGATCAAGTCACCTCTTAAACGCCGTCTTTCAAGGCTGAAAAGACCAAGGCGTTGCAACCTGATTTCATAAGGGAGCCGCTCCATCCCTTGGATCATTCTTGTTGCCCTTTTCTGTACCTTTTCCAGTTCCGTTATATCCTTCTTAAGGTGCGGAGACCAGAATTGTACACAGTACTCCAAATGTGGCCTTACCATCGATTTGTAGAGAGGTAATACAACATTTGCTGACCTATTTTCGATTCCCTTTCTGATCATGCCTAGCATAGAATTTGCTTTTTTCACTGCTGCTGCACACTGGGTTGACATCTTCATTGAGCTGTCCACCAAGACCCCAAGATCCCTTTCCTGGTTTGTCTCGGAAAGCTTTGACCCCATCAATTGGTAGGTGTAGTTGGGGTTCTTTGCCCCGATGTGCATGACTTTACACTTGTTTAGGTTAAAATGCATTTGCCACTTTGTTGCCCATTCACTCAATTTCGAGAGATCTTTCTGGAGCTCTTTACAATCAGTTTCATTTTTAACTACCCTGAACAATTTAGTGTCGTCTGCAAACTTTGCTACCTTGATGACACGTTGATGACACCCAGCTGGTGCTGAGAATGGGTGGCAGGCCGGATACTGTACCCGATTGTTTCCATCAATGCCTTGAAGCCGTGACTGGATGGCTGCGTTCCAGCCGGCTGAAGGTGAATCCATCGAAGACGGAGATCCTGTGGTTGGGTCACCCTGGTTTGGGTGAATGCCGGTTGCCTACCCTGGATGGCGAGCAATTAAGGCCGTCTTCCTTGGTAAAAAGTCTGGGGGTCCAGTTGGACCCACTGCTGTCCATGGAAACCCAGGTCTCCACGGTCAGCAAAATAGCATTTCTACATCTGCGACAGGCTAGGCGACTGGCTCCTTACCTATCCAGGGATGACCTGGCCACAGTAATCCAAGTGACGGTCATCTCGAGGCTGGATTACTGTAACGCCCTCTACATTAGCCTTCCTTTGTCAACAATCCGGAAACTCAAGCTGGTGCAAAATGCTGCTGCTCGATTGCTGATGGGAGCATCGGCAAGAGAGCATATCACTCCCATCTTGCAGCAGTTGCACTGGCTACCAGTTGAGTACTGAATTGTTTTCAAGGTGCTGGTTCTGACCTTTAAGGCCTTGTATGGTCTAGGGCCAGTGTACCTGAGGGACCGTCTCACCCCGTACGTTCCCCCGAGATCACTACGTTCAGAAGAGAGAAATCTCTTGACAGTGCCATCAGTCCGCTCCTGTCACCTATCTGTAACCAGACAGTGAGCTTTCTCCGCGGTGGCTCCGGCATTATGGAATGCATTGCCGGACGAGGTTCATGACATCGCGGAGTTAGTTCCCTTCCAGAAGGCATGCAAAACAACCTTGTTTAAACTTTCCTTCAACTAAAACCTCTGGTCACCCTGACCATGTTCTTGTCTGACTGAAATGTTTTATAGATAGATATTTTAAGTAGTTTAGGTAGCTTAAGTAGTTTAGATATTTTATGTGTTTTTATATGCTTTTCATGTGTATTAAACTGATCGTGTGTAAACCGCCCCGAGCCTGCGGGGAGGAGCGGTATACCAAGACCGAATAAATTAAATGCTAATTAAGGTGGCCAATGGAAACGTTCACACCTACAGACAAGAGTTCTTTCTCCCACTCTGGACTTTCCACAGATATATAAACCTGATTTTCCTAGATTTCTAACAGACCTCTCAACCTTTGAGGATGCCTGCCATAGATGCAGGTGAAACGTTAGGAGAGGATGCTTCTGGAACATGGCCATGCAGCCCGAAAAACTTACAGCAACTCAGTCATTCCAGCCATGAAATCCTTTGACACAATCATCATTATCCTTTGGTGAAAGATAGGGAAGGCCCCTGAAACTCTTATATATAACTCTTAACATAGTACAGTGTTCTTGTTGTTTTTTCAAGAAGCTTGAGAACACACCTGAAGAAAGCAGGCTAAAAGAATTGGAAAATACTGGAACATTTTCAAAGCAGATGAAAAAATGACAAAATGAGTCATTGGGACTGTCCCTGCCAAATCAGGACAGTTGGAGGATATGAAACTTAAATATTTAAGGGCAGAATAAGAACTACAAGTAATACAGACATATTAGTAAGTATTATAAAGTGGTAGTTTGAATTGCTTTTGGATTTAACTTGTTTTTCTTTTTCATAACAGGTTCTTTCAGCATTCTGAATGTAATGGTGGCAAACTTTAACAACGCTCTTGATTTCAAAGTTAAGCCATTTGGTAATGCCAGTCTGGCCAGCTTCTCTGATGCAACCTTTATGAAAAATTACATGGAGTTATTATCATACACTGCATCTACAACCTTTCTAGTTGGCATGCTTCAGGTAGGAAATGAAACTGGGTTTTAATTTTTATAGCTGTATCTTTAAAGACTCTAGAGGCTCCTTCTACACTGTCATATATAATCCAGATTATCTGCCTTGAACTGGATTATATGGCAGTGTAGAGTCATATAATCCAATTCAAAGCAGATAATGTGGTGCAAGATGGAAGGCTTTCAAAGGAAAATATGCTGAACTAGTTTTCCCAGCCCCTCTGGTCTTGAAATTGTGAAGAATTTGGTTGGAAAATAATTTCTTTAGAAATGAATGAGTGTGTGTGTGTGTGTGTGTGTGTGTGTCAGGAGCAACTTGAGAAACTGCAAGTTGCTTCTGGTGTGAGAGAATTGGCCATCTGCAAGGACGTTGCCCAGGGAAAGCCCGGATGTTTTGATGCTTTACCATCCTTGTGGGAGGCTTCTCTCATGTTCCCGCATGGGGAGCTGGAACTGACAGAGGGAGCTCATCCGCGCTCTCCATGGATACGAACCTCTGACCTGTTAGTCTTCAGTCCTGCCGGCACAAGGGTTGAACCCATTGCACAACCAGGGGCTCCTGTTGAATGACTAACATAATGTATAGACCTGTATGAGCAATCAACTGAGCATTTTCCCAAGAGCAATACCCATTGAATACAATGTGCTTTATTTCCAAGTAAACATGTACATAGTGTTGTCATTTAGCATAATAAAATGGCCCTGAATTTACTTTCAAAATCTGTAGTTTCTTTAATGGCAATTTCCCTGTCGTGGTCACTGTGAATCGTACTTATGGTATTTCCCACGCCTGCGCGGACAGTTCGGAATCTTTTAAAAAGCTAATATCGCTTTAAATGGTAGCCCCGCCCACACTCCCCTCGAGCATATATAGCCAGTGGGAGGGGCTGCCACCTCAGATCTTTTTATCCGCCGCCATTGCGACAGCTAGGAATCTTATCTCATATTTCTTTGACTAGCGTATAAGGAATACAAATAATTTTTAAAGTTAACTTATTAATTAATATTCTTCACATTGATGGTGTTTCTTACCATCACTTATTAATTGTTGATCATATTTATCCGTTCTCTTGATGGAGATTAATTACCACAATTTATTAATTATTAATTTAGGATATTCTTCATATTGGTGGTGATTTCATACCACCATTTATTAATTATTAAGTTTAAATATTCTTCATCTTGGTGAAGATTTATTTCCACCATTTATTAATTATTAAATTTAAATATTCTTCATCTTGGTGAAGATTTATTTCCACCATTTATTAATCATATTCTTCATATTGGTGATTTTTTGTAGATTGAGAACCTTGCTTAACGGAATACTTTTACTCCTTAGTTAGGATACCATTAAGAGCAAGGTTTGGGAACTCAAACTGGTTTAATTAGTGAGTTATTTATTTATTAGAAGCTTTTATTATTTGAATTATATTCATTGCCATGATTGGCTTTATTTACTAGAAGCTTTTATTATAAAATTTTATTATTTGCCATGATTGGCATCAATTGCCGTTATTATATCAAAAGTCCCAATGGCCCACTGATTTTGGGAGCACATTGAATTGACCGTTAGCTAACAAGATGCGACACCAACGCCTTCCTCCTAATAAGCCTTCCTCCTACATTGTTTCGTGCATGTTTTGGATGGCATTTTTCTTTCTGATTTTGATGCTGATAGTAGCACATGCAAGGGAGAAGGATGTTCACAATGCTTTATGAAAGAATTCTGCCAGGTTATTTGAACACAATCTATGCATTATTCTTCCATAACTTTACGTTTAAGAGAAGCAACAAGTGAAATCTAAGACTAAAGAACAGCAAATTTTGCTGTTTGCTAGGGGGAAAGAGCCCCAGTTTAGGAAGCAGGCAGTTAGAAATCTGGCTATAGGTTTACCTGAAAGAGTTGCCCATTTTGGAGGGCAGAGGGATTCCTTGCAAAACTTGAAACACAAAATACAAGCCTAGCATCTTCAAACTCCCACTGGGCAATATGACAACCCATTATACGGACATGTGGAGTTGTGGGAAAATGCCATCAATGACTGGGCCTAGAAATTCCAGATTTCTTATATTGACTCTCTCGTTTTCCTTTTAGATCCTTTTAGGTGTTTTTGGCTTGGGATTTGTCACAACATACGTATCGGAAAGTCTCATGAATGCTTACCTCACCGCAGCGGCATTGCATGTTGTTATGTCCCAGTTTTCTTTCATCTTCGGGATCGCTATTGACTTTCATTCAGGTCCTATGTCATTTTTTTATGTGAGTAAATCTACCTTTTATTCAGAGTCATGTTTCTTGGTACAGAAACGAAAAGGTCAACTTGAGAAGTAACAAGGCCAAGCTTGCAAGTAACAGTTAAAATTGTCCTCAAATGGCTTTATTGCAAAAATAGGCGAAGCATTCTTGGTGACAAAATAATTACTATTGCCCATTTTGTCCTCTCTTATTATTACTCAATTGTCCTGTCAAGCTGAAGGGTCCTGCCAAGCTTTAAAATGACGTCCAGATCTGTCACTCCTTCCCACCTGTCACTAAAGAGGCTGTCCAGACTTTGAACCGGTGCTTGACCGCTGTGTCGGACTGGATGAGGGCTAGCAAATTGAAACTTAATCCAGACAAGACAGAGGTCCTCCTAGTCAGTCGAAAGGCCAAACAGGGCATAGGGTAACAACCTGTGTTGGATAGGGTTGCACTTCCCCTGAAGACGCAGGTTCGCAGCTTGGGAGTGATCCTGGATTCATCTCTGAGTCTGGAACTCCAGGTCTCGGTGGTGGCCAGGGGAGCTTTTGCACAGTTAAAACTTCTGCGCCAGCTGCGCCTGTACCTTGGGAAGTCTGATCTGGCAACGGTGGTCCACACTCTTGTCACATCTCGAATAGATTACTGCATCGCACTCTAAGTGGGGCTGCCTTTGAAAATGGTTCAGAAACTCCAACTAGTCCAACGGGCGGCAGCCAGGTTACTAACTGGAGAGACATACAGGGAGCACACCACACCCCCGTTGTGTCAGCTCCACTGGCTGCCTGTCCATTTCCGGGCTCAATTCAAAGTGCTGGTTTTGACCTTTAAAGCTCTATACACTTCTGGCCCAGCTTACTTATCCGAACACATCTTCCCCTACATCCCACCTCGTAACTTAAGATCATCCGGGTAGGCCCTGCTCTCACTTCCGCCAGCAACTCAACTGCGGCTGGTGGGGACGAGAGACGGGGCCTGCTCGGCTGTGGCCCCCCGCCTGTGGAATGCGCTTCCAAGCGAAATACGATCAACCTCATCCCTCCTAGCTTTCAGGAAGAAAGTAAAATCGTGGTTGTGGGACCAGGCCTTCGCACAGTAACTGCAGCACTTTATTTGGAACGGACTGTTTTAACGACGGACATGAAACACGGCTTCTGCCATTGATTGATTATTTGAATGTGCATTATATAGATAGATAGTATATATAGATAGAATTTTAAATGAACTGGATAGCTAAGGTTTTAATGTTGATGTTTTAATTTTGTTGTATTAGTGTTTTATATTGTGTATTGTTGTCGGCATCTAATTGTGCCTTGCAAACCGCCCTGAGTCCCCCCCTCCCCCCCCCCCGGGGGTTGAGAAGGGTGGATTAGAAATACAGTAAATAAATAAATAAAATGAATAAAAAGAGAAATAGAAAGGTAAAAAAGTGTGCTGTTATAGGACAGCTTGTGTAAATTACCTTCATGGATTTTGCTACATTTTCTAACATCATAACTTCCAATGATAGTTCCAGTAATCAGAATGTGAGTAGATCAATGGGTACCACTTCATTGGGAAGGTAGCAGCACTCTATGCAGTCATGCCGGCCACATGACCTTGGAGGCATCTATGGACAACGCCAGCTCTTTGGCATGGAAATGGAGAGTCGGACATGGCTAGACCTAATGTCAAGGGGAAACCTTTACCTTTTTATTCCCATCTTTACCGACATCTTTACCGACAGTCAATAAGCTCATTATTTATATCATAGCACAAATTCCAAACTTTTGCTACAGATTTACATTTCAGAATGAGTAAGGAATCACTGTGCAAACGATTTTCCTATTTTACGTTAGATGGAAAATTCAACCACAAATAACAAAGTCAAATTAATGGCCCAAAGAAACAAACCATGGATGGGGAGCTGCGTGTTAAAAATGCAATTGGCCATTAGTGCTACACGTAATTGCCAGATCAAATAACAGCAGCAAGTGCTTAGTGACATCATTAAACCTGTTCATGCTGAAGCGAATGAAATCTCAGAAATATTAGAATTAGGTATTTAGCACCAGCAGTCCCTATCTACTTTAGCAGCTCATATCCAACCCTGAATTTCCAAGCTGGATGGAAAATTAAAAAAAGTGAAGTGAATTATTGGCTACAGTAAATGACTGATGACACAACCCTATCATCCACTCATTGTATTTTATGGAAATGCCATTGTGGGCCAGTAGGATACCAGTTACAATAGGATAGTGAAGCTATGGCTTCATTGCAGAGAAAGAAGCCTGCAACAGGAGACATGTTATGATGGTGGATAGCACTAGGTCCAGATAGACAATAGATTGAGTTGCAGATGTTGTCTGAGAAGACCAGGCCGATGGAAACTTGCATACTCTGGGGCCCTTTCTACATTGCTATATAAACCAGATTATCAAAACAGATAATCCACATTATATGCTTTGAACTGGATTATCTGAGTCTACTGTGGCAATAGGATAGCAAACTTACGCCATCATTGCTGAGAAGGAAACCTGCAACAGGATATATGTTATGATGGTGGACATCACTAGGTGCAGATAGACAATAGGTAGAGTTGCAGATGTCATCTGAGGGCCCTTCCACATCCCTATATCCCAGAATATCAAGGCAGAAAATCCCACAATATCTGAGTTTGGACTCTGATAACTCAGTTCAAAGCAGATAATGTGGGATTTTCTGCCTTGATATTCTAAGATATAGGGCTGTGTGGGAAAGCCCTGTGAAGACTAGGTCAATAGAAACTGGCTTACTCTGGCCCCCCCCTTCTACGTTGCTATATCTATATAATCCAGATTATCAAAATAGATAATCCACATTATCTGCTTTGAACTGGATTATCTGATTAACTGCCATATAATCCAGTTCAAAGCAGATAATCTGGATTTTATATGGCAGTGTAGAAGGGGCGTAATATTACTCCTCCTCCTTTGCTAATGCAATTAGAAAGAAAATCAAAAGTAAATGCATACATAGTTGAAACAGTGAAAAAAATATGCTATGTTCCCATTTTCTTCAAGGAACATTGTATAACAGAATTCTGGCATATAGGCAGACTACTTACCTCATAAGTGAAATGCTAATAGCTTTCCCCTCTTGAACACATCTCTAAAGCTGAAACTCAACCATTCAGATTCAAGACACCTTCACGCAATAGCAAGTTAGACCTTTAAAATAAACTCATTCTAATTTTTTCTTGATATTTCCCCCTAGAACTTGGTGTATTACTGCATGGGTCTTCCAAAAGCGAATTCCACCAGTATACTGCTCTTCTTGCTGTCAATGCTAATGCTGAGGGTCAGTAAATGCATTAAGATAACTTACAAACACTATCCCGTGGAGTTTCCCATGGAGCTTCTTTTGGTAGGTATTTTGGTTTTTTGAACAATGTTGACATCAAAAACACTATGGCATAGGAAAATCTGTGCTCCTGGAAATTTTCAAACATTAGCTTTAGCTATATGTACATATTATACGGAGGCACTTTTGGTCTATTCACTTTTCTAGTTGTTCGTTTGGTATTGTCAACTTCTCTGGCCCCTTCAAGTCTGGAGGAGGATAAGACTAAGGCCCCTTTTACCCTGACATATAATCCAGAATATCAAATCAGATAGACCACATTGTCTGCTTTGTATGATGTTTATGAGTCTACACTACCATATAATCCGGTTCAAAGCAGATAATCTGGATTTTCTATAGCAGCGCATAAGGCCGAAGACCATTATAATTAATTTTGGGCTTTGATCCTTTAATACAGGGGAGGGGAACCTATGGCTCTCCCTAGGTTTTTGGACTATGGGCCCTTCTACATAGCCTGAGAGAGAGAGAGAGAGAGAGAGAGAGAGAGAGAGAGAGAGAGAGAGAGAGAGAGAGAGGGCTTCTCTGTGGTGGCCCCTCGGCTATGGAACTCTCTCCCGAGCGAAATCGGATCTGCCCCCTCCCTCTTGTCCTTCAGGAGGATAGTGAAATCCTGACTATGGAATGAAGCATTCCCAGAATAATGGCTGAGACTGTTTATTGACCATGCGGACTGAGTTGAATATGATTTTATGTTGGCGATTTGGCTTATATGTATTTTACTCATTTGTATAGTAATCTTGTATTGTTGTAGGATGTTTTTAAATTGTATTAGTAGCATTGAATCCTTGCTGTAAGCCGGTCTGAGTCCCTCTATAGAGGTGAGAAGATCGGAATATAAAAGTTTTAAATAATTTAAATAATAATAGCCATATAACTCAGAATATCAAGGCAGAAAATCCCACAATATCTGCTGTGAATTGGGTTATTTGAGTCCACATTGCCATATATTCCAGTTATTCAGGTATGTGGAAGGGGCCTATAACTCTCATAAATAATGATAGCTGATTTTTATGTTAGGATTGACAGCTATTGGAGTCAAGCAAGATCTGGAGAACCAGGGATTGTTATCACTGCTTTAAAGAGCACTGGCCGCTCTTCCTTTTTAGGTGAAAATATTTCTTCCGGTGTTCTTTCCCAGGTCCTGCCTGGCCCTGCCTTAGCTAAGAAACTTACATGTGACACTAATTACACGCTTAGAGCTATCCTTTGTGTCTTTTAAATACATTACAACTATACCCTCGGTTCGCTTATGATACGATCAGGGGCGGTCCTACAAGATAGGCCAAGTAGGCGGCCGCCTAGGGTGCCATCTGGGAAGGGGGCGCCATCCTGGCCGCATGGGGCGCCATCCTGGCCCTGCTGATGTTCCTCAGACATTTACATTTACATTGGGATCCTAATTTTGGACTTATGGGAGACTCCTATGAATTATGAGTCGGGTGATAGGTAATATATTCTGATTTTGATGCATTTTACATTGCATTTCTTGTTGATTATTATACAGTTCTGCTTAATATTGTCATACAATATAATACAAATACAATATAACAATAGAATAATGATATATTTTATATTACATGTAATATTACAAACAATATTGCAGTATAGTGGTATTGTACAAAATAGTAATATATAATATTTTATTTTACTTTATTTTGGGTTATTTGAGTTTTATAGGAGTAATGAAAATATTTAGTAGAGGATAATTTTATTTAAATAAATAATGTTATTATTTTATAATAATAATATAAGAGAATGTTACATTATATTATAATGTCAATATATTATAATATAATTATATTGTAATGTAGTATAATATAATTATGATATAATATAGTATGAGTATGGTATAATATATTGTATATACATTGATATAATATAATACTACTAATGGTATTGTGATATTATAATTGTATATTTGTGTTACAGGGGGGGCGGCAAAATAATGTTTTGGGGGGGGGCACCAAAATAATGTCCGCCTACCATTTAAAATTACCTTAGACCGCCCCTGGATACGATAGATAGATAGATTAGATAAGCTATGCTGTGTGCTTATTTAAGCTAATTCCAGGTAGAAGGGAACTAATTGTCCCCACCCATAGGAACAGGAAGTTTATCTCTTACCAGCTGCAATATTAGTGACATCCACCCCCTGTGATGCACCAATTATAATGAAAAATGAAACAATTATACCACTGATGCAAACACTTCTTTCTTTTTAATGTTGACTGTTGCATGAATGAGTCTTGCCCTGTCTGCTAAGGTGGTATGTAAACCACTCTGCCTTTCCTATTATGCCATTTTGGGGTTGGTATTAGCAGTTGATAAATGCCAAGGAGTTTTGCAAAGGGAAATTCTCCCTCCCCTCTCCAAAGCTCCCTGACATTATTTATCAGTGCCATGGAGCTAAGGTGAGTTTTGTGCCTTGGTAAAGAGACCTTTGATTTTATTTTGGGGCCGAAACGGGGAGCAGGGAGGGGAGGCTGACATGGCATGCCATCCCACCTTCCTGGGCTGCCTGAGCCCAAGCAGCACAGAATGGCTGTGAGGACACCTCCTGGGATAACTTATGACAATCCCAGAGCGAAGGCCATCTGCAAACGTCCAGATCTTCCTGGAAGATCTAGACCAGTGGTTCCCAACCTGTGGGTACCCAGATGTTTTGAGCTTCAACTCCCCGAAATCATTACAGCTGGTAAACTGGCTGGGACTTCTGGGAGTTTTAGGCCAAAACATACATTGAAAACAACTGACCTAAACCTTTGCAAGTATTTTTTTAACTTGGAATAAACACGGATGAACACATTAGCCTGGTGCGCCGTTTTGACACCCAAGGCTAATATGATTGCTATGTCACACATAGCACTGTAGATGGACCCAGAGATATACAAGCATATCCAGACGTTTAGTCTTTGGTGCCAGTAATTTCTGATCTAGTAGGTAATTCCATGCTTTATTTTACAGATTATTGGATTTACCATCATTTCGAGCCATACACACATGTATGCCGAATCCAGTAAAGGGGTGTTTACCATGGCTCCGCAAAGGTTGGTAATCCACTGCTAATATAACATATCACTTTACTAGATATTGCTATTAAAATTTGACACAGATGTATGTATATATATGTTATTGGGAGTCATTCCTCAGATTTGGTAAACCTCTCCATACAATGCATGTTAGAGTTTGTGCAGAGGTCAGGTTTACAGTCAGTTCATGCCGACTTCCAACTATTTGCGGTGATGACCACGTCTATGTCATTTGCTTTCCAAAGTAAACAAAGCACATCTGAATTAGTATAGAGAGTTCCTATATACATTTAGCTCCCCATATACATTTTCAACAGGAGTTCCCACCACTTGAATAGTATAGCAGTTGGTTAATTCCTGGTTCAAATTACATCTGTCCAATAGGCCTGGGCAATCATGATTCTAAATGGTTCTAAAGTACTTACAAAACTAAAGTTCTGTTGGTGAAAACTAGGTGGCGCTGGTGCTTTGCTTCTACAGTGTTGCTAAAGTTCTGGTGGTTAACATTTCAGAACTCTAACAAAACTTTCAAAATTTCATTATAAATGGCAGTTCCTAATTGGTTCTATCTTAAAAATCAGCAATAATGAAATAATAATGAAGTTTTGAAAGTTTTGTTAGAGGTCTAAAATGTTCACCACCAGAACTTTAGCAACACTATAGAAGCAAAGCACCAACGCCACCTAGTTTTCACCAGCAGAACTTTAGTTTTGTAAGTACTTTAGAACCATTTAGAACCATGATTGCCCAGGCCTACGTGTCCATCAATGTATCTAAAGTTTAGAACAGGTACATCATTTAAAAGAGCTATATCTTTTGGTAAACTGTCCCAAACTACTAACTATAAATATTTCAAATTAAGTGTTTGAGACCTAGGAGGATCTTCTCATGCCATAGCGAATCACTATCCTCTTAGCTGTCAAACTGTCTGTAGTGAAACAGAAAATTGTCATCTTGCACAAAAGCAGATCTGCAGAGCCATTGCTCTTGAACAGAGCTAACAAGCACTTTAATTGTACAATGCATAAGAAGACTCGCAATATCTCATTTCTTTCAGCTTTTTGCATCCTGCATTACCAGATGTTACCAAATGGAAGAAGATGGCGCTACATGCCTCATCACTTGCAATAGTGAGCTATTTCCTTCTCATTTTTGTGGGAAAGAAGTATGCAAGTTTGCATAACTATCACATCAGGCATACCCAGGTATGAGGTAAACATCATATATCAGCTGAGGGGTTCTGGGAATGTGGTCCAAAGAATATAATAGAGAATTCTTTCTATCCAGTTTTTTTTAATGTCAGGAGCAACTTGAGAAATTGTAAGTTGCTTCTGGTGTGAGAAAATTGGCCGTCTGCAAGGACATTTCCCAGGGGATGCCCAAATGTTAGATGTTTTACCATCCTTGTGGGAGGCTTCTTTCGTGTCCCCGCATGGAGAGCTGGAGCTGACAAGAGGGAGCTCAACCCGCTCTTCCTGGATTTGAACTTCTGACCTCACGGTCAGCAACCCTGCCAGCACAGGGATTGAACTCACTGCGCCACCGAGGGCTCCTTCTATCCACTGAAAGACAGAAACAATGCTTACAGAAGTTTTTAAAACTTTCTCTGGAACTTCCCCTCCCAGGCCCCTTCTACACTGCCATATCATTCAGATTATCAAAGCAGATAATCCACATGATCTGTTGTGAACTGGATTATATGGGTCTACACTGCCATATACTCCAGTTCAAAGATGATTGTTGTTTTTTATTTGTTCAGTCGCTTCCAACACTTCGTGACCTCATGGACCAGCCCACGCTGTGGCCACCCCAAGCTACTTCCGAATCAAGCCAGACACTTCAAGGATACCATCCATCCATCTTGCCCTTGGTCTTCTCCAAGCTTTCCTGTCTTCTCATTATGTGGCCAAAGTACTTCATCTTTGCCTCTTATATCCTTCCTTCCAATGAGCAGTCGGGCTTTATTTTCTGGAGTATGGACTAGTTGGATCTTCTCGCGGTCCAAGGTACTCAAAGGAGATAATCTGGATTTAATATGGCAGTGTAGAAAGGGCCACAGAGGCTCTCTTTCCATTCCCCAGGACAAATTAGCATACAAAAGCAAGGAAAAGCCTTTCTTTTTCATTAACAAATAAGCAAATGGTGCCAAACTGTATGAAGTATAAAAAAAGAAAAGAAACCTTGCAGATATTTCTGCGGCAGAGCTGCAGAAAAGGAAGCACTGTTTTCCCAAATAATATCCTTCAGATGATCCAGGCATATTAAATTATATAATTATATAATGTGTCCCTTCAGTGATATTTTTCTAGTACATTTCATAGATGGTAACTGAGATAATGGGTGGGGCTTTCAGAGAAAAAAGTCAGAAGGGGAGATAAAAAATAACATTACTTCTTCTGCTAGCTGTTTAATACGTCTTACAGGCCACAGAGTCACAGCAATGGTTGCAAATTACAGGTACATTGTTATGCTCATTATTAAAATTCTTACTTTTTCTTCAAAAGAGGATTCTCCAAGCGGATGCCTTCCAAATATTTTGAAATACTGCTCCCATGCTAATAATTATCCACGCTGTTTAGGGTTAATGGAAGTTGAAATTCAAAGCATCCAAAAGCCTCAGGGTTGGAGAAGACGCTATAAGTAATGATATGCTGTGAACAGCTCTCACAGATGAACTTCCTAACTGTGAGAGCTGTTCAGCAGTGGAACTCTCTGCCCCAGAGTGTGGTGGAGGCTCCTTCCCTGGAAGTTTTTAAACAGAGACTAAATGGCCATCTGTTGGGGGTGCTTTGAATGCGATTGTCCTGGGTCTTGGCAGGGGGTTGGACTGGATGGCCCACGAGGTCTCTTCCAACTCTAGGATTCTATGATTCTATATGTTTTTTCAGGTATGTCTGCATTACCCTTGCACCCTATAAATTGATCATTCTTCAGGAGTATCAATTTTTATCATTATAATCATTGTCATTATAATCTAACCAAGAATAATTTACATTTATCACATACAGGATTTAATGGCAATTGGCCTATGCAATATCTTCACTTCATTTTTTAAGAGCTTTGTTGTCAGCTGTTCTCTGTCTACAACTGTTATTCAGGAGAAGGCGGGTGGAAAAACTCAGGTTAGTTCGTTCGCTTCAAACGAGGGGAGTGAATGGGAGGAGAGGGGGAAGATAGTGGGAAAGGAATAGCGGATACAAGTAGGGGACAAGGGCAATTGCATATTAAACATTCTATCTCTTTTTTTTGGTTAAATTGTTAAAATATATATACTTGCTACTTACTTAGGCAATTCCTCATTGTCCAAGTAAGATTGTCCTCCAAGTTCGTTGTCTTGGCAGTGGGTGCGTAGGTGACCGTGGAGCCCTATTCTTGACCTGCATGTTCTCCTGTAGTGAGGGCATCGGTTTCCAGTTGGAAGGCGGTTCCGGTCGGGGTCGGCTTGGCGCGCCATCCTCTTGGCATGTTTCTCCCTTTCGCCCTCCATTCGTGCCTCTTCAAATTCTGCAGCACTGCTGGTCACAGCAGACCTCCAGCTAGAGCGCTCAAGTGCCAGGGCTTCCCAGTGTCTGTTGTATTGTTTTAATTTTTCTTGAAAGACGCCTGTGTGTGAGGGTTTTTTTTAATGTATGGAGGTAGGTGCAAAGCCGGTCAACGCACAGTCTTCACAGAGTGAGGTCCCATCCAGTGCCATGGTTGACATGACGACGGTGGCTTCTCAATCTGTTGCAGCCTTCTTCCACCTTCATAGCTGTTGTAACATGTACCATGATACAAAATATAGTTCGCCTGTGTTATCTTCTAAATTAAAAAGTAGTTATGTTATACTCTACTTGTTTGACTCACATAAATAAACAAAAAAAGCCTTTAAAGTTTTTTTTCCAAATTTTCTTTTAAGTTCATTTATTATGTACTGTTTTTCTCTCTCTACACAATACAGAACTTAAATAGACTGAAATATTATTGCTGTTTAAATCATAGAGTCTGAACGTAATGGAGTAAAAGCTCTCTGGGATTTAGGAATCCTTCACTCAAGGCAATTATTTCTATTTGTAAAAAAAACATTTGTTTCACACGCTTTATCTCTAGGAGGGCTTCAGAAGGCAATTGACAACACTGTAAAGTCTTCCAAATAAAAACCCAATAACATTAAACAGATCAAGATTAAAAACAACTAAAATTAGTTCAGAAATTAAGCAGCTGTGTAAAATATAGTGAAGAGACTACTTTTGAACTTCTACAATATTCATATATGTGTGTGTAGATGTGCCTTTAAGCTTCCTGTTGACATGTTGACCACATGCATTTTGAAGGTTTTTCTTAGGCAAGGAGTACTCAGAGGTCGTTTGCCATTTTCTTCTTCTGAAATATAGCCTGGTAATCATTGAGAGTCCCCCACCTAAGTACTAACCAGGGTTGTTCCTGCTTAGCTTCTGTTGGGAATCAAGAGCTGTTAGGCTCAAAAATAACCCTCCTTGGAGGTGATTCCACCAAAAATATAGCAGAGTGCAGAATGCAAGATTCATATGCAACAGAAACTTACATGCAGTGAGCCAGGATTGAGTTCCATTTAAGAGGATTGAACAGGATTGCAGATCCACAAGTCATAGGATCAAAACAAAAGTATTTATTATGGATAGAGAAATCTAGTCAAGACATGAAAGGTTACTTGGAGCTAACTAGCTTTACTAAGCTATCCACTAATGGAAAAGAAAAAGGAAAAATAACAAAAGTTACTAACTATTACATCTTGCCTCAGAGAGTGCAAGATGTTTCCTCTCTCTAAAGAAGCAGAAGCAAAACTCTCCAAAATGGAGATGACCGCATGGCCAGTTTAAACAATAGGACAAAAGCCTTGTAAACAGAAAGTTACCTTTCAGAGCAAGCCTCTGAAAATTACCATAATTGACATACACTTGTTCAGACACTCCAGGCAGTTTTGGGTCCTGAATGTTAATCCTCAACCATTGTAATTATTCCTGGGGGGAAATGGTCATCAGTGTAACATAACAAAGCACTGAATTATAATTATGTAGTGTATCTTTCTACATTATTAATTATTAACATACTTAATGATGTGATAAGCTGACACTTAAGTTTGCTGATCTCCTTTGAACTCATGGTTTTGAATGCAGTCTGAGAAAGATTAATGTGATGGTCAACACAATATGGATTTCTGCTGATAAACTCAAGAACGGAGCATAAACCAATTGATTCCAGAACAGGTGTATAATGCAGTATGTTCTTTTAATTAGCTTGCAGCTCTTATTGGAGTTTCCTTAATGCTGGGGATCGTGCTAAAGATGGGATACTACTTCCAGTACCTTCCTAATGTAAGTTAATGTATAATAGAATCTCAGTAGAATGATGGCAGCAACTGGAGAAATGTATCTTATGTTAATTAAGAATATGGCTGTCTATAAAACATTGGGCTTTTCACCAAATGAACATTACTGTATTTGTTGGCTTCAGAAAATAAATGGCCCTTCCTTCCTTCCTTCCTTCCTTCCTTCCTTCCTTCCTTCCTTCCTTCCTTCCTTCCTGGAAGCATTTCCTGAACCATGAAATCAACTGAGGAGAGAGGAAATGGAGAAGAGGACGGTCATGGACCTTTCTAATAGTACTTTCTCACCATGTACTAAGAGCGAGTCTACACAGGCATGCAAATCTGGTTTCACCCTGATTTCACTCCTGGCAGTCGTTACAATGCTTTTGCATTTCGGATGGGTTTTTCAAGTTCTGAACTGACTTTGCCCTGCTTAAGGCAAAGTCAGGGATGCCCTGAAGTTTGCTTAAAATTCCAGAGTATCCTGGAGCTTTGGGTCAATGTGGACAGCTGGATCTGGTCCAATTTGGGCAAAAGAGGACAAATAATTTTCATGCTGCCACAATTGCCACTCCCAACCTGTTACAGAGCTCCAAATGAGCTCCTCACTATTGTTGACATCAACAGAGGCGCCCATGCAACCAGGAATAAGGGAAGGAAATCAGCCTCCTTCCTAGTCCTCTCCTGATATGAGAACAGGGTGCCTTCGACAACCAGGAACTCACACACAGCTCTGTGGCCAGATGGAAGTGGCAGTGAGGGTCCAGTGGGGCCAATGCAGTTTCAGCTGGTCTGGATCATGTAGATGTCCATCTACTGCTTGGCAGGATGAATCTGACAACCTCTGAGGACAATCCAGAGAAGCTCCTCTTCATTTCTGCGTTACAGATGAGTTTTACTTACTGCCACAGGATGCCAATATTAATATTTATTACTAGCTGTACACACCACGTGTTGCTGTGGCCAACCTTCCCTCCCTCTTCTTTCTTTCTCTCCTTCCTTCCTCCCCTCTTTCCTTCCTTCCCTTTTTTCTTTCTTTCTCTGCTTCCTTCCTTCTCTTCTTCTTCCCTTCCATTCCCCCCCCCCCCACCTTTTTCCCCTTCTTTCTCCCCTTTCCTCCTTCTCTACCTATTCTTGGACTGCAACTCTATCTACCTCCTATCTCTATCTAATCTATCTATCTGGAGGATTGCTGGGAGTTGCAGGCCAGGAATAGGAAATTGGAAATAAGCAGGGATTGGGATGCTCTCAAAGAAATCCAATGAGAAGAAATCCAATGAGGAGTGCATTTGGGCCATCCTCCTCTTCTAAAAGGCCTGGTCTAGGGGATGCTGGGAGCTGTAGTCTGGAAAAGAGTGTGGATATGCTATTGTGTGTTTTGTTTGCCAGGGGGAGTTATTTTTGCGCATGCGCTGTAGCATCTTTTTGATTTTTTGGCTTTTAAAGTCTTTTCCGCTGTGTTTTTCAGTGTTTTAATGAGTGGTGGTCACTCGTTGGCCTGATAGGTATATTGTGTCCAAATTTGGTGTCAATTCGTCCAGTGGTTTTTGAGTTATGTTAATCCCACAAACAAACATTACATTTTACTTCATATAGAGTCTTATCTATCTAGATGCAGAGCCTTTTTAGGACCATTGCAATGGCAGATTATCACATTTGACAGGAAAGTATCATCACTGGCTGTGGTGGTACGAGAAACTACAGTGTATCCTTTCGCAGCCCAATTCCCTCCAAATATATTGGACCACAACTACCATCATCCCTATCTGCCAACTGCCTATCACAGACTTTAAGAGCATGAATGATTTAACATTAATGTTAACCTGTTAAAGAAACTCGATTAATTGGCAATAAAACATTGTGGAAATTTAGTCATAATCTAGCTTGAAGAACTGTTAAATCACTAAATTGTAAAATAACAGTAGCAACACTATAATACCAAAGTAATTAGAAATAGTTGTTCAAAAATAAAATTGTTGCTATTTCATAATTTTTAAAAAGAAATGTCAACATTGTTGACAAGCTTAATCAGTTAGGGGACAGATTAATTCTTCATTAGTCATTTCCAAGTGTTGGTCTGGAGAAGATGGTAATTGTATTCCATCAACTCTGGACAGAATCAGTTTGAAAGGGTTGCTCTAGAAATATACAGTTCATTTGCATATATATATATATATATATATATATACTGTATATATATATATATATATACACACACACACACGTATTCAATCAAACCCTGTTTTTTCCTACTAGTGAAGTATTTCAAGTAGGGTTGCCAACTGTCCCTTATTCTAAGGGACGTCCCTTATTTCGCCCCCAAATTTCGTGTCCCTTATTTTCAGCTCCTGTCCCTTATTTTCAGCTCCTGTAATGACGGGACAGGTAGCAGCAGGAGGCGAGGCTGGGCCAGTACATATACACACATACTTCCATCTTCCTCCTCCTCCATCCTGCTACCCCTTTTGGCTCCTCCTGTTTCCTCTCGCCTCCCTGCACGTGGCCAGGAATTGTAGTCTAAGGCTGCCTCCTCTTGATTGAGAGGCGCACACAGCCCTTTTGGGTGGGAGGAGAAGGAGGAGGAGGAAAAGGGAGAAGGGGGCCTGCCGGTCTTCATGGCGCTGCCGGTGAGCGGTCTGAGGGAGCTACAGGTGCGTCGCGGGGAGATGCAGGTCTGCATAGAGCTGCTGATCATGGAGTCGCAGAGCCAGGTCTGCTGCGCCCTCGCCCACCTCAACCGTGGGGCCGCCTTCACCGTTGACCGCTGGGAGAGGAAGGAAGGTGACTCCCTGCCAGGCACACAAATCACGGCCACACTGGGACTGAGGGGCAGGTGGGGGTCTCTGGAGGGCTTTTGAGCCAGACGGGCATCTGTCAGGAGGGCTTGGGATGTGCCTTCTAGCTAGGGTTGCCATATGAATAAGGGACAGGTACCTAAAAATAGGGAAATTTTCACAAAAAGAAGGGACACTACATAAATACTTGAAAAACAAATGGTGATTTTCAAGTTTTTATGAAGTTTTCCTTATTTTTGTGAAAAAATCCCTATTTTAGGTTCCTGTCCCTCATTCATATGGCAACCCTACTTCTTGCAGAATGGCCTAAGTAGATGATATTGCCCTGAATGCATGCGAAAGGAGGCTTCTGTTAGACCCCAGTCTAAAGATCAGTCAACAGTGTGATGCTGCAGCTGAAAAAGCCAAGGCTGCACCAAAAGGAGTATAGTTAGGGTTGTCTAACGTTTAATTTTCAAGTTTTTATGAAGTGTCCCTTATTTTTGTGAAGAATCCCGTATTTTTAGGTAAATGTCCCTTATTTCTTATATCAAAATGTGGCAACCCTAATTTCAAGTGTCTATTCTGACAGTTTGTCTAACAATGTTCAATATGTTTTGTGCATAGTATTTTTCAGAAAAGGCAAATTAACATTTTTTACTATTTTGCACAGGCTGTTTTGGCTGCTATTATACTGGTCAACATGTTCCCGTTTCTGGAGAAATTTATGGATATCCCTTTCTTGTGGAGGCAAGATAAATACGATTTTGTAAGTGTCATACGGTCTACAAAAAAATGGGAAAGAGAAATGAAATGGGCTGTCAGATTCATGTTATATATCCCCAAACAGCAATGTTAGAACAATCCGCAACCATATATCTTTGAATTCTCTTGGTTGAGGGAATCAGTATAAGTAAGATGATGGAGAGCCATGATTAGATCTTCCTTTTCTAAATGTATATTTTTACTAATGGTGCAAGGAGAAGCTCATGATCTTATAAAGAAAAGGGTTCCTTCAAATCAGGATATGAGTTCAGCATGACATCTTGGAAAGCCTATTTTGATTTGGAGAAAGCTCTTTTTCATAGTTCAGATATCACAGATGGGAAAATGGGAAAGTTTTCTGAAGCCAAGTACAAAAGCAGATGCGGGGGATTGACATGGACATATCACCTTGTTTCAACTATGTTAAATACGCTTTATCAGAGAGGATCATCATATCCTAACTGAAATATTACAAACAATACAACATCGGGCGCTTCCAGAAAGACCTAAATCACGGGTTTTAAACAGGGGCAAAAAATCCCAGGACTTCAGAAGAGGTTCACATACAGACCTGTTGGACACGGGATTTCCGCCTCCATTGTCCAGACTTGATGCTTTGTTCTGAGATTTTAAAGGCTCCCAAGATGGCCGCTGTGGGACTTACGTCAAAAACTTTATGAATTTTTTTGTAAACCTCAAAATATGGATATGCGGATATTCAGTGAATCACTGCAAAAGTTCCATTCTTTTTTCCTGGCCAGAGAAACTGTGGCCTCCAGATGTTTCATGAACTATCTGCCACACAAACAAAGTTTACGGGGTAGAACTACTTCTGCCCAAGTCAGTACTGAAAAATCAAACAGGAACACACACTTTCAAGCCAGGAACAGAATGTTGTCATTATTGATACTTTTTAGAGCCTGGCTGCCTGGCCATCTGTCCAAACAGATTTGGTTGTGTACTTGTAGCATCAAACAACAGGGTGCTGTTCCTGTTTATACATGGCTGTTCCTGATTACTCTTCTTGTGGAAAAATGTACAAAGTTGACTAGGGGGCCACAACTTTGTCCTGGCCAGAGAAAATATGCTCTCCACATGTTTCATGAAGTTTCTGGCACTCAAAGTTTTTGTCTTCTACTCAAGTGTCACCTTCTTTTTAGGAACCAACCAATCAGGAACAAACACCTAAAATCCAGGAACAAACCCAGATAAAAAATCCCATGATTTCCGATTGCAGGGGTGTACAGACATTTATTTATTTATTTGTAGTATTTATATTCTTCCCTTCTCACTCTGCTGGGGAGATTACAATGCACATATACGTGGCAAACATTCAATGCCATTTAGACATACAACATATATAGACACACAGAGGAATTTAATATTACAGCTTTTCCAGCTTCATGAAGGTTATGCTTGATTCCAGCCACAGGGGGAGCTGCTGCTTCACCGTCCACTTGTAACACCGAGTCCTTTGATGGAATACTTCCTCATTCTTATGCCTGCTGCAGCAAAGTTTTATGGCATCGTTAATTAGTTAAATTAGCCTCCCCGCATAAATTTCCTACTTGACAGATGCAACTGTCTTTCAGGCTGCATAGGTCGACAGCAAGCTAGACTATTAATGGTCAGGAGCTTACTCTAACCTGGGCTGCCTTCAAACTCATGACCTCTCAGTCATTAGTGATTTAATGCATCTGGCTATTAACTAGCTGCGCCACAGCCTGGTCCACAGTCTAACTAGCTGCATCACAGACATGAGAAGATGCGCACATCCAGCTCAAAACTGCAATATTCCCACACTTGGAAATTTTGTGTTTTTTGCCTTTTGTAGCGCTTGCTTCTGCGATTACAGGGAATGGCATCAGGCCACCCTCCTGTTTGCTACAGAAGCTCCTGGGATAAAGGTCTTGTCTGGACGGGCCCACTGAAGCAGAGCTTTGAATACTGTTTTGACTACAACCTCAGCAATGCTGACCGTGACTCAAAATTTTCAAGTAGTTTTAAAGACCTTACTTTCAGCTGAGACACAAAATCTTTCTAAAATTATTGAACATTTTCTTTCTCAGCCAAATGTACAGGCCCTGTCATTCCTGTACGGTTTGCTCTTTTATCTCCAGTACATAATGGTTCAATGTTATACTTGTGCCTTACTATTATATCTAATTAGCTAATATTATTCCTATTTTATTTTTTCTTAAAGGGTATTTGGATTGTGACATTTCTAGCTGTGCTCTGCCTTGGTCTGGATATAGGCTTGGGAATTGCTATGGGATTTGCCTTTTTCATAATAAGTGTCAGGTCACAAAGGTACTGTTTCCTTTTGTAGTATAGTATTAGATGAATGTATGTGGGGAGAAAGAAATGTGTGCAAGGAAGATTGCTTTTATGGGAAGGGAAGAGCACTTTCTTGGAGAAAACAAAGTGTCGAAAAAGAATGGTGGCTAGGTGGGTGCATTCTTCATCTGTGTGTATCAGTTGGGTAAACACATCATTGGAACACAGCAAAAATATTAATTAAAAATATATCTACATTGTATCTTCTGAATTCTTGGCTTCTTTAGATAAGTTATGACTTCACAACAAACACATAACAAACTCTCATGTTAAATTTTACAGCACACAATATATCACATTTTACTGTGAGATAACTGACAGTACGGAGGTGGTTACTAACTGCACTCTATTTGAGCAAATGTTTTGTTTCCATAGTGGAGTAAGAAATAAGACCAGCCTCTTACAGTAGAGTCTCTCTTATCCAACCTTTGCTCATCCAACATTCTGTATTATCCAACACAGTCAGCCTCCCGCCCGGAATAATGTCCAGGATAGGAGAAAGAAAGAACCCTTATCTGTTTTGGTGTGAAATTCATAAATACAGTAATTACTACATAACATTACTGTGTATTGAACTGCTTTCTCTGTTGATTTGTTGTAAAACATGATGTTTTGGTGCTTAATTTGTAAAATCATAATGTAATTTGACATTTAATAGGTTTTTCCTTTTTAAAAAAAAAATAGTATTTATTGAATTTTCACACAAAGGTTTAAAACAAAACAAAATCACGCACAACGGTCAGCGCACTTCGAGGAGCGCTAGTGCCGTACATAAAACAAGACAAAATCACAAACGACAACTACTGACTTAACTTGAGTACTTCCCACCCCCAAACCCGCCTTGCGTAGCCCCCTACTTGGGGCTACATAATTTCAAATTATTCTTAATCATTTAAAAAGAGAAAACCGGTGTACTATGACATGACATCCTAATATGGTGTTAGAGTCCTTATACCGCCTAGCTTTCGGGGTTCGCCCAGTCTTTAAATTTGTTTTGGTTTAGAAACAGTTCAACCCCCTTCCAGTCTGTAGTTTTTCGGGTGTCTCTCTGTGCCAGTTTTTGGGTCAACATGTCCATTTTCATGATGTCGTTAAGTTTTGTAATCCAGTCCTCGATGCTTGGGGAAACAGCTTCTTTCCATGATTTTGCCAGGGTCAGTCTGGCTGCAGTGATACAATACACAAAAATTCTTTCAGTATTTGAGTCCACTTCAAAATCCAACAGGCCTAACAGAAAATATTCTGGTTTTCGCTCCACCTTCAACTTCAGCATGTTAACCATCAGCTTATGCAGTTTTATCCAAAAGATTTTAACAAATTTACAGTTCCACCATAAGTGTATAGAACTTCCCACCTCCGTTTTGCACTTCCAGCATAGCTGGCTATAGTTTTTATTATACCGGGCAATTTTTTGGGGTGTGTGATGCCATCTATGAAATATTTTTATATTATTTTCCCTTAAATCGTAAGAGTATGTATAGCTCCAATGAACTTTCCACACCCTCTCCCATCTGGCGAGGGGAATTTCATGACCGAAGTCCTGAGCCCACCTTATCATACAGGATTTTATTACCTCCTGTTCCATTTTTACTTCTAGCAATTTCTGGTATAATATGGTCAATTTCTTTGTTTTCTTTCCTAAAATTTTATCCCAAAATTGTTGCCTCTTCGTGAAACCCACACTTTTGTCTTTGTTAAAGACCTCTCTTATTTGTAAGTAGTGTAGCCAGTTCATGGAGCCATCCAATTCTCTTAATTCATTAAAATCCTTTAACCTCCATTCTTTATTCTCTTCTTTTAATAGATCCCTGTATCTTAGCCACCCCTTCCTTCCAAATTGCCTCCTATAAAAGGCCTCCTGTGGAGACGTCCACCATGGGGTCTTTTCACATAGAGATTCTTTATGCTTCAGCCAAACCCTCAAGAGCGACCTTCTTATTGGATGGTTCTTAAAAATTTTCTCGATTTGTATTTTATTATAACACAGATAACCGTGCCACCCTACTCTTAAATCATGACCCTCAATAGCGAGTAGGGTTTCTTTTTCCAACTTTGCCCATTCACCAACTGAGTCCAAAGCACACGCCTCGAAATATACTTGAAGGTCCGGAGTCCCCAGGCCACCTCTACTTTTTGCGTCAACCATGTTTGACCAACTTATTCTGGGGCGTTTCCTTTCCAGATAAATTTTTTGTTAGATCCCTCTTCCACCCTAGGAAGAGTTTGTCGTTGGTTAGAATAGGTAAATTCTGGAATAAAAACAACATCTTTGGAAGGATATTCATTTTTACAAGGGATACCCTACCCAGAAGGGACAGATTCAGGTGATTCCAGTTATCTAACTTCTTCTTACATTCCTTCCAGATGAGTTCATAATTATTTTTAACCAAATTAATATTGTTCGGGGTCAAAACAATACCTAAGTATTTCACCTTTGAGGAGACTTCTATTTTTGTCATTTTCTCAATTTCCTCTTTCTCTTTTTGTGGGATATTTTTAACTAGAATTTTGGTTTTCTTTCTATTTATCTTTAGTCCCATCACCTCCCCAAAACCTTCTATTTTCTTTAGCCACTTATTGATGTTCTCTAAGGGATTCTCTATAATACAGACAAGGTCATCTGCAAATGCCCTAGTCTTTAACGATTCTTTATTGATCTTTAAGCCCTCCAGTTCCTTGTCCTCCCTTATCTCCTTAAGGAGGAGTTCGAGTGAGAGGATGAACAGGAGAGGGGATAGGGGGCAGCCTTGTCTCGTGCCCTTTTCTATGGAGAAGGTTTCAGTTTCTTCCCCGTTTATCATTATCCTGGCTTGTTGGTGGGTGTAGATTGTTTGTATTGCATTACAAAAGTAAAAGCCTAGGTCCAACTCCCTCACCAGCAAATTTATAAAGTCCCAGTTGACTCGGTCGAAGGCCTTCTCCGCATCCAAAAATAGGAAGGCTACTTTCTTCTGGATGTTCTGCCTATAATATTCGACCGAGTCAACTAGAATTCGCACATTATCTTTACCTTGTCTCCCCGGTAAGAATCCTGTTTGTTCATGACTAATCCAGTTATTTAGAGAAGGCTTGAGTCTCTCTGCTAATATGCTTGCATAGATTTTGTAATCTACATTTAAAAGAGAGATCGGGCGGTAGTTCCTCATTTCCGTCTCTGGTAGTCCCGGTTTTGGTATAATGGTAATGGAAGCTTCCCTCCATGTCTCCGGGATTGCTATTCCTTTCATTGCATTATTCATTATATTACAAAGCTGGGGGGATAACTCCTCTTCCAAGGTTTGGTAATATAGGGCTGTAAAGCCATCAGGGCCCGGGGCTTTATTCTGTTTTAATTTCTTTATTGTTTTCTTAGTTTCTAGTATCGTAATTGGTTTGTTTAATTCTTCTCTTTGTTTTTCTGTTATTTTATTAAGTTTCCTATCACTGATGTATTTTTGAACTGTTTCCTTATTTAGGTTGTCTGATGTATAAAGATTTTTATAGAATTTTTTAAACTGGTCTTTAATTTGTGCATCCTCGTTATAGATTATCTCTTTGTCTATAATTTGTGTAATATAGTTGCGTTGTTTCTTTTTCCGTATTTTAGACATCAACCAGCGGCCGGGTTTATTGGCATTTGCAAAGTGATGTTGTTTTAGGAACACCAAGTTCCTTTTAATTTTTTCCAGATCTTGGAATTCTTTTTGTTTCAGCAGGGATTTTAAATTAGATTTTATGGTTTCATCTTTCGGGTTTATTTTAAGCTTTTGTTCCTCTTTCTTAATCTTTTCTAGCAGGTCCTTCTCAGTCTTACATTTTTCTCTGTTCATTATTATACTATCTTGTATGAGATGGCCCCTGATAACTGCCTTCCCTGCATCCCAGACTGTAGAGTCTGTGGTGCCTTTGTTTATGTTTAAGAGGAAATATTCTTTTAGAATTTCCTTATACCTTGTCACCCGTTGCTCATTTTTCAAAAGGTCCTCGTTGAGCCTCCACTTCCTCTGCGGTTTTATCGCCCCTATTACGAGATCAAGGAAGCAGTGGTCAGAATACAACTTTGGATTGATGGATACATCTCTGATTTTAGGTGCAATACTCTTTGATACCCAGGCCATATCAATCCTAGACCATGTCGAGAACCTATTGGAATAAAAAGTATAATCCCTCACATTGGGGTTCCTTTCCCGCCAGATGTCCTTAAGTTCTAAGTCTTCTAACATTTCTTTAACTTCTTTTGGTAATTGTCCCGCCCCTTTCTTTCTCTTGCTAGCTTTGGTGTTGGACCTGTCTAACTCCCTATTAGATACCGCATTGTAATCCCCGATAATCATTAGCTCATCGTACTCTTCTTTACTGATTGCTTTTTTCAACCCTCTAAAGAATTTTATCTTAGGTCCATTCGGAGCATAAATGTTACAGATGAGAATTAATTTAGTATTCCACCGTATTTTTACTCCAATAATTCGGCCTTCTGTATCCTTAAAAGCTAATGAAGGATTTAGGGTGGCTTTCACATACATGGCCACACCCCTTTTTTTTCACATGAAGACCAGAATACCGTCCCCAGCCTATCTTGACATAAATAGTTCCCATCATTAGATTTAATGTGAGTTTCTTGGATAGCTGTCACTTCTGCCTTTTTCTTATACAACTGATTGAATACCCTCCTCCTTTTATTCGGGTTGTTAAGCCCGTTTACATTATTAGAGGTTACTCTAAATTCCATTATAAAATTTCCTTAACTCCTTCTCGGTCTGCGCTCTGGTTTTCATTGTCCAGTCCAGAGGAGTTTGTTGGGGGTTAGGCTGGTGTCTTCTCTGTTCTTTTTTGGACTGTATCTCCCCTTCTTCTCCCTCGTCCTCCTCCTCTTGTTCTTGGTCCTGGGTATCCTCCTCTGTCTTATTGTTGTCCGTCAGGTCGTCTTCGCTGTCCACCTTGTATCTCCCTTTGCGCAGATCATTTAAAAAGGCCTTCGCCTTTTCTTCGGAAGTGATCCAATGTCTGTCTCCTTTAATCGTAAGCATAATTCCTTCTCTTCTTTCCCAGCGAAATTTTATATTTAATTTCTTAAGTTCATCTGTCAAGATATAATATTTTTTTTGTTTTGCCAGTATCGAAGAGGGGATTTCTTTCATAATTATTATCTTGCGCTTGTTGTAGAAGATTGGGCTTCTAGCATTTTCTCTTAGGACATCATCCCTTATTTTTTTCTATTGAATCTGATCAGGACGTCTCTAATGGCTTTATTTTTCCTAGAGAAATTGGTGGAAATTCTGTGAGTTCTGTCTAGTTCTTTATCTGCGTCTTCCACTGATATCTGTAGTAGTTTTGCCACTATTTCAACCATAATCCCCCTCAATTCCTCCTGGTCGTCTTCCTCAACGTTTCTAAAGCGCAACTGAAATTCTTTCTCTTTGAGATCAAGGATCTCTTGCTGTTCCTCCATCTTTTTGTTTGTTGCCTCTAAATTACTAAATTTTTTTCTTGAGAGTCATTTCTAACTGAGTATGTTTGCGCTCTAATTCTGATTCTTTTTGTTGAATCAATTTTATTTCCTCTTGCATAGAGTCCATTTTTCTCTCTACATTTGCTATATCTCCTCTTATATCCTTTTTGAGGTCTGCCATTTCTCCTTTTATGAGTTTTTCTTGTTCCTTAAGCAGTCTGTCATGGTCTTCCTGTCTGATTGCAGCCACATCCTGTTTCTTGGACATATTTTGAATTTCGAGGAACAAGTCCTCTAGGGTTAATTCTTTGGGTTGGGAGTCCTTTCTTGCTGGTGTTTTCTTATTAGCCAGCTCTTTTGAATTGTCTTTGGATTTCTGGAACGACATTCTCCTTGCTATTATGATCTTTCTCTGATCTTAAATTTAGGCAGTTCGGGCAATTTCAGGCAATTTATCCTTCCTTCCCTCAGGGTGCCACTCTTTCTTTGCTGTCAGTTATGGTAAATGTATGTGCAGGATTCCACCGGCTCAGTAATGATCCCTCTTTCCCTCTGTCAATCAGGATCCTGCGAGTTTCATTCACCCATTGGCACCTCACCCAGCTGCACTCACCACACTCCCTTCTTCTTATTAGGATTGTTGTATATTGACCTTTACTTTAGGTCTCACTGGTTTTCAGTCCTTAGTTTAGCCTGGTCATATATCTCCTCCCTTCTCCTCCTTTTCCTCTTTCTCCTGTGGTTATTTCACCTTTGTTTATTTTACTTTGAGATAAGGAGGCTTGGTGTCAGGACTGGGAGACCTGAGCTTAGGAGAAGTTCAGGCTCCCAACCTGCCATGAGATTGCACCGACCTTTGCCCCAGTTATTGGGTGACCTTGGCTCCAGCTGCATAGAGACTGTGCTGAGTCAAGTGGGAGTGACGTAACTTCCAGATGTGTGTGAGGCTCCGGAGGGAAGTGAGGTAAACTCCTCCGAGCCTGGACATTGGACAATTGGACTCATAATGCTGGCTCATGGACCCATGAGGTCACATCCCTTTGGACTATGGGATATGCTGAATCACCTGGATATGGTGCAACCCTGCTTGGACATTGCATGGGCAATAGAGAGGGGCTCAGGGTATATAAGGTGTGTTTGGGTGGCGGGACGGTGCTTTTGCTTCACATGTGTCGTACCTACAATAAAATCGTGTTGGACCGTGCTTCAATCTACGCGTGATCCTTACCGAGTGTTGAAGAGTCGTTACACTTGGGAGGCTGGGTTCGCTTAGGAAAAGAAGTGGGGGGGGTGCAAGGGGTATGAGGAACCCTTTTGCTCAATTGCTTTACTGCCTTAATGCCTTGGTCACGTCAATCAGTCAATTTCTTATGCTTTTAATGGCCGGATTGGTTGAAATTAATTGGAGTACCGCCTTCTCCCTTGGCTCTTCCTCCCTCTCTTCTGGCACTGTGTTTCCTTATGGCGCTGTGGGCGTTTTCAAGGTCGACACGTCTGCCAGTTGCCTGTTCCCGCTATGTCCGCTCGCCAAACACACCAAGCACACTTCTCGCCCTCTCATTCTCTGTTGGCCTCTGTTTTGACCACCCGATTCAGCCGTAGTCACAACCGCTCCACCTTGGGCATATTCCAGGATAGATTTCAACAATCACATCACTGGTCTTCTGTTCCTCTCACTCTCACTCTCGACCTCGGCTCTTCCTAAGGGCTCTGCCCCTTCTCCATTCTTCACCTCGCCCCCGGGATGCCTCTCACTGGTTTTCTGAGTCACCGGTTATGGGGGGGTCTGGAGGATCTTCCCGTCCTTCGTGTAAATGGTGCAGTACTCACATAAAATTTAAAAGATCGGTGCTGGTGAGCGTAGTCAGGCGGATCGCCTGTTTGGCAGTCTCGGGGCCGCGTCTCCGTCTGTGTTCTCGGTCCCTGCCGCGGTTCGCCGCAACGCAGCTGGTTTGCGGCGGGCTCCACAGATTGGCGAAGATTTGTGCTCCAAGGATCTAAACCCAATCCCTGGCGGGGGGAGTTTCTAAACCCCCCAGGCCCCGAAATAGAAGCTGTCACCCGCAGCGCAGCTGAGGGTGCGTCCGCTCTTTCCAAGCCGCCGACCGGAAGTCCAATAGGTTTTTCCTTAACCCCTCCTTATTATCCAACAATTTCACTTATCTGGTGTTCTGCCGGCCCATTTATGTTGGATAAGCGAGAGTCTACTGTACTTACCATTTTGGTGGCAGAGGGGAGTAGCAAATCTATTCCTTAGGAACGTGGGAAGAATAGCTGACTCTAATTTAAATAATCATTTAAAGCCACATTCTCAGTTACCCGTATATACTCGAGTATAAGCCGACCTGAATACAAGCCAAGGCACCTAATTTTATCACAAAAAATTGGGAAAACGTATTGACTTGAGTATAAGCCAAGAGTGGGAAATGCAGCAGCTACTGGTGAATTTCAAAATAAAAATAGATACCAATAAAATTGCATTAATTGAGGCATGTGTAGAATAAATGTTTTTTGAATATTTACATGAAACTGTAATTTAAGATAGGACTGTCCAACTCTGATTAAACCATTATTCTAGCCTTCTTCAATGCAAATGTGCTTATGTATACTTCCAATGAGAGTAACGAGAGTAAAATAATAAATGTAATAAAAATAATAATAGAGTAAAATAATGGAAATGTAATAATAATAATAGAATAAAATAATAAATGTACTAATAACAATAATAGAGAAAAATAATAAATGTACTAATAATAATAGAGAAAAATAATAAATGTACTAATAACAATAATAGAGAGAAAAAATAAATGTAACAATACATAGAGTAAAATAATACATGTAATAATAATAATAACAGAGTAAAATAATAAATAACTTTGACTCAAATATAAGCTGAGGGGGGCTTTTTCAGCTTAAAAGGGGCTGAAAAACTCGGCTTATACTCAAGCATATAGGGTAAGTAGTTACCCATCCATCACATTTTCTTTTCTGCAGTGTAAATAAATTATTTTCACACTACAGACCTACTCCTATGTGGGGAAGAGCGAGAGAATAGCATTTAGATTAGTAGGTTCTACTTATTGAAAAGGCAGCTCTAACACATACTTTGTTTCAGAATGAAGGTGTTGACCCTGGGCCAGATTCCAAGCACCAATATTTATCGCAGTTTTTCTCATTACAATGAGGTAAGGGTGGTGGGGTTAATATGATTTGATATAGCCATCCACTATCACCAACACAACAATAGTAGATACATCTGATTTAATTGGCTCCAGGAATTATATTTTGGTAGAGCACTGAGAATAATTACCACAGTTGTGACTGGAACTGGAGAGCTGTGCTTGAAAAGTCACCGTTTCTGGCATTCTAATACCAGCTCTGAAAAATATGGGGCATGATGCTCCTTCTGTCAGAATTACAGTGTGTTCTGTTTGCTATTGCCTTGTTATCCCTGACATAAACAAGGAAAGTATATACGTGGCACACAGTCTGTGTTGCTACTTGTGTTTTGTTTGCAGAAGTACAGAAAAGAGAATTTAAGGATGGAGAATTCAATAAATACTGAGCATGGCGACTGACTCACAGGGGACAGAAAAGGAAAAGAGATGGGAATGGAACAATAAATTTAGGAAAAGAGGATGGCATACCAAGCTGTAACAGTTTTTGCAAGTCCTGTCTGTAAAAACAAAGTTTTGCTTTGATTTTTAGGCTTTAGAGATTCAAGGTTTGAAGATATTCCAGTGCTGTGCTTCTATTTCATTTGCAAATATGAAGAATTTCAAAAGATACATTTTGCGTAAGGTAATAAATGCTTTTCTAATGAAAATGGCCAGAAATTCCAAACCTCTGGCTTCAGATAACCTGATGTCTCCAATAAACTGCCCCTGTTTCCGTTTCAGATGGATATGAAGGCTGTGCCCTTGGATGAAAATGAGATAAGAGCTTTGATGTCAAACAGTATGTCTACCATTAAAGGACAGAGCAGGGATATAAAGTGTTCCTGTGTTTGTGACCCCCTTGAACCATTACCCAGGGTTAGAGATTTCTCTTTTGTGACTTTGTTTGTTTAATCACATTTTTGAGAGTTTCCCATCAGAAGCCATTGAGGCAAGTGTTTTTACATTCCCCAGATCTGAGCTCTGGAACTACCAGCCATCTGTATATGCACAGAATCTGAGAAAATAATAATAACAACACTGTATTTGTATTAGTGAAGCCCCTCTGGTGCAATAGATTAAACCCTTGTGCTGGCAGGACTACTGACCAACAGGTCAAAAGTT
Source organism: Anolis apletophallus (assembly GCA_030556195.1). Taxonomy (NCBI): domain Eukaryota; kingdom Metazoa; phylum Chordata; class Lepidosauria; order Squamata; family Anolidae; genus Anolis; species Anolis apletophallus. The sequence continues at coordinate 89,601,224 of JARBWK010000005.1, read as the reverse complement.
TGAATCCAGGGAGAACGGGTTGAGCTCCCTCTGTCAGCTCCAGCTCCCCATGCGGGGACATGAGAGAAGCCTCCCACAAGGATGGTAAACCATCAAAACATCCGGGTGACCACTGGACAACATCCTTGAAGATGGCCAATTCTCTCACATCAGAAGCAACTTCACACACACTCACACACACACACACACACACAAACCCAGCTTTATTTGTTTTCTGCCCTATCTCCCCGAGGGGATTCAGGGCGGATTGCAGCATATACAGGCATATACAGACACAAGGCCTTGAAACAATGAAACACAGATACACAGATAAAAAAGGCTTCCCTTTCATCTTCGGCTCTGGGGGTGGTGCTCATCTCCATTTCTAAGCCAAAGAGCCTGCGTTGTCCATAGACACCTCCAAGGTCATGTGGCTGGCATGACTGCATGGAACATTGTTTACCTTCCCACCCAGGCGGTATCTATTGATCTACTCATATTTGCATGTTTTGAACTACTCTGTTGGTGCAAGCTGGGGCTAACAGCAGGAGCTCACCCCATCCCGCGGATTTGAACAGCTAACCTTTTGGTCAGCAAGTTCTGCAGTTCAACGGTTTAACCCATTGTGCCGCCATAACATTCAGTCTCTCAGTGTATATAAATTAAAAAATGATACACCTTAGGAATCTATAACTGAAGGGAAAAAGAAAGCAATGCCGGTTGGTATATCCGTGAAAGGGGAAAGACCTTCTTTGACACAGATATAGTCTAAATAGAATAGGGAGGAGATAGGAGCTTCTTTGTGGATTATAGTAGGATTAATATATACCAATCGTGGGTATACTACTCGCAGTATTTATTTATTTGATATATTTATATACCACTTTTTCCCCCCTTGGAGGGTCTCAAAGCGGTGTGCATAAAATAATGGCAAATTTTAATACCAACATACATACAAACAAAGCATATAAATAATAATAATATACAGTATTTCTGCCACTTCTGCGATTGTTGATTTGTATTTTGATTCTGTAGCCCACTTGTTGATGGATGTCAAGAATCAGCAGCATCCACTGTGGTCCTTTTTATCCTGGGTGTCAACCGAGCCAGTTAAACTTTGTTTTGGTCTGCTTCTCCATAATGCTAATGGGTTAGGTGCTCTTGGTTGCACTCCTCAGCTGAGACCTCTCCATCTTGGTTGGACCTGCTGGTAGTTCTACTACCACCAGCACAGCTCTCAGCATCTTTGGAGCAGTTAAGCCCCCACCACGACAAAGTGGCATCCATCGGCAATGCTGCAGAAAGGAATATCAGTGAATGGCTAACACCTGGGATAACATATCTGATACAAAAGGATCCAGCAAAAGAGACTTCGAGATGCATTTTGGACTGGAAACGACATCATTGGAACCACACCCAGAAGAAAGAGAAGAAGAACAACAAGAACTAGAAGTAGATGAATATGGCTAAATTAAACCAACGCATGAGCATAAAGCAGACTCTGAAAATATCCAAAACGAACTGGACACCAATAAAGAATTTCATATTGCAAGAAAACCTGAAATGGCTAATGGATATAAGATAAACTTAAACATTAAATGCTTTTAAGAGAGACCACAAAAAAGGAGCTTGCCAAAGATTGTGAGAGCTCAAATGATAGAAGGAAGAAAGATGCACCCGAAGTGAAGAAGATTGGAAGTCATACTACAAATTCTTCCATACTATTCCCCCCTTACCCCCTCATCCACTTCGCCTAAAACACCCCACCACCCAATCCCATTACCCCTCTCGCTACCCCTCTATCACCTTCTTTTTTCTTTAAACATTCAATTTTCCTACTTTCCCATACCTTAGAAATGTTCCCCCTCTTTTTATTTTTACATGAAAACCTTAATAAAATACATTGAAAAGAAAAGAAAAAAGGGGAAAAAAGGATCCAGCAAAAGAAGCAGCACCAAGAAACTACAGGCCGATAACATGTTTAAACTATTGACTGGCATCATAGCTGACAGAATTCAAGATTGTCTTGAAGAAAATAACATCTTGCCAGATGAACAGAAAGGCAACAAACGGAAAAGCAGGGGCACCAAAGACCACTTATTAATTGACAAAATGATTCTGGAGAACTGCAAAAGCCAAAAAAACTAATCTTCGCATGACGTGGATTGACTACAAAAAAGCCTTTGACTCACTCACACACAGTTGGACCATCAAGTGCCTAGACACCATCGGCATTTGTAAAAACATTGGCACTTTTATTGAAAATATGATGAAGCACTGGAAAACTGATCTGTCTGTTGGAAATGAAAACTACGCACTTGTCAACATAAGGAGAGGAATCTTCCAGGGAGACTCATTGTCCCCACTGCTCTTCATCATTGCCATGATCCCTTACAAAAAACAAACTTGGGCTATCAAACATCTAAGAAATCTCACAAAATTTCACATCTGCTATACATGGATGACCTGAAGCTGTATGGGAAAGCCGAAACTGAAATCCAGCCTCTGACTAACACTGTCTGAATATTTGGCACCGATATCAACATGGAGTTTGGTTTGGAGGCAATACCATCAAGGCTATAAAAACCTGGGTCATACCTATCATAAGATATACTGCTGGCATCATAAACTGGACAGAGGCAGAACTGGACAATTTGGACAGAAAAACAAGAAAACTCATGACCATTCATAATTCACTGCATCCTCACAGTGATGTTGACCGGCTCTATCTGCCGAGAAGGTCTGGTGGCAGAGGACTCTTACAAGTCAAACACGCAGTTGAAGAAGGAAAACACACCCTGGCAGAATATGTCAAGGGAAGTCAAGAACCTGCTTTAATTGAAGTCAGTAATCGGAAACTTCTCAAGGCACAGCAGACAAAGAGCCAGTACAAGAAATCTGCACTCCAAACCAGAGCTGACAGCTGGCACAACAAAGCATTACATGGGCAGTTCCTTGACAAAATTGAAGGAAAAGTTGACAAGAAGAAGACCTGATTATGACTCACAAAGGGGACACTGAAGAAGGAGACAGAAGGCCTGATTCTTGCAGCCCAGAAGCAAGCCATCAGGATCAATGCAATTAAGGCCAGGATCGAAAAATCAGCTGATGATCCAAAATGCAGACTGTGCAAGGAAGCTGATGAACCCATGGACCACATCCTCAGCTGTTGCAAGAAAATCGCGCAGACGGATTACAAATAAAGACACAACTCTGTGGCCCAAATGATTCACTGGAACTTACTGTATGTCACAAGTACCACCTGCCAGCAGTAAAGAATTGGTGGGATCATAAACCTGCAAAGGTCATGGAAAATGAACACGCAAAAATACTGTGGGACCTTCGAATCCAGACTGACAAAGTTTTGGAACACAATACACCAGACATCACGATCGTGGAAAAGAAAAAAAGTTTGGATTATTGATGTTGCCATACCAGGTGACAGTCACATTGAGGAGAAACAGGAAAAACTCAGCCGATATCAAAACCTCAACATTGAACTGCAAAGGCTCTGGCATAAACCAGTACAGGTGGTCCTAGTGGTCATTGGCACACTGGGTGCCATGCCAAAAGATCTCAGCTGGCATTTGGAAACAATAAACATTGAAAAATCATGATCTGTCAACTGCAAAAGGCCACCTTCCTTGGATCTGCGCGCATCATTCGAAAATACATCACACAGTCCTAGACACTTGGGAAGTGTGATACAATCCAGCATTTAGCTCTCGTTTCCTGTGACATACTGTGGTGTCAGTAAAATAATAATAATGTTTTAAATGGATTTTAACCTAATGTTTTTACCTACTCTGTTATGTCATGTTGTATTGTGTTTTTGTATGTGTTGGCATCAAATTGTTGCTGTTGTAAGCCGCCCTGAGTCCCCTCTTGGGGGTTGAGAAGGACAGGGTACAAATGTTTGAAATAATAAATAATAATAAAACAATGTCATATAACTATAAATTAAAACCATTCTGATCATAAAACATAAGTAACATTTAGACAATCTAAATCAGAGAATTAAAACATCTTAATATTAACATTGTGAACTGAGTCCCCTTCAGATTGAGAAAAGCGGTATATAAATACCGCAAATAAATAAATAAATAAATAAATAAATAAATAAAATCGCGGGATCCAAAATCATAATCTGAGACCATTCCAGTTATCAAATTGCACTTATTTCCTATTCATTCCATGAGCTGCATTACTTACTGCCCGAAGGCTTTGTCCCATAGCCATGTCTTTACATTCTTCCTGAGGGTAAGGAGAGAGGAGGGCTGATCTAATTTCACTGGGGAGGGAATTCCAGAGCTGAGGAGCCACCACTGAAAAGGCCCTGTCTCTTGTCCCAACCAACCATGCCTGTGAAGGAGGTGGAATTGAGAGCAGGGCCTCTCCAGAAGAAGATCTGAACCTCTGAGATGGTTCATAGAGGGAGGTGCATTTGGACAGGTAAGCTGAACTGTTTAGACCAGCACTTTGAATTGTGCTCGGTAGCCAGTGGAGCTGACGCAACAGGGCAATTGTGTGCTCCCTGTAGAAATCTGGCTGCTGTCCATTGGCTCACTTGAAACTTCCAAACAATCTTCAAAGGCAACTCGATGTAGAGCGCCTATTCAGGATGTAACAAGAACATGGACCACCGTAATAGTCCTGTAGGCTATAATCAGAGGTCAGGAATGGACTAATATACAGAATCTTTTGCATTTATGTCTGTTCCCTTAAGCTGATTTTCAGCTCCATACAGTCAGTCAAAAATAATGGTTGTTGTGGCTTATTCTTTTCAGTATAAAATGCTGGTGTGGAGGTATAGAATAGGAGGAAATATACCGCACATCCCCTTGCGTTCTCAAATGCCTGTATCAGAATGAAAAAGCCATTTATAGTTTGGCACTAAATCAGTATTACTGAGTCAGCAATAAATCAGACATAGCTAAATAACCTAGTATTTACTTTCCAGTTCACTGTTTTTTCAGTCAATCAAAACAAAAAATGTTCGGCACTGAATTTACTGTAAATTATGTTGCTAAAATACAGATTAAATTAAGTTTGCTTGTAGATTGCTTTCCCTTTGGTAATTTCCAGCCCAACTATATGCTTCCAAACTGGGAAAAAACCTGTTATTAATCCTAAATGAAGAATGGTAACAGTTTCAGATATGTCAAGATTCTAGATGTATGATGCAACCACATTTTTTAATTTACTATGTCTTATTTTCATTTATATTCCACCTTTCCTCTAATGCAGTGTTTCTCAACCTTCCTAATGCCGCAACTCCTTAATACAGTTTCTCATGTTGAGGTGACCTCCAACCATAAAATTATTTTCGTTGCCACTTCATAACTCTAATTTTGTGACTGTTATGAATCATCATGTAAAGATCTGATATGCAGGATGTATTTTGATTCACTGGACCAAATTTATAATTCACCCACAATCAAAGAGCATTATGAACTCCACCAATGATGGAATTGGACCAAACTTGGAACACAGAACCATGGCCAACAGAAAATACTGGAAGGGTTTGGTGGGCATTGACCTTGAGTTTTGGAGTTGTAGTTCATCTCCATCCAGACAGCACTGTGGACTCGAACAATGATGGATCTGGACCAAACTTGGCATGAATACTCAATATGCCTAAATGTGAACACTGGTGTACTTTGGGGAAAATAGACCTTAACATTTGGGAGTTGTAGTTGCTGGGATTTATAGTTCATCTACAATCTAAGAGCATTCTGAACTCCACCAATGATAGAACTGGGCCAAACTTCCCACTCAGAACCCCCATGACCAACAGAAAATACTGGAAGGATTTGATGGGCATTGACCTCGAGTTTTGGAGTTGTAGTTCACCTACATCCAAAGAGCAGGAAGAAGGTTTTTGGTGGGAGGATTCGCCGTCTGTTTCCAAAAAGGAAGAGAAGGAGAGGCGGAGAGATCTTCAGCCTTCTGTGCCAAAGGGGTTCCCAAGACCACCAGAAATATGTGTTTTCTGACAGTCTCTGGTGACCCCTCTGAACCCCCCCTCATGAGCCCCTCAGGGGTTCTGACCTTCAGGTTGAGAAACACTGCTCTAATGAGCTCAAGGCATGATGCATGGCTTTCCCCTCCCACTTTACCCTCACAACAATCCTGTGCAGTAGGTCTGGTTCAGAAACAGTAGCAAGTTCAAAGTCACCCGGTATGTTTCCTATATCACTGGAGACGAGAATTTGAATCTTCAAAATTCCCGCCCAGCCCCTTAACGAATATACCACACCAAGCATATTAAAGATAATTAAATAAATTAAGAACAATACATAAATGACTTGCAATGCCGTCCTACCTTGGTTCAGAATCTCAACTCTCTTGCATTCTAGGTGCCTTATACGGAGAAACTTATACGACGAGTTCGTACATCTAATGAGACATTCTCTTCTTCTTCTTTGGCCTTGGTACGCTGGACAAGGAATGATACTGACTATGTGCAGCCTCTCGGAGAAAGGGTAGAAGGAAACGAATATATAAAAAGGAAAGAAAATGTGGTCAAATTATGGCCTTGCACAGATCCTCCTTTAACAAAATCCACAACTCAACTGTACCCGCTTGATTCAGAGTCTGCAGTGTACATGATCCACACCATTATTTTGGACTTCAGCATGGTGCACTTTGTTGATTTGCAAGCATCTTACTTATTACGGGGGGTAAGTATTGCCACTCAGTTGATGTATCAATAATGTTATTCTTCCAGAGCAGGGGTCCTCATACTTTTAAAACAGAGGGCCAGTTCATGGTAGCTAGGACTTTGGGGGGGGGGCAGAGTAGGATTTGGTGTTGTTGTTGTTGTTTGCTTTCAAATCATTTCAGACTTAGGGTGACCTTAAGGCAATCCTATCATAGAGTTATCTTGTCGTCAAGATTTATTCAAATGGGATTTGACTTGGTCTTCATCTGAGGCTGAGAGAGTGGAACGTGACTTTCCTAAAGTCACTAAGTGGGTTCAGAGCCACAGTTTGAGGTTCAAACCACAATACCACACTTTCCAAATCTTTCCCTCTCTTTTTCCTACCTATCTTTCTTTCACCCTTTCTTCTCTTCCTTCCCTCTTTGTTTCCCACCTACCTTTCTTTCTCCCTTTTCTCCTTTCCTCCTTCCCTCTTTTTCCTGCCTCCTTTTCTTTCTTTCTTTCTTTCTTTCTCCCTCCCCCCCCCCCACCTCGCTTTTGGGGGGAAATAGGAAGGGGAAAGGAAAGGAGAGTTAAGAAGAGGATGCAGAGAATTCCTCCATTTTAGAGAGACATAAAGAGAGGAAAGGACCCCCGGGTGGTGCAGCAGGTTAAACCACTGAGCTGCTGAACTTGCTGAACCAAAAAGTTGGTGGTTCGAATCCGGGAGCGGGGTGAGCTCCCTTTCTTAGGCCCAACTTCTGCCAACCTAGCAATTCAAAAACATGCAAATGTGAATAGATCAATAGGTACCACTTCTGTGGGAAAGTAATCACACACCATGCAATCATGCTGGCCACTTGACCTTGGAGGTGTCTATGAACAACGCTGGCTCTTCGGCTTAGAAATTGAAATGAGCACCACCCCCAGAGTTGGACACCACTAGATTTAATGTCAAGGGGAAACCTTTAGCTTTACTTAAAGAGAGAAAAGGAGAGTGATGGAGCAAGGAGGAGGGAAATAGAGAAAGGAAAGGCAAATAGCGGGTGGCAGTAGTAGTAGTGAATCTAAAGTTTAGGGTGAGTCTGGGGAAAACACCTTGGCAGGCTAGATTCAGCTTGCAGGTCACAGTTTGAGGACCCCTTGTCTAATGCATAGGCTCTGTTTAAATATTTCTGTGAAATATTTAAAAAATGTATACAAATGATTTGCAGGTGGGTTGATCATTTTTTGCAGTTGTTCAATAGATAATTGACATTTTACTTTAAAGTTGGAACCAGTTAGATTTGTGTTGATGTGGCAGTCATTTGGCATAAAAACACTATGCACTGAAGGATAAAAATTAGGTGTTCAAGTATCATATCATATGATGGTGGTTATTATTATTATAATATTTATGATTATACATATTTCTATCCTGCCAGGCATGTAGCCGGGGGGGGGGGGCTTGGGGGCTTCAGCCCCCCCTTCCCCCGAAATTCTCAGGGTGGTCCGCGAGAAGGCCTTCCTGGTACATTATTTAAACTGTTATGTTTATTCATATCATGATCTGATCACCATGCTCAATGTATCTCATATTCATGGGGGTATTGGGATAATGATACAAAAGGTTTGGTAGGGTAGATCCTCTCTCACTCAGACTCAGCACACACACATAAAGAATGCTTTATTAGATCAAGAGTGGAAAATATGCTTTTTCGCTGTATCATACCTATACTTACAAAAGAAGAATGTATAATTTATTACCTAATCATAGGCTTAAAGATTATAATTCAGATGTCACTAGCTTTTTAGCTGAATTGGAGGGGCGAGGAGATTCAACAATATATCTTATTTTCTGTAATGTTTGATTTTAAAAGTAGTACAGAAAGCAGCAGCAGCAGTTGTTCCTGCCACCAATCTTCATACTAGAATCATAGAGTTGGGAGAGACCTTGTGGGCCATCCAGTCTAACCCACTGCCAAGAAGCAGGAAAACTTGCATTCAAAGCACCCCTGACAGATGGCCATCCGACCTCTGCTTAAAAGCCTCCAAAGGAGGAGCCTCCACCACACTTTGGGGTAGAGAGTTACACTGCTGAACAGCTCTCACAGTTAGGAAGTTCATCCTCATGTTCAGGTGGAATCTCATTTCCTGTAGTTTGAAGCCATTGCTCTGCGTCCTAGTCTCCAGGATAGCAAAAAACAAGCTTGCTCCCTCCTGCCTATGACTTCCCCTGACATATTTATATATGGTCATTATATCTCCTCTCAGCCTTCTCTTCTGCAGGCTAAACATGCCCAGCTCTTTAAGCCGCTCCTCATAGGGTTTGTTCTCCAGACCCTTTATCATTTTAGTCACCCTCCTCTGGACACATTCCAGCTTGTCAACATCTCCCAGAATTGGACACAATATTCCAGGTGTGGTCTGACCAAGGCAGAATAGAGAGGGGGGTAGCATGACTTCCCTGGATCTCTAGACACTATTTATGCAGGCCAAAAATTAGGTTTTTAAGCTGCCACATCACTAAAAACAAGACAATTAAACTCTTAAAACCTTATCTCAGAGAGTACACAGATCCATCACATACTTTTGTATCAGCCTATGCATCAAAGATATAAACATAACTAATGTTAATATACAGCCTTCCTTTTACAGCTTTGCCATGCATTTCAGAATATTGGCATCACAGTTCTGATAGCTGCATGTCATCGTAAGTACTGTAATTTTATCTCTCTAGCTATTTTGGATATCATTCATATGAATAGTATCTGTGCATAGCTGGTGACACGTAATTCTTTCTGCATTTTAAACTCACAGCCAAGGTAATAAAATCTTTTGAAAAGATGGATTTTTTTGACCAGTGTGTCACTAAAGCACGATTCTTTCCAACTCTACATGATGCCGTACTTTATGCTGTGGAGCCAGATCTCTTGCAAGAGGCGGAGCCAATGGAAGACGGGAACATACCGCCTGACGAAGTCTTCGCTGATGTACATTTTGATGACCATAAGGTGTCGTACTTCACAAAAATCCATAAATGCACAGATCTGACAGTTGTTAAACTGGGGGAGTTGTCTGGTCATTTAATATTAGGAACTATTTAATAATACATTTTAAAAGCTTATTGCTTTTAGATGGGAATAAAGAGGGAACCTCCTGGAGCTCATTCACCTCCTATTCTATAGTAAGTGTCAGTAAATTTGGAGTGCATCTACACTGCAGAATGAATGCAGTTTGACACCACTTTAACTGTCATAGCTCAATCCTATGGAATCATAGGAGTTTTTTTAAAAGACATAACCTTTTGGGAAAAGGATGACCTTTGAGATCATAACTTTTTGGAAAATATGATCTTCCTGAGAAGAGCTAAAAACCCGTTTGAGTGAATCTCTTTTTTAGTGGTAAATATTCACTAGTATTCATGCCAGGCAGTTTAGGTTTCTCAGTTGTTAGACTGATATACCTTGTTATCTCTTTGAACTGTTAGGAACAAAGATACACCAATGCACAAAATAAATAGCAGATCTTCAAAAGTGTTATTTCAGTTGCCCAAAGACATCTACTCTCCCATAAAATATATTTGGTTTTAAATCATGCTCTCAAGAGATAAAAATAAGTAAAAGTAACATAGTTGGTTTACTTACAAACTTCATGTATTCTGCATACAGGTACCTTGCTTACCAGTTTAATCAGTAAGTTCTCTAAAGCATTCTGTTTCAGTCTCTTCTCTGTCTAAAGCACATTATCTTAATGCAAACTAACTACACACAGTCTAATGCAGTGTTTCTCAACCTGGGGGTCAGGACCCCTGAGGGTGGTCGTGAGGGGAGTGTAGGAGGGTCGCCAAAGACCATCAGAAAGCACAGTATTTTCTGTTGGTCATAGGGGTTCTGTGTGGGAAGTTTGTCACAATTCTATTGTTAGTGGGGTTCAGAATGCTCTTTGATTGTAGGTGAACTATAAATCCCAGCGACTACAATTCCCAAATGAAAAATCAAGCCCCCCAAACCCCACCAGTATTCAAATTTGGGTGTATTGGGTATTTGTGCCAAATTTGGACCAGTGACTGAAAATACATCCTGCATATCAGATATTTGCATTACGATTCATAACAATAGCAAAATTACAGGGCTCACAGCATTAGGAAGGTTGAGAAACACTGGTCTAATGCATATTGAAGCTACTGTACATTATACTCACAGACTTCTAAAATGGAGTATCAGTCTGACTAGTCCCAGATCTATGCAACAACGTGGGTGCAACAAAGACAAACGGTTATCACCTATTGATTAGTATAATTTCCTTGTTGCACCCACGTTGTTGCGTAGTCTCAAGGTACTGCAGCTTAACCCATTGTTTTGTAGTAGTCCCAGATCTGGTCACATGGTCTGCAGTCCCTCTCACAACCTCAAACAACATAGAGTTAAGAGAAACTGAATACCAATGCACACATATAGTAAGCAATTCCCTTACTCTCATAGCAATAGTAAGCAATTGGAATTATACACATAACAAATAACTAGTTTAGAAGTAGTTGTTCAAGGTCTTTAGCTTTCTCTGCCAAAGAGTGCTGGAGGCTCATCAAACTACAACTCTCAGGATTCCTTAGCATTGAGCCATGACAATTTAAATGCTGTCAAACTGCATTAATTCTGCAGCATAGATGCACCTTTAGACCTTTTTATTTATGTACGGTAGCTGCGTATCACACAAAAAATCTTACATATGTTGAATGTGTTTTAGCTTTACAGCAATCTGTTGGTTAGCCAGAACTATGGAAATAATGAGCTATCAGGATGAGATATAGCCTGATATATAACTATAAATCTGTGTGCATTTTGACACTGTATATTTCTATGTTTTTCAGGACAAAAGGAGTCAGCTATCAGGGAGGAATCCACAATCAGACAGGAGGAGTGAGCACTCAGATGGGGACAGAGATAATCACTCACTGAAAACATTTCCGAGTGATGCTTACCTCGATGAGCCTATATCGGATCTTTTCCGCACATTTTCTCTTCAGAGTAACCTTGAGGCGATACCTCACCACCGTGAAACTTCTCTTGTAGAAGAAGACGAAGATGAGCAAAGCTGGAATCGGAAATGGAAGTATCCCACCGATGTCTAAGTTATGACAGTGATTGGAATTTAGCTACGTAAAAGTGGCACAGACTTGACATAATTCAGATAGTTCTCATTTGGGCCAAATACTTTTTTTAACTTTTTGATGTTTAAATTAATGTTGTTAAAATGCTTAACCACGTTTGGTTGGTGTTATAAGGGAAACAGTGCAGAGAGCATGTGAATACATTAATTGTAAAATATTTATTAGACAATAGAAGTTACTGTATAACATGGTCATCGATTAAACAGTGTAATTTACAAGGCTTTTGTTTTCTTCACAGCATACATTCTGTGTATTTTGACATGGCTTTGTACCCCCATTGAACATCTAAAATATAAATGAAATCCCTTTCATTCTCGGGATGGCATGGAGGACAATCCATTATGCTGCTGAACCTGTCCATTAAAGCCTTTTATCTGATACAATTGCATAAAGATTAATAATTAGGCCATGGTTACGAGGCATTCATAGCTCAGGTATGGGCAAACCCAGGCCCAGGGGCTGGATGCGGCCCCTTGGGCTCTTTTCCCAGGCCCTCCTCTCTCTCTCGCCATCCTATCCTTCTTTACTTCCATCCTTCCTTTCTCCTCCCTTCCTTACCTCCCTCTTTCGCCCTCCCTCCCTCCTTTCCTTCCACCCTTTCATTCTTCCCTCCCTCCCTCTCTCCCTTCTCTCCTTCCTTTCTCCCTCCCTCCCTTCCCTTTTGTCTTTCCTTCTCTCTTTCCTCCTTTCTTCCATTCCCTTCCACTTTTCCTCCCATCCTTCTCTTCCTCCCTTCCTTCTCTTTTTTCTTCCTCCTTCCCTCCTGGGGGATGTTTAGCTAGGATAAAAGAAGGTTGAGCGGGAACATGAGAACCATGTTTTGAGATTTAAAAGGGTGTCCCATTGGAGGGGGGTGGGAATTGACTTTCTGCTCCTCTAGAGACCAGGGCACAAGGGAGCAATAGTTTCAAATTACAAGGAAAGATATTTGACTGAAAAGATTAGGAAGAACTTCCTAAGAGTAAGAGCTGTTGGAAAGTAGTGTGGGCTGCCTGGGAGTGTGGTAGAGTCTCATTCTCTGGAGGCTTTTCTGCAGAAGTTGTGTATCGGAAGTACTTTGATTGTGTCTTCTTACATGGCAGGAGTTGGACTGGGTGGCCCTTGGGGGTCTCTTCCAGTTCTAGGATTCTATATCAGGAGTAGACAAAACAAGGTCTAATGGATACACTTTTTCTCTCCCATCCACCATCTCATCCAGACCAAGGCCAACCTTTTTGGGATAGAAACATTTTCCGTCTTTCCTTCACTTTCTGCCTCCAAAAGAGAAGAAGAAGGGGAGGAAAGGGCAGGGAGGGGGCTTTTGGAGAACCACCTCCCTTCCTCCCGGCCCACCCACCCCACTCTAACCCTCCATGCAGCCCCCAAATTAGAAAGTTTGCCCATGCCTGGCATAGTTGTTCTGGTGTTGTTTCACTGTAGTTTGTATCTTCTTCCATTACCATCCAGAGGTGGCTTCCATGGTATTGCCATGTAGTTATCCGTCCTACATTTTATTTACTATTAAACTGGTATTGAGCTGTTTGGGGGTATAGAATTAACAACCTTGATTTTCTCTATTAATGCTTGGACAGAGGGTGTATCTGGTTTAATCAGAATAAAAGAATGTAAGACAAAGAAAACATGTACTTAGGGCAATGACTGTAGACTTTTGGTAGTGCATAGGTTTTAACTCTGATTCCCAGAATCCTTAACCATTAGGAGGACCTAGAATTAATGCAGATTGATACTGCTTTAACTGCCATGGCTTAATGCGAAGGAATCATGGGAACTGTAGATTTTTCAAAGTCTTTAGTCTTCTCTGATAAATAGTACTAGTTCCTCACCAAACTACAACTCCGAGGATTCCATAGCATTGAGCTGTGATAGTTCAAATGGCATCAAACTACATTAACTCTACAGTGGAGATTCATCCTAAAACATGGTTTCATATTCCAATGACCCAGAAGCCAGCAGTTATTATTGCCTCTGCCTATTTTGGATAATGTTAATGGAAGTTGCAGTCCAGCCATATCTGGAAGCCAGACGTTCCATGTTCTCATCAAAAGAAAGTTACAGACTGCAAAGGGATATTCTATTTCATGTTCTTTTTCTACAACAACAACAACATAGACCCATCAGTGAATAAACAGTCATTAAAATATTATCCCATCTCATTGTCCAAAATTAGTATGCATTGTTTCAAGTAATATCCCTATCGAAGCAGATTATGTTCTTCTAAAGAAATATTTGCTTTCAAGTTCAAACTGAAGATTTATTCAGATTTGATTCTGGAATATCTTCACAATCCCTGGCATTTTGTATAGCCTTTGTGTCGTTCCCCCCCTTGGGGGGTTGAGAAGGGCGGGTTAGAAATACAGTAGATAGAAATACAGTAAATACTTTCACCTACCAATATCATAATCTCAGTATTGCTCGGTGGCGCAGTGGGTAAAAGCGCTAACGGAAAGGTCGCAGGATGAATCCGGGGAGCGGCATGAGCTCCCGCTGTTAGCCCCAGCTTCTGCCAACCTAGCAGTTCCAAAACATGCAAATGTTACCCTCCGACGGGAAGGTAATGGCGCTCCATGTAGCCATGCCGGCCACATGACCTTGGAGGTGTCTATGGACAACGCCGGCTCTTTGGCTTAGAAATGGAGATGATCACCACCACCCAAAGTCGGACACAACTGGAATTAATCTCAGGGGAAAACCTTTACCTTTACCTTATGCTATACACTTGATGCTTGGCTCCTATAATGTTACTAATTATTATGTTATAATAATGGATGTTTATTAGATCTGCTCAACATATCTATTTTCCTGCTTGCTAAATTAGGCTGGAGCTTATTTATGTTTTGGTTTGACAAAACACATTCCTCTCCCAAATACTTCTCCTCTTATAGTTACTGCACTTACCTATTTGCTGTTTGATCAAGGGCATCAGCTTGTTGCAGTTGGAAACCTTGCCAGGCTGGAAGTCTGATCATAATCTGTGTACATGTCTACTTATGATGATAAAATGGCAGCTGTGAGCGTAAGGGAATTTTGAACAGGGAACAGTTATAGAGGAAGGATTAAATACATCCTTCCCGGAACAAACTGTCCAGCTCAATAAGTGGCAAACCACCTATTTTCTTGTGTTCATATGCTGGAATAATTATAGTAAATTTGACAGTTTGTTTTTAAGAGACAGGATATTTGCAATTTGGTTCTGTTTAAACTATAACATTTAAAAGTAGATTGGAATAAATTAAGCGTGAGATATTACGTCCAGTTTTGCTTTTCGAAATTTTAGTCGATGTAGAAGGCCATACAAAAATAACAAAAGGCTTGAGGATGAGTGCATGTGTTCCCACTAAGTTCACACATTTATGAAGAAGTCAAACATATTCTTTTGGTGTGCTGTAAAGTTTATATACTTCCAAAGATGCCTAGAAAAATAGTGGGTTTTTTAAAAATAAACTACAGACTACTACAACATAACTTTGAAGGCTTTGCAGAGATCATCTAGGCTCAATATCAAGTCACATTCAACTAACCAGTCTTATACCTAATTATAAGAATGTCCTCACACTACTGATAATACAGAAACTCCTTGATAGCACCCATCAACATCTCATTAGCAAAAAAAGAGAACGAAATCTGTGTGACAGCTGCTCATTCTTAAGGTCTTGATTTTATTTGTATATACCAGTCATTTGACTTACAACAGTGTTTCTCAACCTGGGGGTTGAGAGCCCTGGGGCGTTCGCAAGGGGGAGTCACCAGAGACCATCAGAAAATACAATATTTTCTGTTGGTCATGGGGGTTCTGTATGGTAAGTTTGGCCCAACTCTATCGTTGATAGGGTTCAGAATGCCCTTTGATTTTAAGTGAACTATAAATCCTAGCAACTACAACTACCAAATATAAAGGTCTATTTTCCCCAAACCCCACCAGTGTTCTGCATTTGGGTATATTGAGCATTCATGTCAAGTTTGGTCCAGATCCATCATTGTTTGAGCCCACCGTGTTCTCTGTATGTAGGTGAACTACAACTCCAAAACTCAAGGTCAATGCCTACCAAACCCTTCCAGTATTTTCTGTTGGTCATGGGAGTTCTGTGTGCCAAGTTTGGTTCAATTCTATAATTGGTGTAGTTCAGAATGCTCTTTGATTGTACGTTAAATCTGTTAACTATAAATCTGTTTTCATGTTTATAGATATAACTTTTGAACAACATCCTCGAGGATCCTTTTGTTTTGTGTTAACTCAAGATTCTGTAGATTGCTTTTTGATGCTTTGGTTCAAAAGCTGATGAACTCTTGATCTCGTTGGGAATTATTTGATGTACTTTTGGAGCTTGTTTTTTACTTGGCTTTTGTTCTTTTATGCTTGTTCATGAATGAACTTTTACTTATTGGATTATCTGAACATTGTGTGAAAAAGTGTTCCATGGCAACAGTACAACAGAGCCAGGGCAGTTAAAAGTGGTGTCAAACTGCATTAATTCTTCAGTGCGAATGCACCAGGGGACAACAAAAGCTGTTCAAGAAGATCTGAAGGACCCCTCAATTTTCCACCACAATGACTGCTCTATCCAATTACCTATTTTGTTGTTGCTTTCATTTTACAAATAACAATGTAGATTATACTACTCATGATGGAAAATGGCTATTCATAAGATTTTTCTAGGAAACTCTTTCTGAAGTGAGGTTTCTGCATAGAGATTCTACTTTTATCTCACTGCAATCAACCAGTGACTTGAATGAGAAATAAAACCTTTACATCGGGTTTCTTATCTTAAGACAGATCAATTTCTATTTGGTTTAATCAGAATATAAGAATGTAAGACAAAGAAAACATGTACTTAGGGCAATGGCTGTAGACGTTTGGTAGTGCATAGGTTTTGATTCTGATTCCCAGAATCCTTGACCTTTAGGAGGACCTAGAAATTAAAAATGTCTTGGGAAGACCAAAGGTTAAACACAGGCTTAGAGTATAAAAGCTAACTCAGAATGATGAAAATCATTTTTCTTGATCACATTTTCTTTTAGGAATGTTAAGAGACAAAAATAACAGTCCAAATTGTAATTGGAAATACAAAAAAAGCCCCAAATGTTTTTAGAAATCACAGTTCATCTCTTTTCTTCAAGATGATGTTTCTCACAAGTTCGGTGATGTGAGGTTTTATATCTGCAATAGTGACAGTAGAGTCCCAGGCCTTTATAGCTTTTCCATCTGTATCTACAAGGTATTTCCAAAAATTCCAGGTTGGCTCTTCATTAGTGGATTCTGTTCAGAAAAAAATAAATTATATAGATAAAAATGGGAGCATCTTACATATTACTTATTATTATTAAGTTCTTTTGAAAAGGCACGTTAAATCAAAGGGTGCATTTTGATAAGCAAAATGAAAATGATAGTTAAGCAGTGTTTTAGAAAAAGTCAGTGTTACAGCAGTTTTCTGATAAAGGCATATTAGTGTCACCCATAATAGGTTGTTGTAGGTTTATCGGGCTGTATGGCCATGTTCTCTAGAAGCATTCTCTCCTGACATTTCACCTGCATCTATGGCAGGCATCTTCAGAGATAGTGAGGTCTGTTGGAAACTAGAAAATTGGGTTTATATATCTGTGGAAACATGGCCATATAGCCCGAAAAACCTACAACCCTGCGATTCTGGCCATGAAAGCCTTCAACAACACATCATCCATAATGATCTCAGATGGGACTAACATGAAGTCTTGAAAATTGATATAATGTATTGCAACTATTTTGTTCATATTTTGACATATTTTCTTACTGTTTTTTAGTAGTTCCCTAAAGTGACTGAGAAATTCATTCACCTTTATACATTTTCAATATTTATGAAATTAAAACTTATGTAAATATATTGCTTTAGAAGCAGGCATAAAGCATATATGTTCTGCAGGTTATTACACAAATAGTTACAATAGAAATATTTTCTGTAGAGTTCTATGTATTTTAGCTTTATTTGGGCTTCTCTCTAGTATAGCCAGTGACTGTTTTCATCTCCATCACAGACATCTATGAGTTAGATTAGGCAGACACTGACTTATCTACAGCTATCCATCGGGGGTCCTTCCACACAGCTGCCTATTAGCTTCCGAGCATAATTCAAATTGCTGGCTTTGACCTATAAAGCTCTTAATGGTTCTGGCCCACTTTACCTGTCCAAACGTATCTCCTGCTACAAACCACCTAGGACCTTAAGATTGTCCGGTGAAGCCCTGCTCGCTTTCCCCCCACCATCGCAATCGCGGTTGGTGGGAACAAGAGGCAGGGCCTTCTCTGTGGTGGCCCCTCAGCTACGGAACATACACACACCTCCAAAGTGAAATCAGATCCGCTTCATCCCTCTTGACCTTCCAGAAAAAGGTGAATTCCTGGCTGTGGGATCAGGCCTTTGCGGACTAGATTGATGTGATGGCAGAACTATTAAAACTATGGTTTAAATGGACTCTAAAGGACTGTTTTATGATGTTTTTGTAATATTTTATACTGTTTTTAGTTAAGACGTATATTTATGCTTTTGTTATTAGCTGCCCTGAGTTCCTCCGCGGAGGTTGAAATAGGACGGGATATAATTGGCTGAAATAATAAAAATAAATATAATCCAGAATATCAAGGCAGAATAACCCACAGTATCTGTTTTGAACAGGGTTATCTGAGTTCGCACTGCCATATATTCCAGTTCAAAGCAGATAATGTGGGATTTTATTCAGCTGTGTGGAAGAGGCCGGAGATCCATGAACTCTGGATGGATTGGGTTGTCCACACCTAAATTCAACACTGCCCACTTCAGCACATTGACTCATATAAACAGAGTAAAATTAATGGATCTAGGTCAAACATAAGCAAACTTCAGCCCTTCGGGTGTTTTGGACTTGAATTCCCACAATTCCTAACAGCCGGTCTTGACTGTCTTCTCTTCTGTAATTTCAGCATGTGCAGGAATTGTGGGAGTTGAAGTCCAAAACACCTGGAGGGCCAAAGTTTGCCCATGCCTGATCTAGGCTGAACTTTAAGCATCGATCAGTCTTCTCTGTAGACTTCCTGATTGTCTTTCAATCCAGCTGAGTATGGGCCCTTCCACAGCCATATAACCCAGAATATCAAGGCATGTAATCCACAACATCACCTGGAGTGCTACAGTTTCCCATATCACTGCACAACCAACCCTCCTTCCCATTTTTCCAGGAACAGAATTTATCTGAGTCACAAGCCATTCAGAAAACTCGATGTACTTCAAGTCGAAGGACAAGGCAATTAAAGCTTAACTGAATAGCTGTTGTCCAGCTGCCGGGGAGGGAGGGGAAGGATTGGAAGTAATCATGACAAATGCAAAGAAGAGCCTCTGCTTTTTCACAATTTAACCTTGAATGTATCAGAGCCTTGGGCTTCATTGAACACTACTGATTTCCAACTGTACTTGATTTGAAATGGCCTTGCCATTATAAATCATCCAGAGTTCCCAGAAGATAAACAAAGTCGAGGCTTTAGCATTCCTGTTCTGTGTGTGTATGTGCTGTGGGCACCTTCAAGCTACTGTTAACTTACCAGCCAAATATTTGAAAGCTGGATTTGCCCCAGTGCCTGTAACGGCAATTTTGCTAAACATGGGGAAGGAGACGCCATATGTTTTCCGAGCAAAACTCTCTATTTCTTTATTACTGTTTGGTTCTTGCTGTCCGAACTGATTGCAAGGGAATGCCAGCACATTAAAATGGTACGAGCCAAGCTCTCTCTGCAGTTTTTGCAGGTCTTTGTAGTGGTTGTCAGTATATCCACACTCACTTGCAACATTGACAACTAAGGAGACCTAAAGGAAAAGCAACAATTAGATTTGAAATTATCACAAGGAAATCTTTGTTTTGTTTTAGTGAACAGTTTCACTTTTTCAGTCATACTTTAAAAAGACAACATTATTATAGAGTCTATATAAATATGGTTTTCAAGATTAATAAGTAATGCTGCCCCTTTAATAAACCATGCAACTTAGTAAGTTAGAACCAACCAAACACACAAATTATGTTAGATGTTTTAGTTTTTCTTATTTTATACTTACCCATTATAAAAATATTGTCTGGCACCTTGTTAGTGTGATGCATCTGGTTAGTATCGACATGAATCATTTTCGGTGTTCTTGCAGAGGGGAAATTCAGTATTTTCCTCGTTCAACAATTGTCAATACCCTGAACATTCACCTGTTCCTTGCTATTGCCCATTTAGTGGTCAGCAGAGACTGGGGGGCAGATGAGCATCTAGCTGTGTTTCTATAGCTAGACACACAATTATGCGTGCTCCCAGTGTCAAAATGCAGATCAAATAAGTGGGTTTAAAAATTATGGGACCTGACAGCAAGTCTAGACACAGATCTGTGAGTCCTGGGAAATGGTCCCACACCATCCTGATACCTTCCTTTGTAGTGGGTTTTACAAATCTGCAAGATGGACAGGGGACAGCTGCCAGAAGTTTGTCGTCATCGTCCCCCCACCCCCGCATTCTCCCAGAGATGCGCTGGACCTCATATGCGCTCGTACAGATATCTCAATGTACATAGAAGCAAATTTCATGTTCTCTCTGTTTAGCCAACTATAAATTCAACCTCTGTTTAATATTATAAAGATCAGAACAAAGGAATGGTTGCAAATTGTAATTGCTTTTCATTTAGCCACGTGCATCCATTAGCCACAGCCCAATCCATTTTTACAGCCCAATCAGCTGTTTCAGGCTTTTCAAACATGCACATGCACTGGAGCAGTCCACACCAGGGTATAGGAAGGAAGTCACATGTTTTCCATGACTGCAGGGATATACAGTCATGCGAACATGCACATTTTGGGGGCAGAATCGGGGGGGTTTAAGCATACCTTAACATGTGCTTTTCAGCTGTTAACCCAATTAGCCCACATTTTAGTGAAACACCATTTAGCCACACACACCCCACTTTATCCCAGTTTCTTCCAAGTTTTTAGGTATGTGTAGAAGGGCCCTCTGATATCATCTTTGTGAGCTCCTTGAAGACAGCCAGGACTTTATCATGGTGCATCTAGACATGGCTGGATCCCTTTCTGCCACCCACAGATCTTCACTGGCTACTAAATGGCAGTGCCAGAGAGTGTATTTCTGCCTGGGTGGACCTTTACATTCTACCAGCCCATACAAGACCCCATCCTTTGTGTTTCACTAAAGTTTATCATGCTGAACTGGAAAATTAGTGGTTGGCTACATGTATGTATGCATGTTTCATCCCAAGGGAACCAAGACTGATAAACTGGGAGTTTGGCCCCTTCCAAACAGCTGTAGAAATTCCACATTGAACTGGATTATATGGCAGCATGGACTCAAAGCAGATATTGTGGATTATCCGCCTTGATATTCTGGATTAGATGGCTGTGTGTGGAAGGGCCCTCAAAAATGCCTTCAGTTCACCTGCTTCTAGAGTGGTAAGTCTACAGCATAACTGTATTGTGTGCAGCCACACAAACTAATATTTGATGACATATAGAGAAGAGGGTTCTTCAGATCAGACTTACAATGTAAGCATAAGGTCCTCAATCTTGACACTGCTTCCCTCTTTCCCCCCCAGACACATCTGCCAGAGAAGGGTAAATATCTCACAAAAGTGCAAATCCCAGGATTCTATAGCATTGAGCCATGGCTGTTAATGTGATATCAAATTGCTATAATTGTGCAATGTGGACCTAGCCAACATAGCAACATAGACTGGATCTCCACTGCCATATAATCCATATTGTCCTACCAAATGATCCAGGTTATTTGCTTTGAACTGGATAATATGAACCTACACTGCCATATAATCCAGTTCAAAGCAGATAATCTGGATTTTATATGGCAGTGTAGATGGGGCCATAGGTTGTTCCAAATCAGCTCCCCATATCTTCATTACTGCATCTTCTTTGGTCTCAGTAATCTATTTTAAGATAAGGTCATGAAGACTGAACTGTAACAGTAGTTATTTTCATTTTCTATTTCTTTGTTTTCCCCAATTTTTTTTGTTTAATGAAATATCCTTGTTCCTGATTAAATAACATACGGTATTACAAGCTGTATAAAAAAAGAAATATTTTCTATTTCACTTTTTATTTTCTCATCGCTGTGCACGTTTCCAGCTGAAATTTACAACAATACCTGTTGGGATTATCTTCTAGCTTCTAATAGCAGAGAACAAATGCCATTATCCAGTAACGCATTTATTATCACATTGGCATTTTGAGAATATGAATCAAGATTGCCATCTAGTGTGCGCAATAAACACTTCTTATGTGTCTCTTCTGGAAATGTCAAAGGCAGTAAAGTAATTAATATACATGTGGTGAAAATCTGGAGAGTCATCACAAAAGATGCTGGATAAAACAAATGCTAAAACATTATTTTGGGACTTAGATCTAATAAAAATTCAAGTCATTAAATAAGACTTTGTTGTGTACCTTTTGGTACCCAACATTTTTGGATTTATGGATACTAAGGTGAACCTATCATAGCATGGGTTGGGTTTTTTGTTTGTTTTTGCAAGATTTGTTTAAAGCCGGGGTGGGCAATACCGGCCCTCCAGGTGTTTGGGACTTCAACTCCCAGAAATCCTAACAGCTGGTAAACTGACTAGGATTTCTGGGAGTTGAAGTCCAAAACACCTGGAGGGTCGGTAATTGCCCACCCCTGGTTTAAAGGCATGTTGTCTCTATCTTCCTCAGAGGCAGAGAGAGTGATTTGTCCAAAGTCACCTAGATGGTTTCATGTTTGAATGGAGAGCTGAACCTTCCTCTCCAGATATAGTCCAGTGTTCAAACTACCACATACCATTGAATTTATACATGTATTTTGGTGGTGAAAGCAGTTATTGCAAAATGTTAAACTGCTGATCATTTGAATTGTGTAGAAACTGGAAGAAATAACCAGAGAAGGCAATACTAGGGAGTTTCAAGATGTGTGTGTGAGAGAGTGTATTATTTAGTAAGCTAACTATGACTTTCTCAGCTTCAACAGTTATTTGCCCATGTTGTCTTTAAACTAAGCTTCTGGACAAGAGACCTAAGATATTTGCTTGGAGATACGCTAAAAGAAACCAGACTATTTATGGGAATACACTGCTCACGGAAGGGTCTTGAAATTATGAAAGGGAATAGGACTGGACACAGAATCTCTTTTCTGTTGTCGTTTTGTGCTGTCAAGTCAACTCTTGATTCATGTACATCTTAATTATAGAATTTTCTTGGCATGATTTATTCTTTATTGCTTTCATTTTAAGGCTGAGTGTAGTTTGTGCAAGATCACTCAGTCCTACTCTTACTCCCCAAACACTTTGTTATGCCAGCTGCCACAGCTAATAGAATGCAATGTATATACAGCATATATTGTTTCTACACTGGATTTTGATGTCTATATTTGAATTGTCAAATAAAATGATGCTCTACAGCAGTGGTTCTCAACTTGTGGTCTGTGGGTCACCAGTGGTCCCCAAGAACTAAAATATGGTATGTTGCCTCACCATTACTACACCATTGCAATGAAAGTAGCTGATCTCATGAAGAACTCTTATAGTGCCAAGGCAATGGGGATGTTGGGAGGGGGGAGGCTGACTACCCATGAAAGGCGCACCAACAAGCCTCCTGACTGCTGCTCCTCCTCTTACCTCCCCGAGCGGGGCCGTTCCATGTGGCGCCTGGACATGGGGGCGCCTTGGTGTCTTCATTTTAAGGCCTGTTCCTGGGGTTATTTGTGGTGCTGATTCAGGAAATTACATTAGATAGACCATGTCAGTTCCAGATGATTAAATATGGTTTTCTGTGGGTGAACAGATGGCAATTACTGGATGGGATATGTTCTGTATCACAAACTAGAGCTGATGTGGTCTGCCCAATCTAATTTTCTGAATCAGCACTCCAAATAACCAAACCAAATCTAAAGTTGACCAAAAACAGATTCATAATCCTTTTGGTACTAATGTTGGAGAGGCCATACAACGAAAATACAACGAAAGAGAAGTTTGCCGAAAGTTTTTGGAAAAAGAGAACACGGGTGCCAAGCCTGTGCTTTGGTGCTTTTTGTGGGTTGAAATAAGAAGCCAGAAAAGCGTGGGGAAAGGTCCTAAGAGGGTGCCACTCCATCTTCCCCGCCTGCCACGTCACCAGAGGAAAGGCTGAGCACAACAGAAGCCGACTTGCAGACTTTTAGCAATCGAGATGCAGCCACTCCACGAGAGATGGTGGGCCTCCCCTTCCTCCCCATGCTTCATGCAGGCATGCCAAGGCCAGTCCTTGCTGGTGAGTTGAGAGGCAGGCAGGCGGCACCTCTCTCCCCCCCCCTCTCTCTCATGCGATGCGAACTTACCGCGCCCCTGTATTTCTCCAGGGAGACCAGCTTGCCCCTGATGTTGACCACCTTAAAGGCGTAAAAATTGTCCTCTTTGGGCTGGGAGGCGGAAAAGGCCAGGAAGAGCAAGGCGCCCACGGCCAGCAGCATGGCGAAGGGCACCAGGGGCACTTTGGAGGAGGGCGGAGGGTGGCTCTTCTCCGGCTCGGAGCTGCCTTCGGGGTCTAACATGCTGGGCGGGAGGGGCCTTGGAATCCCATTTCCCAACTACACCGCCTCTTTGCAGCCTCGCTTGGGATCCTGGGAGTTGTAGTTTGGCAAGTACAGGCGACAACGCCCAGGGTTCCAAAGCATTGAGCTGTGGCACGTCAAGCGATGCTTTGGGATCCTGGGAGTTGTAGTTTGGCAAGTACAGGCGACAACTCCCAGGGTCCCAAAGCATTGAGCTGTGGCACGTCAAGCGATGCTTTGGGATCCTGGGAGTTGTAGTTTGGCAAGTACAGGCGACAACTCCCAGGGTCCCAAAGCATTGAGCTGTGGCCCGTCAAGCGATGCTTTGTGATCCTTGGAGTTGTAGTTTGGCAAGTACAGGCCACAACTCCCAGGGTCCCAAAGCATTGAGCTATGGCACCGGGTCCCTTTTTTGAAAATACAAACAAACTAGAAACCCTAAACAACGCCAGCATAGAGTTCCATCAACTCCCATCTTGCGGGACATCTACTGTTTGGCACCGCTTTATTTTCCATGACTCAATGCTGTGGAATCCTGCCAATGAGTGCTGCTCACTCACCAAACAGCCATGCCCGTACTGGGTTGTTGCAGGTTTTTCAGGCTATACGGCCATGTTCTAGAAGCATTCTCTCCTGACGTTTCGCCTCCATCTATGGCAAGGATCCTCAGAGGTTGTGAGGTCTGTTGGAAACTAGGAAAATTGGATTAATATATCTGTGGAATAATGTCCAGGGTGGGAGAAATAACTCTTGTCTGTTGGAGCTAGGTGTGAATTGGCCACCCTGATGAGCATTTGACGGCCTGAGCGTTTTTAGGTATGGCTTGTTATTTATTTTTATTTATTTATTTCAGATATTTGTACCTCGCCCTTCTCACCCCTGGGGGGGGGGGGGACTCAGGGCGGCTTCCAGGCAGCACATATTTGATGCCCACACATAAAATACAATAAAATACACATCAAAATCAATAATTAAATAGTTAAAACATTAAATTAATACAGTAAAATTTATTTAAAAGGGGGCCAGTCTGGTGGTCGCCGGACCGTTCTGTAATTGCTGTCTCCATTAAGCTTGTCCATAAACCATTTCCAAAGCAATCGTCGTCATTGTCATCGTCAAGTCTGCAAGATTGCCCAAAGGCCTGGTCCCACATCCACGTTTTTAATTTCTTTCTAAAGGAGAGGAGGGATGAAGATGACCTAATTTCCCCAGGGAGTGAATTCCACAGGCAAGGGGCCACCACCGAGAAGGCCCTGTCCCTCCTCCCCGCCAACTGTGTTTGTGACAGGGGCGGAAGCCAGAGGAGGGCCTCTCCAGAAGATCTTAAACTCCTAGGTGGTACGTAGAAGGAAATACGTTTGAAAAGGTATGCTGGGCCAGTATCGTATAGGGTTTTATAGGTCAAGACCAGCACTTTGAATTGTGCTCGGAACTGGTTCGGCAGTCAGTGGAGCTGACATAACAGAGGAGTAGTACACTCCCTGTATGACGCTCCCTGTATGAGTAGTCTAGCTGCCGCCCGCTGGAGTAGTTGAAGTTTCCGAACAGTCTTCAAAGGCAACCCCACGTAGAGCGCATTGCAGTAATCTATTCGGGATGTAACAAGAGTGTCGACCACCGTGGCCAGATCAGACTTCCCAAGGTACGGGCGCAGTGCCTGGGAGAACGTTTGTTGAGAGAGGATTATCTGTCCCTGATTGTATCTACCAGTATTTTAAAAAACTCTAAAATTATAACAGCAAATAAAGAACAACACTCAAACACAGGGGAACTCCAGACAAGAGACAAGGAGCAGTGCCTGGATGTAGTGATGGAGGGATTCTGAGCCAATAAACTGAAACTGAATCCTTGCCAGAAGAAAGTCTTGTGAGTAAGATTACCAAGATGGGTATGGAGGTGTCTACAGAAAATGCTGGCTCTTTGGCTTCGAAATGGAGGTGAACACCACACCCCAGAGTCGGACACAACTCTTTACTTATGGGATGAAACGCCTGTAACTTTAATCCTGAACAGATTGTGGAGCAGGCTTCAGATCTGTCAAACTAGATGAAGGTATCTGTTGTCTTTTATTTCTTTTTTTTTTTTCAGTTGTAGGCATCCCCTCTCAGCACTATTGCTTCCATGGTGGGAAGGGAGAGGACGAAATAACATTCTAGATTATGAAAAGACCCTGTAGGTCGGACATCACACCCAACTCTCTACTGAATGCAGGATTTTCTGAGCATCCCAGCAGATAGCTGTCCAGCCACTTTTCAAAGACGTCTAGTGAAGAGGACCCCGCAAGCTCCCTAGGCAATTTGTTGCATTCACGAACCACTCTTATGGTCAACAGGTTCCTTCTAATGTTCAATCGAAATCCACTCTTCTGTAAGTTTAGGCCTATTTCTGCTCTCTGGGGCAGCAGAGAACAAGCCAGCAGCCTCTTCTTTGTGGCAGCATTGAGTGCGATCACGTCACCCCTCCATCTCTTCTTCTCCAAACAGAACAGGCTCCGTTACTGTGATCTTGCCTCATACATCTTGTTCTTTGTACCTCTTATTATTTCCATTGGCCTTCTCCAAACACATTTTAACTTGTCTATAGCCTTCTTAAAATGAGGCACTCACAACTGAATGAAATACACCAGATGAGAAATTACCAGCATATAATATAATAGAAACTATTAATTCCCTTCACTTGGAAACTATGCTTCTATGAATACAGACTAAGACATTCTGTGCCTCCTTGCAGAAACACCATACTACTGGCTCATGTTCAATTTATGATAAATTATAATCCCAAGGATCTTTGTGCATGTAGTATTCCCCATCATATACCTACGATCTTGGTTTTGTTGGCGTACATGTGGAAATTTTAATTGTCCTCTGTTGAATTTAGCTTTATTAATTTGAACCCAGTTTATTAAGGTTCTTTTGCATCAACGTGTTAGCTACCCCTACCAGTCTTGTATCACTTGCAAATTTAATAAGTATTCCTTCCATCCCTTCATCAAAATAATTAATCCCTCATGCCCAACGTCTTTGTATCTGTGGGTCTGGGGAAAGAGAGGATTCAACACACTATCTGTTACATTGCCCATTGTATAATGACCCTCGAAACAATCTCCTGTGAGCACTTTTGGAAGAAAGGGCAGCATGGCAACAGTCAGCAGTTATCTGTGACTTGTTAGCAGGTTATTCCAAAAAGATTACATTAAAGGTTGCCACATTTGCAGTTGCAGCTCAAAAAATTCGAGCCAAAATAGTAAACTCCACAGCAGCAGCTAGAAAAGGAAATGGAGATATATTGGGATAATGCGGATCAGACATTGTAATTGTTGCCATGTCACTACTGCTGTATTTTTAAAAAGCCAGTATATGGAATATGTTTTAATGCTTATATTGGAAAGTGCTTGTTGTACTTTTGGAAGTTGTATATTTTAGGTCATGGCCTATGGCTAGTACAATAAACAATTCAGAACTAATCAAAATATTGGAGTTGCACCTTTCGCCTTGCAGCAGAAATAAATAATATAGCCAATAGAACAAGTAGTAATTGTTTTCCAGGTGCAATTGCTATATTTTCCATTTTGTATCAAACAAATTTTCTTATTTTTGTATATCAGCTTAATTATTGTGCAAGTAAAACTGTATAACTAATGGAGACATTTCCTGATGGCCTTCAAAAAGATACTGTCACTGCAAAACATTTGACCACAAGACAGGAGATCTTGCGCAAGAACGTTACTGAAACAATCTGTTCCATTGTTTCCTTTTTAGCATCATTATTTAGTTTCTGTCATGATAATGTGGTGTCACCTTTTTAGAGGTGGATTTTTAAAGTATTGCCTCCATTATATAATTTCTCCAAGATATTACAAACATAAAATACGCTTTTGGATTTGATTCCAGGAGGCTACGAATATATCCCTACCTCCAACAATGATTTGTACAAACAAAATAAATGGTGTAACTGGTAACATTGTAAAACTACAGTTTCCATGATTCACATAAATGAGCCATGGCAGTTAAAGTGGCGTCAAAGTGCATTAATCTGTTTTATCTGTACTGTGCAGATGCACTCCAGGTTGTGAATACATGGCACTTGGCCTTCTCTGTTCTGAGGGAAGACAAACTGGTTCAATTCGTTTTGAGCTTTTGAGCTTAGCTAAGATGGTTCATGTCACTTCTGGCTCTAGGAACCAGGTTTGGCCTTTGGTAGTTTAATTGTGCGTGATTTTAAAATTGCCTTGGTTAGTTTTGAAAGAATTGTTTTATCTGTTGTATCTTGTCTCAGAAACATTAGCAGGACAATAAATGACAAACAAATTTTTAAATAAATAACTTCACTAGGTTGTTTCAGAGCAGTGGTTCCCACCAGTGGTTCGCAAGAACTAAAATATGGTCCATGGTTTCACAGTTACTACCCCATTGCAATGAGAATGACTGGTTTTGTGAAACCCTCTTATAGTGCTGAGGATTATTAAATATTTACTTATTTTATTTATTTATTTACTGCATTTGTATACCGCCCTTCACAGCCCTTAGGCGACTCATATGCTTTTCTGTGGGCGAGTAGATGACGACTACTGGATAGCATATGTTCTGTATTAGAAACTAGAGCTGTGGTCTAGTTTCTATCCAATGTGGTCTATCCAATGCAATTTTTTGAATCAGCACCCCAGATAACCAAACCAAATCTAAAGTTGACCAAAAACTGATTCATAACCCTTCTGGTACGAATATTGGAAAGTGGTCCCTGGTCTAAGTGGTCCCTGATCAAGTGGTCCTTGGTCAAGGTTTTAGACAGATAAATAGATAAATCATTAGGTCATTGCTATCAAATCCATTTAAGTATAGAAAGGGCAAGAATACAAATATGATTAATACATAGGAATAATTAACGTTTCTTAGTTATTTATAGTTTGTCTGGGCCTGATCAAATCCCCATGCTAGTCTGAACCCTTCCTGGCATGAAAACTGCTGAACTCAGTGGAATGTATTTCACAACAATCATGGGATCAGACCCATTCATAGATCATGACCAACACATTTAGAGATGAGTGGTGCTCGATCAGACATTTGGGGAAGAGATTAACATTTTAGTGACAATTTGAAGCAAAAAAGGTAGCACTACCTCTGAGAAATAACTCTGGTGGACGGCCCGGTGATATCAACTATGGGATGTTTCTCAAAATCTTTACTGAAATTTCACATTTGTCTAAACCAGCATTTTGCAAAATATTTTCCAAAGTTTAATGAAAGCAAGTGTTATTGCTTTAAGGTGCTGTATGATAGCCCTAAAAATTTACCGGGAATTCTGACCCTTTGAGCCAAAATATTTGTGAGACACCGAAAGCATGGAAAAAATGTTTAATTCTTTTGCAGGATCATTGCTGAAGGGTCAGTAGCAGCATTCATTTGTATTTGTTATTTTACATTATTACACCATAACTCTTTCACAATGCCAGGACTCAGTTCGGTTTCCATCATCTCCCATTTCCCCATTCGTCCTCAAACTGGAAATGGTATTCAGAAGGCAAAAGTAGTTTGCACTCAGTTACATCAGCAGAGGAGAGAGGGCATCATGAGTCAGAACCAGGCCCCTCCCAGTCGAAAGGGTTTAAGTTTCTCCTGTGCAATGTGTTCTTCTTTATTAGTTTTGCTACCTGCTGAACGTAATCCCCTCCCACACTGCCACCCGCTCTGCCTTTTGTGTCTTTTCTAATTAGATTCCAACCCTGAAGGCAGGGAACTGTTTTGCTGTTCCTTTACTTGTGAAGTGCCATGTACAATGATGGCAATATACAAATAAAGGATAATCATAATCTTGAGGGATCCAGCATGGAATAGTGGTTTGAATGTTGGATTCTGATTCTACATCAGGGCTTCCTAACGTTTTCCACCCTTTTAGCCTGATAATTTTTATGTGATCCCAGGTCTATAAGTATATAAAACAGGTATAAAATTAGTATTAAAATTAAAATCGGCATTTTCAAATGTTGCTGCACAGGCTGAATTTCCTTTTTGTAGCGTTTATACCTGAAGTATCTTCTGCAGAGTCCACCGCAAACACTGCACAACAGATTCATGTAAATTTCTAAAACAGGCTACTTGGTGTAATTCAGAAACCTTTTACTGTTGCCAAATTGTTCAGGATCCCAACATTGAGGTAAGGGGACCCATGGTTTTGAAGCAGTAATCTAGACTTGAATACCTGCTTGGCCATGGAAAGCCAGTGGGAGACCTTGAGAGCGTCACACAGGCTCTTAGCCTCAGAAACCCTTGTGACAAATTTAGCTTGAAGACACACAATAATAATAATAATAATAATGACCACAATTTTATGTTGATGGGCACCTCAGTTTTCACCAGTGAAACATCACACAATATGTGTCACATTTTCTGGGGTCCATTTCAGGGTATTTGAGTGTTGAGTTTGGCCACTACCGACTGTATATGATTTCTGACTACTTTGGGACTGAATCTGATGGAAAAGCAATGAGTTGTAATATGATTCTGAAAAACAGAGTTCAAATCACTGTCAGACCATGAAAATCTTCAACGTGACCTTGGGCAAGTTACACTCTCTCAGCCTCAACGGGAAGCAAAGGCAACCCCCTCTGGAACAAATCCTGTAAATTGGAGATGATTTGAAGGCACACAACAATGAGGCCAACACAGTATCTGCTGAGATATTGCATAGAAAGAGAGTCAGAATAGGTTGCCACTATCCCCACAAGAATTTAGAGAACCAGCTTGGTATAGTGGCTTCAGCACTGGACATGGGTGCATCTACCCCAGGCATGGGCAAACTTCGGCCCTTCCGGTGTTTTGGTCTTAAATTCCCACAATTCCTAACAGCCTCAGGCTCCTTCCTTTTGTCCCTTAAGCGGCTGAGGGGCAAAAAGAAAGGGCTTGAGACTGTTAGGAATTGTGGGAGTTGATGTCCAAACACTTGGAGAGCTCAAGTTTGCCCATGCCTGCTCTACACTGTTAAATTAAGAATTTGGTATTACTTTAATTGCAATGACACAATGCCATGGAATCATGGGCATTGTAGTTTCACAAGGCCTTTAACCCCCTCTGCCAAACTGTGCTGGTGTCTCCCCAAACTGCAGCTCCCAGGATTCCACAGCACCGAGCCAAGGCAATTCAAAGTGGTGTCAAACGACATTCATGCTACAATATAGATCAGTCATGGGTAAACTTTGGCCCTCTCAGTGTTTTGGACTTCAATTCCTGCAATTCCTAATCGCCGGTAGGTAGTCTATGTTAGGAATTGTGGGAGTTGAAGTCCAAAACACCTGGAGGGCTGAAGTTTGCCCATGCCTGATATAGATGCACCAGCTGACTCTGGAGCTCAGGGTTCGAACCATGGAAACCCAGGGCCCTTCCACACAGCCATATAGCCCAGAATATCAAGGCAGATAATCCACATGCTTTGAATGTGATTGTCCTGCTTCTTGGCAGGGGGTTGGACTGGATGGCCCACGAGAACTTCCAACTCTATGATTCTATGATTCTAGATCCAGGGAAGTCATGCTACCCCTCTACTCTGCCTTGGTCAGACCACACCTGGAATACTGTGTCCAATTCTGGGCACTGCAATTGAAGGGAGATGTTGACAAACTGGAATGTGTCCAGAGAAGGGCGACAAAAATGATCAAGAGTCTGGAGAACAAGCCCTATGAGGAGCGGCTTAAAGAACCGGGCATGTTTAGCTTGCAGAAGAAAAGGCTGAGAGAAGACATGATAACTATGTATACATATGTGAGAGCAAGTCACAGGGAGGAGGGAGCAAGTTTGTTTTGATAAACAGAAAGGTAAAGTTAAGGGTTTCCCCCTGACATTAAGTCCAGTCGTGGACGACTCTGGGGGTTGGTGCTCATCTCCATTTCTGGACTGGATGTCAAGTATTTTCTGCTGGTTATGTGGGTTCTGTGTGGGAAGTTTGGCCCAATTCTGCCATTCGTGGGGTTCAGAATGCTCTTTGATTGTAGGTGAACTATAAATCCCAGCAACTACAACTCCCAAATGTCAAGGTCTATTTTCCCCAAACTCCACCATTGTTCACATTGGGGCATATTGAGTATTTGTGCCAAGTTTGGTCCAGATCCATCATTGTTTGCGTTCACAGTGCTCTCTGGAAGTAGGTGAACTACAACTCCAAAACTCAAGGTCAATGCCCACCAAACCCTTCCAGTACTTTCTGTGGGTCATGGGAGTCCTGTGTGCCAAGTTTGGGTCAGTTCCATTATTGGTGAAGTTCAGAATGCTCTTTGATTGTAGGTGAACTATAAATCCCAGCAACTACATCTCCCTAATGACAAAATCTTTTTTTTTCTTTTGAGTGATGGTCACTCCTTGGGTTAGTGGGTGTCTTGTGTCCTAATTTGGTGTCACTTCGCCCAGTGGTTTATGTTACATTTTTATTTATATAGAAGATGCTTTATTTAGAGCAGGCCTGGGCTAAGTTGGGCCTACCAGGTGTTTTGGACTCCAACTCCCAGCATTCCTAGCAGCCTCAGGCCCTTTCCTTTCCCCCCTCAGCCGCTTAAGCTGGGAGTTGGAGTCCAAAACACCTGGTAGGCCCAACTTAGCCCAGGCCTGATTTAGAGAGTGAAAATGGAAAACAATATAACCCTGTTGGTCAGGAATTTAGCTTATGACGTTTGATTAATGGTTGATTAATAAATATATTTATTTATTATTTATTTATTTACTTTGCTTCTAGACCGCCTCTCTCAGCCCGAAGGCAACTCGAGGCGGTGTACAACAGCAAAAACTGCTCAAGACAAACATATCAACAATTATCAATACAATACAATTCCAACATATACAAATTAGCATTCAACGTTAAAAACACAATATCAGCGTCTCATTAATTAAATCGACTTCCTATTGCGGTGGCGTCGTTCCTTAGGTCTCAATTTGACAATCATACTACATCTGCAAATGCCCGGTCAAATAGCCAGGTCTTAACCTTCCTGCGAAATGTCAGGAGGGAGGGGGCCGATCTGATGTCATTAGGAAGGGCGTTCCAAAGCCGAGGAGCCACCACTGAAAAGGCCCTGTCTCTTGTCCCACCAATCGTGCCTGCGAAGCAGGCGGGACTAAGAGCAGGGCCTGTCCGGATGATTTTAAGCATCTTGAAGGTTCATAAGAAGAGATGCGTTCGGACATGTAAGTCGGACCAGAACTGTTAAGGGCTTTAAAGGACAAAGCCAGCACTTTGAAGTGTGCCCGGTAGCAAACTGGTAGCCAGTGGAGCAGGGCCGTAGCCAGGATTTTGATTGGGGGGGGGGGGGTGAGTTTGGTTCAGGGGGGCTGAGACTGGGTGGAAGAGGGTCTACCCTAGCCTTTTGTATTGTTATCCCAATAACCCCATTAATGTGGGATATAATGAGTATGGTGATCAGATCATGATATGAATAAACATAACAGTTTAAATAATGTACCAGTAAGGCCTTTTCACGGATCACCCTGAGAATTTCGGGGCTGAAGCCCTTAGTCCCCCTGGTTACATGCCTGCAGTGGAGCTGGTGCAACAGAGGTGTTGTGCGCTCCGAGTGCCTCTCCTCTTATCAATATGGCTGCTGTCTGTTGAACCAGTTGAAGCTTCCGAGCAGTCTTCAAAGGCAGTCCCACGTAGAGTGCGTTGCAGTAATCTATATGGGATGTAACCAGAGTGTGGACTACCGTGGCCAAGTCAGACTTCCCAAGGTACGGGCGCAGTTGGCGCACAAGTTTCAGCTGTGCGACTGCTCCCCTGGTCACCGCCGAAACCTGGGCTTCCAGGCTCGGCGATGAGTCCAGGATCACACCCAGACTGCGAACCTGCATCTTCAGGGGGAGTGTAACCCCGTCCAACACAGGCTGTAACCCTATGCCCTGTTCGGCCTTTCGACTGACCAGGAGTGCCTCTGTCTTGTCTGGATTCAATTTCAATTTGTTCGCCCTCATCCAGCCCGACACAGCGGCCAAGCACCGGTTCAGGGCCTGAACAGCCTCCTTAGTAGCAGGTGGGAAGGAGTGGCAGCGTTGGGCGTCATCTGCGTGCGTGAAGGGAAGGGAAGGACGAAGGAGAGGATACTTGTCCAGGCCCAGGTGTTTGTAAACTGTTCACTGTTTTGTGTTTT
Source organism: Anolis apletophallus (assembly GCA_030556195.1). Classification (NCBI taxonomy): domain Eukaryota; kingdom Metazoa; phylum Chordata; class Lepidosauria; order Squamata; family Anolidae; genus Anolis; species Anolis apletophallus. Next base: position 89,566,783 of record JARBWK010000005.1, on the reverse strand, counting down.
GTTTACAATGTTAATTATGTAAATACAAAAGTTCAGAAACAACTTGGAAACACCAGTATCGAAACTTAAAGGGATTCACTGCGTGGGAACTGGGGAAGGGCAGGCCAGAAGGAAGGAAGGAAGGCAGGCAGCGGGGGAGGCCTGGCAGTCCTGGGCTGACTCCAGAGGCGCCTCCCTCCTCCCCCCCTCCTCCCCCGCCCTGTTTCTCTCAGCCAGCCAGCCAGCCAGCCAGCCTCCCCCACAATGCACTGCGCTCGGCGGCGGACATGGCGGCGGGCCCAGTCTGAGGCGCTCGCTCGCTCGCTCGCACCGCCCGGGGCCTGCCTAGCGCCTCCTCCGAGCGGCGGAGCGGGACATGGAGCGGGGCGCGGCGGGGTCCGCCCTCGGGTGACGGGCAGGTAGGCCTCAGGCGAGCGGGCCCCAGGCGCCTCACTCCCTCCCTCCCTTCCTCGGGACCGCTTTTGCTCCCCGATCTGGAGGCCTTTAAGCCCTTCGTGAGGGGGCAAAGTTGAGGCGGAGAGGCCTTCCTCCTCCTCCTCGGACTACGGAGCGGGGGGAGGGGAGGGCCTGCTTGTCGGCTGACAACTTGCGGGTGCGGAGAATGGTTGTGTTTGGTTTTCCCTCTCTCACAACTTCCCCTCAAGAACCTTCCCTCCACTTTCGCCGAGGGCAGCAGCGCCAGGCCCCGTTGGGGCTGGCCGTGCCCTTCCCACGGGCTTTGTCGGACCGTCCCGCGGCCCAGATTCCGGTTCTTCAGCTCTGCCTTGCGCCTTCCGAGCGTGAGGTCAGCATTCTAGGCCGGGTTTGTTGCGCAGCCCCATTACTAATCAAGCACGATAATAAGAGATCCCCAGATGGGTTCGGGGTTTTAAAAAAGGGAGGGTGTGCCTTTAAGGAACTTGGCATACTTTTAGGGCAGGCCTGGCCAAACTTGGGCCTTCCCTCTCCAGGTGTTTTGGACTCCAACTCCCACCATTCCTAACAGCCCCAGCCCCCTCCTTTTCCCCTTCAGCTGCTTAAGCTGAACTGCATTATACAGTCCAGGGATACTCATTAGGTAGATCGCAATCTACTGGTAGATCGCGTAGGGCGTCCTGGTAGATCACAGGCAGGGCGGGAGGAAGGCTCAGTCCTGCCCCGCAGCCTCCCAGGTGCAGAAGGAGGTTGGACTGGATGGCCCTTGGAGGTCTCCTCCTACTCTAGGAACCCATAGTTATTATTATTATCAGAGGCTGAATGGCCATCTGTGAGGAATGCTTTGATTGTGTTTTTCCCTTATGGCAGAAGGAGGTTGGACTGGATGGCCCTTGGAGGTCTCTTTCTACTCTAGGAACCTATTGTTGTCACTATTATTATTATTATTATTAGCAGAGGCTGAATGAATATTTTTTATTATTAATTCGTACTTGTCTGCCGCCCTTCCCGATGGTTCGGGGCAGCTAACAACATATCCATAAAGCAATCGAACACTAGCAAAATTAAAACACAATTAAAACACGGCTAAAAACACGGCTAAAAAGGCACAATAGGCCACACATTGGAACAATGCATCATCATTATTATGAATAAATTCAGGGGCTTATTATACTCACATTTAGTTGAATTCAGTCTTAAAATATATTATATGGCTCTCACTGAAATAAATTTCCAAACATTTTGCTTTTATGGCTCTCTGAGTAGTGGGTAGGGAGATCATTTTGACTTCGTTGTTTTATAAGTAGCTTGCATACTGAAAAAGTGAGCACCCCTGATATAGTCAGTGGAGAACAGCCATAGGCAATCTTTGGCCCTCCCTCCAGGTGTTTCGGACTGCAACTCCCACCATTCCTAACAGCCTCGGGCCCCTTCCTTTTCCCCTTCAGCCGCTTAAGCTGAACTGCATTATATGGTGGAGAACAGCCATAGGCAATCTTTGGCCCTCCCTCCAGGTGTTTTGGACCACAACTCCCACCATTCCTAACAGCCTCGGGCCCCTTCCTTTTTCCCCCCTCCAGGGGAGGCCCTCCTTTCGCCACGGCCAGTCTCACAGGCTCATTTTGTGGGCACAAGGGAGAGAGCCTTCTCCTCTGGCCCCCCAACTCTGGAACGCATTGCCCGGAGAGATTAGGAAATCCCCCACCTTGGAAATCTTTTAAAAGCACCTTAAAACCTGGCGTTTCTGTTGCGCCTTTGGAGAGTAGTCATTTAACTTTATATACCATTGCTCCCCTCAACGCCCCTGTCTTTGCAGCACATTCCCCCTCCTTATATGAAGGCCTCCTACAACCTATGCTCTTCACGAGCTTCCCTTGCAAAGAATCTACTCCTGTCATCTCACCCTGAGTTTTTAACATTTTATCCTGTAGATGTGGCCCGCTACGTTGTTTGTGTTTTTAGATCAGGGGTGCTCATTAGGTAGATTGCGATCTACTGGAGGATCGCATAGGGCGTCCTGGTAGATAGCAGGCAGGGCGGGAGGAAGGCTCAGTCCCGCCCCACAGGCTCCCGACGCCGCCCAGGTGCAGAAGGTTGGACTGGATGGCCCTTGGAGGTCTCCTCCTATTCTAGGAACCCATTGTTGTTGTTATTATTATCAGAGGCTGAATGGCCATCTGTGAGGAATGCTTTGATTGTGTTTTTCCCTTATGGCAGAAGGAGGTTGGACTGGATGGCCCTTGGAGGTCTCTTTCTACTCTAGGAACCTATTGTTGTTGTTACTATTATTAGTAGTAGTAGTAGCAGAGGCTGAATGAATATTATTATTATTATGAATACATTCAGGGGCTTATTATACTCACATTTAGTTGAATTCAGTCTTAAAATATATTATATGGCTCTCACTGAAAAACATTTCTAAATATTTTGCTTTTATGGCTCTCTGAGTAGTGGACAGGTAGATCATTTTGACTTGGTTGTTTTATAAGTAGCTCGCATGCTGAAAAGGTGTGAGCACCCCTGGTGTAGATATTACACTTGTATATTGCTTTTTAATTTATATGTTTGTCTTTTACTGTATTGTTGTTGATGCTTTGATTTTGTTTTTATTGTAATTTGTTGTTTGGGCTTGGCCTCATGTAAGCCGCCCCGAGTCCCCATTGGGGAGATGGTGGTGGGGTATATATAAAGATTATTATTATTATTATTATGCTGAATTGCATTATATAGTCAGTGTAGAACAGCCATAGGCAAACTTGGGCCCTCCCTCCAGGTGTTTCGGACTCCAACTCCCACCATTCCTAACAGCCTCGGGCCCCTTCCTTTTCCCCTTCAGCCGCTTAAGCTGAACTGCATTATATAGTCGGTGGAGAACAGCCATAGGCAAACTTTGGCCCTCCAGATTCTTTGGACTTCAACTCTTACAATTCCTAACAGCCTTAGGCGCCTTCCTTCGCGTAAGCGGTGAGGTGGAAAAGGAAGTGGCCTGAGGCTGTTAGGAATTGTGGGAGTTGAGGTCCAAAACACCTGGAGGGAGGGCCCAAGTTTGCTCATGTCTGTTTTAAGGGTTTGTCTGTAAGGCTTTTGGTGTTAAAGAATAGGAGTACAGTGTCTAGACCAGGCCTGGGCAAACTTGGGCTGTTCAGGTGTTTTGGACTCCAACTTCCACAATTCCTATCGGCCTCAGGCGCTTTCCCTTTCCCGCATAATCATCTGGAGGAGGGGGAAAGAAGGGGCCTGAGGCTGTTAGGAATTGTGGGAGTTGAAGTCCAAAACACCTGGAGGGGGGCCCCAAGTTTTCCCATGCCTGATTTGATAGGGACGTCATGGGGCCTCTATTTGGCTTTGGTCAGTCCCCACCTGGAATGCTGTGTCCAGTTCTGAGCACCTCAATTGAAGAAAAATATTGACAAACTAGAGAAGGGTGATATAAATGATCAAAAGTCTGGAAGCAAATCCCTATGAGGAGCAGGGAACTGGGTATGTTTAGCCTGGAGAACGGAATGCCGAGAGCCTTACCTTTTAACATTTCAAAGAATGTCACAGGAGGGTGCATGTTTGTTTTCTGCTGCCCTAGGGAGTAGGACATGGAGCAGTGGATTCAAATTCAGGAAAAGAGATTCCACCGAAACTTTAGGCAAAATAGCTGTTTAATAGTTGAATACACTGCCAAGGAATGTGGTGGAATCTTCTCTGGAGGTTTTTAAGCAGAGGCTGGGGGTGGGGGGCACTTGTCAAGAAAGCTTTGATTGTCTTCTATATGGCATAATGGGGTTGGATTGGGTAGCCCTTGGGGACTCTTCCAACTATGTGATTCTCTTGTGACACCAACTGCTTTTCTCTATTCACAAAACAAAATATTTTCTAGACACCAACTGATTAAAAACATTCAGTTAGTATCCCACTAGATAACTATGGAATAGTGCAATGACAATTTGGAACAGCCATGGATTATGATTTTGGATAATGTGATTTTAATAACTGTTTTAAGGTTTGATATGTTTTAATGATTGTTTTGAGAGAGAGAGAGAGAGAGAGAGAGAGAGATAATTTATATATGTGCGTTTACATGGCATCAAATTGTTGCCTATATATGTAAGCCTCTTTGAGTCCCCTACGACAGTCTTTCTCAACCAGTGTGCCGTGACGGACCTCCTGCTGTGCCGCGAGAAAAGCTTTCTCCCCCCCTTCCTCCCCCCCTCCTGCTGAACTCCTGCTGCTTGGGGGAGGAGAAGGAAGGGCCGGGCAGTGGCGAAGAAAAGAAGAAGGGGCCAGGGCGCCGCCTCCTTCGGCCATTTCCCCAGCCAGCCTCCAATCCGCCATGACTCCCACCATGACTCTCGCCCCTCACTCGCTGAAGCCGCGTGGAGGAGGAGCCCTGCCCATTGAAGCCCATTCAGCGCTCATGCTCCTCCTCTGTAGGAGAGCTGAAGCTGGGGGGAGGGGGCAGGGCATGGCACGGCCTGGCTCTGCCCCGTCCCCCGGCTTCGGCACTCCCAGCAGCTGCTCCAGCCTTGAGGGGACAGTGCCAAGCCAGCATTGTGCTGGCTCTGGCACCGCTGGCTTGGCACTGCCCCTTCAAGGCTGGAGCAGCTGCTGGGAGAGGTGAAGCTGGGGGTAGGGGGCGGGGCATGGCACAGCCTGGCTCCGCCCCCTCCCCAGCTTTGGCACTCCCAGCAGCTGCTCCCAGCAGGCCACCAACCCCCAGCCGTTCTTTACTGTGTTAGAGTGTCATTTTGTGTCATTTTGGTTGGTGGTGTGCCCCCAGATTTTTTAAATGTTAAAAGTGTGCCGCGGCTCAAAAAAGTTGGGAAACACAGCCCTACGAGGTTGAGAAAGGCAGGGTATAAATAGGGTAAATATATAAATAAAATGAAAAGGCAAAGTGGTTATCCTAATTTCGCAGGACGTAGAAATATGGAATACACATTTCAGAAGTAAAGGTAGACACTGGCTGTAATGTATAGCAACAATCTTAAGTAATAAACCACTGTATAAAAGAATGTTTCAAAATGGTACTTGTGACCTGTTTCGTCGTAAAATGGCTAAACAGCTACCTTCAATTTGCAAGTGGTGAAGATAAAGAGTACACATTTCAGAAGTAGATGCTTGGTTGCAGCCTATAGCAACCCCCCGAAACAAACAAAAACAAATAACAAACCACTCTGTAAAAACTGTTTCAAAATGGTACATGTAGCTGATTCCCTTGTGAAATGGATATGGTTAATTTTGTAGCGGAGCTAAGGTAGAAAAGAAACATGCTTTATCTTTGGTATGTTATAATATAGTCACACTTACTTTCTTTTTCCTCATGTTTGCTATTATCACATTACATTAATAACCTTTAGATTGAACGTTAGCTTAAGCCACAGAAAGACAAAGACATTTAAAATTCTACGAGTCAATGTTAACTTTTTTAAAAGATACAATGTTTCAAAAGTGGCAGGCCTACAGGGAAGAAGGGCCTTCATTTCCTTTGTACAGATTCTGTAGAATTCTGAACTGTAGTTATATTTATGCAGAGTGAAGCATCTTAGCAATTCAGGAGCCAGTGATCCCCTATAAATTAAAGTAGTAATAAAAGAGATTTTTTTCCAAAAATCATCAACATTGGCTTTTCACAAAAAAAGGTTTTTTTAGCCGATGGTTTGTTGACCGAAATAAAGGCTACTGACTGACTGAAAAAAAGGTTTTTTTTCATTCTGCAAGAAATGTGAACTTTTTAGTACATGAGCACAGAGAGCAATATGTAGGTAAATAAGATAAGCATCAGTTTACAACTACTATAACATCACTCATACCTTGATGGTATAGTGCAGTTTAAAGCAAGAATGGTAATGTAGGATATACTGAGATCTCTGAACACTGACAACAGCATGTTGCATCAGGTATATGTATTTTAGTGCCTTCTTAACAGAATGTAAGAAATAAAAAATAGTTAAATTTAGATGAGATTGTTAATTTCATGTATGATAGCCATATAACAACTTATAGAAAGTTATCTTAGGAAGTATGATCAATGATGGCAAGTTGGTGTTGCTTGGCCTCCATAATCATCAAATTCCTCTTGGCAATTCTCCCAAACTTGGCCCAAAGAAAAATAAAAGAGTTTTCTATTATTTTCCATATTTTGTGGTGAATGTGTATGATTGACCTCAGTGTAAGATTTCTATGTTTGCTTATGTGCTGCCCGGTATGTGGTTTTCAGGATTTGTTTTCAGGAAGCAGTGGTTTACACATTGGTGAATGTTTCAGGACCTATATTTTTAGTAAGGTTTTTCTGCCCAATGAAGGTGAAAAAGAAGCATATGCTTCTTAAAATTTAGAATAAGGAAAACTAGCTTTGTGGTAGAGGTATAGAAATTGCAAATGGGACTTTGAATAAAATATTGCAATGGGGCATGCTTCTGTTCTAGTCAACAGGTTGTGTCCCTCCATCCCTTCCCCTACATTCTATGGCCACTGTCCATGCCTTTGTTTTGCTCTTTGGGCTTTTGGAGGATGTCCCCCTACATTTTTTTTTCTTTAAACATATTTTTAGCATTTTTGTGTGTTTTAGTGTTCCTCCACGAATCCTGTCATATTTTCTTTTTGATTAAATACCTGTTGTAACTGAGTTTGCTATTAGAACTGATGGTGGGATACACAAACAAGAAAGTGATGATGGCTCAGTTTATCATTCTTTAGATACTTTTTAAAATCTTTTATTTCAGCACATTAGTTAAAAATCTAATACGAAGATGCATGCATGTTTTGACTATACATATGTGAACATATATTTATTATTACTAGCCGTACCCTGCTAGTAATGTATTTATACCCCATTTTATCTCTCCTGAAGGAGACTCAAAGTAGCTTAACATTAAAATGTTAGCATACAATTTAAAATATACAAATATCCAAACATTAAAACATAATTAAATATGACTAGGTTTTTTTTAAAAAAACCCAGTTAAAAACCATTAAAACATATTCAAAGTTAAAAACCACAGTACTTGGTTTTGTTGTGTTGCAAACTTATTTGCAGTATGTATGTTTCCTGCCATTGTATATAACCCATAACCAAAAGCAATGCATGTATGCATGCATTTTAAGAATAAGGTTGTTCATAACAATTAGAATCTTTTGTTGCTTTCCAGAAATACAGAAAAACAGAAATTCTTATGCAAAGGCAGCAGTCTAGAAAGAATCAGTATGCCTCATGTTAGTGCAGTCTTTTTCAAATATGAATGTTAGTGTAAGTAGATCTTGTAGTATTTTCTCTTCTTTAATAGGAGTAGAAAATACTGGTGCAAAGTAGTCAATATGTTTTTAATATTACCAGCAGCCACCCTGGTAACCTGCTGTGTATTACATTATGTTTTGTTAATTTATGTTGGTTTATAATTTATTGAGTTCTTGATTTTTTTAATTGATTCACTTATATATTACTGTTGGCATTGAATGTTTGCCATCGTGTATTTTGTTGTGAGCCGCTCTGAGTCCCTTCGGGGAGATTGGGTGGGCTATAAATAAAATTTCATTTCAATATAACACAAAGATATTTCTCACAAATTAGTAATTACATTGATAATATTTGCAAAGATCCAAATCTCTTCCCATATTTGCAGATTAGAATTGAACCAAATAAATAAAGTTAGTATGTTAATGACATGAATGTCAGCTGTATAATTCTTAGTTCATTTAGGTGAAAACATTAAAATGTGTGACTAGCTTTTTCTCAAATTTCAAAATGTAGAGAAGCTGTAGAAAATGTAGCTTGGTGTAGAATTTAAAAATGGAATTGGCTAGATCACGTATAAAAGAAAGGTGAGGGTCAGATTTTCATAACAAAGGAGAAGGGGGAATGGAAAAAAGTACATAGTCCTCCCTCATCTATATCTTACCTTCCTGCTGTAGGGCATCTCCTCTCAGCTGAGATCATTTGCAATATTGAAATTACATTGAGGATAAACTCTATAGTGAGGTAAGGGGATCTCAAACTTCTAAAATCTTCATCATTCCCATCTTTCTCTATGATATGGACAACATGCTAGTGTCATTTGTAGTTTGACCCTGTCTTCTTAAATATACATTTTGTTTTTCACTGCACTATTATCTTTCTTGTTTGAGCATCTCAGATATTTTACATCCAAACTAATTTAGACAATTAAATTCATGAATTGCAGGATTGAGACTCAGTAAGTACAGCTCAGAGAGCTGAACAATTCAAAGTGTTTTAACTTTTTTTCTTCTAGTATCACATAAATATTGCTTAGTTACGTCTGATCAGTAAGCAAACTATTTACATTTAATTTCTTAATTTATAATCAGTTTTATGAATTAGTATATTAAATAGTTGCAACTCTGCAATGTACAGGTTTCTTGTTTTTTTTCAATGTTAAGATTTTGCCCCGTTTGCATTTCGGTAGTGTGAATATTTGTTTTGCAACACTTTATGTCTTTGTTTGTATTACATCCAGTGATAATGTTGGTGGAAAATAACAGAGATACAAAACCTAAAGTGATAAAAAACCTCAACGTTAACATGAAATGAAAGTGAAACTTATCTGATTCTTCAGCTGTCTGAACCAAATTGAAACCATTTTATCAATAGAACATAAAGCAACTTAAGTTTCAGATATAAAGTACAGGTGGCTGATACTTTTTATCATTTTTTTTAGTATTCATGTTTTTGAGCATGCCAGGTGTTACATTCCTATTAAAGCAAGGAATGGCACCTAGCCTGTTTTCCCAATAGACAGCATAATAATCTTTTTCATTTGATTTAAGGCAATGTTATGGGGTTCTGTCATATTTACAAGACGTACAGTAATCACTGTCTAGAGATAACATATCACTGATTCTTCCTTTCTGTGTTTAACACAGTATTAGTAAACTTATTTTGGCAGCTGACAAAGTATGTGTAAATGCTGTAAATTATTTTATGTAAAGCTTGTGAAAACACTAGTAATATTTTAACAAAATATTTATAATAATTTGCAGCCTTAGCATGGGTAATTGACTGACAACCTTTAGTTTGACTAACAAATCTAAAAGAACAATATAGAAGAAAGAAAGTAATAGAGCTTGTTTGCCTACACCACTTCCACTTTAATTCTCTTCTTATCCCTATAGTAGAATTTCTTCTTTTTTAATGAGAATTTCCCCCACAGTTGTTTTGCAGCCATTATATGTTTTGTTTAATATAAAATTAAATAGAATAGTACAACACCCCCTCTATATTGGCTTCCCATTTCCATACATATATGACATACATCTTCTAATATAACAATGCTGAATTAAACTCTCTAGCTGATTGTTGTTTCTAGATATTTTAATATAAAATTATTTCTGCTTCAAACTTAGTTGTGTGCCTGTTTTTTTTTTAGAAAATTTTAGAATGGTCATAGTTTTTTCTGTAGTTGCTTTGATTCCCCCGGCCAAAGTAGTATACTTTCTGCTGTTGGTATTTCAGTCTTTTACCAATTTTGGGTATATAACATTCTTGGAGTGTTTGAGCTTTGTAGTCCTAATAAAAATAGTTCAGGGTATAATTGGATCATGATTTTGAAGATTTTTATTAGCCACAACCACCACCATATGCTTTTTGTTTCCTAGCATAAAAATTTGATTTTTGCTTTATGTGATACACAATGTAGTATAGTGGTTTGAATATAGGACTGTATTTCTGGTGTCCATGGTTTGGATTCCTGCTCAACCATGAAAACCCACTGTGCGATTATGAGTAAGTCACACTCTCTCAGCCTTAGAGGAAAGCAAAAGCAATTCCTCTCCTAAAAATAACTTGCCAAGAAAATCTTACAATAAGTTTACCTTAGGGTTGCCTTAAGTCAGAAACAACTTGAAGGCACACAGCAGCAGCAATTATTTTAGAGTTATTTTAGCAATACATTTTTATATTGTTCATGTGTTTATTTATTGCATCATGTTTTTCAAAGGTTTGTAGTGGTAGAACTACTTTGTATTTTGGTGACATGTTTTGATATTTGATCATATTCTTTTCTGCAGGCAAGCGGGAAACCTTGCTTGAACACAAGATTCTTCTCCACTGATAGTTGCAAAATTACAATTCAAATAGTTGGAAGTAATAGATGAAGCAGGCCTTCTCAATAATGGAAGAGGGAAAGAGCTCAAAAAGTGGAAATCATGATGCAAAAAAATCTGTCCGTCCTGCCTGTGAAAAAAACAAAGCAGTCAGAGTTGCAACCAATCCAGTTTATAAAACTAATAAAAATGACAGATCTGGGAAAAATTCCTCCAGTGGGAGCAGTTTCAAAAAGAATAAACAAAATGATGTTTGCCCTGAAAAGTCAGGAGAAAATAAATCATGTAAGACAGATAGTTGTACTCCTGGATGTACAAAAATGGGATCAAGTGTTCAGGATCAAAGTCTCAGCAAAGCAGAAAAGTTACCAAATGTATCAGAAGCCACAGAAAATCTACATCAGTTAAAAAATCAGCATACAGATAAAAACCCTCCAAGCTCCCATGTTTCAGAGAATGAAGCCATCACAGAAACCTTACCAATTTCCCAAAGAGGAGGTTCAGAACTGGAAAATCTGCCAGAAGAAGATATATCCAGAATGAGAGCAGTGGAACAGAAACCAGAAGATGCCTGTGAGTACAGTATTCAGTTTCTATACATTCTTCCTTCTTGATAAGCTAGTTCTTTGAAATGCATGTAAACAAAGGAAGGCATTCTCTCATCACCCTGTTTAACTTTATATAAACTCTATTCGATCACATCACTATTCGATATCACACTGTCCACATGTCCCATAGCCTGCATGGACTTGGTGGGTAGGTTTTTGAACTGAGATCTGGAACACAGTTACAAAGATAAATCTATGCAAGTGTGCAGTAGATGCTGTAAGTCAAGTCTTTCCGTCAGTTGTCAGATTTATTTGTTTGTGGCACAATCTCAATTGGAAAATAGTTTGAAAATGCAATATATCTGATACAACAAATCAAATACAACCTGCAAATTGATTTGTGTTTGGCTAAGAAATAATAAAGTCTAATCTCTTCATTCATACCATTGAAATAACACTAATCGGTCCATGACTTTGTCATGTGTTTGACTGAGAAAAGGCACTTGCACATTATTCACTATTTCAATTAATAACACACTGCATATGCTTAATTAGATTAACAGTTGTGGCAGTGGTTGTGATCATATTACAAAATTTATTTTTATTTTATTTATTTATTTGGCTTATATACTGCCACTCCCAAAGGCTCGGGGCGGTTCACAAAGATACAGCATACACAATTTAAAACAACAAATTAAACAACATTAAAATTTCAGTTAACACAACTCAAATGCCTGCTGGAACAGATGAGTCTTGCAAGCCCTGCGGAAGGCCACCAGGTCCTGTAGTGCTCAGTCCTCAGGGGGAAGAGCATTCCAAAGCGATGGAGCAATGACAGTGAAAGCCCTACAGCTGGTCGCCGTCAGACGAAAGATGCTGCAACATAGAATTTCCAATAGGTTTTGCTCTTCTGAACGCAATGATCTCTGGGGTTTGTATGGGATGAGGCGATCCCTCAGATACACTGGCCCTAGACCATATAAGGCCTTAAAAGTGAGAACTAACACTTTAAAGGTGATCCGGAATTCAATCGGTAGCCAGTGCAGTTTGCTGCAGGACTGGAGTTATATGGCAACTCGCTGGCTCCCCGGCGAGTAGCCAAGCTGCAGCATTCTGCAGTAACTTAAGCCTCCGGGTCACCGTCAAAGGTAGGCCAATGTAGAGGGTGTTACAGTAATTGAGTCTTGAGATGACTGTAGCCTGGATCACCGTAGCTATGAAAATATTTTTCATATTTCCTGAAGTATAGATTTTTCATTAAAAAATCTTTTCCTACCAGGTAACACAAAGCCGCCGGATTCTTCTAAAGAAACTAATTCAGAGGCTAAATGCTTAGAAAATGTTGTAACTGATGAATCAACACTAATAGCAGAACAGGAACTTGGCTTGAAACAAGCAGAAGAACGACTGGAAAGAGATTATATTATCCGTTTGGAAAAAGTAAGCAAGTTGTTCAATTTATATTCTTTTTTCCATGGACTACTACTTTCTAGTACAGTATGGTAGTATATGGCAGTCATTGTGGTGTAATGGTTTGAGTGTTGGACTGCGATGCCGGAGAGCAGAGTTTGAATTTCTATTTGTCCAAGAAATCAACTGATTGACCGTGGGCAAGGCACACTTCTCTCAGCCTGAGAGGAAGGCACACTGGCAAACCTTTGCTGAAATAATTTTTCCAGCAAAACCCTGTGATGCGTTCACTAAGTGTTGTCAAGTTTTTTTTATTTGATGTGGATATTGCTGATTGGCATCATGCATTCTTTGTGTCATTGTAACATATATTTCCCTTTAATTTAGAATACATTCATATGGGTGTATAGTAACCACTAGTGAAGCATGTTCATATTGCATTTTACCCCTTTATAAGCCAGAATGTGTGTATCCACCACCATTTGCATTGGACTTTGAGTAAATGTGTGAAAAACCAAATCTTGCACATTAGCTACTGTAGATGACAAACTTTATATGTGATAGGAATCAAAGTATGTAATTTATTTTCAGCTCCCACTCGCAATTCTACCATGTATACAAATGAAAGATTAAGCTCTCATTGACACTACTGAGGGCACAAAAATATATACAGTGGAACCTCTACTTAAGAGCTCTCAATTTAAGAGTGTTTTGAATTAAGAGCTGTTGCCCAACCTGGGTTTCATTTTGACATAAGAGCCATGTTTCGAGTTAAGAGGTAGCACGAGAGTACAGGGCTTTAGGGCTTTAAGGGAGCAGCCTCCATGCCTTGTGCTCTTGTCCACATGGGGAGATTGCTGTCTGCTTTGTTCTTGTGCGCATTGAAGAATTTTGGGTTAGTTGATGTTGTGTGGTTTTTATTCCTGGTATGTTTGGCTTCATGAAGAGGGAATGAGAGCAAGAGGAGGGAGGGAGGCTGGAATGAGTACAGTATGAAGAAAATTATGCTTTTGCCTCTTAACTTTGTGCTTTATTTCCACAACTTTGTGCTTCTACCATTGTGCCATAATTCTCTGTTTCTGCCATTATTATTTATTTATTATTTACTGTATTTATACCCCGCCCTTCTCACCCCGAAGGGGACTCAGGGCGGCTTACAAACTACAGCAAAAATTCAGTGCCGCATCGTGCACATAGCAATGGACATACCATATAAAATTTTAAAACAATTAAAACAGTAATGCAGATTAAAAGCCTACAAAGTGACATATCATGGTTTCCAAAGTTTTCGCATAGATGTTATACAGACTCCTAGGTTAGAATGATATAGAACAGGGCTGCCCAACTTCTACCGGCCCAAGGGCCCGAATTCTGGTCACTGATCACCTGGGGGGCCGCCAGCGTGAGGAGGAGGAGGAGGAAGGAAAGCCCCACCCCCGGAGCCGATGCCGCGCACGCGCGGCAGTGGCCCAAAGGGTGGGGCCTCCCCTTGGCTCCTCCCTCCCTCCCAAAACGACATGCCGGGCGGCCTCAGAAGTGGGCAAATTGCCGCTTCTGAGGCTGGCGTGACGCTTTAGGAGGAGGAGAGGAGCCCCATGGCGCCACCCTCCCTCCTAAAGTGTCACGCCGGCCTCAGAAGCGGCGATTTCGCCCGCTTCTGTCCCCCGGCATGACGCTTTAGGAGGGAGGGCGGAGCCATGGGGGGGCTCCCCTTGGCTCCTCCCTCCTAAAGCGTCACGTCAGCCTCAGAAGCTGCGATTTCGCCCGCTTCTGAGACCGTCCGGCATGTCGCTTTAGGAGGGAGGGTGGAGCCATGGGGAGCAGAGCAAGGGGGGGGGGGCGGCCGTGGATGGCGCTTGTGCCGCCGCACACTTTTTTTGGATTTTTAAAAAAAAAAAACAGTGGATTTCTTGCAGGAGGGTAGGAGGGCCGGACCCAAGGGGCTGGCGGGCCATGTGCGGCCCATGGGCTGCCTGTTGGACAGGCCCGATATAGAACTAAAGCCCTCCTTCCCTAACCCTCCCTAGCAAGCAGTCACTCGATTCCCTCCCTCCCTCCTTGACACAACCTAAATTCCTGATAAAATATGGTCTTTTGGGTTGTTATCATGAGGTAAGGTGGTACAAACCGCTATTGTGCAAAGATATAAGGTTAAGGATAACAAGGTACTAAGATTTTTAAAACATTTAACCATAGAGTGTAGGGGTGCCAATATTTAGATCTTAAGTGTACTGGGACTTAACAACAACCAAATTCTGTTATAAATCAAAACAGCAAAGATGCAATGAACAGAACCCTCTTGCTGGAGATGTTCCGGCCTCTTCTATAGCAGCCACAGCAGCAGACTCCTTTATCCCTGCCTCAGTTTTGATAGCTGCACCCTCCTGGAGTTGATTAGTGACTCCTCGATGGAAATGTCCCGGGTTGCAGTCTTCCCCAAAGCCAGGAGCAGGAGAGTTTGCTGGAGATGTTCCGGCCTCTTCTATAGCAGCCACAGCAGCAGACTCCTCTATCGCTGCCTCAGTTTTTATAGCTGCATTCTCCTGGAGTTGGTTAGTCACTCCTAGCTGGAAATGGCCTGGGATTGCAGTCTTCCTCACGAGGAGCCCCAAAGCCAGGAGCAGGAGAGCTTGCTGGAGATGTTTTGGCCTCTTCCATAGCAGCCTCAGCAGCAGACTTCTCTAGCCCTGCCTCTTTACCATTTTAAAGTTGATCTTTCTTTTTTATTGTTCCATGTGAATGTGTGTTTATACATTATGTGCTATTTATAAAGTACATTTTCTTATTTAATAATAAGGGGGATGTTTGGGGGGCCGGAAGAGATCAATAGTATTTCAATGGTAAATTTGCTTTGAGATAAGAATGTTTTGAGTTAAGAGCTTGATCATAGAACTAATTTAACTCCTAAGACACGGTATCACTGTAGTCTCACATTGTAGTTTAATTTTTCATTATTTTTCCTGTGTCAAACAATATTCTTTCTTTGAGGTGGGGCTAGTTTTTGTGAAATGTTGAAATCATTTTTCTGTCCAGCTATTCCTGATTTCACCTTTAGAAACTTTTCTTTGCATATACATCTCTGTATCCTTCGTATCATGGGAATTTTTTTGCCTCATTTTATTTTCCCCCAGTGTTTGTCCTGTATTTTCTACGCAAAAATGTTAGCAAAATAGATATGTTATCATGAGTTTACAAACAAGTTGTGATTCTTGTAGTAATATAATAGTAAGGTATGTATTATACTACTTCAGAATATTTGCCAATCAGAATATCTTTAATAGTAAGTTTATAGATAGGTTGGAAAAAAGAAGTTAATTTTTTAAAATAAATTACTACATACTGAATATTCCTTATCCAAAAAGCTTGGAACAATTTCTTTGGAATTTTATATATCTATATTTGCATTATACATACATAATGAGATTTGTTAGAATTTGGACCCAAATTTAAACACAAAATTCATTTATATTTCATATATACCTTGTACACATAGTCTGAAGATGATTTCATATGGTTTTAAATACATTTTGGTTAAAACAAAATTTGTGCATACTGGACCACTAGAAATCAAAAGTGGATAAAGGATGCTTAATCTGTGGATGTGCTTTTAGCATTTTATGAACATCATGTTGAAAAGAAAACAGGTACCGTATAATTAAATGGCTGCTGAATTGTAAATATATGGTTTTTCCACAGCGCACTCCGGAGTATGCTAATTGCCAGTACCTATGCAAGCTATGCTCAGTTCACATTGAAAATATCCAGGGAGCTCATAAACATATTAAAGAAAAACGCCACAAAAAGAATATCATGGTAAGTGTTGAAACAGGGCTTGTGGGTATCTGATTAGCAATTCCTAAAAGAATTTCATAAACAGAAACTGGGATTTGAGGCTTTTTAAACCTACATTAGTAATTTTAATCTGATTTCATAACATTCTTCAGGAAAAGCAAGAAGAAAATGAATTACGTGCCCTCCCTCCTCCTTCCCCCGCACAAGTGGCAGCCCTGAGTTTTATGCTGATGGAAGCAGCAAAGGAGCAAGGAATATCAGATGATGATTTCAAAATCCGTCAAGAAATTGTATGTGATATAGAGAAGATTATCCAGCAGCACTTGCCAGGTGATATATATTAAGAGTCTTGTATTATTTTTGCTGATGTAGAATCAACAGTATTTATTTTTTACTTTTTTAGTAATCAAATCCTTTATAACTGCAAAATGGAATAATACTTCATATGTAGTATAATATAATTGGATTTGATTTGATTGCTTTGAGACTGAAGCCATGGTGCCTATTACAACAATAATAGAATAACTTTTGAGATCCATATGATTTCTTATAGAATTCTGTCTTTATTTTCAGAATGTTCATTGCGGATGTATGGATCCTGCCTAACTAAATTTGCTTTTAAAACCAGTGATGTTAATATTGATATAAAATTTCCCTCCACGGTAAGTTGAGGAGATACCAGTTGTTATCAAACAAAAATATTTGTTATCTGCAATCTGAAATATCTGCCCCAATCCATAAAACCTATAAGATTCTTGGCTTGTAATTACAATGACTAAACATTCTAGAATGTTCCACCAGAAACTGTATTATAAATAAGTATGAGTATCTTAATTTAATCCAGTCTCCTTAAAGGTAAAGGTTTTCCCTGACATTAAGTCTAGTCGTGTCTGACTCTGGGAGTTGGTGCTCATCTCCATTTTTTAGCCAAAGAGTCGGCGTTGTCTGTAGACACATTGTGGGTCATGTGGCCAGCATGAAGGCATGGAGCACCGTTACCTTCCCGCAGAAGCAGTACCCATTGAACTCACATTTGAACGTTTCCGAACTGCTAGGTTGACAGAAGTTGGGCCTAACAGTGGGAGCTCACCCCGCTCCCCGGATTCAAATCGCCAACAGTTCAGTCAGCAAGTTCAGCATCTCAGTGGTTTAACTCGCTGCGGCACTAGGGAAGTCTATATATCTCAGAGTAATTAATACTAGGACTGGCAAAGTTTCCTTTTAAAACAATTGATCTAATATAAAGATGGGATATGGAGAACAACACTTTTTTTTGTTTAAGTTACATATAAGAAGAAAAGGAAAAAAGCTCACTGAACTGGAAATACATTGCATTGAAGCAATTGAAGCTTACATGTGAGAAACTGTCTTTAGGGGGGAGCAGTGTGATTGTTTTTAAAAAGGAGAAAGAATGAGAAGAAAAGCTTGCCTGTCATGTGTCTAATAGACTAGTTTATGAATATTTGTGCCCTATTAAATTTTCTATCCACAAGTGCTTTCCAAGTGCCTTTGAGGGGCAGTGGCTATTCAAGACCAACTGGGTTATTGTTCTGGATTTTTAAACTAATGTGAGTTCACAGGGATCTAGGAAATGGGACTGTGGCGCAGCTGGCTGGGAGTCAGTTGCATAAGATCTCTACTGACCAGAAGGTCATGAGTTCGAGGCCTGCCTGGGTCGGGGTGAGCTCTCAACCAAATTGTGTAGCTCGTTGTCGATTTTTGCAACTCGAAAGACAGTTGCATCTGTCAGGTAGGAAATTTAGGTACCACTTTGTGGGGAGGCTAATTTAACTGATTTACGAGGCCATAAAATCTCCAGCAAGTATGAAAAAGAATGAAGGAATGCGACAGCTCCCCCTGGTGGCCAGAAGCTGGAATGTTAAATTGCCTCTGTCTATATATGTTGTATGTCTATGGCATTGAATGTTTGCCTGTATATGTGCATTGTGATCCGCTCTGAGTCTCCTGCGGGGTGAGAAAGGCGGAATATAAATGATGTAAATAAATAATAAATAAATATTCATGAATTTGACAGGTGATTTAAAAGAAGCAGGAGAAGCTAACACTAACAGTTGTCTAATCAAATGTCTGATTCAGTCTGCATGAAGAAGACAGATGGACTGTCAGAAAACTTTTTACTTATTAATAACATCAAAACTTCAGTATGTTTTCAGGACTGAAAGGGTATTCTGCCAGCTTTTGCTGAGCAGCTTGCTTTTCCCACTACATGATGATGATAGCCAAAGGTTCAGAAGGCCATTTGACTCCGATAGGTTTCATCAGGATGGTTTTATCTATCTTGTGGTTTTTAAGAAGGGTTTAACAGCACTTGCTAATAGTTATGGTTTTAACTTGTTCTTAATTTTATATATGGTATGTTTTTATTGGCTGTAAGCTGCCTTGGGCCCTTGATTGGAGAAAGGTGGGTCACAAATTTCATAAATAAATATCATTCTGAGGATTTCAAAAGTACTGGATAGAACTATATTAGTAGGCATTATAGCAGCATCCAATCTGGTAACCAGATTAAGGTTGTAAAATAGAAGCAAGAAGGCCTATCATCCTGGGGCCTTACAGTTCCCTTTAAGCCTCTGGAGTTGTGATACAGCTGGCATGGGCAAACTTTGGCACTCCGGATGTTTTTAACTTCAACTCTCACAATTCCTTAAGTGGCTCTTGGGGCTGAACTCAGGTTCCAGCAACAAGTGCATCACGGCTCAGTGCTACATGTTTCTACATGCAGATGACTGAACTCTGAAGGTCAGTGGTGGTCTGGATTGTGTTCTAATATCTGTTTACTTTGATAAATTCAAAATGAATATAAACTTTCTTGTTTGTGGTTTAGATGACTCATCCAGATGTTCTGATACAAGCACTTGAAATTTTAAAAAACATTGGTAAGTTTTCTCTTGTTTTTTTCTCATTTTTATGATCCATATTCTGATTGATGCTGAGATCATAAATGAATTTGAAAAAGAATATAGTATAGTTGTGTTCTGTTAAATTACCTAGATTGATAGGCAGAAAAGAGCTCCTTTTCCTGATGTACTGTTTTGCTTTTTTCCTTCTTCAGCTTCTTACTCGGATGTGGAATCAGATTTCCATGCCAAAGTTCCTGTTATTTTTTGTAAAGATAATAAAAGGTTTGTGTATCTTGTATTGAATGTTCATGTCAAATGTAATGATTCTTCTTTGAAAAAGAATAGCAAAGCATAATCTCTGTGTATTTGCTTTAAAGTCAGCTATTGACTTAGGCAACCCTATGAAATTTATAGGGTTTTCTTAGACAAGGACTCTTCAGTTATTTTCTCCAAAATGTATCATATAATAAACACCTGTTAATTATTGATCGTTCCTCATCCAAGCATTACCCAGGACTGACCCTGATTCAAGATCAGATGAGAACTGATATATGTAGGATATTTAGGCCAGTAGATCCCAGATAAATGCCAAACACGTTTAAGTTTCATTTATTTAAATTAGACAGAATTGAATATATTTGTAATGCTTATTAAACATTAAGACTTAAAATGCTTAATAAAGTAAAGCTGTGTTTAAGTAGGTGTTGCTCTCCTTCCTTCCTTTAGTATACAAGCAAGGAAATGCTTGGATATTCTTGTTTTTTTAATTTGGAATTGATGAATTGGAAATGGAGAGCTTCTTTTTCTCATTCAGGCTTTCTATATGACTAATATCTCAAATTTTCTAAGATTTTTACTGCCATTGTTTTTATTCAAGCAGGAATCTCTCTTTCATACCACCATACTTTCCATCTAAGGAAAGTGATAATCAGAAAGGGGAGAGCAAGGCGTGTCTTTTTATATGTAGAAAAAGCCCAATGAGTAAAGTTTGACTATGTCTTAATAAATTGCATTTTCTGTGGAAAGAAATCAACATGTGTTAAGAAAGTAGTGTAGGTTGCATATATGATGAAAACTGCATGTTCTTTATTTAGTTGTCTTCAGTTACTAGGAGACAGTGATGTGGCTTACAATTTGTTTTAAAATTTCTTTCAATGTCAGTGGTTTAACTTGCAAAGTTAGTGCTGGAAATGATGTGGCCTGCCTTACGACTGACCTACTAGCTGCACTCGGCAAACTAGAACCAGTTCTTGTTCCTTTGGTGTTGGCTTTTCGCTACTGGGCTAGAGTAAGTTTTTAAAATAAACACATATAAATATATAAATTAAGTGACATAGTATATATGGTAATATTTTCCTGCTTAAATGCAATAGGAGTTTTACAACAACTGCACATTTGTTAAAATATATATACAATAATGTGTGTATCTGGTTTCAAGTTGCCTGTTGACTTATGATGTTTCCATTAATTTCATAACATTTTCTTAAGGAATACCCAGTTATAACCTACAGTACCTGGTATTCTTTGGCAGTCTCCCATCCAAGCACCAGCCAGGGCCAACTCCTACTTGCCTTCCACATTTAGATGAGACCAGGCGCTTTTCTGGTTCTTACGTCCCTGTGTGAAAAAAAATCCCTTTTTAATACATCTTTTTCTTTAAACAATATCTCTTTTTCTGAAATAGAAAGCAAAGAGTATTTGGATGAAATCCAAAAAACTGAACACAATTCTTCCATATGCCCATTGAGGTTTTTCATGTTTTCCACTGAAACCCCTTGCACTTCTTGAAGGACTTTAGAGGACCATTGGGAGTAGCCGCCAGTATACTGTAAGAAATGGAACTCTCCTATATTTGTTATGATAAATGAGCAGAGAGGAATCTTGGAATCATGGTCCATTTTGTGGCATTTCTTGTCTGTTTAAATTACGTAGAATTTGCTCATATAGGTACAGAAGAAGAGAGGAAATTTTATATATAAAAGTTATCAAAGATGAGCTAAATTCCAAAGCCCCAATATTGAACTGGTGGATACAATAACATCATAACAGTATGTTCATTAGATTTAACCCCCATAAATTCTGGATTAAAGTCTGAGGAGGAGACTATAGTTGTGGTTTCTACTTTGAGACGGATGTTTTCATTCCATTAAGAGATGTCACTTACAAACTGCCCATGCAACAGTGCATGCATGTTTATGATTGCATGCACAGGTGTGTTTCCTATCCCTATTGTCTGTTTTAACAAAATCTTAATCTTCTAGATTTAGTGGCAGTCTTCCATGTGACCCGTATTTATGTAAGCAGCATGTTGGTTTATCCAAACTCTTTTCTAGTTAAGTTCTTAAATGTCTCCCTAGCTATTTAAATGAGTATTATATGGAGGTGAGTATTATACATTTGCTACCCAGTTGTTAGTCCCAACTGGCACAGTCCCATTGGACCAATGTAAGTTGAGTTGGGATAAAGGTCATTCATTTAGTTATTTATTTGATTTATATCCCACTCTTCTCACTATCCAATGTGGTTTTCATCACTGAAAATGCTATGATAAAAATACAATAATTATATGTGTGTGTGTGTGTGTGTGTGTGTGTGTATACGTACATACACACATAAATACATATACACATATACATACACACACAAATTAAATTAATCATAATTTTAAAAATCTGTTGAGACAAGTCTAGTACAGGATATCTCTGGCAGATTGGTTTAGTGATAACTGGTTGTCTCTTTACATGAATTTATGCCTTGTCTTTTTTCATAATAGAACTTAGGATATAGGACTTTAAAAAAGTGAATGAGTACATCATGGAACTATAACTTTTTATCTCCTGCTTCGTAGTTGTGCCATATTGACTGTCAAGCAGAAGGTGGCATCCCTTCATATTCTTTTGCCTTAATGGTGATATTTTTCCTTCAACAAAGAGAACCACACATACTACCATCATATTTAGGCAATTGGGTAAGTTTTATAAATTAAGGTAGAAATGTCTGGGTGACAAGAAACAGGCAATTAGTTCCATAGATCCAGATGAGAAAGTAAAAAGGTTGAGTTGGCCATAAAATTTCTACTTGAAATTATTTCTAGCCATAAGCTGTGGTATAAAATAAATTCTTACATGCCTCAATTTCTTTAGTCTGTTTCAAGTGCTGTATGTGTGGTCATACAGCAGCAGAATTTGGGGGGGCGGGTATGGGTGTGTTTTCACTTGCAACCAATCAAGTCTCCCAGCCTGTTTTGCGGGAAGGGGCAGGGAACCTCCAACACAATTTTCTGGTCAGCTTTTTTTTAGTGATTGGGGGAGAGATAGAGGAAAGAAAGCTTTGTGATGTGTGTCGGTGTCATATTGGATTCAGCCCTTAAATAGTCTTGCTCTTTATAAAGCCTTTTTTGTGTTTTTGTAGATTGAAGGCTTTGATTCTAAAAAGACTGATGACTACCAATTGAAAGGAATAAAAGATGAAAAGTTTGTAGCATGGGAGTACAAACCCTCAAACAGTGGAGGGAAAAATGCGAGTGCTGCCGAAGGAAAAGCTAAAGGTGAACAGCACAGTGGCGACAAGAATGCATCAGCTGTAGAAACAGACTCCCAGCATACTGCAAAGAAGAAAAATGGCAGTGTAAGTGGTTGTCTTGAAATGGAAATTGACTTTCCTTGAATTTGATCCTGAAATGACACCATTTCACGACAAATAAAAAATTTGGTATCCCTTCCCTGTATCTTTCAGTCTCCCTTAGCATTGGAAGAACCACACCAGATATCATTGGGACATCTGTGGCTAGAATTGCTGAAGTTTTATACACTGGAATTTGCTTTGGAAGAATACGTTATCAGCATACGGGTACAAGAACTTTTAACCAGAGAGAACAAAACCTGGCCTAAAAGGCGAATAGCCATTGAAGGTGAGAGAAATCAAATCTTCTAATAAGGCTCCGGGGAGAATTTACTTGTAACTTTGTTTATATCTGTAATTGGTAGAACTTCACATTTTTAGTGTGTGTGTGTGCTACATTACCCCAAATTGCAGAAAATACAATGGACTCTCTGGATCTGTGGGATCTGGTACAGTGATTTCCAATGGTCATCTGCATATTTTTTATCTGAGGAAGATCCCAGAACCAAAGCCCTGCAAATAACAGCAGGTCTGTTGTATAGATTTTTATTATATGTCTCATCAGCATGGACTGTTGTCTGAACACTTATTTACCCATAATTATTTTAGGATGAATCTAAAAGCATCCTTCAAACATGTCTACTACCTTAAGGTTCCAGACGGTCTTTACCTCTCTCTGTGAGCCTGCCCACGGGAGAGGGCTTTCTCTTGGTTTTAGTCTGTGAGGACTCAGGAGAAAATTTTCTCAGAGGCTACTCTTAGGCTATGGAACTTTAACACAATAGTTGTATTAAATATATATTAAATATTTGCTAAAATTGGTCTGTGTTATTTTTTCTAGATCCTTTTTCACTAAAAAGAAATGTTGCACGGAGCCTGAACAGCCAAATGGTGTTTGAGTACATACTTGAGAGGTTCAGGACAGCATATAAATATTTTGCCTGTCCACAGAATAAAGAAGGAAGTAAGCCCAAACCAGACACCAAGAAAAGGGAAAAAGGAAAATTGGGTGGCAAAAAACCTGGAGAACCTGCAGCCAATTCTTCCCTTCCACAGCAGGCCAACCTTGCAGAGAAGCAGAGTGCAGGCTGTGCAGATAATATACCAGAGTTAAGTGAATGTAGTGAAACGGAACCAACATCCAGGAAACATACGTCTGAAAACTCAAAAAGTTTGCTGGTAAAAACACCTGAACTTCTAAATACAAACTGTGACAGCAGAGAGGAAATTGTGTCCCTTATTGCTAATGAATGCTTTGAACTGGAACACAAGTCACTTGAGGCAAAGGATGATCAAGAACCTTCAACTGAAGAAAATTGTGTTTTTAGTGAACATAGTTCCTTTGATGCCGATTCTGTTAGTGAACTTATTGACACTGAAAACAGACAGAGTTCAGTAACTGAATATCTACAAATGAATATGTGCTTGGGCACTAGCACATCAGCTACCTTGCACAACTGCAAAGCAGTAGGAGAAATTCAAGACACTCATGATGAAATCGCCACGGAAGATATGCATTATGTGTTTGATAAATTTATTTTGACTTCTGGAAAGGTAAAATGAGTTTAAAATATTTATTTTCAAAAGTATTATGTTTATTAACTGTCTTTCCACTGACACTTGTTAAATAAAGTAAGGCTAGCCTTTTTCACTCCATTGCTAGAATGCAGTAGCATATTGTAATTGTTTAGCCATTAGATCAGGCATGGGCAAACTTTCTGACTTGGGGGCCACGTGCTCGCACTCCCTGCTAAGAGGACTGGCTGCCTCATAATGGAAGGAAGGAAGGAAGGGGAAGGGAAGAGAGAAGGAAGGAATGAAATTTATTTTATTTATTTATTTCCAGTGTTTATACCCCGCTACTTCTCAACCCCCGAGGGGGGACAGTGCGGCCTAACAGACGGCAACAATTCGATGCCACACAATACATAGTAAACAACAGTTAAAATTAAAATACATTAAAATACACCTAGAATTAAATACATTAAAATACAGTTAATATTAAAAACATCATGTACATTCATCACCATTAAAACAATGTTCCATCCAAAGTCTTAGATCTTAACCACCAAGACAAAAGGGAGGAAGGGAAGGATGGAAGAAGAAAGAGGTAGAGAGGGAAGGAGGGTGGGAGGAAAGAGGGAAGGAAGGAATGATGAAAGGATGGAAGGAGAAAGAGGGAGAGAGGGAAGGAGGGTGGGAGGAAAGAGGGAAGGAAGGAATGATGAAAGGATGGAAGGAGAAAGGGAGAGAGGGAGGAAAGAGGGAAGGAAGAAATGATGAAAGGGAGGAAGGGAAGGATGGAAAGGAGGAAGAGAAAAGAGGAAAGGAAGGACAAAAGGGTGGAAGGGAAGGAAGGAGGGAGGAAGAAAGAGGGAGGTAAGGGAGAGAGAGAAGGATAGGATGGTGAGAGAGGAGAGCCTGAGAAAAGAGCCCTAGGGGGCATATCTGGCCCTCAGGCCTGGGTTTGCCCATACCTGCATTAGATCATAGTGCCTTCATACCATTGTTTTCTTTTTCGTTCCCTAAGGCTGGAATAAATCTACTGAACCAGAGTTCTTAAACAATTTGTTACAAGTCTTTATAGTCAGATGAAGCGCTTAATAGGCAATTGGATTGACTCATGACTTTGTATTACTTTTGCATAAGTCTAGGAAAAATAAATCTGCCCTCTGCAGGATTCATGAGGCTTTGTACTTTTTCCACCAAGGCCTTCTCATGAGCTCATGGAAGTGTAGGTCTTATGAGCTAGATCAGGGCTGTCCAACTTCTACCGGACCAGGGGCCTGATTTCCAGTCACTGATGACCTGGGGGGCCTAAGGCTCTGCCCCCTCCCCAGCTCCGCCCCTTCCCCGGCTCCAATTTACTTACAATTCCTAGTTGCATTATTAATTATAAAATAACTAAATAAAGCAATGGAACAGTCTCTCTCTCTCTGCCCCTCTCTCTCTGCCCCTCTCTCTCTGCCTCTCTCTGCCTCTCTCTCTCTGCCTCTCTCTCTCTCTCTGCCTCTCTCTTTCTCTCTCTCTTTCTCTCTGTTTCTTCCTCCTCTTACCTTTCCGGGTGTGGTGGAGGGGCGAGGAGAGGCCTTTGGAGGCTGGCCGGGAGTCCCCCGCTGCGTGCCGGGTGGGAGAGGCCGTTAACCTCCCAGAAGGGTAAAAAAGCAGCGGGGATGTGCTGGTTCGCCAGGCAAGTTGAAGCCTGAAATGTAAACACTGGGATTTAAAGGAGAAGCAGCAAGGAGGGATACCCTGCAACTTCCCCTTTAAATCCCAGTGTTTACATTTTTTCCAGGCTTCAACTTGCCTGGCGAACCAGCTCATCCCCGCTGCTTTTTTACCCTTCTGGGAGGCGCAGCGGGACCAACCTCCTCCGCCTCAGCAACCCGAACTGTCGTCTCAGCAGCTGCCGCCACCGCGCCTAGCCATGCTGAGCGGCAGGAACGCTGCGAAGCTGCGGCTGGGCCTGCGCGGGAAGCGGTGGAGGAGGAGAGTAGGAGGCGGAGGAGGAGGAAGGGAGCCTGCTCCTTCTCCCTGCCCCGCCCCGCCCCTCCCCCCCCCCGCCGCGAAAAAAATATTCAAAAAATATTCAAAAAAATAATGTAAAAAATATTTTTTAAATCTTAAAAAGCAGAGATATCTTGCAGGAGGGTAGGGGGCCGTAGGGAAGGGGCTGGGGGGCCGTATACAGCCCCCGGGCCGATAGTTGAACAGCCCTGGGCTAGATGACTGCTTTCTAGGATTCTTCCAAAGGTTAGACATTTTAGGACAACACTGTGATAATAGCACTACGATCCTCATATTTTTTTTCTGATGTGGGAATCAGTGCTGAGACTAAGTACTGTGTTCACCTTAAAAATGCCTGTATAACGTATCTTCCAAGCTTCTTTTCACGTTACTTCTTGCTTTTATTTCTAAACTAGCAACAAATGCTAAGAAAGCCTTTGGGCACTGTGACATGTTCTAGGTCTATATAGTTATCCTGGCAGATTCTAAAGAACCCATCAGTTATCTGGGTTGATTTCTACACTTTCTGCATTGTCATTCTGCAAACTTTCAACTGTTTTTTGTCAGTATCTGAGATAAAATATATCATCGCCAATGATGGAATATAAGGAACAATTAGATGAGCTTCCATGCGTTGTTGAAGTGCAGCCTCAGTATCTACGCTGAGACTGCATTTTGTTTTTATTCCCCATTTTTGTTAATATGAGACACAAGGCAGCTTTAATCAAGGCTAAAACTCAGCCATGGAAATCCACTGAGTGATCTTGAGCAAGTCACATCTTTCAGCCTAGAGCAGGGTTTCTCAACCTGTGGGTCCCCAGATGTTTTGGCCTTCAACTCCCAGAAACCCTAACAGCTGGTAAACTGGCTGGGACTTCTGGGAGTTGTAGACCAAAACCCCTGCAGACCCACAGGTTGAGAATCACTGGCCTAGAGGAAGGCAATGGCAAGCCCCCAAATAAATAATGCCAAGGAAATCCTGTGATGTGGGCTCATAACAACAACAAAATAAAATAAATAGTGTATTCACCTGGCTATAATAAAGTCTAGTTTTAGCAGAAACATGATTTAGCTTTGGCAATCTGAGTGCTTGTTTAGCTTCTTACACTTGTAGTGCAATACGAACAAACTACAGATTGTCTGTGCTTTGTTCAGTGTATTATGTGAACATGACAGAAGCCAGGACACCGGCCTGTCTTTCTCCCGACAAGACAATTCTACCAAAATGCAAGAAACTATGTCTGGTAGATTTGTTTAGTTGATCCAGTTTTCAGTAGGAGTAGTTGGCCAGTATGCAGAAGTATGTTGTAGAACCCTGTCTTAAGACAAACAGGTGAGTTCAGATTCTACAATTCCTTTTACAGTTTTTTAACTTTGTAAACTTTTATAGAAATATTAGTTCAATATTACTTCCAAATTACTTGAATTTGGATATTTGAAATAATTGAAATTCAGATTTCTCTGCAGAAACAAAGAAATAACATTTTACTCAAAAACCATTTATTTTCTGCTATCAACAGAATTATTCAGACTACACACCAGGCACAAAACTTGGCAAATACCTATACTGATTTTCTCAGCATCAAGTATTTCACATAGCATTTTGTTTCTTGTTGTAGCCATCACATCTGTGATTTGGGTTGTGAGTTTTCCGGGCTGTATGGACATGTTCCAAAAGCATTCTCCTGACATTTTGCCTGCATATTTACGCAACACATGCATTGGCTCTTCTGGGGGTTCCTTTCCTTTTTCTTATTCTTCCTGAGCATGATGCTAACTAAATAATATTTAAGTCTCTTGTGTGGTTGTATATAGGATTTAAATATAGGCCAGTCTTTTTCTCTGTTCAGATCGTGTTTAGAGATAATTGCTATTTTCTGGGAGTAATTGTGTAGTAAAAGTTAAGTCTGAAAATACTTTGCATGTTTCCTCATTTCACCATCAGTCCTTGCTGTAGGATCTTCACAAGCTCTCCCATCCCAAATACTGATTTGGCTTTGGGCCTGGGCCATTTGACTGTAGCAAGTATGAAGTACTACACGTTTTTGTAGTTGTTGCACTTGAATTACGCAAGGAACTGAGCACTAATAACAGATTTCTGTATATAATGTTGTGGCATGCGAACCACTTTGGGAAAATGTGATTATGATATTATTTAACACTTCTTCACTGGAACACACAATTCTCTTTGGGGGAAAACACATCTTAATTAAACAATTTTAATATAAAAATAATTTTGGTTTCTTCCCTGCTATAGCCTCCAACAATAGTATGCAGTATCTGCAAAAGAGATGGCCATTCCAAAAATGACTGCCCAGAAGATTTTAAGAAAATTGATCTAAAACCACTACCACCAATGACAAGTAGATTTAGAGAAATACTTGATCTAGTGTGTAAAAGGTGCTTTGGTAAGTACAATTTGCTGTTTTGACCTAGTGAGTAGTTCTCTGTTAAAATTAAAAAACAGAAACTGAACTCTGCACATGCTAAGATAGGATTTATTCTACTTGTGAGAAATGATTTTTTTCCATGTATCTGATACTAGAAAATAATTTTGTGTTGTTGTCTTTCACTTAAGGCTTGAGTGGGATTTACGTGGCTCTTTCAATGTTGTAAAACTATAATTCATAGATTTCCCCGCTATTGAAAAGCATTGGTAGCTAGGATTGCTGTGGCTTGTGGCTAAGCAAAATCTTGAATGGCCACATGAGTTTCACCCCTGTTTTAAGATCCACAGTACATTTTGGACTTTACCTAGGTGTGGGGATTAAGTACAGCTAACCAAATTGGCAACGGAAATTAACGTCAGCAATCTGGATATCTTTTTGAGAACTGTGAAGGATCTTTTCTATTTCAGGAATTTTATCTGATACTCAAATATCTGCCAATATTTCTCCACCTGAATGTTTTACTAGCTCCCATAATTATCTAGGGTCGTGTAGAGACTGCGTTTTTCATTTATGGACTATGGCAGTGTCATCTAAGAGTTTGAATATTAGGTGTTGCTGAATACCTCAACTAATTTTTATTTGTTTAGACGAATTGTCGCCTCCTTTCTCAGAGCAACAAAATCGAGAGCAAATTTTGGCAAGTTTGGAAAGATTTATTCGGAAAGAATATAATGGTATGTAATGGGAAATTATTAAAGACACCTTATTTTTATAAATAAAACACTTCTTTATAATAGTCCGTCCTATTTTTTTTTACAGATTGGATTTGTTGTTGTTTTTGTTGATGATGTTTATATCTCACCTTTTCTCTCTAAAAAGAGGTTCAAAGCAGCTAATTTATTACATATATATTCATCTCTTCTAAATGTTAGCTGATCTATGACAAAATATTGAAAATATAGTATTGGATCAAGATCTAATCACACTTCAAGTAGTGCAATTTAAATTAATTAGACTTAAGTTAGTTATTACTGTCATAATTCCTATTGACTTCAAGGAGCTATTGTAATTAAGTCTGTCTCTGGTCTAATAGTGTCAAAATCAATACTATTACTATTAGACAAGTGTATTGTTGCACCTCAGATCATAGACCCCGGATCACACACACACAGGCGGATGCAATAAATGTACTTTTATTTAGAATAAAGGATAAAGAGTAGTCCAAGGAAGTAAGAATAAAGCAATAAAAAATAGTCCAATAAAGTTCTGTAGCTGCAAGCCCAAGCGGCTTAAATCCCAAGGAAAGCAAAGTTCCAAAGCAAGTCAAACCGCTCCGGCGGTCCAACATGGTACTTGAGGCAAACCGCAACAGCGGTCAACATGAACTGGAATCCGAACCGCTCCGGCGATCGGCTTGAGCTTGGAGACTTGAACGTGAAACTTGATCAAGCTGAACGTAGCTTCAGGTCTGACTAGAATCCCCTGGGCAGAAGCTAATAAGGAGGACTCATTCCGATGCGCCCATTGCACCCCCTTCCTCAAGCTCCATGTTTTCCTAGAATCCCTGATACTAGCCCTTCGGTCAAATTCCATCTCATTAGCAGACCCAGGTGCATTACTATCAGAGTGAGAAGCAGGAAACTCCCTTTCTCCAGAATGCTCATCTGGAAAGGGAGTAGAAACTCTCTTAGGAACCAAGGCCACCGAGTCTCTCATAGTCTGAGTCAGAATCAGCTTCTATGGAATCTGCAGTAAACTCATCTGCAGTCCTATATCCCTCTAGCCATTCATCATCCCATTGCAAACTCTCGTTTGAAGACTCATACCCATCTGGCCATTCATAATCTCCAAGCTGACTCTAATCAGCTGGGACCTGACCCTGATCAGCTGGGACCACCGGTGCCTGACTCTGACCACTGGGCTGACTAGGCTGGAACAGCACACATATCACAAATGTAGCTTAGTATTAATATCACATAACTTTAAAGCTGAAGCTAGGTTGAGAAAAAACATCTAAAGTCAATATTAGGATCAAATTAATAGCATACTAATATTCAATTGTATTATCTTTTGGAATTGTCTGTGTGCAAGAAAGTTATTGGCAAGAAAACACACTCAAATCTTTCTTGATCAAGCATCTTATGAGTGAAGTAATATTTCTGTTAGCTGATGCCAAGATATTGTAATATGTTTGCCTTTGGTGGGAGGGATTATACAGATTTATTTATTTATTTATATTCCGCTCTTCTCACCCCGAAGGGGACTCAGAGCAGATTACAGTACACATACTTGCAGACAATCCCTGCAGTTCAACATATGACATATAAACATGTGACATTTATCACAGTACAGTACATACATTTTGACATATTACACACATATATAGACGAACAGAGGTAAACTTTCTGGCCACCAGGGGGAGCTGACGCACTCCTCATCTCTCAGTGTTTTCCAGCATCCCTTGTTGTTCTTTCCGCATTCCTCAGCGATTCCTGGGTTCTTTTTTTAATGGCCTCATAAATCAGTCAAAATTTGCCTCCCCACTTTAATGTGCTATCTTTATCTCCTACTTGACAAATGTTACTGTCTTTCGGGCTGCAAAGGTCGACAGCAGGTTACACTTAAGATCGAGAACTCACCTCGACCCGGGCAGGCCTCGAACTCATGACCTACTGGTCAGAGAGATCTTATGCAGCTGACACTTAGCCAGCTGCGCCACATTCCCGGTGCACTAATTTATATCCAGTCTTCCCCTCAAAGGGGGCATTATTGGGTTGTGAATTTTTCAGGCTGTTAAGTTCTCAATAGGGGAGTAGAAAAGATGTTGGCATCAACCAACATTAACTATGGGACAATCAAAACGAAATTAGAAACATTGTGCTTATGAAACAATTAAGAACTGATTAAGATTAAGTAGGAATTTGGATGTGTATATTCTAATGTGTAAGTTTGGGGAAAAATAACTGAATCAGTGTTATTAAAGTAGCGATATTTTAAAACCTACTTTGAATATAGTTACTTTTTAAACTGTAAATTCCCTGTTGTGAGTTGCCCCGAGCCATTCCGGGAATGACGACTAACAAATGCAAATAATAAATAAATAAATGAAATAAAATAATTAAAAACAGGTAGAAATTCCATCAATTTTAAAAACATTGTATGATAAAAGAAAAACCTATTTTAAAACATGTGTCACAGTTTTCTGTTAAATGTTTTCGGAAACTTCAAGAACTTCCAGAAACTGGACAAATAGCATATACTTGGCAGATGTGGCAGAATGACCATCAGAAATTACATTGGGCCTGCAAAAATGTGAATTGAAATGGTTTCTTTGTGAAGTATGTTAGAATATGATACATTTGTAATTCTTCAACTGTGATTTAGTCAACATTAATTTTCAATATTTGTTAAACCGTGTTTTTTTAAAAATTAGACAAGGCCAGGCTATGCCTGTTTGGCTCTTCAAAGAATGGTTTTGGGTTCCGTGACAGTGACCTGGATATTTGCATGACACTGGAAGGCCATGAAAATGCAGAGGTAATTTTTAAAAATAAATTTTATGTAGTTGAAGGAATAATTATTCGAATGTCACATATGTATTAGAATTCCTGTCTGTTTTATAAGTTGTATTTGAATCTATGTTGGTAGTAACACAAGTGTTTTATTCATTTATTTTTCCTAGAAATTAAATTGTAAGGAAATCATTGAAAATTTGGCAAAGGTTCTTAAAAAGCATCCAGGTATGTGAATCACAGTGTATGTTGCTTAATATTTGCATGTATGTAAAACTTCTTGGTTTTACATATAGACATCTTACCTTCTCAGGTTTAAGAAACATCCTGCCTATAACTACAGCCAAAGTGCCTATAGTAAAATTTGAGCACAGACGAAGTGGCTTAGAAGGAGATATCAGTTTATACAATACACTGGCAAGTATCTCATTTCAGCAAAAATGAAAATGCTGTTCCAAGTTTTGTTAATCCTTTAAAACTTAAAAATTGCAGATAGTATTTATCGTTTAGGGCAGAAGTGGGCAAAGTAAAGCCTGTGAGCCACATGTAGTCCCTTTTTGTAGTCTTTCTGTACAAAAAGGTCAAAAAATATAACAAATATTTAACGCATTGATGCATGTAGACTGTTTTTCCTAACCCATCTTCACAGTTATTAATCCTACTTAATATTTTTTATTTTCTTGTTAGATATTATTAAGAAAGTTTAGAAATAACAGTCTAGATTCAATATTAAAATTAAGTGCAGTTGTCCTTTCTCATCTGTGGGCTAAGCATTCATGGGTTTGATTATTGCTGTATTTGATGCCACTTCCACTACAGTATCACCATATGTTCAAGAAATATGTAATCATTTGTAGGCCTTCTAACATGATTCTGTGGTCAGCTTCTGCTTGAGGCGAACCATAGAATTGCACTGGAGGGCTTACAGATGCACACAGAAGTGTTCTCTCAGATTAAAAAAAAGAAGCAGACCTATATTCACAGATTTTCCATTGTTGTGGAGTCCTGCATCCATAACCCAAAAGAATGTGCAGCACCAACTGTAGGTCAGTACTTTTCTTGGGCTAGTGTAAACATCCTTAATAAAAAGCAGGAATATGCAAATCTTTTGGACTTCAGCTCTTTGTTGTAGGAGCTATTCATGTCTATTCAGCATAGACCTCAGTAAGGAATGCTAGAAGTTGCAGTCCCAACAGCATCTTGAGGGCTGTACTTTGTCCATGCCTCATTTAAAGTGTAAACAATCCAAGTTCCAAACCATAGCTTGACAACTAAATCCTTAACTTGTTTTTAAGGCACAGCACAATACAAGGATGCTTGCAACATATGCAGCCATTGATCCAAGAGTGCAATACTTAGGATATACAATGAAAGTTTTTGCAAAGGTAAGTATAGGTGTGATCAGCATATGACTTGTGGGCATTCAGTGATCTTTATTTTTTTTTTAGAATAGTAGTTGCTTATTCAAGTGGAGGTTCTTTTTAAAAGTGAACATCAAGATTACTTTCTTGCTCGTCTATTATCTTTTTTTTCCAGTTCTAACTTTAGAACTGCTAATTTGTAATGGTATAAACCTGAAATGTGGCCTTATTATTGACATCTTTTTCTTTTGCAATTTAGAATATGCTCCATGAAAAAACATCAGTAAATTTGCATTTAAGTTTAAAGTTAACTTTTGGCTTGTTTCTGGCCCCGCTAATTATAATGAAATATGAATGAAAGACAATTCCGATAACATTCTACCAGTCTACCAGTTGGATTTTTGACTGTTTGGAAGAAGAAACATACATATCATAGATGTGATTTGAACACCGGCTAGTTTTGAAATTGGTTTCCTGTTTGATATGGGAACTTCAAGAGACACGAGTCCATATTCATTAAGGCCCTGTGAAAATAGTTTGTATAACATTCTTTGGATCTTGAAGGGGTGTTTTTTTTGATGTCTTATTAGAGTATGACAACTTTCTCCATTATTATTTTACATGTGTACTTTTCACTTTGGGTTTTGTTCATGACAGTGCTCAGATTTCACAAAACACCTCTTTGTATGAATAAATATTTTTCCCTTAGTATGATATTGTTAGAGCTAAATGTCTTGTCATGTCTTCATTGTATTCAAAATGTCCCTAACCAGCGCTGTGATATTGGAGATGCATCCAGAGGGAGTCTCTCTTCATATGCCTATATCCTGATGGTGTTATACTTCCTACAACAAAGAGAACCACCGGTAATCCCCGTTCTTCAGGAGGTAAGTTTCTTGGAGACAATGCCATGAAAAACAGTGTTGAGAATTCTTGTGGATTTTCAGTTGATTTCTATGTGAAAATGCGGTTGGCTGTGGTTCTTTTTGAAGAGTTGTTGAGTTCAGAATTTTATATTTTCCTAGACATGTTCAGTGTTGTCACTGTGGGCCTATCTTGGTAGTTGCTTTACACATAATGAGATTTTAGTGGTCAAGTTATGAATTAATGTAGACTTTTAGACTGTCATACATAATTCCACATGGAAACTTCTTGCTTTTCACATAGTGGAAATTCTGAAGGCACTGTTATCATATTTCATGTTATCCTTGGGTAACATAATCTGCCCTGGCAGTAACAGTAATAACCTTCTCTGCCCTCCACATATCACATTCAAGATCAGCTGGTATCATTTTTGGAAGGTGTGATTTATAGCACCATCTTTCATTTTGAAAATTAATTTTTAAATGTAGAAAGATTCACATGGGTTCCCAATAACATTTTCAGAAATAGTTTTGTTATTCTTTCTCTGCCTCATGGTATTCTAGATATTTGACGGACAACTGATCCCTCAGAGAATGGTTGATGGGTGGAATGCTTTCTTCTTTGATGATACCGAAGAACTGGTAATGCTCTAACTGTAGAACAATCAATATGTTCTTAAGTCCAGACTTGTTATACTACATGTGTTCCTAAATATCTGTAAAAATTATTTTAGCACTATAGTATCTGTTCTATGTATGCTTGGGCTGGAAGAATACCGTAAAATAATACTGGGAGATCTGGAATGTGAGTAAGTGAAACCTTAGATATCAAGTACATGGAAAAAGGGAATGTCATATTTTTCTCAGTTAAATGTCATTAAAATAATATATAGGTTTTAAAAAGGCAAATCATCTCTATACAGGTGTATTTCTGCATATTGGCAGAGAGAAAATTAAAGGGATACAAACACGGGAAAAATACATTGTGTGTCTAAGCAGCACTCTCTGACACTTCAGATTTTTTAATGATTGCAAGGCAAGTAAAAAGCTCATATAGACTGGATTGCTTATCCTCATGGCAGAACTAAAACAATTCTTCAGGTTCCCTGTGCAAGCTCTATAAATGGGCCTGGCAACGAGTAGTCTCGCATTCTTGGTTTTAGGTAGAGAAATATAGTCTAGTGTTAAAATGACTATTGAGATTTAGGGGGACAGATGTAAACTGGAAGACAAATACCCTAGTGTTTGACTGGTTTGGAGTACATAAATAACAAGGGACCATTTCAGTGTCCTGTCCCACTTTCCAACTTCTGATATACTAATTAATAGAAGCTTGTTTCCTTGCTCCTTATGATCACTAGGAAGTGAGATCTTCTAGATGAAACAGAATCTAATTGGAGGGAATAGGTGGAATATAAAATAAAGTTAGTAATAATAGTAGCAGTTAACCAATATTTCAAAAAAGAAAGGAGGCGATCTGTGCTACAGTTCTGGTGATACTCACTTTTTCAGGTCTGGTCCAGTTGAGGATATTAGGAAGGAGAGTCCCTCATTTAGAGCTTGCACAGGTAGATTTTCGATGAATATAAAAATACTTGGATTGTTTTCCTCTGCTTTTGTGTAGATATATACTGTGGGCAGTATACATTCATCATGGGTTCATATTAGATACTGGAATTTCACTGTGTCTTATTTAATAATCATCTCAGAACTCATATGATGAGAAATAAATGTCTTTTTAATATTATATAACTTTTATACAGAAAAAACGACTGCCTTCTCTTGGGAAAAACACAGAATCATTGGGAGAACTCTGGTTAGGGTTACTGCGATTTTACACTGAAGAATTTGACTTCAAGGAATATGTCATCAGTATTCGGCAGAAGAAGCTGTTGACTACATTTGAGAAACAGTGGACATCCAAATGCATTGCTATTGAAGGTGCCTATGAAATAACCTATTATCTTAAAAAAGTAATACTATTCTCTGGAGGAATTATTAGATGATTAACCTAATGAAAAAAGATCTTGCATTTCCTAATTCAATGCTGTTTGTTAGAAGGCTATTTTTTTAAAATGTGTGTCTAGATCTCTTGTGAGAGAATGTTGTCATAAAAGAACCTACAAAAACAGCATTCATAAATAGGAAACATAAATCCTACTCAAATTTCATACCTGCTTATTTTTATTCCCTTTCCTTAGATCCTTTTGACTTGAATCATAACTTGGGTGCAGGAGTTTCTCGAAAAAGTAAGGATTGGAAAACTGCTGCATAGCAGTAATACATTTGTAAAGTACTATGACTTCTCTAGTGTGTCTGTATCTGTCTATCTACATATACATATTCATTTAAATACACACATACACACATATTTGTCTTTTCTTTCATAGTGACCAATTTCATAATGAAGGCATTAATCAATGGGAGAAAACTATTTGGTACTCCTTGCCATCCAGTCTTGGGAAGAGAAGCTGTAAGTTCTCTCATCTTGTAACTTACACTCTTTTGCTGTAAGCATAAATGGTTGGATATTTCCGTATGTGTGCATGGTGCTTTAAACAAGTAGCTGACACTCATGCAATTCCAGACTGGCATTTGGGAGACTAGGTCTTGCAGGAGTATGAAGGAACAAGGCAAGATCCTGGTGTAAAGATACATAATTGATTGCTTAAGTTAGAATTGTCCCTGCCATTGTATTTCAAATTTCTGGGTAGAGTTGTGAAAGCTGGAACAGCAAATAAAGCTGGTAGAAAGAAAACCAACTCATTTGAAATATAGTGCTGGAGAAGGCGGTGTATGGATTCTGTGGATGGCTAAAAAGACAAATAAGTGGGCGCTAGAGCAAATCAAGCCAGAACTTTGCCTACAAATGAAACTGAGACTTTGAAAATATCACAAGAAGAAAAGACAATAATTTCTGTTATAGTGAAAGGTAGTAGGAAGAGAGGAAGATTGCAATTCAGATAGATAGATTCCATTAGGGAAGCCATGCCTCTGAATCTGCAAGACCTAAGTTGATGATTGGCTAACTTGAAGGTCTCATTCATAGGGTCACTATAAGTCAACGTTGAATTGATGGTGCTTAATAATAGCAAATTTGGTAGAGAAGGAGAAAACTTTGATAGACCGGAATCAAGCATTTTTCAGTACTCTTTATCAAAGCATGTAACCTTACTTCCTCGTGATTCTTTTCCTCATTCAAGCAGTCCCAAGAATTATTCCTTTTATCAGGATGAGGACCTTTGGGCTTCCATTTGTTATGGTTCACAATTCCCATTAATCCCAGCAAGTATGACCAGTAGTACAAAGTTTACTCTATGTTAGATTGCCTGACACTGTGTTAAAGCTACTAGCTTCTTTCCTATATTATTTTATTTAAGATCATGCTCCATTGAACTCAATATTGCTAACTTCTGAACAGACAAGTCTAGGTTTGTTCTGATTTAGATTAGCTTTCCTTTTTACATTTCAAGTATTAGCAGTACAAACCCCACCCCACATATTAATTAATAAATTATTGAATATGCTGCACAACTGTTCTCTCTCTCTCTCTCTCTCTCTCTCTCTCTCTCTCTCTCTGATTTCCCTGGTTCCTATTTTCTTCATGTAGAAAGTGAATATGGTGAACTTGAAGGTAAAATGTTTTATTTCCTTTTTAGGAGTATTTTTTTAACTCAAAAGTATTGACTGATGGAGAACTGGCACCCAATGACAGATGTTGCCGTGTCTGTGGCAAAATTGGTCACTACATGAAGGACTGCCCCAAAAGGAGGAGGTTAGGAAAATACACACCCCCTCATTTAAAACAAATGCATGTTGAATATAAAAAATTACAGTATTTTGTAGAGAAAACCCAATCTGTCACATCCTGTTTTTTTGTTCTTTTTTTTTTACCTGAAAACTACATCTTGGAGTTGTAGTTTTCTGAAACCTGCTGTTGTTATTTTTACAAATTTCATGTTTAGTCTTTCCCCCTGGTCGATCTTTGGCTGTGTTCAAAAGTTGGTATAAAATAATGACAAATATTGTAATAGATCACCTATATGCTTTTACGTTACATTTTAAAACATTTCATGAACAATACTCTTTTTTGTCCCGAAAGATTAGACTGGTAATGAGATCAAAAAGTCATTTGGAGTCATTTGAAAATATTTTTTGGTAATGATGTAGCAATGACCTCCTTTTTATTACTTCTGATTTCAATTACTTCTGAGAAAGGAGGCAAACCACTTGTGGTAGTTCAGAGATGAGGTTATTTTACAGTCCTTTTGAAATAAGATTCACTTGCATCTTCAAGTTGCCTTGTTTAATTTCCCTCTTGTTTTTTTTGAGTCCATATAGTAGAAATGCAATTGATCTTCAATGTTTTTTCTTTCTTTCCCTCTCTGTTGGTTGCCTTCTGTAGTGGCCACACAACTTTGAGGATGTGTTAATACTTGTTTACATTTAGATTGAAGAAAAAGGAAAATGAAAGAGAAGATGAAAAAGAAGTAAAGGAGGAAGACAGGGAGACTAGAGAAAAGAGATGTTTTATCTGTGGTGACGTGGGACATGTTCGAAGGGACTGTCCTGAATTCAAACAGACAAGACAAAGAAGTAACGGCATTCAAGGTAAAAAACAAACAAATGACCCAAGCAAAATACTCTACCTACCACTATCCTTCCAATTTTATACTCTGATATTTTATTGTGGGGTAGTATCCAAACAAGAAATAAGATGTGCATGACAGAATCTATCACTGGTGAATTCATTTGGGGTGGGAAGTATTAATGCTGGCAGTGCCATAAACTCTTCTTGCTTTAAAGCAAGAGTGGAGAAAAATTCTGTCTGGATGCCAGATGCCGCCTATTACCATATTTTATCACATAATAGTCACCATACAATAGTCACTCCCTTATTTTTGGGTGCTCCTCGCCTAAGAGTCACAGATTACCCCTTCATTCCTTCTTTTTCTGAAGGCAAAGCCATGAAATTGAGATCTCTGGAGCTCTGCTCATCCTTCCCTCCTTCCCCTTTTTTACAAAGAGCAACATTTCATATATTGTAAACTGCCTTGTCTTCCTGTCTAAGACTTAAGGCAATTTAAAAAAAAAAACCAAGAAACCAGAGAATCAAAGGCAGAGTTTTTCATTGCATAATAGTCACATCCCCTTTTTAATAAAAAAGAGGATAAAAGTGTGTCTCTTATGCAATGAAATATGGTTTTGCTGTCCTGCCTTGCTCTCGAAAGCTTGGGTAGGAAGGTGGCCTGTTCGGTGTTTTCAGCATCCACTGCCCTGTTAGCCATCCCCAACACAAGGACCAGGTTCACAAATTCACCTGCTGCCTTCAACAGATGATTACAATATTTCTCCTATTAATCAGTGGGTTTTGAAAATGCATCCAAGCACAGTTTTGTTTACTTTTGTTCCTGTTAGTCTTTTTTATCAGATACTCAGGAGAAAAATTCTACTTTTTATTAATCATAATCATGTGCTCTTTAAACTTCAATTGTTTAATTTAGCTTTCCTTAGGTTTTTAGGCCTATTCCATTAACTGTTCTTATATGCTCTCTGACAATTCCTGACCCTATTGTTGTACTTATAAGTGCTTGTCACTCTTTAAATCTTTACTCAAACTCAGGTTACAATTCTGGCTCAGTGTGGTCTTCTTTCTTTAGTCAAAAAAGAAAAAAATGACATCTATCTTAACTAGCACTTTAGTATTAAAAAAACCTCCCATTATAACCAAACGAATAATGTAAGGATTGTTTCTCTCCTGACTTGTAAGAGTGAGCTTTAGTTAGGATCTAAAGAGCAGGAAATGTATTTCTTTTAGAACTGCAAATATAATTAGGAATGTTCCTGGTTTTGGTACAAGAGTTAACACTGCCAAGCCCCCCACCCCCC
Organism: Anolis apletophallus; assembly: GCA_030556195.1. Taxonomy (NCBI): domain Eukaryota; kingdom Metazoa; phylum Chordata; class Lepidosauria; order Squamata; family Anolidae; genus Anolis; species Anolis apletophallus. Next base: position 89,526,568 of record JARBWK010000005.1, on the reverse strand, counting down.
CAGTTATAAAAATGGTTTGAGGACATTATTGCAACACACTGAGTAAATATAACATTGCTTTGGATCACATATGGTTTGTTTATATTAAAAACCCATGTTGTGTACATTTTATCCAGCTGCTCAGTTAGTACGAAGCCTTGTCAACACACAGCCAGTAACTGCATCAATTCCGCAGCAAGTGGAAAGGCCTTTGCGCACTAGGCAGCCATCAGAATGTGTAAGTTGCTTTCGATAAGAGGATTTATTTGAATAATACTATAGAAAAAATGTTTATGAAAACCTGGTTTCATGGTGCAAGAGAACTCTTTTATATATATATAAAAAATAAAACAAGAGAACTCTTTAACAATATTTAACCTATTTTAAGAGATTCCAAAGTGATACTTTAGTGATTCCACTGAAGAAACTGCAAGTGTAGCAGTAATTCTAAGGAAATGGAAAACTAAATTAAGATGCAGCTAGTGAGTGAAAACATATTTGCAATATAATGCTTACTTCAGTAATAATACTGTTTTTCAGTGATAGTTTTTAATAAATCAACTTTCAATAATATTTTTGCAACCGAGTCTAGTTTGCTGTTTTTCGACTTGAGATTATATAGTAATCGAGGAAATGTTTATGCCTCAGGTGCACATAGGAACTTGTAATAACCAAACTACTTCCCTTTTCCTCCCTTTCCAGTCTGATTCGCATCCATCATCTTACTCTCCTCAGCCTCAGCCATTTACCCAGAATTCCTCTCCACCAGCCTCCATTAACCAGACTCAGCCACAGCCAATAGCCCCGTCTAATCATGTCCTGCAGCCCCAGCCGGGGACCCAGGTCCAGCTGCCTTTATTTAACTTTGCCCAGTCTCCCCCAGGTCAGTATCCCAACTTGCCTAACCTGGGACTGTTTCAGATGCATCACCACCAAATCCAACTCCCTAACACCTCGTGGCCTGTCATTCACTCTGCACCGGGTAATTCTTCTCACACCACAAACGTTCCTTTCCCTGTGAGGGCTGGCAGCAGCAATGCACCCAATAATCAGAGCAGTCTAAGCTTGAATGATCCCAGTATCATCTTCGCACAGCCTGCTGCCAGGCCGGTAGGAATCCCCAGCAATTCTCCTGAGGGACACTGGCACAACTCTGTGACTCTAAGCTCACTGGTGAACAATGGCACGGTGGGGAATGCAGGTAACTCTCCTCTGTTGTTTCCTCTTTTGTACCAATACTGATGGTGTCTTTTCTCAATATTTCTCGATCTATTCAATTTATCTGGTGCTTTTGGAGAACACACATGAGAATTAACGAATATTTGTAAGGGCATGTAAAGTACACAAAAAATATTTCAAGAATGTGAGTTGCTTTATACTTTGTAGATCTAAATGCATTTTAAAGAGAAAATGTGCTTTCTGCAGAAAAATATGGGTCCCAAAGCTCGAGTCCAAATGGGATTGGGAACTAGACAACTATATGGTTACCCAGAAAGCTGTACCCATTTTCCTTTGTTTCTACTACATTTTGAGGACCCATGGAGAACCAGCTCTGACTTCCTATCGATTTCTGTGATTAAATGATAGGCATTTCCTGGGCCCAGAACCTCATCTACTTCCAAATATTGTGAAAATGCCCACTAGGTGTGTGCAGGGAAGAAACCATCTTTGGGAAGGAGAAATGTGGAGCAGAAACCTCTATGGTCAATTTGGCCCCTTAGCCTTCCACCAATCTTGTTTTTATATATTCATCATTTTGGGAACATTTAATTAGTTAGAATCTAAAATGCTCTTCCACAGGCAGAAGCAATGTTATGCTTATGGAAGAACTGCATTACATCCAAATCCAAGAAAAACATTAACCTGCCACAGAACGGATTAGTAAAGTCTTATAGATGGGCAGTGCAGGTTAATTTTATTTTATTTCATACTGTCGTATAATTTTCTGAATGTCTTGTTTAATGTGCAGTTTCTTCAGGTTTTTTAAAATACTGAAAGAACTTTCTCTCTTGATATAATCAGACAAGTGTCTATTTTTAGTATTAGTCTTGAATATAGCATTTATGAACGGTTTCTTCCACATTTCAGTTTCCCACCTGTAGTTCACAGTTAGAGCTTTTTCTAGTTTCTTGTTGCACTGTACAAATGTGTGTTCAAAAATTGTAATAAAAATACTAAGCTGAAAAAAATGGACACTGTTAACTGATGAAGTGATTGTTTTGTGAGTTCAATATTCAGTTTACCCTTTTGAATGAAAATTAGATCAGGCCTTCCAAGGACAGTTTGGTAAAACGAATCCTCCTGGTGCTGCTGCTGTTCCTTGGGACCATGGATCCCCTGCCCATTTTCCCCTGCTTCGAGGGACGTGGCCTTACAGTATGTCTCCAAACTACATGCAGCAGGGAAATGCCAGCTATCCACTGAACAAACCTTTCTACCCCCAAGGTACTAGAAATAAGGACATCAAGAAACTGTGAAACCCTTCTGCTGATTTTTCCACTTTTGTTGGCCGCGGCTCTTGAGCCAGAGGTGTCAAAGCTGTGCCCCTCCAGGTGTTTTGACCTCCAACTCCAGAAGTCTTAGCTGGTTTATCTAATGATCAGGAATTCTGGGAGCTGAAGTCTAAAACATCTGGAGAACCACAAGATTGACACCACTGTCTTAAGCTATTCATCCTGAAATATCACAAAAAGGGGCAACAGTGACCACATTGTCTGTAGCTTTAAACAATTCTTCCTCTGTACATGAGGCAGGACGTTGTGGACAAGCATACAGGTAGTTTGTTCTACTCTACAGTCGCACAAGGTGGAGAATTCTTTTAGGTAATGCCATTTTGCTAGGTTGCCTTTTGATCTGCCCACTCCATTTCAGAGTCTGTTCAGGGACTTCCAAGTTGCCCATTATTGGTTTGCCCTTGGAGGCAGATCCTTGTCTGTGCCATCCAACTGGGATGTCCTGGTTTAGCTGCCCAGAGGGATACTATTTTTGTTGCTGGGGGAAGGTTAAGAGGAGTGGTGGTTCTCATGAAGCTTTTCCTTGATTTGAGTCTACTGGGAGGAGGCTGATAGCAATGGATCACTTTCAGTTTTCAACCTTCTCTCACAGTTAATAGCAACTTCCGGTTACACCTTGTTTTTGGGGGAGAATGCCAGATAGCTTGTAGAGTTTATCAACAGATGTAGGTACAAAATAAATAAACAAACAGGTTATCCTGTCCTCTTTATTTTCATTTGCATCTCGACATAACAATGTCCTTCCAATGGGAAGGAACTTTGATACAATAAACATTTCTATATCTGCTGTATATGTTACTTATTCATTGTAGCATTTTAAGGTGTAAAAAGAAACTCCTCTGCTCATAGAAAAAAGCACAAACCTACTGTGTGTAGTTTCCACCTTGAATGATGTTTGATGCATACGGTTTATGTTCGATTCTAAGATGCTCTTTCCCCCATCTCTAAAAACAGGCTGCATCATAGAATCAAAGGTCCTTTTTATATATAAAACTATAGCTTTTTATGTTGGTAGTACTGAAGTTAATGTTCGCCTTCCAATTGATGGCATAATAGATTAAAGAAATATGGTAGTTTCCAGAGTATCATTCTATTAAGCCATTATCAAATTCAAGGTAAGATTGATACAAAATTCGGCCAGAACCAGCAGATACAGAATGAGTACTTCATAGGCAGCAAGGTGTTTAATATTTGCTTTTGAACCAGTATGCTAAATTCAGTGAAGCAGTATTTGTTAAAATAATTGCGACCCCTTTTTTCTTCTAGCTGGGTTACTGGTGCAGAACAACCAGCGGTTTTCGCTTCTGTCTCAAGGCCACCCACACTTGAACGTGAATTTTATTCAGCAGAAAAAATGAAATTTGAATAAAGGGATGGAAAGAAATCAGGTTACGGATAAAATCTTATTGCAACATGTTTAGATAAGAGATTATTTAAAATTGTTTTTAACTGTATCATTTGTAAATAGATATAAAATATAGTTTTTACCAATGTCACAAGAAGTGATAAATGCCATCTATTTTATTACCCTATTTTTAAGGGGAACTGTATTTTATTTTATCTTGATAAACTGTAAAGAGAGTTTTTAAAATTAAGTTGTTTATTTTCTATTAGCTTTATTCATACTTTGGTTCAGACTTTATATCTATTCTAAAAGAGATTAGAAAGAGATTTCATGTGTTAAAGATTGTCATTTCTTTACAGAACAATGTAGTGCCAAAAACTTTTTAAAAGGAAAAAAATAAATTGCAAAATTAGAAATCAAAATAAAGATCATTTTTTTCTGTATGTGTGATGTCAGTTTTTACTACTGTAGATTCCACGAATTCTTATTTTCTGGCATTCAGTTGCCTAAGTTGGCATCTAAATAAACAAACCTGTAAGAAATGTTCATGAAGTGTTACATGGCTTGGGCTCAGATTATCTGAAGGACTGTATTTCCGAGTCTGTTAGAAATCTACGATCACCTGGGGGGGTTATCTCTCTGTCCCATCACCCTCTAACGCAGTGGTTCCCAAACTGGATCCCCAGATGTTTCGGCCTTCAACTCCCAACAACTGGTAAACTGGCTGGGATTTCTGGGAGTTGTAGGCCAAAACACCTGGGGACCCATAGGGTTGAGAACCACTGCTCTAAAATGTGTTTGGTGGGAACACAGGAAAAGGCCTTTTTGGTGGCTGCTCTCAGACATTGGAACTCCTTCCCCAAGAGAGACTGCTTGCTTTTCACAGGCAGTTTCCTTTATGAATACTTCTGAATAGCATGCAAATGCATTATTATATTGTATTTTTAGTATTCTGTATATGCCTGATATAATTCAAAAAGACTAAGTACGCAATACAGTGATAGCAATTTGCTTCTATTTTGAATGCTGCAACTGCATAGTATGTGAGACCTGTAGTTTATTGAAGCACTAGAGTTCCAACTCAAAGAATCCCAAATACATTGTAAAATTACAGATACTAGGACTCCATTGAATGTAGCCATGGTACTTTAAATTGTATTCATATTTCATACTATATGAAAGAAAGCTTGAACTCCTCGACTCCGTTTAAATGAGTAAAGCTAGCCTAAGTATTGCAAGGTACAATATGTAGTCTGGTTTTCACATAAACAGGGTTGAGGCAACCCCTCCCCCAAAATGTGAAAAAAACAGAATACTCCTCCAGTGGGACCCTCTTATTGAACAAAGGTGAGCAGAAACCAAGAAGGTAGGGCTACCTTGTGTGCGTTGCATTTCCCCGCTTCCCCATGTTCTAGAGGAAGTTGTCATGCCCTGCTCTCAAGACTCAAGGCAGTGAGGAAGTGCCAGCTCTTGGACCTGAAAGTAACCCTTAATAACCACAAAACGAGGTCACAGGCATCCCTTGGTGGATCCCAATGCCTTCATCAGAAAAACTTTGCAATCAACTGCTGGTCTATAAATCTAACACAGCTACAACATTAGGAGTTTGTTGTTGTCAATCATGGGCTTGGAATCTTTTGCAAGAAGCCCTTTCCTGCCTCACAGAATAGGACAATGGTGCTGCTGGGGAGGACCCCTTGCCCCCAACTCCACCTCCTAAGCCCCAACTCTAACAGGTGGGCAATGCAAGCTCATGAATAATCACAACCACCGATATAAAAAGCTAATTGTAAATCTAAATTTGGGCGTGTGTAAAAGGAGCCCCTGGAGATGCAGCGGGTTAAACCACTAACTGAAAGGTCACAGATTTAAATCCAGGGAGTGGGGTGAGCTCTCGCTATTAGCTCCAGCTTCTGCCAACCTAGCAGTTCAAAAACATAAAAATATGAGTCGGTCAATAGGTACCGCTCTGGCAGGAAGATAATAGTGCTCCATGCAATCATGCCGGCCACAAGACATTGGAGGTGTCTACGGACAATGCCAACTCTTCAGCTTAGAAGTGGAGATGACCGCCACCCCCCAGAGTCAGACATGACTAGACTTAATGTCAAGGGGAAACCTTTACTCTTATGTATACAAGTCTACAGCCTAATCTCAATGAATGCCCTATTGAATTCAAGGGTTATACGTACCTGTATTTTTGATACAGAGCAGAATTATAAGCATTTTCACTATTTTTAGCATGTAACAGTTCATTCTTTTTTTATTTATTATAAAACATCCCAATTAAATTAAAACGCTTCTGATGACACTGAGTTACATCCAGGACAGACAAATACTTTAGCTTGTTTATCAAACATTTTAATAAAGAAATCACAATAGTAGTATTCTCTTTGTGGCACACATAAAAATAACTTGCTTCAGAATTAACCTCTTGACAGCTTGTTGGCTTTGTTAAAATCAGGAATTGCGTAACAAATCAGATTGGCTTTTTACAAAGTCCAAATAGACAAGGCTTCAATAATAGTTCTGTCAATGAATTTAAACAGTGTCTTATCTTGCTATTATAACAAGTGCAATGCACTTGGTTTCAAAATAATTTGAAACTTCATATTTTCTAGCACAACAGTTTCCCTTGGGGAGAAGTAGATACGATTAGAACCTAGAAATTATACCATTCTGGACTGTAATTTATAGAATGCCTAAGTCATTATGACCAGCAGCCTTTCTAGCTAAGGCATTCTGGGTTTTATAGCATTTCTAAGCTCTAGATAGGACTAGAACATAGACTGAAAATATTCCCCTTAACTTTAACAAAATACTGAATAACGCCATGTATTTTTTAAAAAAAAACCACACACATAAACCTCTAGCAATACTAAAACAACTTTCTATCAAAGCAAGTTCTACTGGTCCTGCTGTCTTTCATCTACAAAAAAGTGGCTGAGATTCATGAAGTACTTAATGTTATTCATTTCCTCGACGACTCTTTTTATGACTCTTCTTAGATCTGAAAGAAGAACAAAAGCCTATCACTCTTCAGTTAATAGTTGATACATTTGCTGTTAAGTAACTTGGTTTTTATGAAAATCAAAGCCTCTAGCAAATAAATACAAGTTGTTTTGAAATTCAGGATTGGAAGAAAAGCTATAAACACAATTCCTTGGGAATAAGGAGGGAAAAAAATTGTGATCACTACATTATCTTCATTACGCAGAAATATATGAAAGTGTGTACCTTTCTGGGGACTTGGAATGGCTGCGATGTCTGTGGCTACGGTGATGCCCTGTTGGGAAAATATAAAATACTGTAAATCTGTTCACCATCAGAAGACAAGCGCCAGGTAATTAAATCAGAGTTGCAATGAGCTAGTAATTTCTTGGGTTTAAATGTTTCAATTGTTCAAGTATTTTGATTTATCTCAGTAGTTAAAAATGAGAAGCTGATTGACAAAATGTCAGAGAAACACTCATAATGTCCTCATTCACAACCATTACCTGGTGATTTAGATCTTGATCTGTGGCGTCTTTCTCTGGATCTGCTTCGATGCCGTCTTGGACTCTTGCTGCGATGCCTTTCCCGGCGTGGTGACGGACTGTAAAACCAGAGACAATTAGTAGAAGTCTTACACAGTTGTTTTTAAAAAAAATCAAGTTAACTTAATAGGTTTCCTACCTTCTCCTCTTTGGAGAACGGCTTCGCCTAAAAACAGAACAAGAAGGAAAACCCACAAATGTTATTCTGTACTATTTTTTGGTTTTGTTTCACACTGTTTTGAAAATATTTTGTAACTTCCCAGGCGTTACCTTCTAGGAGATCTACTTCGGCTTCTCCTATAACGCATAGTTGGAGATCTGCGGGGCTTGTCTAGATCTCTGTAGCCTCTTCGTCTGTGATCAGGTGAGGGAGCTCTCTCCAGCTGAAAATATTAATTAAAAAAGAGCATTCTGAACAAAATATCACAAAAGCAATGCCATGTCTAAACTCAAATGCAAATGCATTAACTAGATTCAATAACCTTATTTCGTAGGCATAAGATCTTTTCTAAAGTCTGACAATCCTATTATGGAAGACAATACTGTATTTACTCTCTCGAGTATAAGCCGACCTGAATATATGCCGAGGCGCCTAATTTTACCACAAAAAATTGGGAAAACGTATTGACTTGAGTATAAACCGAGGATGGGAAATGCAGTAGCTACTGGTAAATTTCAAAATAAAAATAGATACCAATAAAATTACATTGAGGCATCAGTAGATTAAATGTTTTTGAATATTAATATAAAACTGCAGTTTAAGATAAGACTCTCCAACTCTGATTAAACCATTATTCTAACCTTCTTCAATGTAAATGTGCTTACGTATCCTTCCAATAATAATAAAGTAAAAAAATAAATGTAATAAAAATAATACAGTAAATTAATAAATATAATTATAAATATAATAGATAAAATAAATGTAATAATACATTAGTATAATACTAATAGAGTAAAATAAGTGTAATAATAACAGATTAAAATAATAAATAACCTTGACTCGAGTATAAGCCGAGGGGGGGGGGGGCTTAATAAAAAGGCTGAAAAACTCATCTTATACTCGAGTATATACGGTACTTGTCTGACAATCCTATTATGGATGACATAAGAATTACAGGTGTAAATGCGGTCTACAGTTAAGGCCAAGTCTTAAGCTTATCAACTGAGCACTATACAAAAAATATGGCTTCGTGATATACAGATGTCATTCTTTCACATTATACAAAGTCAATAATCATTCAAACCTTTTCATCCTCCTCTTCCTCATCCTCACTAGACTCCACATCATCCATATCCTCTTCCAAAGCACTAATCCGTGTTTCCAGTTGTTCAGCTTCTTCTAGGACATATCGTTTCTGAAGAGGATCAATATCTTATCAATATGGTCAATGCTTAAATGGGGGAAAAAAGAAATCATGCAAGTATAATCCCAATGTGCAAATCCAAAAATGTCGTCCCTTTTCCAACAATTTGAACTGAGGTTCCCATTTCTCTTTAAACCCAGGATTTGAGAATCAGTTTATCCTACATACGCAAATATAATCTAGAAATTTTAGTCAAGAAATTAACCTGGGTCAAATTATCCATGAGTCAATGTGAGTATTGTTCCTTAACTCTTTTCAAAAGGACCCATCCCCTTCTGCAAGTAGAGTGGCAAAAGGCTAGAACTTTATCCATCCTGGAAGAATTTAAAGGAAGCACTAACCCCCTCAACTCTCTCTGCCATGGTACCACTTCTCGCCTTTTTCAATTCCTGGACAGGGAAGTGGTGGTGAGTGGCTGCCTCCCTGAGGCAGCATCGGTGTTTTCACCTCTTGACCCTTGACTTACCAATGGATCATATCAAAATATATAATTTTGGCCTCCATACCTGACCTCAATCAATACATGAGATAGGTTTATATACGAGAATAAATATATTTACCATAATGTAGCAATTACACACCTGTAGTCTAGGTAATATGATATCACACATACGCTCATCATGAAGCAGTTGATCAATAAATTCATCCACGTGCATTAGCTCAAACTCTGAAAAACAAGGGAGAACCTCTATTAATTTCTATGTCGCCCCCTTGGGCCCTTGGAACCTGACCTCCCTGGATAAACCACACAGCAGCTAAGGTACAACGGGTTTTATTTAGAATAGGTAGGTATAGGAAAGAGCCGGAGGCAATACAAGGCCTCCAGGTAGCAGCAATCAACAGGAACGTGCGGCAAGCATATAATCCGCACCAACAGGATTCCAAGCGGAGGAAAACAGGAACAAGCCGGATGCAATGGAAAGTCTCTTAAAGGATCCCCACCGGGTTATGGAGGCAGGGAACAACTTCTTAATAGCAATAGAGTTCTTTAGCAATAAAGTCTCTGCAGGAACAGCACGGGATCAGCACCTAAACGTGGCAGTAAGCAGGAACAAGGCAGCCCGATGTTGGCTGAGTGGCAAGACTTCTGGAAGGCCCAAAGCGGCCTTTCTCACAGAAGCATCCTTCTAAGTGCGTCGTTGGTACAAGATACTCTCAATGGGTATCCTGGGCAGTTATAGTATTCCCTGGCTTTGATCTACATGCGTCGAGTGTCAATACTCCATGATTGATGTTTGCCTATATGTTTTGGTTACTTCAGCCTCTCTGGAATGCCTTGCTCATTAGCAAATTGCAGCTGGCAAAAGGGAGTCAAACTTGAGGCACCTTCTAGGCGCTCCACTATCAGGGAGGCTCGTTTGAGTAACCTTGATCTATCCATGCTATGCATTCATGACTGGTTTCTCACGGGAACTGCAAAGAGGCCCCGGGGGAACTCTGGAGTTAAGCAGGCTGACTTAGAAAGCATCTTACAGCCGTCCTGGCTGAGGTGCCGCTCAAGCAATACTGAGGCCTGAGGTCCTTGAAGTGTGACACCCTATATTATAAAGTATAAGGCAGGGATGTCCAACTTCTACCGGCCCAGGGGCCTGAATTCCGGTCACTGATGACCTGGGGGGCCGTAGGGTCTGCCCCCGCCCACGGCTCTGCCCCCTCCCCACCCCCAGCTCCGCCCTCTCCCCTTATTTTAATTTAATATTAAATATATTTAATTCCATCCTCCCCTCTCCCCTTACTTTAATTCAATATTAAATATATTTAATTCCATCCTCCCCTCTCCCCTTATTTTAATTTAATATTAAATATATTTAATTCCATCCTCCCTCTCCCCATGTATCCCATCTCCCTTATTTCATCTTTAAATATATTTAATTTTATATTTAATACATGAGGGGAGATGGGGAGGGAATGAGGAGCCCCTGCTCGGCCTACCTTTTCCAAACGCGCAGGATCCAGGAGTACCCGGACGACAAGAGGCAACGACCGACTGAGTCGAAGAAGGTCCCAATCGCGTCTGTGGGCCTCCGCGATCCAGTCGTCGAGTAGCCGAAGAGTCTCGCGAGAATACGCAATCCACACGTGATTTCGCTGTCACCGGCGGCGTGATCTCTCATTGACAGCGAATCCCGTGTGGATTGCGTATTCTCGCGATACTTGCTCGAACCCGGAAGTAGGTATTTTTTAATTTTTATTATTTATTTTATTTTTCAATTTTTTATTTTTTATTAAAAAGCTTAGGGGGGTGTAGGGAAGGGCTGGGGGGCCGTATACAGCCCCCGGGCTGCCAGTTGGACAGCCCTGGTATAAGGTGAAGGCTGTACAGTGCGTTCTCCAAACCCACTATTTCAACCGACCATGGACATATGGACATCATGTTATTATCATTTGATAATTTCATTAATGTTTGGAAACAAGGAAAGAGACAAAAAGACAAGTTATGAAGTCAGTCCATTTACCTCCATTTCTATTCTGGCTTTTTATTTTTCGATAATCATTGTACAGGGGTTCAAGGTATTTGTAGCAGTCTATAGCAGTGCCAGTTAGTCTCATATACAATGCTCCGAGCAACCTCACATACCTAAAAAATAGCAAATACAAAAACAGTTCAGTATGTTTCTCAATGGCATTATTTGAAAACGTGACCTTTCAATTGATCTCTCTTGAAACTGCCATAATGTTTTTCGTTACAGTAATGACTAGGACTCTCATCTGCTGCTTAGTAAAATCAATGTAAAGAAGAAGAAAAAACAGTGAAGTACATCAACAAGCTCACCAAATAGTTATAGCATAAAACTGTTTCTGTAAGTCCTAAATTGAAATGTGGATGGTGAGGATAATGGCTTAGCCAAGGAGAAGCAATACAGGTAGAAATTGTAAAATATTACACTGTGGGTCAGAACACTGAAATACTAGTGAAAAAGGCCTAACTTATATTTTTACTAATAATTTAAACCACTACTTCTTAAACTGTGGGCCCAACACCAAATGGGGTCCCCTTAACTTAATGTTGGGGTCACAAAACTTTGGCAACAGTAAAAGGTTTCTGAATGTCACCCATTTACACAAATCTGTTGGTAGCAACATACAATGTTTACAGTGGGCTCTGCAGAAATTGCTTCAGCTGTACTTCATGAAAAGGAAAATCAGCCTATTTAGCAAGACCTGCAAATGCTGATTTATTTTCAACAAACATTTGATTTTTATACCTATTTTATATACCTATATACCTTTGGCCACGAAAAAAACTTCTCAGATAGAAAGGGTCGCAAGTGGAAAAAGTTTAAGAAGTCTGACTTAAACTACATCATCATAAGAGGATTATTTTTTTCTTACTTGAAGTCTTCATTTTTTATAAATTCAACAATGATATCCTTTTCAGGCTGTATCTGCAGCATTTTCAAAGTCAAACACAGGAATGGTGTGGGCTTGATGTTTCCACCATAGACTCCACCAGTATATCGCAGCTCCATAGCTTTGTCCACAACCAGTTCAGCTATAACAACAATTAAATGGAAAGTGATTAATAAGGTTTTTTTCAGAGATACTAACAATAACTCAAATATCCCATCTAGAAAAAAAATAAAAAAATGTGGAAGCAGCTTTAAGAATAATATGATTTTAACTGGTGATTGTATATTGTTTTATATGGTTGTTATTTTAATTGTTTTGATAGTGTTTATACCTTGAAGCACATAACGAAAAATAAGCATGGGTTGCTGTGAATTTTCCGGCCTGTATGGCCATGTTCCAGACACATTCTCTCCTGATGTTTCGCCCACATCTATGGCAGGCACCCTCAGAAGTTGAGGGGTCTGTTGGAAACTAGGCAAGCTAACACCTCCCAACAAAGGATTCCCCCAGGCAGCAATCAACCAGGCTTTGAAGCTGCAAGACCAGGTGGCAACTGCTACATTCACACATACCTCAAGCAGACAAGAGTTCTTTCTCCCACCCTGGACATCATTCCATAGATATATAAACCCCACTTGCCTAGTTTCCAACAGACCCCTCAACCTCTGATGATGCCTGCCATTGATGTGGGCGAAACGTCAGGGGAGAATGTTTCTGGAAGATGGCCATACTGCCTGGAAAACTCACAGCCACCTTGGGATTTCGGCCATGAAAGCCTTCGACAACACAAAAATAACACTTCTTTGAGAATGGTTGCATTTGGGTCGTTTTTGACCCATTGCTGTCGATGGAGGCCCAGGTGTCCAGCGTCAGCAAAACTGCCTTTTTCCATCTACGGCAAGCTACGCGTCTGGCCCCCTACCTATCCAGAGACGACCTGGCCGCGATGCTCCAAGCCACGGTCATGTCGAGACTGGACTACTGTAACACCCATTACATCGGCCTGCCCTTGTCAGTGATCCGGAAACTTAAGCTCGTCCAGAATGCCGTTGCACGACTTCTCACTGGGGTTCCAGTGAGATGTCACATCACACCTATCCTCAGCAGCTCCACTGGCTTCTGGTCGAGCACCGGATCACCTTCAAGGTGATGGTGTTAACTTTCAAGGCCTTGCATGGTCTGGGGCCGCTGTATCTGAGGGACCGTCTCTTCCCCTATCAACCCCAGAGGTCACTTCGACCCGAACAAATGAACCTCCTTGAAGTACCAACCTTCAAATCCATCCACCTAACATCGACCCAGCATAGAGCCTTTTCTGTAGTGGCGCCGTCAATATGGAACACACTTCCTAGCGATGTACGGGCCATGCAGGACCTTCTCTCCTTCCGCAAGGCCTGCAAGACTCACCTTTTCCGGCTAGCCTTTGATTGCTAGGCCAGAAATCTTTTAAAGCTAGTTTAATATGTATACGTAACTCCACTCTTGCGCGATCTGCACTGGCTCCCAGTTGAATTCCGGGTCTCCTTCAAGGTGTTAGTTCTAACTTTCAAGGCCTTATATGATTTGGGGCCAGTGTACCTGAGGGAGCGGCTTACCCCGTATGTGCCCAGGAGGTCACTGCGTTCTGAGGGGCTCAACCTACTGGAGGTGCCTGGTATCAAGACCTACAGACTATCAAGTACGCGGCACAGGGCGTTTACTGTGGCTGCGCCGACTCTGTGGAACTCCTTGCCCGATGAGATACGAGTCATTCGGGATCTGATGCCGTTTCGCAGAGCCGTAAAGACCTGGCTATTCAGGCAGGCATTTGGCTCCGGCCGGTGCCCGCCATAATTTGCACTCTGCCGCGTCACCGTCATCGCTGTGCTATCATGCTGTTATATTGTAGTTTTATATTGTAGTTTTATTGGGAATGGGGTTAATGGAGGTTTTATTGGTTTTATAGTGCTTTATATGTTTTTATCTGATTTCGCTGCTGTAAACCGCTCTAAGCTCGGAGAGAGCGGTATATTAAGCCGAATAAATAAATAAATAAATACTTTTACCTCTGTGTGTTTTACCCGATTGTAAGCCGCTCCGAGCCTTCGGGGAGTGGCGGCGTACAAGTCCAAATAATAAATACATACATTTGGTGAACTGCATGGGGGGGGGGGTGCAGCTACACCTCCTTTTCACCTCGGGTGCATCCACACTGTGTAATTAACGCAGCGCTTTTAACGACCACAGTTCCCTAGATTATGAAATCCTGGGAGGTGTAGTTTTGCAAGGTATTTCGCCTCCTCGCTCTAAGAGTGCTGCTGCCTCACCAAACTATAATTCCCGAAAGGGGTGTCGAGCTGTGTTCCTTCTACAGTGCGATTGCACTCAAAGGGCCTTTCCACACAGCCATATAACCCAGAAAACCCCACAATATCTGCTTTGAACTGGATTATCCGAATCCACACTGACATGTAACCCAGTTCCATGTGGGTTTTACACAGATGCGTGGAGAGGGCCCAAGTCTTGCTTAGCTTCCAATCACTCCAGGCCAGGCCAAAGTTGGGCCTACTAGGAGTTTTGGACTCCAACTCCCAGCATTCCTAGCAGCCTCAGGAGTCCAAAACTCCTAGTAGGCCCAACTCTGCCAGTGGCTGAGGGGGGAAAAGGAAGGGGCCCGAGGCTGCTCGGAATGCTGGGAGTTGGAGTCCAAAACTCCTAGTAGGCCCAACTCTGCCAGTGGCTGAGGGGAAAAGGAAGGGGCCTGAGGCTGCTAGGAATGCTGGGAGTTGGAGTCCAAAACTCCTAGTAGGCCCAACTCTGCCAGTGGCTGAGGGGGAAAAGGAAGGGGCCTGAGGCTGCTAGGAATGCTGGGAGTTGGAGTCCAAAACTCCTAGTAGGCCCAACTCTGCCAGTGGCTGAGGGGGAAAAGGAAGGGGCCTGAGGCTGCTAGGAATGCTGGGAGTTGGAGTCCAAAACTCCTAGTAGGCCCAACTCTGCCAGTGGCTGAGGGGGAAAAGGAAGGGGCCCGAGGCTGCTAGGAATGCTGGGAGTTGGAGTCCAAAACTCCTAGTAGGCCCAACTCTGCCAGTGGCTGAGGGGGAAAAGGAAGGGGCCCGAGGCTGCTAGGAATGCTGGGAGTTGGAGTCCAAAACTCCTAGTAGGCCCAACTTTGCCCAGGCCTGCTCCAGGCCCTCACCCTCCAGGCCCTCAAGCGAGACGCACCCGTGAGGCCGAAGCACTCTTCCTTCCAGTACTTGGACTCATAGATGCGGGTGCGGATGATCTTCTCCACCAGGTACTGCGGGTTCGTGCCATGGATGCTGTGCGCGTCCTTCACGGTCCGGTTCGCCATGGCCTCGAAGCCAGAGACGGAAGAGGCCCTCTCGCAGGGACAGCCGTGGAGCCTGAGACCACCACTTCCGCTAAGGAGCCACTTCCTTCCGCCCTCACCTTAGGGCTAAAGCGTCCCGAACACTCGGCCTCAGCCAGTAACAAAGATGGCACGTTCTCTCCGCTCACTTCCGGGGCGGGGCCAAATCCGCTTTGGCGCGAAGTTTCGTCCTCAAGAGGGAGGGGAAGAGGAAGGAAGAGGCACTCGCACCAGGTTTCTCTTCAGGATCTTTTGGCCTGGTGAGGAGGGACATCCAAAGGGGCAGGTGAGGCCTAGGCAACTCGGGGCCCTTCCACACAGCCCTATATCCCACATTATCAGCTTTGAACTGGGATATACGGCAGTGTGGACTCGGATAATCCACTTCAAAGCAGATATTGTGGGATCTTCTGCCTTGATATTCTGGGATATAGGGCTGTGTGGATGGAAGGCCCTCCAGAATATCAAGGCAGGAAATCCCACAATATCTGCTTTGAAGTGAGTTATCTGAGGGACCTTCCACACAACTGAGTAAAACACCACATGTTCTGCTTTGAACTGGAATATATGGCAGTGTGGACTCAGATATCCCAGTTCAAAGCAGATACTGTAGGGCAGGCCTGGGCAAAGTTGGGCCTACTAGGAGTTTGGGACTCCAACTCCCAGCATTCCTAGCAGCCTCAGGCCCTTTCCCCCCTCAGCCACTGGCAAAGTTGGGCCTACTAGGAGTTTTGGACTCCTAGTAGGCCACTGGCTGAGGGGGAAAAGGAAAGGGCCTGAGGCTGCTAGGAATGCTGGGAGTTGGAGTCCAAAAACTAGTAGGCCCAACTTTGCCCAGGCCAGCTGTAGGGTTTTCTGCCTTCAGCTGTGTGCAAGGAGCCTCGGGTGATTATAAAATCCTCAATTTCTCTAAAGGCTGCATTCTTTTTCACATACTTTCAGTCTGAAAAGGTTTCCTGGGAGTTGCAATGGTGAGGTTCCTGGATGTCTTTGAGCCACTCCTGCCTCATGGCCACCATGAGTGCAACTACACTATAGAGTTCATGCAGTTTGACACCGGTTTACATCCCAGGCTCAATGCTGGGAGCTGTAGTTTGGTGAGGCAGCAGCACTCTTTTGCAGAGAAAGCTGCAGACCTTGTAAATTACAACTCCTATGATCTCAAAGCATGGAGCGTATCAAACCACATTAATTCTACAGTGTAGATGCACTCCTATCATGGCATATGGGTCAGAAGAGGGGTTGTTGTTTTTTTCCATTTTCTCTGCGTGCGATAGGGCATGACCTGCCCATAGTCGCACAGTAGAATTTAATGCAATTTGACTCCACTTTAGCTGCTATGGGATCGTTGGAGCTGTAGTTTTACAAGATCTTTAACCTTCTCTGGCAAAAAGCGTTGGTGCCTTACCAAAGTACAGCTCCCAAGATCCTTATCTCGGCATTACTTCGCGAACGAAGATTCTTAGGAAGGACTCATCCCACGCTTTTTACAAGCGCGTTGATGACTAAAAAGGCCAATCTGAGATAGGCAAGTTCGGTTGCAGAAAGCACAGCAGAAAGTCTCCTTCGGTGATGTTGTTTCCAAGTTGCGGTTCTGCGTTGTCGTTTCTTGACCCATTTGGCATGTCTTCTCGAAAAATTGTGGATAGGCCAATGTGAGGCCAGGGTGGAAAGTACAAAGTACAGCTCCCAAGATCCTTAACATGGCGTGAAATCATATTCAGCCTGCAGCAGTGTGAATGAAGCCCTAGTTGGTTTCTATGGCCAACTTTAGTCTCCAGAATCATGGTCCAATGCTCAAACCACCACACCATACTGGCTCTCAACTCTTCTCGGCTTTTCTTCACGAACGAAGATTCAGGAAGGACTCATCCCACACTTTCTACAAGTGCATTGAGGCCAATCTGAGATAGGCAAGTCCTGTTGCAGAAAGCACAGCAGAAAGTCTCCTTGGGTTATGTTGTTTCCAAGTTGCGGTTCTTTCTGTGTTGTCGTTTCTCTTCGAGACCCGTTCGGCATGATTTCTTGAAATGGCTCTCAACTATTGCTCTTGTAAATGTAGAGATTGTAAATGTAGAGCTAAAAAAGTTCCCTTTTTGCTGATATGGAGCGCAGAAACCCTCAATGGTATTTTGGATGCTCCCAATTCCCACAAACAGCCAAGCTTCTGGGCATTGGGAGAATTGCAAGTCTAAAATACCATATTTCTTTGATTATTTGGTGCCATTTATTGTAAGACACACACCAATTTCAGTACCAGCAACAGACCAAAAAAACTCACTATGTGTGCATACATACAAAATATTACCTTCATTTTAAGAGATATTTATATGGGGAGAAATGGTGTCTTAGAATCAAAGAAATATGCTAATGTTTCTATGTTGTGACTCAGTGACTTGCAGATCACAGATGCTGCCCCACACACACGCTTTTAAATGTATTTGGTCGTTTATGTAAAAGATGGATGTTATGTATAGAGATTTATTTCATTCTTTTTATAGCAACATGCCTGTGTGTGTATGCACTCAAAATAATCTACTGTTTCTACTTCACAGAAAACATGAACAAAAGAAGCCAGAGGAAATGCATCTACACATGGATTGGGAAGGCCTTCTCTGCAGACAAACAACTGCAGATCTCCCATTATAGGTATATATTTGGCTGAGTTTACAAACTTCAATTTAATAGTGTGAAGTGAAGAATAAGACATTCGGAATTAACAGTGAAGAGATAGATATGTGCTCCGATCCTATATCCACATGTAATTTCAGTAGCAGATGTCTACTAGGACATCTTTACTGGAAGTTGCACAGCTATTGTTTTTTAACCTGAGGGGAGATTTAAAGGAAAAGAAAAAGGCAGTGTCGTGCTGGGAGGGGTTTTTATTAAGAAAAGAAAGCACAGAATCATTTAAGGGGCTTTCCAAAAGCTGATGATTCTGAACCCAGAAGAGTTGTAGCTAAAGGCATCGAGACACGAGAAAGAAACTGAATTTAAAGGAAGTATCTTTGGTATCTGTGGCCTATAAGAATGTACAGCATATTTGGTTGCTGTGAGTTTTCCGGGCTGTATGGCCATGTTCCAGAAGCATTATCTCCTGACGTTTCACCCACCTCTATGGCAGGCATCCTCAGAGGTTGTGAGGTCTGTTGGAAATTAGGCACGTGTGGCTTCTATATCTGTGGAATGTCCAGGGTGGGAGAAAGAACTTTTGTCGGTTGGAGACAGGTGTGAATGTTGTGATTGGCCACCTTGATTAGCATTGAATCACCTTGCAACTTCAAAGCCTGCCTGCTTCCTGCCTGTGGGAATTATTTGTTGGGAGGTGTTTGCAGCTCCTGCTTGTTTACTGTCAGGAATTCCCCTGTTTTTTGAGTGTTGTTCTTTATTTACTGTCTTGATTTTTATAGCTTGTGTATTTCAGTGGTTTCTCTGTGTAGTCTGACATGGTGGTTGTTAGAGTGGTCCAGCATTTCTGTGTTTTCAAATAATATGCTATGTCCATATTTGTTTGTCTTGTTTTCCAGGGGAATAGCTATTAAATCAGCAGAAAATGTTGCTGTGATCTCCATTTTCCTTGGGGAATTTATTTTAATGGAATCTGAGGATACAAATGCGCTGCTTGTGGCAAGACTCATAAAATTATTTGAAGATGGTAAGTTTGAATTTCTTCATTTCTAGAATAACTGCTGTTCTAGAGCTATTAAGACCCGAACCCCATAAGGTATTTATTTTGTAAACATATATTGACTAATATTAAGAGTTCTAGGTTGAATACAGAATAATTTGGGATATGCAGGTGTTTCTACAGCTGGTCCTGAATGATAACATTAGGGCTACATAACAGCATGTATCGCATTAAAATGTAAGGCCCCAAGTGAGATGAAGATGTAGCAAAATTTAATTTCATGGCTTAAGTTTGGTGTGGTACTGCTGGGTGCCTCCTAATACAAATTGCCCTATCCATCTGCATTGCTAAAGACTGCTCCAGAGTATTTCCTAGCTCATAAGAACAGGTTCGAGGAGGTTCTGCAGTAGAAAGGCTTGCCCTTCGGATTCTACCAGTGGAAAGAAAAAAATGACACTGAACCCAATAATAATAATAATAATAATAGGGGCGGCTCACATGAGGCCAAGCCCAAACAACAAATTGCAATAAAATCAAATCAAAAACATATACCCAATAAAAATACATACATATAAGTAAAACAATATCCAAAATCACAAGAACAGGGCGGGCCGCAGTCACACATATAAAATGTTAAAAACTCAGGGTAAGATAAGTGGAATAGCATATTTTATGTGAGGGAGGGGGATAGACTCCAACGCTCTCCATTAACTACATTAACTTGTGTCCTTGTTATCTTCTCTTCAATAAGTGGGATTTTGGATGTCTGAAGGAAAACAGTCTGAAATAGATAGGCTTGTTGTCACGGCCTGCCTAGGAGCCTATGTTATGAGGCTCCTATCCAGGGCCTTGAGAAATGATAACACCAGATAAGGCACCTGGGACGACTGACCCTGAGAATAACGCTCCAAGTTCTGGCGCGAACAAAAGCCCGGGGTTTGCATCGAGTGGGAACAGCCCGTTTGAATGTGTGGGCAGACCTCTATAAAAGGGAGGGTCACAACTGTATCACTACTTTTCGGGTTTATACATGTTTGGTTTCCTTATAGTAAAGCTTTGGTTCATATCCAGGTGTCTCTGTGAGTTAATAGAGTGAGTTGACACTTGTGTTCCTTTTTTGTTCCAGTGACATCAGTGTGTTTAGAAACTTAAAATGTGTTTTTCAATGAAAAGATAGGCATTGATTCATAAAAGAAGCCTGCTCACAACTATTTTCTTCTTACCCAGTGGTGTAATCTCTTAGTTCAAGCACATCAATGTCGAGTCCCATATTGTTAATCAGTCTTCAAAAATCAGTGTATATAATATTTTTAAAAATATCTTGGAATTTCCTGCAGGAGTTTAACAGATGGATAAACTTTGCTTGACTTGAAGACAACTGTTATTGTCCAGCAGCCAAATGTAATGGGACAATGACAGTGTGGAAATTCTGAACTCCCAAAATCATCCACATGGGTGACTAAGATTGTAACACTTTTTTGTTCTGATGGGTCAATGTCCTTATCAGGAGTAGATGAAATATTATTGTATTTTGTGTTTAGACATGGGCTCCATCCCAAGTTATCTCATTATGTACAAATATGCAAATGCAGATGTTCTATAATCCAAAAACTCAAATCTACAACACTTCTGGTTCTAAGCATTTTTGATAAGGAATACCCAGACAGTTTTAATGACAAATTTTAAACTTGCATCTTATGTTTAATCTTTGTTTTGTGTATTTTAATATATATTTTTGACATATGTTTTAATATGTGTACTTAAAGAATGTTTTAGGTGAATGTGTGTTTTACAATGTTGTAACCTGTAAGAAGAGGCGGGCAAGAAATAAAAATTATTATTATTAGCATTATCATCATCAGGACAATGAAGTGTTTCAAGTGCTTTGTTGTTGTTTTTCTTTCTCAGCTGCTCAGGAAAAGCATGCAATTGTGGAATGGTTCACTTGCATTGAGGATATACCACTCAAACAGCGGTTGTCTTTGGGACAAGAGACTTCTAATGAGATATTTTTTAATGAAAACATTGAACAAGATACCAGCATACCCGTTACATCTATTATTAGTAATGTTACGGTGTGTATACTGAGTTTTCATCTGGTGGGATCACAACTTAGAAATATTTCTATAGTGAAACTCACAGAATATTATTTTCAGCATGGCTATTGGCTGCATTGTTTAGGGAATGCTAGGAACTGTAGTTCAAACTAATATCTTTGTGCTCTAGTTAGATGGCAGGACAGGTAAAAATCCTTGTGATTCCATGAAAAACATAAGTCTGGCTCTAGTGTTTTTGTCATATTTGGAAGCTCTTTATCCAAGGTTTTAGTTTCTGAGCTTTGCTTGAAATTTATGCATGGGTCTAATAACTGAGAAACACCACTGTAGCCATTCCTCTTTTCTGAAGAGTTCAATGCTAGTTTAATCCAGATAATGTTCTGTGATCAGCCTTTGGTGCTTTCTGGCAGCTCATGGGACTAGATTTAAGAATTCCATTTTAATTAGTTCCCTTTGAGTGGCATTGCAACGGTTTCCCAGCGATTGAATTCCTATTGAATTTCGTTTCATGAACACTTGCCAAAGGTCAACAGTATTGGCCCAGTCATTTAAATTATCCTTCCTCTATCTGATTTTCAGATATATTAGATTATTATATATGTGACCATACCTCCTGAAGTCTGACTTGACCATGGTGGTCCACGCTTTAGTTACCTCTAGACTGGATTACTGCAATGCACTCTACGTGGCGCTACCCTTGAAGACTGCCCATAAATTAATCTGCAGCCAGATTAATAACTGGGGCCACTTACAGGGAGTAATCAACCCCCCTGTTTAAGGAGCTTCATTGGCTCCTGTTCATTTTCCGGTCCCAATTCAAGGTATAGTTCTTACCTATAAAGCCCTTAACGGTGTGGGACCTGCCTACCTTTGTGACTGTATCTCTCTCCATGAACCAGCCTGAGCGCTTCGATCTTCAGTGGAGGCCCTCCTTTCGCCCTTGCCAGTTTCACAGGCTTGTCTCGTAGGTACAAGGGAGAGAGCCTTCTCTTCTGTGGCTCCCAGACTCTGGAACCCGTTGCCCGGAGAGATTAGGAAAGCCCCTACTTTAGAAAGCTTTAAAAAGAATCTCAAGACCTGGCTCTGCGGCTGCGCTTTTGGAGAGTAGCCGCAGAACCTTATGCTATTGCTCCCCTCAACGCTTTTTGTCCTTGGAATACATCTTCCCCTTGTATGAAGGCCTGTTTACTACCCCGTTACCCTATGAGATCGCCCCTGCAAATAATCTGCTCCTTTTATCTCACCCTGAGTTTTTAATCATTTTATCGTACATGTGGCCCACTCACTGTTATTGTGATTGTTCATTGCACTCTTATGTTTTGTGTCCATTGCTTATTGTATTTATTATGTTTCTGTATTTTACTATGTTGTTGTTCACGCTTCGGTTTTTATTGTATTGTATTGTATTTTGTTGTTTGGGATTGGCCTCATGTAAGCCGCCCTGAGTCCCTGTTGGGGGAGATGGTGGCGGGGTATAAATAACGTTTATTATTATCCCATGACTGGCGGCCGAGATTGATGAGAATTGTATTCTAATATACCTGGATGACACCAAAGCAAAATAAAATGAGCTTTCCTACTTGAGCTGTTACTCATATGTCAGTTTAATCAAGTTATAAACAATCATAGAAAAGAGTCAATTAATAGAAAGAACCAGAGGTCGGTGGCCAGATTACTAACTATAGCTGGTTATAGGGAGCATACCATGCCCCTATTAAAGCAGCTCCACTGGTTGCCAATGAGTTTCTGGGCCCAATTCAAAGTGCAGGTTATCACCTATAAAGCCCTATACGCTTCGGGTTCAACCTATCTTTGAGATTGCATCTCCATCTATGAATCGGCGCAGACACTAAGATCTACTGGGGAGTCGTTCTTCTTGGTCCCACCTCCGTCTCAAGTGGGTTGGTGAGGATGAGAGAGAGGGCCATTTCATTGGTGGCTCCCAGCTTTTGAATGCCCTCCTGAGGGAGATTAGGCTAGCCCCCATTCTCCAAGCCTTCCATATACAACTGAAGACATGTATTTTTAGATAAGCCTTTGACCATGTCTAGAAATTGGAAGACCTAGAGATTTTTCAACGTGCACTTTATGAGATTGATATTGATTACAGTTTGTTTTGTATTCCGCAGCTATTGTTACATTTTATTGCTCTTAATCAGAGGGGTTTTGTGATGTTTATGTTGGTTTTTATTGCTTTGTATTGATGTCTTTGCACTTTTCGTATGTTGTGTGTTTGCACCGTTGAGTCCTTTGTGAGCTGCCCCAAGTCGCTCCGGGTGATAGTAGCGGGGGTATACATAAAGGTTTATTATTAATAATATTATTAATAAATATGTATAGAATGAGAATTAGAAGCAAAATTGTTAGAACTAGAAATTAGACTTTCAATTGTCATTGTCTTATGATTTTATGAATGCTTCTGTATTCAAAAGTTTCGCAAGTTTTGAAGGATCAAACTTCTGGTATTTTGGTATCTTCCTAGGTTGTTCCATTATCCCCATGGGAAACATTGCCTGCTGGATCAAATGATGAAAAAACCTTATTCATAAGAAAATGCTGGGATGGAAAGAGATTCAAGCCATTACCACCCGGTGTCCTGGCAGAGTTAAAAGACTCTGTAAAATTGAAGTGTAACGACATGGATTTTGCTACTCAGTGCCACCTGACGCCCTCATGCACTGTTTGTCCCCTGGTAGCAGAACCTGAACAGGTCATTCAGAGTATTAGAGACGACGTGAAGATCACCCCAGAAGTGGAATCGAGACACTCGGCCTCAAAGTCTTCCCTGGCCAAGCAGAGATACTCCCAGAGAATAGCCAATGGCACTGCAGTAAAGAAGAAATTACAGATGAACAGTATGTTCACAAATGGTTCTATATAGAAACATTACAGTATTTGAACATATTGTGTGCCAATGTGATAGTTCTGAAAGCTAACGGATTGTTCACTTAGTTATTGTATATACACATGTATAGGTTGGCCTTACTAAGGCCCCATCTGCACTGTCATATAAAATCCAGATTATCTGCATTAAACTGGATTATATGGCAGTGTAGACTCATATAATCCAGTTCAAAGCAGATAATGTGGATTATCTACTTTGATAATCTTGATTATATGTAGAAGGGGCCTAAGGCTGGATCTACACTGCCATATAATCCAGATTATTAAATCAGATAATCTGGAATTTATATGGCCATATAACTCACCTTTTGATTATTAAAGCAGATAATCTGGGGGAACAATTTTATATGGCAGTGAGAGGGGGAGGAGTTAACCGGGAATGAGGGGAGGAGGTGGTGGGGGAAAGAGGGGGGTTAGGCTGCATTGAGGCGGACGGGGCGGGAGTGGGGGTGGATGGAGGGGGTCTCTGGGGGGAGGGGCAGTGTTTTTTCATACGTTTAGGCCTCTGCAGGGGGAGTTCTTCCGTTCTGTGCACTATTGGGTTACCTTTTGCCACTTTTATTCCCTTCTGTTCTCACTGGGAGGGCAAGCGGGGGGAGGATGTTTCTCTTTGATAAGTGTTAAAGTACAGTACTTTCATCAACCTGTGGATAAGATGACCCATGTTTATTGGGTTAATTTTTTGACTAAAATTTCCAAATTTATACATAAGTATATTGCAGAGCTTTTCAAACTGTGTTGCAACACGTTTGTCTGCTGCAGTGTGTAGGTGCACCGCACCAACGTAAAAGGAAATGACAAAAATCTTGGAAATGTATGTTACTGTCTTATAAATCGTATATTTTGAAAAATATGAATGAAAATTATTAATTTTCATTTATGTTGTGTCCTCATACATTTCATTATCTCAATTTTTGTATATGTCCGAACCTTTTATAAGCATTTGGTTTGCTATTCAAACTGAATTACCGTGTACAAAATTATGTATGCCTAAAAAGTATGTCATCAGCTTGAAACGTTTGGAAAGTTCTGGTGTATATGGTTCTCACTCCTCCTTTCCTCTCCCCCTAAAATGAATTCCTCTAAGTGACATTTAAAAAAGGGTAATATATCATGAAAACACATTTACAGGCTAAAAACAGCAAAACACCAGAATTGACAGTCAGCAAATAAAACTACCAGAAAATATCAGAATTAAAAACTATTACAAAAAAGAAAGAATAACAAGACAAGTTTCAGTTAATCACTCTTGACAGACTGTTATCAGGTGCTGCAGTCTTGTGTCTATCACATAACCAAACATTACAGTGTTCCCTCGCTACTTTGTGGTTCGCTTATTGCAGACTTGCTATTTCACAGATTTCAAAAAATATTAATTTAAAATACATATGATGGTATTTTCACTGTTTTGTGGGGTTTTGCTGCCGCTGCTCTGCAACACGCTTTCCCTCCTCAGTCCTCCCTCCCTCCAGCCTTGAAGGGCCTTTCCTTCACTTTATTTTAAGTTTATAAAGACTTAAAATAGTGTAAAACTACTAAAATAATGTATAAATATTAAAATAGAGTGTCCCTACATCATGGTTTTTCACTTATCGCGGGAGGTCCTGGAACGTAACCCCAGCAATAAGTGAGGGAACACTGTATTGTCTTTACTGTTAACTCGTATCATCTTATATGTCCAAAGTATGACAGCCTCCGTTTCTTGTTTTTAGGTCCTACAAATTCTCCCAGAAGCACATTTGCAGAACGTGAAATAATTGAACTCGTAGATTCTGATTTCACTGAGCCTTTGCAGAGATCAACTATGAAACGAAAAGTGACATTCAATGGCATCAAAGGTTCTCCCTCAAAAATACCTTTTGCTAATGATGAAGGAGATCCATTTCTAGACATCAGACCACTGGAAGACACATCTGAAAGAGTTAATGGAAACCTTTTGTCTCCATGCAAGAGGAACAAAGATGACCATTCAAAAAATAGACATTTAATTGTGAAAAAGTGTGCCACAAAGTAAGTTAACTATCTTTTCTCACATCTTTTGTGCTGCGAATCATATACTTATTTTATCTGTTCTAACAAGTAATTTTGTTGAGGGAAGACACATAAATCCCTGAAGGATCTTATGAATGCAAGAAGTAAGATTATTTTGCCTTCTGCTCCCAGATCGATGGCATTCAAAAATGTTTGTTATTTAAGAATTAAATGATAACTATGCAAGACTTAGTGTCTTTTAAACATTGATTTGATTTTTGGAATGCTTTGTTCTTGAGCTCTAGAGTACAAGCCATTGAATTAGGAGTGTGTGTGAGAGAAAAGCTTTCTCAATAAAGTGAAGTAAATGCTGGAAGTGTCTTGTCTATGTTATTGTGCTTTTCGGGCAGTAAAATGGATGCAGAGTAGTTTTTGATCTGTTGCGCAGATGTGATGTTTAAAGCATGTGGAAAACTCAGAAATCTTACTGGTCTTGCTCTGGTGTTCTTTTTACAATAAATTCTAAGTACTTAAGAAGAACAGAACATTAAGAGACCAAGAGTGCTGTATTGTTGATGTCTATTCAGTTATTTATCCCATTTATTTGGGAATTTATTCTTGTGTGTGTGTGTGTGTGTGTGTGTGTGAGAGAGAGAGAGAGAGAGAGAGAGAGGCGACTTGAGAAACTGCAAGTCACTTCTGGTGTGAGATAATTGGCGGTTGCAAGGACATTGCCCAGGGGACACCCGGATGATTGGTGTTTTACCATCCTGTGGGAGGCTTCTCTCCTGTCCCCGCATGAGAAGGTAGAGCTCAACAGACAAGCTTACCATGCTCCCCGGATTCAAACCGCCTACCTGTCTGTTGACCAGTCTTACCTGCACAAGGGTTTAACCTATTGTGCCACTGGTGGCTCCTACTATATATTCTTGGGTAAATATATAGTAATGTTAAATGGTATTGAACTTTACACATCATGCTTTTGTTTTGTTTTTCCATTCTGTTAAATTCAAGTGGTGTAAGCAAACAGGATAAGAAGTTCAAGACAGCCATAGATCTGGAAGACTCTGAGAAAGAAGCAGTAATTCCTGCAAAGAATGTTAAGAATTGGAAGAGGTAAATGATCTTCAGCAACTCTGTGTAGATAAAATGTATGTACATTGTAAAGAAGACTGATATGGACTAGCACTTCAATTCGAACTAAACTTTTAAGGAGTTTTTAAAATATCTAATCTTTATTATTCACTCAGTGATATTATTAGTGGGTTAATGTTTAGGACAGTAAGGAATTTAGAGAATTGCATGGAATCATGAATATTCATATTACATATATGATAGTATAAACAGATGCCTTCATTTACCCCATATAAATTGATACTTGATTCCCAGATTACATACAGTTGAAGAGCTCTGACAGGCTTTGTGAATGAGAAACACTGCTTTTAATGTGCATATTCTGTAGCCCAGTGGTTAGTATGTCTAAACCAGGGGTGCTCAGAAGGTCGATCGTGATCGACCAGTCGATCTTTGGGCCTCTTCTGGGTGATCTTCAGGCCCTGAGCAGGTCAATTTACCTGTTGCTGCTGCCGCGCACACGCTCCCGGCTTGGCCTCGGAGGGTTCAGCCTCCTGAGGGGTGATGCGATTGACAGCCGGCGAAGAAGGAAGAAGCCGCGCTGGTGGAAGAAGGCTGCGACGGGAGAGCGCGCGGGGCCTCTGCCCTGCCTCTCATCCGGAAGCTGCGGTGAGAGAGGCCAGAAGCCCCGCGCGCTCTCCCGCCGCACTCTTCTTTCACCAGCGCGGCTTCTTCTTCGCCGGCTGTCAATCGCATCACTCCTCAGGAGGCTGAGCCCTCTGAGGCTGAGCCGGGCCTGGCTCTTTTCCCCTTCGGGCTGCTTCGGCGCTGCTTCTTCCCCTTCTGACTGCTTCGGCGTCCTCTGTCGCCGCCCTGCCCTTCCCAGCCCGCATCTCAAGAGCTCCACGCTCTGCCTCCATCCGCTTTCGCCCAGCGCGCATGTGCCAACGCTCAAAGGGGTCTTCAAAGCCGCGTGAGCGGAGGAAGGCGTTGCTGGGAGTGTGCGCGCGCGAGCAGAGGAAGGCGTTGCTGGGAGTGTGCGCGCGCGAGCGGAGGAAGATGGTGCTGGGAGTGTGCGTGCACGAGCGGAGGAAGGCAGCGCTGGGAGCGTGCGTGCGGGAGCGCTGGGAGCGTGCGTGCGGGAGCGCGCGCGCCGGCGACAACAAATGATCTTTAGACTTTGTTTTTTTAAAAGTAGCTCGCAGGCTGAAAAAGTGTGGGCACCCCTGGTCTAAACGGCAGTAGTAGTGTGTGCTTTTGACTCCTAGTGGTTTAACAATGCTAACAGGAAAAGACCTTTTATCTCTTAAATTGAGGTGCAGAAATCAAAGAGAGTTTGCTTGGGCAAAGACAGGATAGACCTAGATAGATGTGTATGACTAGATTTGTGTGAAAACTCTATTGTTACTAGTGACATATCTGAGCCTGTTACGGAGAGACATTTCAATTTGAAATTCTATGCTGGCCCGTTTGGTAAAAGTTGGCATTTTAGGTCTGCTGTTTTTTTCACAGTCAAGTGTATACAACTAAATGCTGCCCATTCCTACCTTATCACTTTGGGTGTATCCACACTAGAATTAATGGAATTTGACATAACTTTAATTGCCATGGTTCAATGCTATGGAATCAAAGGCTGAAGCACTAAACAGTGTTTGACAGGGAAGGCTAAAGACCTTGTAAAACTACAATCTTCCATGATTCTGTAGCATTAGGCTATGACTGTTAAAGTGGTATCAGTTTTACAGTGTAAAGAACCTCTTCTCGTGATACTGAACTCTTCAGAAAGATGCTGGAGTTGTAAATCAGGCAGTCTTTCAAGGAATTCAGATAATCCTGTGTCATTCTTTCTATAGTTTTTGCGAAGAACAGAAATTCATATCTAGAAGTCCAGCACTGACTCCACGGTCGCGCAGGAAATGTGCACGGAAAACTGCTATTCGTATTGCACAACAACTTGGGTATGAATATCCTCTTTATAGAAAATATACTTCTGCTGCATGCAGCTCAAAAATCCAGATGTGCCTGGTACATTACAGAAATAGGTACAGTAGACTCGCTTATCCAACATAAACAGGCTGGCAGAACGTTGGAAAATTGAAAATGATGGATAATAAGGAGGGATTAAGGAAAAAACCTATTAAACATCAAATTATGTTATGATTTTACAAATTAAACACCAAACAAATTGACAGAAAAGGCAGTTCAATACATGGTAACGTTCTATAGTAATGACTGTACTTATGAATTTAGCACTAAAACATAGCAATGTATTGAAACAGCTGTGGATCTGGTGGGAGGCAGACTGCGTTGGATAATGCAGAACATTGGATGGGTGACGGTTGGATAAGTGAGACTACTGTATATAATAACTATTTGGATGAACCTGTTTGTCTTGTATGCATCCATACACACATACAAACACATCAAGATGTATTTGATACGAAGTCTTTTTTTAGAAGAAGGTCATCCAGAACTGATCATGTACTCTATCTATTAAATCCAAGCAAATTAGTCCAAATCTGGTTCTGACTACCAAACTTTTATGCCTACAAGTCGTCCATTTTCTTTTATGTGAGCCTTAAGAAGTAATTCCATACTTTCCATTAGGCAACAAGGTCCCTAAACTTAGGTCTTTCTTGTTAGCCCTGGGCTCTTCCCCTCCTCCAAGCCATTATAAAGTGGTAGATCCTGGGGTAAAAGTGGAAATGTTTTTTAAAAAATTGCTGTACTTTTGGAGTAACACAATGCTAATTTGCTACTTGCCTTTTTTACCACTTCAGTGCTGCTACTTGAGAAATCCTTTCATCCTCTATTCTATAAAGAAAGTGTTTGGATCTGTTTTGTCACGGAACTTCTATTTAACCAACTAGGTCTGGAGATTCTTACTGTCTGTTCACCATGTTGCAAATTTAAAGTCAGTATTAGATGCTGGATAACAAACCCCCTTCTGCATATGCTGCATTTGTGGGCTTCCCATTACCAGCTCGTTGCCAACAGAGGAGGATTAGATAAGCCTTTGATGATTATCTAATCCTCACTTTTCGCATGCTCTTATATTTATACAGGATATAGTCCTGTAGTATGAGGGAGGGACTATATCCTGCAATATAATTATGGGATGCCATTGTGTCTTAAGACTCCCAATAGTATTAGACCATTCTTCTAAAATGTTCTTTGTGACATTTTTAGAATGATAGGAGTCCTGGACAAATTTCAGATTTTGAATGCCCTCATCAACAAGAGATATCACTTTGTTTATCTGTAGATTTCAAAAAACAGATGTTGAAATTAGTTTCTAGCATATCTTACATTCCTATTGAGTCTGATATCTGTAGTTATTAAGGCCATTTCCACAAAGTAATAGCGG
The DNA here is from genome assembly GCA_030556195.1 of Anolis apletophallus. Taxonomy (NCBI): domain Eukaryota; kingdom Metazoa; phylum Chordata; class Lepidosauria; order Squamata; family Anolidae; genus Anolis; species Anolis apletophallus. The sequence goes on along the minus strand of JARBWK010000005.1, from coordinate 89,496,130 downwards.
GAGCAGTAATATTCAGTAGAACACAACAACATGATTTTGGAGTCTGCCGTGATAAACAGTATTTCACTTTGATTTGCTTGCCTAAAAATAGATTTCAAAGCAGAGGGATAAAGTACTACATACATCTTTTTTGAATACACAAGATATAACTTAATGTTATAGTCCCTCTGTTATCTAGTAAACAGGCTTTCTTAACTCGTTCATCATGATGTCACCACAATAAATAGACTTTATTATATTTGATATATTAAATTTTTTGTGGCCCTCAGTGGTGCAGTGGGTTAAAGCACTGAGCTGCTGAACTTGCTGACCGAAAGGTTGCAGGTTCGAATCCAGGGAGCGGCATGAGCTCCCGCTGTTAGCCCTAGCTTCTGCCAACCTAGTGGTTCGAAAACATGCAAATATGAGTAGATCAATAGCAACCGCTCCAGCGGGAAGGTAATGATGCTCCATGGAGACATGCTGGCCACATGACCTTGGAGGTGACTATGGACAATGCTGGCTCTTCATCTTAGAAATGGAGATGAGCACCAACTCCCAGAATTGGACACAACTGGACTTAATGTCCGGGGGGAACCTTTACCTTTACCTAATTGTTATTTAGCTAACAGGAGCTCACCTCAAAGATATTTGTATTCAAAACACCAAACATGACTAATGGCATTTTTTTGCTGTAGTGTTTTAGAAACAGATAAAAACGAGACCGATGAGGAGAGCTATCTTCATCATTCGGAAAGTTCCGATTCTGAGAGCAGTGATGAGAAAGAAGACAGAAGGGTGCTTCATACACCTAAGAGACAACTAAGATCTGCTTCAAAAAATTTGAGGAAATCATCTGGTAGAAAATCTGACAAGGAACCGAGCAAAACTGTAAGATTTGTGGGAATGTCTTTAATCATTTTTTCACACACAAAAAACATTCTACTGTGAACAATTCTTAACACAGAAAATTAATTGGGAAACTTTGACCACGTGAGAAGTAATACAAAACTGAATAGAAAAGGTGACAACTCTTTAGATCTATGTAATGTTTTTGCAACATAGGACAAGAATCTTCATTTTAATTTTAAAAAAGTTATTGGGCTGCAAGTAAATACTTGGCGTCTGTGGAAACCCTTTTGATTACCACCCTAGACATATTGCTCTATTTAGCCGTAAAGGTCAAAGATCTCCACGTATTCTTTTCGGGGTACTGCTGCCATTAGGATCTTTACCAGATTGTATGACTAACACTGTCAGTATATGAGATCCCTTACTCTTTTATCTGTTAATATGGGCTTTGATTTATTCAAAGGAAGGAAGATTTATTCATGGGGCATTTGGCATTTTTCTCTTAGACCAGAGAGGGGCAACTGTGGAAGGCTAGGAAGTTGTATTAGCCACTCAAGAGACAAGGGAGCGTTGAATCACCATATTTTGATCTCGGATGCCTTCACATGCCCTCCAGGCTTTCCACAATGTTTTGGATTTTCCTGGGACATCTTGGACTCGGGACAGGAATTTTCAACAATAGGAAATGAAGAAATCTCACTGCTGTTTCCAAAAATCTCTCCCCTGTTCTTTTAATTGATCAGGGCTCCCGAAAACGGGATGGAATGCCCTCTAAAACAATTTCTGGAGCAACCCCTTCTGAAACAAAAAATGGCTCTCGGACTGCACTTTGCCCTATTTTGTCTTAGTTGAAGATAACGTGACCCCTCCAAGGTCGCTCAGTAAGCTTTCATTACAAAGAAGGGATTCAGAACGTTGTCTCCTAAAGTTCTGGTCCAACCTTCATACCACAACATTATACTGGCCCTCGGTGGCGCAGTGGGCTAAAGCCCTGAACTGCTGAACTTGCTGACTGAAAGGCCGCATGTTTGAATCCGGGGAGCGCCGTGAGCTCCTGCTATTACCCCAGCTTCTGTCGATCTCGCAGTTCGAAAACATGCAAATGTGAGTAGATCAATATGTACTGCCAGAGTCGAACATGACTGGACTTAATGCAGGGAAGGTAATGGCGCTCATGCAGTCATGTCAGCCACTGTTTTAGAAGAATTTTTTTAAAATGTGACCTTGAAGAGGTGTCTATGGACAACGCTGGCTCTTGCAGTACCTTAAATTTAGCAATCTTATAAATTGAGATGAGCACCACCTCCCAGAGTCGTTTTAAACAATTTAAGAAACATTTTAATGACTGGACTTAATGTCAGGGGAAAAACCAGTTTACTAAGTTTTCCAGCCTGAGCATTATTTGTTTCTGGGAGCATGAACACAGATAACCTGAGAAGACATCTTCTCTTTTGTGTGATCTGTTCTTCAGATGAACAGGCTCCACATTTCCTCAAACTACCTTTTAAGAGAGCATAACTTCGTATTCAGTGCCTTAGCTGCCACCTGGTGTTGGGCTAAGCTATATCGCTAGTATTTTGTGGTGTTTGGTATACTTAAATGCTTGCTGCATAAGTATTTTGAAGCTGGCTGATAATAGGAACTTGGTGCAGTATAAAAGGCAGTGTGCTAATTTTTGTGAATGCGATATTTCTCTGCAGCCTGAGCCAAGAACTCCCAAGACGCCACGGAACGCTACACCCAGGATTCGAGTGCGAAATCAAACCACTCCAAAGCCAGCTAATGCACTCGAAGAGGCTAGAGTGAGGTAAACTATTTCTGATATGTGATAAGAGAAGATAATCAAGTTACGTTTAAAATAAGTCATGGGAATTCCTCTATGGCTTGCATAAAGTACACTTACCTTGCCAAATCAAAACATGGCGTGGTTTTAGATATGTTTGTGCTTTCATAAATTGCACTTCTAAATATTTTATTCCAGTGCTCATGTTTTGTGTCATTTTTCCCAGGAGCAAATTTAGAACATTAGTGTTTTAAAAAGAATTATGGAATGGAACCAGTATATCAGCATGTGCCCTAGTGCTATTTCTTCTGTCTCTTATGGCTTGATTAGAACTCTTGTAACATTGCTCTTGGATACTTCAGTGACCTCTACTTCCTTCTGTTTCCCTTTAATCGCAGGCTACATGTGTCTGCTGTCCCAGAGTCTTTGCCTTGCCGTGAAAAAGAGTTCCAGGATATCTGTAACTTTATAGAAAGCAAACTCATTGATCGTACAGGCGGGTAAGTGTTGTCTTCCCCTATGTTTTAGATTGGCATGAAGCAAAAAATATATACTGAAGAGGAAGGAAGAAAAAAAGGTTAATGGGGTATAAAAAAGAAGTGAAGGTTTTTTTTGCAAATTGCCCCAAAAAATCAACACAGTCATATGTGCCAGAACATCAACAGTAAAACGATCTTACCTAGCAACATATATTTTCTGAGCTCCAATTGGGAGAGAAAGACAGGATATAAATACACATCATCATATTTATCACCATCCTTTTTCACTTTTTCAGGTGTATGTACATTTCTGGAGTTCCTGGTACAGGCAAAACAGCAACTGTCCATGAGGCCATTCATTATCTTCAACAGGCTGTAGAAAACAATGAGCTACCATCCTTCCAGTTTATAGAGATCAATGGCATGAAGTTGACAGATCCGCACCAAGCCTATGTGCAGATCTTAAAGGTGAGAAAATAGACTAAATGTCTCTGTTACCTGAGAAAATAGTGAACATCTCTGAATAAACATTTAACTAAAATGCTCTTAAAAACAGATTGTTAGCTTGCCTGCCCTTGTAGGTGGGAAGATATGGCAGAAGAAAACCCAGCAAGAAACCACTTGTGTCATTATCAAGCAAACTTCAGCAACATACTATTCATTTGGAGAACGTGACTTTTTACCAAGTTTTAAAAAGTTCATTTCTTCTTTATAGGTATGATGTGGCTACATAAAGCTGATCACTTAATGTTTGAAGAGCTCATACTGCTCTCATTTGACTTAGCGACTGAACCTGTAGTGATGCCCTAGACCAGGGGTGCTCATTAGGTAGATCGCGATCTACTGGTAGATCGCGTAGGGCGTTCTGGTAGATCGCAGGCAGGGCAGGAGAAGGCTCAGTCCCGCCCCACAGGCTCCTGCCGCCACCCAAGTGCTGCCGGCCTTGGGTTATCTGAGGTCCTTTCCACACAGTTGAATAAAATCCCATGTTATCTGCTTTGAATCAGATTATATGGCAGTGTGGACTCAGAAAACCCAGTTCAAAGCAGATATTGTGTTATATGTTTCGTATTTTTGTAGTGGGTAGGTAGAACATTTTGACTTGGTTGTTTTATAAGTAGCTCGCATGCTGAAAAAGTGTGAGCACCCCTGCCCTAGAGCAAGTATGGGCAAACTTTGGCCCTCTGTGTGTTTTGGACTTCAACTCCTACAATTCCTAGCAGCCTACTGGCTGTTAAGAATTTTGGGAGTTCAAGGCCCAAACACCTGGAGGGACAAAGTTTGCCCATGCCTGCCCTAGAGTTACCACAGGTTTGCAAGTGCATGCCCCCATTTTTTATTCCTCCTGTCAATTTATGATTTATATGTTGGGATGGGGTTAACCATGTAACTCTACAATATTCATACTAAAGTGGTTCATTGAGAAGCCTTGTTAAATACAGTGGGTATCTAAATAAATATCCACAAAATTACACCGCTGGTGGCACAGAATCTATTATCATTTGCAGACCTTAACTTGAATTTCTACTTTATCCCATGCTGCATGTAGTTATTGACAGGCCAGAAGGCAACTGCAAGCCATGCTGCTGAGCTCCTGGAGAAGATGTTCTGCAAGTCTAGCTCTAAAAGGGAAACTATAGTACTTGTAGTAGATGAGGTAAGATTGAGATTCTTACAATGTTAGCAGCATATAATTTTTAGCCTGCTTTGCAAGTTTGTATCTAAACAATCTAAAATGCACAATGCAGAAAGAAAGGGGAAACACTGTATTATGTCCCAGTGTTAGGTATGTTATATAAATAGGCACTCGGGAGATCCCTGTTGTGCAATGACTAAAACAATTGATGCAGTAGATGAGTTTCCTTACTTTTGTATACTTGCTACATGTATAGAGGCAGTTCCCAAGTTGCAAATATCCGTCTTACAAACGACTCCTGGCTAAAAACAGGGTTGAGACAACTGGAAGTGAGAGAAATCTACTCCTAGGAAGGGAAAATCACTCTTGAAACAGTTATCATAGGAAATAGGTAGCTCAGGCTTTATCACCAATCCTTGTTTCCACAAGAAGCCAATTTTTCAACATCCAGTGAGCACAGGGACAGAAAGTGAGATCAAATCTTCTGAGCAGGGGCACAGACAGCAAAGCAAACACCACAGAGATATTAACCCTTCCCTATACTATCCAAAGCTCTGTGTGAGTGTGGCATATATATAATTGGCTGAACTTACACTTAAAAATGTGCCTGTTTTGACATACATACAAATCCAACTTAAGAACAAACCTACAGAACCTATCTTGTTCCTAACTTGGGGATTGCATGTATAAAGTGACATTTTAAAAACAAAACATACCTAGATTTACTCAAATCTTTTAATTACATTTTCTCTTATGTTTATATTTTATTTTTCCCTAACCAGCTTGACCTATTGTGGACCAGAAAACAAAATGTGATGTACAATCTCTTTGACTGGCCAACCCAGAAAAACGCCAAGCTGATAGTTTTAGCCATTGCTAACACTATGGATTTGCCAGAGAGAATCCTGATGAACAGAGTAGCTAGCAGGCTGGTATGTTCTTCCTGCTTTGTGGCAGTTCTCATACAGTACAGTATGAATTTGTGTCCACAGAGGATGCCTGCCAGGACTTCTGGTGGATATGTAAATATGTTTATAAAACAACATGCTCTTTTTTTTCACATGGGGAAAAATAGAGCATTCACTATTTGCTGCTCCACTCACATGTTGTTTATGACTTTGAAGTTTGCATCATAAAATTTTCAAACATTGTGGAAGCCAGACAATGGGTTAACTTTTTTCTGGGTATCTGGCTTAATATTTAACAGAGTTGTAAATTCTTGGTGTTTTGGTTTTTAGGTCTGTTCCTGGGGTTATTAGGGACATTGATTCAGAAAATTATGTTGAATGGACTTCATCAGTGCTAGTTTCTTAGTTTTCTATGGGCAAGAAGAGGAAGATTGATAGATGTCATATGTTCTGTATCTCAAACAGTAGAACTGAAAGGGGGGGGGGACTGGTGCTATTTTGGAATCAAAATCTGCATGTCAGATATACCCAGAAACAGGGCTAACATTTGAGGCACCAAAATATGCATTGGCCAGTGTCAGCAACTCAAAAGATGGATTTCATTGTTCCTGGACATGTCAGTTTTCTTCACCTAAGTGTGTAGTTGCCAGTATAATTATTAAACTGGGTCGATAGCAGGCATGGGAAAACTTCGGCCCTCCAGGTTTTTTGGACTTCAACTCTCAACATTCCTAACAGCCAGTAAGATGTTAGGAATCATGGGAGTTGGAGTCTAAAACACCTGGAGGACTGAAGTTTGCCCATGCCTGGTCTATAGAGAGGGATGTACAGTAGCTAAAGGTAAAGATTACTTATGCCATCCGCTTGTGAAGAGAAAGCAAATAAGCAACAAAATTACAAAAAGTCAAAGACAAATTTGTGCTTGAAATAAAGGGGTATGTTTCTTGGGATTAAACAAGCCCTTCATTGTAATACACACTAAAAGTCGAGTAATTTCCTTTCACTACAGGGTCTTACCAGAATGTCTTTCCAGCCATATACCTTCAAACAGCTACAGAAGATTATCTCATCCAGGATGGGCCAGTTGAAAGCATTTGAGGAGGATGCAATTCAGTTTGTCTCCAGAAAGGTAATCTTAGTAAGCAACTTCCAAGGGTTGAAAGCTGTAACACTATCTCCATCTGAAGTGAGGCCTTCCCATTTGTTGCCCTCTCCACAGAGTGAAAAAATCTATAATCTATAATTTTAAAATAAGGAATTTCTCAACTTATAATTCCATATGTGATCAAACCATGCAGGAAATTTACAGTGCTGGCTTTAGCCTATAAAGTCCTAAATGGTTCCGGCTCATCTTACCTGTCTGAACGTATCTCCCTCTGTGAACCATCTCGGATGTTAAGATCTTCCGGGGAGGCCCTGCTCCCTGTCCCGCCTGCATCGCAAGTGCGGTTGATGGGGATGAGAGACAGTGCCTTCTCAGTGGTGGCTCCTCTGCTCTGGAACTCCCTCCCCAGCAAGATTAGATCAACGTCCTCCCTCTTGGCCTTCAGAAAAAAAACAAAGACGTGGTTGTGGGACCAGGCTTTTGGGCCAGTAATGCAGTGCAAAGAGTAATCAGGAAATATGTGCTGTGACAATGGGAATGGCCATGCTGGGTGGTTTTTGGATCATGTGATTTTAATATTTATATTAGGATGTTTTTAATGCTTTGCCTTAGTGTCTCTGTTTAATGGTTTTAATTATTGTAATTTATAGTTATATGTCAGTGTCTAGTTATTGTGATTTTATTTTATTATATGTATGTTGGCATTGAATTGTTGCCATTAATATGATGTAAACCGCCAGGGGGTGAGAAAGGTGGTATATAAATGTACTAAATAAATAAATAATTTTTTGTGGCAGAAACCCTGCAGTCAGTAGCAACAGAGATTCTGGAGGTGCAAAAATGGCCAGGATGCTTTGTTTTGTTTTTGTTTGTTTGTTTTTTGCTCTTCTAGGATTTCTGTTGCTACTAACATAGTTTTAAATCATCTAGGTGTTGCCCTGATATAAAAAAAATGTCTGCTATGTTTGTCCTACAAAATCTTTACCTAGTTGCTATTGTCTACATATACTTGTATTTACTCGAGTCTAATGCGCCATCGAATCTAATGCACATCTCAATTTTCAAAACCCTGAAATCAATTTTTTTTTGCTGCCGAATGTTACATGCAGTGACCAAAAGTGAACTCTTTGTAATTTGGTCAAAGAAAAGGAGTGCATTATAGTGGCTGCCTGCATAGAATTCCTTCTTTGAAAACGAAAGTATTAAGACACCAAAGCTTCCAGCAATGGAAGAGAAGACCTTGGGGTGCATCTATGCTGCAGAATGAATCCACTTTAACTGCATTGGTTCAATGCTATGGAGTCATGGGGGCTGTAATATTACAAGGTCTTGAGCCTTCTCTGCCAAAGGATGCTGATGCCTCACCAAACTACAAATCCCAGGATTGCATAGTACTGAGCCCTGACAATTAAGTTAGAGATGAGTTCCGTCAAAAAGGAGCTCCATGTGCACCTTCCCCTTTTGCTTTGGCTCAGCAATAAGATTATCGTGGGATGCAAATCTAATGCGCACCCTAATTTTATCAAGGTAATTTAGCTTTAAAAGGTGAGCATTCAATTTGAGTAAATATGGTAATAAGGTCTTTTAAAACTATGGCTACTATCCCAAATGCATATTGGACAGTTTTAGTGCAGCTAGGTTCATGTTTAAAGTGAAGGCAGATATTTTATTGAAGTATTATAGCCGCTCTGGCTCTATATCTATCCATTTTTAAAATATCAGTTACTAGCTTCCACTAGGTTTTGAGAAAAATCAGTGATGTTTTTGATTCTGATTTTGTTTTTTGTTTTGGGGCTCTGAAGTTAATGTTTGACAGCATTTAGTCTGTTTTAAATGACTAGTTTCTGTTTTAGTCATTGATCTGACATTAAACCATATCTTTTAATGTACATGTTCTAATCTATGTACAGTGTTCCCTCGCTACTTCGCAGTTCGCTTATTGCAGACTCACTGTTTCGCAGATTTTAAAAAACATTAATTTAAAATATATCATGGTATTTTTGCTGGTTTGTGGGGTTTTGCTGCCGCCGCTCTCCAAAGCACTTTCCCTCCTCCGTCCTCCCTTCCTCCCTCCAGCCTTGAAGGGCGTTTCCTTCCTTTCCTTCACTTTATTTTAAGTTTATAAAGACTTAAAATAGTGTATAACTACTAAAATAATGTATAAATATTAAAATAAATACAGCATCCCTACATCGCGGTTTTTCAGTTATAGCGGGAGGTCCTGGAATCTAACCTCAGCAATAAGTGAGGGAACACTGTATTCAAGGTGATTTGAAAGCAATTTGTTCATGTTCTTGCCCCAATAGAGCATTGAATGTTAATCATAGGGCAGATAACATTGTGGGTCAGGATAACAATTAATTTTATAGGAAATAATATCTTGTTAATGAGTTATATATGACATACCTTATTGCTTCCCACCACAATATTATTTTTAAAGAAAATTATTTTCTAAAAATACTTTATTTTAGGTTGCAGCGTTATCTGGTGATGCGAGGCGTTGCCTTGATATCTGCAGAAGGGCCACAGAGATCTGCGAACAGAAGAGTGACTCAGGACTTGTTGGCATGTCACATGTTATGGAAGCCATAGATGAAATGTTCTCATCTTCTTATATAAGCGCAATTCGGTAATATGATGGTTTGATCATGTAATTTATTAAGTTCATGCAGTAAATTCTGTTGTCTTCTTAACATAAAGTAAAGCCCAAGGTGTGAACTTGCTGTATAGGAAATACATCTGCCTGAAGAAGATGTGATTTAAATCCTGATGTTCGTTTTTTGCACTGGCTATTAATAGGCAAGCTCCACTGAACTCATTGGAACTTCGTTCACTGTAGAAAAACACAACAGTGGCCTGTCGTTCCTGACTTTGCAGTTCCACATGAGGTCAGGGTCAATTCTGTTTCGCTTCTTAGCTCCAGTTGTGTTGAGTTTCAGAAAACCATTGAAATTGAGTGCAAATACAGGAATGAATTGGAATTTGAAGAGGAAATGCTTGTCTTTCCCTTGGCCTTGAGTAGCAGAGGCACTCTGAATACCAAAATAACAAGTCCCATCCTTCTCCTCTAGCTGAGAACTGCAAGCTCGGTGGGAATCTTTATTATTATGTTGTTTGCATCTTGTCAGACTATATAGTTGCAGGACATGATCTTCTATGCACAACCTAAGCTGGAGAAGAAGAAAGTGAGTAGAGTTGTGGACTGCTGATTTTGGTATATACAGCAGTCCCCGATTTGAAACATCCGACTTACGAACAGTTAAGAATGGGTGTGAGAGAAATCTACCCCTTGGAAGGAAAATTCCCTCCTGAAAGACTTGTTATGGGGAAAAGGGATCTTCACTAAAGCTTTATCACCAATCCTTGTTTCCACAGTAAGCCAAAAATTTCAAAATCCAATTATCACAGGGTCAGAAAGTGAAGTGAAATATTTTGAACAGAGGCACAAACAGCAAGAGAAACACCACAGGGCCTTCCAATGCTTTTATATATTGGGGGGGGGGGGGGAGGCAGGAGTTGCACCTAAAAATGTACATGTTCCAACTTACATACAAATTCAGCTCTACAGAACCTATTTTGTTCATAACCTACGGACTGTCTGCATATCCCCTACATATTTGTGTAGACAAGCAGATATATAGTTATGAAATGGAATCCTGAAAATTAAAGGAAGTGCACTTCAAACAGAGAAAATATACATAATGGTTATTGGGAGTTCTGGAAGTAAGCCTAGGATTGCTGCTCTGTTTTCATATCTTTTAAATACAGTTATTTTTTCTCAACAGTTTTCAATATTGCATGTCAAGCCGAGGGACATCCTTTGTGGGTCAAAATCGTTATGTTTGTATAATTAACTTGATGATGTTCTTTTGTCCTCTTTCAGGAATGCATCCCTACAGGAGCAAATCTTCCTAAAAGCAACAATTGCAGAATTTCGCAGATCAGGACTGGAGGAGGCTACAGTTCAACAGGTAGGCTTTGAAAAAAATATGGCTGATTTTGTTTCATCGTTTCATAACATCCCAAAATCCCCTAACTGAAAACTGCTGTGTGCATTCAAGATCCAATGGTGTATTTTGGCTTAAGATGCTGGATCAGGCAATGTATTGTACATTTCCACATAGACAAAATTGCAACAGGTCTCCCCTTGCCAACTACATTTTAAGTTTTGCAGGCTCCTGCCAAACATGGTGATTATGCATTTTGTTTATAATTCCAACCTCTGTAACAAACACACACGTTAGATGGGTTGCTGTGAGTTTTCCGGGCTGTAAGGCCATGTTCCAGAAGCATTCTCTCTTCCTGATATTTTGCCCACATCTATGGCAGGCATCCTCAGAGGTTGTGAGGTCTGTTGGAAACTAGGCAAGTGGGGTTTCTATATCTGTGGAATGCCCAGGGTGGGAGAAAGAACTTTTGTCTGCTTGAGTCAAGTGTGAATGTCGCAATTGGCCACCTTGATTAGCATTTAATGGCCTTGTAGCTTCAAGGTCTGGCTGGTTGACTTCTGGGATCCATAGGAACAGAATGCAAACCTTTGGTACTCACTAGAACTTCCCCCTATCCAATGACAGACCTCTGTGCTCCTTAAAGGATGTTCCACAAGGTTTTCTAGTGTATGGAAAGATACAGTGGGGTGAAAGTAGCAAGATCTAGTCCAAATATACAGTGGAATCCTGGCCTATATATCTAAGGAACCTACAGTGTAAGCTGTCACATGTGATGTTACAATTCATAAATATTCATGGGCCAAATTTATTTATTTATTTATTTATATTTTTCTCCACCTTTCTCCCTCCCAGGGCAACTGACAATGACATGACACAATACAGTAAAAAAATTAAAAACCAAGGTGAATGCATATACGTATGAATATAAAAATTAAAAACACTGTATTTGTGTCATGAGCGTAAAAGTTAAAACAGTTAAAATGCAATTAAAATTACATTTGAAAACTAGACAGCCTCCCCCCAATCCCACCCACATCTTCCCCAGAAACATGCCCCTCATCACTCCCCTAAATGCCTGATAGCAGAGGCATATTTTCACCTGCCTGCAAAAGACAACCAAGTATGGTGCCATCATGGTCTCTTTTTCCATGTATTGTCAGTTTTGCCCTCAGCCTCTTCAACAGGATTTATCTATCTTCAATAGCTCTCTAATAAGCAATGTATATATAGTATACATTAAAAGTATTTGCAGGATTGTGGCTAATTAAAAAAACCAACAAATTGTCTTCCCAGTTGCGCACTTTAAATACAAAACTTGTTTGAAAACATTTTTCAAAATCCTGTGGTTCAGAATATACTTCTATGTCTCATTAGTTGGGGGAGCAGGAGGATCATAATTACTTTTTCTTCAATGTTTGTTCTGTTCTTACTAACCAGATGAACTCTTTTTTGTTCCTATAGATATTTCACCAGCATGTTGCACTGAGTAGAATTGAAGGCCTGCAAACTCCCAACCTATCAGACATAATGGCAATTGCCTCGCGGCTCGGTGCTTGTAGGATTTTGCTATCCGAATCCAGTCACAAGTATCTTCACATGCGAGTTCGACTTAATCTTAGCCAGGATGATGTTATGTATGCACTCAAGGAAGAATGAAGCCAACTATGCCCTGGTGGCAACACATTTGTATTAAATGTCAAAGTTGTTTATTTTAAGTAATGGTGTTAATTAAACTAACATGTAGTTAATCTTTAAGTGGTGTTAATATTGTGTTGTCAAAGGCTTTCATGGCTGGAATCACTGGGTTGCTGTGAGTTTCAATCAGCCAGGCATTGAAGCTGCAAGGCCATTCAGTGCTAATCAAGGTGGCCAATTGCAACAGACAAAGAGTTCTTTCTCCCACCCTGGACATTCCACAGATATAGAAACCTCACTTGCCTAGTTTCCAACAGACCTCACAACCTCTGAGGATGCCTGCCATAGATGTGGGCAAAATGTCAGGAGAGAATGCTTCTGGAACATGGCCTTACAGCCCGGAAAACTCACAGCAGCCCGGTGTCAATATGCTTTTGATTTACTTCTGCATCCCAACATTTATGAACAAATTATTCCAAAATCTTTATCTTCTTTGGTTCTAAACATTTCCATTTATTTCCCAGCTGCCTAAGCTCAATTGAAACATGGTTGGACTCATTCGATTCCTTACATCAGTGTTTCCCAACCAGTGTGCCAGGGCACACTAATGTGCCGTGAGTGATCATCAGGTGTGCAGTGGAAATTGGAACCTCCAGGAAGGGGGGGGGGGGGGAGTCTAGTGTGTTGAAGTATAAAAACCCTAAGAAACCTACCTCGATAAAGGCACAAAATTACAAACACCACCCACCCCATCCGTTGTCTACTTGGTCTCTCCCTCTCCATGCATTGGGAAGGCCCGCCTCACTTTCCCCAAGTAGAGACCTCCTCTTGCCTCCTGGGGGTTCTGTGTGGGAAGTTTGGCCCAGTTCTATCATTGGTAGGGTTCAGAAGGCTCTTTGATTGTAGGGGAACTATAAATCCCAGCAACTACAACTCCCAAATGTCAAGGTCTATTTCCCCTGAACTCCATCTGCGTTCATATTTGGGCATATTGAGTATTCATGCCAAGTTTGGTCCTGATCCAACATTGTTTGAGTCCACAGTGCTCTCTGGATATAGGTTAACTACAATTCCAAAACTCAAGGTCAATGCCCACCAAACTCTTATAGCATTTTCTCTTGGTTATGGGAGTTCTGTGTGGGAAGTTTGTGTCTTTCTGCCATTCCTGCCAGGATATCTATGTTGAGTTCATCGAAACAGGTCCAGGTTTCACACTGAGTGTATAAATACATTTAAAAACATATTAACTATATGTATTACTGTGTTAGAGTGTCATTTCGTGTCATTTTGGTTGGCGGTGTGCCCCAGGATTTTGCAAATGTAAAAGGTGTGCCACGGCTCAAAAAAGGTTGGGAAACACTGTCTTACATAATGCTGCCTCTTAAATTCCTGTGATAAACTTGAGATAAAAAAGTGTGAGCTCTTTGCACTTTTACTCCTCCAGCCATCATAAAAGTAACTTCCATGCTTTGATAATACAATCCAATCAAAAATAATTTTTTCTCAATGTCTTGGTTTTTAGACCTTTTCCTGGGATTATTTGAGGTGTTGATTCAGAAAATTGGATTGGTTAGACCACAATAGGTCACGCAATGGGTGAAGCCCTTGGGCCGGCAGGATTTGCTGACTGACAGGTCAGGTCAGCGGTTCGAATTCGGGGAGAGCAAGTTGAGCTCCCCCTGTTAGCTCCAGCTCCCCATGCGGATACATGAGAGAAGCCTCCCCGAAGGATGGTAAAACATCAAACATACGAGCGTCCTTTGGGCAATGTCTTTGCAGACGGCCAATTCTCTCACACTAGAAGTGACTGGCAGTTTCTCAACTCGCTCCTGACACCAAAAAAAATCTGCTCTAGTGTCTTAGATACGGTTATCATGATTTCTTATGGGTGAGCAGATGAAGACTGGTATATGGCATGTATCTGTATGTTCTGTATCTCAAAAACATAAACTAGAGCTGATAGGAGGAAACTATTAGAATCAGCAGGTCAAATATACCCAGAAACGGGGCTTACATTTAAGGTACCAAAATGTGTGTTGGTCAGTGTAATAAATTGGAAAAGATGGTTAGCACTATTATTCAAACTACATTTTTAATCATGCCTGGAAGCAAACTGCTAATATTAGTTTTCTAATTAAAATGTGGCAAACTGATTAGGAAGGCAGAAATATGGTTCCATTCCTTAAATCATGCTTTGACTTTCTATCTTTCAACTGAACTTAAACATTGTATACTTCATTGATGGTCACTAGATGGCAATGCACATCTTTTGCTTAGACTTAGAGGGCAATATTTATGATAATTTAGTTGCTGTTTTCAGACTTTTAGCTGATTGCTTTTCATAATCATGATACTCAACATCACATGCTTTTTTTGACATGATTATCACAGTGGGGCTCAAAAACAGGAAATAATGTCAGTTTGATTTCTTTATTAATGTGTAGGTGTGTATAACGAAATAATGGAAGCAGTCCAGTGAGCCCAATAGCCTAATAGGGTTCCAAGGGTTGTTTTTTTAAAAAAATTCCTGGAGCATATTAAAGTTGAGAAAGATTAGCATAGTATTTTTATTTCTGTAAAATAAGAGATTTGGCCAAAAGCCAAAATAAGATTTTATTTTAAAATGCATCACTGCAAGATTATCACAGCTGTAGAGGAAAACTGGAGCTGCAGTGGCGCAGCGGGTTAAACCACTGAGCTGCAGAACTTGCTGACCAGAAGTTTGGCGGTTTGAATCCGCCAAATAAAAGCATATAAATACAATCAAAACATTAAAAACATAGTGCCTCTAGACCAGGGGTAGGGAACCTATGGCTCGGGAGCCAGATGTGGCTCTTTTCATTATTACATCTGGCTCTCCAGACCAGCCTGGGCCTCGGTTTCCCAGCATGCACCGGAGAGGAGTGATGCAAACTTTCTCTTTTTCTTTCATTCTTTTTCCTCCCTCTCCCTACCTTCTTTCCTCCCTCTTTGTTCCTTCCTCTTCTTTCCTTCTCTCCTTCCTTTTCCCTCCCTCTCTCCCCTTCTTTCTTTCCTCCATTCTCCCTCTTCCTCCTCCTCCCTGTCTTCCTTTTTCCCCTTCACCCTTTCCTTCTCCTTCTCTCCTTCCTTCTTTCCTCCATTCTCCTCCTTCCTTCCTTCCGTTTCACCCTTCCCTTCTCTCCTTCCTTCTTTTCTCCATTCTCCCCTCTTCCTTCCTCTTCTATTCTTTTCCCCCAAGTCTTCCTTTCCTTCTCCTTCCCTCTCTCTCCCCCTTTCTTTTCTTCTTTTTCCTTTGTTATTTTACTTTTTCCTCACTCCCTTTCTTTTCTTTTCCCCACCCTTTCCTTTTTCCCCTTCCCATTTCCTCTTTTCACCTCGTCTCTCTCCTGCTTTTTGTTTCTTCCTTTTCCATAGTTCGTTCTTCTTTTCTTTCTTCCTCTCCCCCTCCCTCCTTTATTTCCTCTTTCTTTCTTTCCCCCTTCCTTCCGTCTTCTCTTCCTTCCCAGAGTCCTGAGCATGCCTTTTGCAGAGCCAGGTCTGAAGTGTCCTGTCATTCTGCCAGGGAAATCCTTTTCTCCTAGTGTGTACGTATATACTCACATTTAGTTGAATTCAGTCTTATAATATATTATATATATTATACGGCTCTCACTGAAATAAATTTCCTAATATTTTGCTTTCATGGCTCTCTGAGTCAAAAAAGGTTCCCGACCCCTGCTCTAGACCCTAAGCTCAATGTCATGGAATCCTAGGTAAATCCTGGAACTTGTGGTTTTACAGGGTCTTTAGCCAAAGAGTTGTTGTTCAGTCGCTTTCGACTCTTCGTGACCTCATGGACCAGCCCATGCCAGAGCTCCCTGTCAGCCTTTACCACCCCCAGCTCCTTCAAAGTCAAGCCAGTCACTTCAAGGATACCATGCATCCATCTTGCCCTTGGTCGGTCCCTCTTCCTTTTTCCTTCCGTTTTCCCCAGCATCATTGTCTTCTCCAAGCTTTTCTTCTCATGATGTGGCCAAAATACTTCATCTTTGCCTCTACTATCCTTCCCTCCAGTGAGCAGTCGGGCTTTATTTCCTGAAGTATGGACTGGTTGGATCTTCTCGCGGTCCAAGGCACTCTCAGAACTTTCCTCCAACACCACAGTTCAGAAGCATCTATCTTCCTTCACTCAGCCTTCCTTATGGTCCTGCTCTCACATCCGTAGGTTACTATGGGGAATACCATTGCTTTGGCTATGTAGATTGATGTCTCAACAATTCACTATTTCATTGAGATTGGTCATTGCTCTCCTCCCAAGCAGTAAACGTCTTCTGATTTCTTGGCTGCAGTCATCTTTGCGCCTAGAAATACAAAGTCTGCCACTGCCTCCACGTTTTCTCCCTCTATTTGCCAGTTATCATTCAGCCCGGTTGCCATATTCTTGGTATTTTTATGTTTAACTGCAACCCAGCTTTTGCACTTTCTTTCACTTTGGTTTGAAAGCTCCTCGGCTCCTCCTCACTTTCAGGCATCAAAGTGGTATCATCTGCATATCTAAGGTGGTTAATGTTTCTTCCAGCAATTTTAACTCCAGCCTTGGATTCCTCAAGCCCTGCAAGCCCCTTGCTATTCCCAGCCCTATTTCCAGAGCAGAAGCTTTAGCCCCGCCCTTCTTGGTGCCTATCATCCCTTAGCCACGCCCCCCGAGCCCCAGGTCTCCGCCCCCTTTCAGTCGCTCCCCCTCTTCTCACTGAAGAGCGCTCCTGCGCCTGCGCGTTGCCAGGCCTCTTGGCGCAACCCCTCGCCGAGCCGGAGTGGGCGGGGACGGCGCGTGCCTCTCTCTCTCGCTTTCTGTGTATGTCTGTATCTCCGTGGGAGAGCCGCGGCTGCCTGTCTGCGCCAACGGACCCCAACGGCTGCGGCAGGGGCTGAGGTGAGCGCGTGCCTTTGTGTTGAGGAGAGGCCCCGTTGCTGGGGAGATTGAAGTAGAGGGAGGGGGGAGGGAAGGAAGGAGGAAGGAACGGCAGGGGCTGCTGCTGCTGTTCCTCCTTTCGCCCTTCCTCCCCCCGCCCTCCTCAGTCAATGTTTTGTTTTGAAGTGAACCTCTGAGGCATCACCTAGCGCCACTTCTAAATAGGCCTGGGCCTGGAAAGACAGGCCGGGGCTGGGCTGGGCAGGGGGCCCACCCTCTAGCTGGCAAGGGAGACACCCTCGTCTTCGTTTAGAACCCGGGTTGGCCTCATTCACACGTGCTTCCCCCCTCAGAAGCGTGTCAACTGCCTTTTGGCCTCGCCTCTGTCCCTGGCTGTTTGCAAGGCAGGCATGCAAGTCATCTCACCCTCGCCCAGTGGCAGGACGTGATCAGAGAGCCTATGAAGGAAGGAATGGAGGGAGTTGTCCAATACAAGGACTAAATCAAAACACAATGGCCATCGAAGAGCTCCAAAGGGAATTAATACACTCTTTATTTTCCAGGTGCAAAGCTTACTTTTGCCAAGGCGAAGGGAAACTGAGGAACTGAAGTTGGAAGCTTTGGTAAAGGCGAGGTGCCGCTTGACCTGGGCAAACTTGGATCCTTCAGGTGTTTTGGACTTCAACTCCCACAATCCCGCAGTTGAGGGGCAAAAAGGGCTGTTGGGAATTGTGGGAGTTGAAGTCCAAAACACCTGAAGGACCCAAGTTTGCCCAGGCCTGCTGTAGTAGAGCAAGCACAGTTTGACACCGCTTTAGCTGCCATGGCTCAATGTTTTGGTCTGATGGTTACGTTTTATTTTTATGCTATGCAGTGTTTTGTCTAAATCAGTGTTTCCCAACCAGTGTGCCATAAGCAATCATCAGGTGTGCCTTGGGAAATTGGCACTCTCCCCCCTCCTTGCAGCCCCCTCACAGGTTTCCAAGAAACAAATTGAGCCTCTCCGCTTGGAAATGTTTTTTTTTTTAACTATTTTACTGGATTTTTTTGAGTCCCCCTCCCAAGGAATTGTTTATAACAGCTTCATGACAACCATAGTTAACTGGAAGCAAGTTTCACTCAGGCTCACACAAGCTCTATGAGGAGCGGCTTGAAGAGCTGGACATGTTTAGCCTGAAGAAGAGAAGGCTGAGAGAAGACATGATAGCCATGTATAAGTATGTGAGAGGAAGTCATATCTATGTTGTGTTCATCGAAACAGGCCCAGGTTTCACACTCAGTGTATAAATACATTTAAAAACATATTAACTATATGTATTACTGTGTTAAGAGTGTCATTTTGTGTCATTTTGGTTGGTGGTGTGCCCCAGGATTTTGTAAATGTAAAAAATGTGCCGCGGCTCAAAAAAGGTTGAAAAACACTGGTCTAAATGTTCATCGCTTTTGAGTCCTGATCTGGGAGAAAAGCAGGATAGAAATAATTATAATAATAACAACTATAACTTAGACCAGGCCTGGGCAAACTTCGGCCCTCCAGGTGTTTTGGACTACAACTCCCACAATTCCTAACAGCCTACCAGCTGTTAGGAATTGTGGGAGTTGTAGTCCAAAACACCTGGAGGGCCGAAGTTTGCCCAAGCTTGATTTAGACCATTTTGACCGGGGTGAGTTTGGGAATGGCTTTCAAATGCCACTGTTCCAGTCTTGGATGAGGGAAGTAAAATTCCTCGCCAGGTATTGAGGGCTAGTTTGCTATTAAGAGAGTCACAAGATAAACATGAAGGCACACCCATACATCTAAGTATACAAACTTTTTTTAAAATAACAAGTTGAACTGTTTGGATTCCAGGGTTTAATTTGATATCCTGGAATTAAATTTGAGACCTTGATTGGTACATATAAAGCTAAGCTCCCCACCACCACACACAATATTTGGTGTTATTCTTATGACAGGTCTCCCAAGTCTGGGAATTGGCTTTGGATAAACTTGAGTTTTGGGATACATCTCTACATTTTACTTCATGAATAGCTTAAGTCCAGGTTATTTCAACCGTATCTACAAACCTGATAGAAATCTACGATCATCTGAGGGGGGCTTTCTCTCTGTTCCACCACCAGCCCAAGCATATTTGTTGGGAGCAAAGAAGAGCCCTGCTCAGTCCTTACTTCCCAGACTTTGGAACTCCCTCTCAAGAGAGACCAGGATGGCCCCATCCCTGCTTACCTTTTGCAAGCAGGTAAAGCTGTTTGTTTGCCAACAGACATTTGGGGGAGGATGAGGCACACACTGCTGGGGAGGCTTTGGGTGGGATTTGGGGAGGGGGCGTTTAGTTTTTCAATGAAATTTTAATTGTATTTGTGTTTTAACTTGTACCAACTCACTAATATTTTATTGTCTTTTTAATGTTTGTATCTGTCTTATTTTCAATTTTAATTAAGTGTGTTAGATGATTGTAAGTTACCTTAAGATCCTATGGGGAGAAAGGTGGGATATAAATAGAGTTGATAATAATGATTACAGCAACACTAATTGTAGATGTGGCACAAAATATCATCCCATGCCCAAGCAGGGGCAGAGAGGCAGTTCTCAGTTGCCTACTGGAATTGAGACCTAAAGCAGAGAACGACAAATTGATCTGCTTTTGTCATATTCTCCAATAAGGAACAATACTAATTACAGATATTTGTGCAATTGTCTCTTCATGTCATTGTCTCTAGGTAACGTCTGTGAACTCAACAAAAAGCTGTGCAGACTGTTAATAAGCCAAAATGCTTGGCAGAAGACCCAGAAAAAGCCCTCAGGTGAAGGGTCAGGCTGCAGCTGCTGCAAAACAGGTATCTATTTTCTGCTGAACATGCTGGGACTAGTTGGAATGCCTTGTTCATTCTGTTTGAGCAATTTTTGTTGTGTTACTAGAGAAGTGGGGAGCCTGTGGCTTACTAGATACCAGGCTCTGATTCTCATTCCTTGCCCGATTGATGTTGGGAGCAGTAGTTCAACATCTAGAAGGCCACAGTTTAATCAGCACATTACTATGATTCAAAGTTACTGTGGAAAATTTTGTGCCATTTGTTTCAGTCACAGTAGATAAATGGTGTAATTTTAGCATTGTGTTGCAAGTGCATGAGCACTCATTACAGATGTTGATTCAAGAAAACTGAAAATAGGTGTGTCCAGCCCTTTGTAGAAGCAGGCTTCCTTGAATTTCAGTCAACCCTGGCAGTTATTAAGCCAGGGATTTTTAGACTTATAGGAAGGCTATACACTGCCAAGTGTTTTTATCCTTTCAATTTGTGACCTGATGAGTCATTCTTTTATTAAATGTTGACTTGCAGTCAGCATTTGCTTTCCGCTTCTGGATGCCTGGAAAATGACTGATAACTGAGATGCTTGGGGACACTGCTGTCCTTCACAACTAAATTGGAATACTTAAACTGCTAATGTTACTGTGAACTGACATTAGCAGTAATGCTGCTAAGTCAGCAGCTGCTTTCAATTCAGTATTGTGTTGCAGGGGACTCTGAGTGCTTGGTAGGGATGTATGGGGCAGATTATTTTTTAGTACTGTCTTTTTAACCATAGACTCAATACCCATGGTTTCACTTGCTCATGCTTCAAAAAAGCATTTCCTCCCTGGAAGTGTTGAGGCCTCTGTAGGTCCTTGAGTTCAGTTTTATGATAATGTTCTGGCCTAAGTATACTATAGAAAAGCACTGGATGATCTAAAGAGACTCATAAGTAGAAGTGTTAGTGAGTCTGGTGCTATTTTGTGGAATGCTTCTTACTTAAGTATAATAAAAATATAAGACTTGCTGTTAGCTGATGATTCAGGTATCCACTGTGAGTCTTGGAAAATTTTCCTGTGAATATACAAATTTTACTGTACTTTAAAGCAAGCAATAAAATGTCATTAGGGTAGAGAGGAACCAAAGTTCTGCCTAGGATAACCTCCCCAGTGAAACGGAATCCATCAGCTGGTTAGGGCCCTTCCACACTGCCTTTTATTCCAGGATCTGATCCAAGGTTATCTGCTTTAAACTGGACTATAATGAGTCCCCACTGCCAGATAACCTGGGATAAACAGATAATCTGGGATCAGATCCCTTACAGATCACCTTGTGCAGCCCAAGGCTCAACAACCAGCTAACAATGACCATTTTTTTATCTGACTCCATTATGCCTAGTCTGAAAGGGTGAAGTCTGATTGACCCCAGGAATAAGGGATGATTAGAAAGTTGGACAGCATCAAAGAGCTGTTTAGAACAATGCTAGTAGAGAAAGTAGCTATGTAGGCTGGAAACATCACATACTGCAGTGAAGAAAAAGCTTTCCAACTTGTTAGTGAATCTGGCCTTTCAAATGGGAGAAATGAGAAGAAAGCCTAAGTTCCCAACAGTTTGATCTATCCTGATATCCAAGAACTTAAAATGGTGGCATTTTGGTTTTGCCCAATTTGGGCTTATAGAATTTCTCCCTGCAAATGAGTAACTTATGAGGTAAAAGTGGGGAGATCTGAATTCTTTAGCAAACAAAGGAATTTTAAAGCTTTGGTTAAATCACAGGTAGAAAGCATGCTAGAGAGCAAAATTGCAAAATATAAAATATTACAAAATATGTATAATATATTGCTATTTGTTGGTAGTTTCCCATCCAAGTACTGTCCTACTACTACTAATAATAATTTTATTTTCTACCTGCCTTTCCTCATAGTTTGAGGTGGGTTAATAAACTGTCCCTGTTTATTTTCCAAGATCAGATGAGATCTGGTCCTTTGATGTACTTAAATGGCTTAGTAATAAGGTACCGAACATAATATTTTAGTATCTTAATATATAGAAATCTATGAACTATCCCCAGAATTAGACATGTTCACAAGAGACCCTTTACAATTAATGTAATGTATGTTCATTTATAATTAAACCATCCCATTGATTTTAGTCCCATTTTAAGGAGAGTCAGTATGGTATAGTGGTTTGAGTGTTGGATTATGATGCTGGAACCCTGCTTAGGCATGGAAACCCATTGGGTGACTTTAAAACTGTCACATTCTTTGGACCTCAGAGGAAGGCAAACGCAAGGTCCCCCTGAACAAATTTTGCCAAGAAAACCATTTGTAGCTGGTTCATTTCAACTTCTATTTGTCTCAGTTGTAAGCAATCAGACCTCTTACCATAACACTTCTGCAATTATGAAGTACATGCCCTCAAAGTTTGTGGAGTTCTTACATATATTTGACATGTGGGAGTTAAAAAGCCAGCAACATATTTAAGAAATAACAATATATGAAAAAGCTTCAGCTTTCAAGCCACAGCAAAACATAACAATTTTATTATTAAATGGCAAATGCATATGTTCTTCTTTTTTAACAGAAATTGTCAGGATAGGTCTCCCGGGAAATAAAAAACCAAACAAATACCTTGAATTTATTTATTGATTGATTGATTGATCACGCTTCTATGCCGCCACTCACGGAGAGGCTCGGGGCGGCTCACAAAAGCCGTACAGGCGAATAAAAACAACAACAGTGGTAAAAAGAACAACCGATCGGTAAATAAAGTAGTACAATAGTTAATTCCCCTTTTCATAGAAAACAACACCACATTTCTTGTTATGATTATTGTTAGCTGTTATTATCAATTATTTTTGCTAGCTTTGACAAACTTAGCAGGAAAGCTATAATGACATGGCAGCCTGAATTTAGTATTTTACCAGACTGCATTTGATTGGAATTCTGACTCATAATTTTTACTCATAATGAGGAGAGGAGATCAGTGTTATGAAAATAAGATGGGATTTAATGCTACACTTTCCCTTTTCTTTCTCTGGTGTACTTCAAAGAGATTACTTTTATGTCAGGCATACTGCACCATGGCTGGGATAGAGAGGTTTAAGAAGCCATAATCATAAACAAAAACAGTTGTATTAATATGGTCATCAATGCAACATGGATATTGTAGTTGTTAGTGTAAATTGCCTGTTTTTACTTAACCCCCTCCCCGGCTTCAGCTTGGACTTTTGTAGAGTTTAATCCTGAAGAGGTTATGCTGGATCTTGGGGATGCTGAGGACCTAGAAGCAGAGCTGGCTGCTATCACTGGAGAAAACTTGCCTACTGGGAATACAAAGCCTAAAGGAAAAAGTAAGCTCATTTTCTAGAAAATACTGTTTAACATAAAAAGATACCTATTTTGAAATTCTATTTAGGATATATATATATATATATAGAGAGAGAGAGAGAGAGAGAGAGAGATTTATCTATATATATCCTCTGAAACTTGGTAGCACTTACTTTGAGAATGCATCTGTAGGACTAAATAATGCTTTTGCTTCCCCCCCCCCCCTACAACTATTAATGAAACCCTCATACATGAACAAAGTTTCATAGAGTCCTTCTGCATATGACTGTTCAGAAGTAAGATCAGAGCAGTTCAGTGAAACATACTGAAAGAAAATGCATATAACGGAGATAGGCAACTTAAGATGCCCAAATTTTGGGGTTTCCACTCCATCAGCCCTACCCAGCACAGCCTGTGTGTGATGGTAGTGCAGCTCAGTAGCACCTGGACAATATTTGTGGAAACTATAGCAGCAAACAGTGAATTGAGCAATAGGAGTCAAATGGAGCAGTTGAGTCTAAAGATTGAACAGATGGCGGAGTGTGATTGAGGAGAGGAGATGATAATAATAATATAAAAATAGGAGGGGTGATCTAAAGATGAGTTTTAAAACTCATGATCAAGATTTTACAAAGGTAATAAGAGAGAAACAGTGGAAATGACTTGATAGTGATTTTTCAACACAGCTAGCAGACTAGGAAGTAAATCAGGGGTCCTCAAACTTTTTAAACAGAGGGTCAGGTCACAGTCCTGGATTATAATTTGGAGGACTGGATTATAATTTGAAAAAAGCATGAATGAATTCCTATGCACACTGCACATATCTTATTTGTAGTGCAGAAAAGCCCACTTTAAAACAATACAATAATTAAAATGAAGAACAATTTCAACAAATATAAACTTATTAGTATTTTAATGGGTTGATGTGATAGGATTGTTGTTGTTGTGTGCTTTCAAGTCATTTCAGACTTAGGTTGACCCTGAGCGAGGGCTGGGTAAATGACCCGGGCCTTAGTTTGAAGACCCCTGTAATACATTTTGAGGCTAAATCTGAAAAGCATCAAGTTTTAGATCCCCTTATTTATTAAATGTACTCTTAATGGGCTATTGCATTTTTGGCCAGATCATTTATTTCCCTCTCCTCACTACTTTCCATAAACTGCAGTGACCTGAGCCCAACACAAGTTCTAACCAGTTGTTGTTTTATTGAATTTATATGCCAACCTTATTTCAAAATGAGAACCAAGCCACAGCCCTTTGTTATTGAAACTACTTCATAAATTAAAATGAACACTTCAGTAGCACAGAAAAAGTGTTAGATGGAAGTTGAGAAAGATAGAGGGAACATAAAGAAAACCTAAACATATTCTTTTTCTGATTGTGTTTTGCCATTATTGTTTCATGAATTTTTAAGTAACCAAGGTGCAGAAAATATCAGATGAATGCCACAAAGATGGTGCTTAGAATCAAAGAGTTGGAAGAGACCTCGTGGGCCATCCAGTTCAGCCCCCTGCCAAGAAGCAGGAAAATCACATTCAAAGCACCCCTGACAGATGGCCATCCAGCCTCTTCTTAAAAGCCTCCAAAGACGGAGCCTCCACCACACTCTGGGGCAGAGAGTTCCACTGCTGAACATATCTTTCTCACAGTCAGGAAGTTCTTCCTAATGTTCAGATGGAATCTCCTTTCCTGTAGTTTGAAGCTATTGCTCCATTGCGTCCTACTCTCCAGGGCAGCAGAAAACAAGCTTGCTCCCTCCTCCCTATGACTTCCTCTCACATATTTATACATGGCCATCATGTCTCCTCTCAGCCTTCTCTTCTGCAGGCTAAACATGCTCAGCTCTTTAAGCCACTCCTCATAGGACTTGTTTTCCAAACCCTTGATCATTTTAGTCGCCCTCCTCTGGACACATTCCAGCTTGTCAACATCTCCCGTCAATTATTGTTAGAGGTTAATACTTTATTGGGAAATTGTGGCAGTCTAAACATCAGATTAAACTGGTTACACTGACTCTTTCCTTTTGTTTGTTGACTTGGATGTAATCCACCTAACAGTCCAGATAACAGAAAAAATGCTTGCTAAAAAACAAGTATTTACAGTTTTTGATGTTATTAAGATGCGGAATAGGCTCCTGTTAGCTTTCTTTTCAGGCATAATTGTAAATGTCAATGATTTCTGTGTAATTTCAAGCATTTTCCCTTGTGCCTTCAAGCAAAACATCAGATGTTTGAGGTGGGGTTTGATTAGCTAAATATTGGTTTGAGTTAGCAGCTATCCTTATTTCCCACATCAGACATCTCCAGCCTGATTCCCTCCAGATATTTTAGAGTATATCAGTTCCAGATAACAAGTTCACTGGTTGAGAATTGTGAGTGAAAATCTGAAACGTCTAGAGAGAAGAATTATCGTAAATGCTTAGATATTTCCCCCCATAGTTTCCTAGTGTATCTAATGAAGGAAGGCAAGGAAAGAAGCTAGTAGATACCACCCTAGGTTTTTTTTTTAGCTGAGAAGAAATGGATAAAATTAAGTGAATTTCATGTATTTAATTACGACAATTAAAAGATTTACGTCCAAAGATTTTTTTTCTCTGAACCTCAGGATTTCTTTCTTGATTTTTATCAGCCCCTCTCCCAATGGATCATATTGAAAAAATGGCTGCTGAGTGCATGAAGGACCTGAATGAAGATGATGATGAAGGTCTGGAGGAAGATACCGAACTTTTGGTATATATGGGATTCTTTTGTAAAGGTGTTTTTCTTAGTGCAAAGAAGAGTACAACTTACAGTGAAGGTTGCTTATAGAATTTCTGTATAATATGCTGGTGTGATGCAATTACTTATTTGTACTAGGCTATAACTCTTACGATTCCAACTGCCATGCCTGCTTGCCCTTTGACTTTTCCCCTCAGATTGAAGCAGAAGCAGGAAAGGCGGAAGAAGGGAAGTTGCTCACATTTGTCCATGTGATAAGGAAATGTAATTTCCTGAGGTTAGCATTCAGTGTTGTAGGTGGAGCAAATTTAGCCACAGCATTATAAAGTTTGAGGGCAAAGTGGCATAAATCAATAACCTTTTTACTGATTTTGTAAGAATGAAGTTCACATTAGGAGACAAGCATTGCTAATGTTTCAAATGTGAATGGCTTGCCCTTAGGAATGTAGAAGCCCTGAGAAAATGGCACACAAAGCTAGATAATCTCTGTGGGCTTATTTTTAATACTGTTTCACCCCTTGAAGTATATATACGATAATACATCATCCTTATATTAAAATAATTTTTATATTCTTCAAGATGGAGTCCTAAAGGGGAAATAGTGTATGTAATGCCATAATCAATAAATATATGGGTCAGAAATATCATGGGGTCCTTTTGAATTGTGTTTTATCCCATTTGTCAGTTTTAAACTTTGCAAATCACCAACTGAATTCAGACAAGAATGATGTTATGTAAGGTCTTGTCCTGAATATAGTTAGCGAGTGATAGGTCGCTCAACAGGACAAAGCTGAAAATAATGTGTGTGCAATACTGTTCTCTTCGGTTACTTTATAGCTGTGAAGCACTCCAGAAATAACCTCATATAGACGTTTTTGATGAAATGAGAAGTGTATTGGTCCTTAAATAATGTGTTTAGCTGGTGATTCAGCATGTAAGACATTCATACACAACATTTGTTCTAATTCTAAAAGCTGTACACCAGGGCTGGAATGGAATTGCTTTCTTGCTGATTTTTATTAGATAAGGGGTGGCTTTGTGCATGAATAGTATATAGGGTTTCATGGAATAACAATTTTCTATCTCTGAAAATTATGTTTGTCTTTGTCAAGTAAGGCAGATCCTTTATTCATGTCCTATGCTGACTTTCTTAAAAAATTGCAGTTGGTTTGAACATAAAAGGAATTCCATTTGATTCAGAGTAAGAGACTTCAAGGCCCTGTCACTGAATTTTAGCAGTTGAGATACGTGAAATTATTATTATTACTATTGCTATTATATTTATTTGTCCCATTTTCCTCACAAAATTAGGACTCAAAGTAGCTTACAATTTAAAAGAACAATTACAAATGTACAGAAATTGAATATTAAAAGCCATTTAAGCCTCCAGTTATAAAATAAATCGCAATTAAAAAGATACAAGCAATTTAAAACAGATCAGTCCACCCAGATCCATCTTTCAAAATGTTCTGTTTTACATAGTAATCAGAATAAAACGGGGTTTGCCTGTCAGTGGAAGGGCAAGGAGGAAGCCATTCTGGCATTTCTAGGGGAGTCGTTCCAGAGCCTGGGGAAGCTACCAAGAAGGCCCTCTATCTCTAGTGTTTGCAACAGTGGTGTAATTGAGGGAAAGACTGCTTGATGATCTCAGGGCCTGGGCAGGTTTATACAGGGAAATACAGTCTACCACATTGGGCTTTATAGGTCAGAAACAGCACCTTGATTTATGCCTGGAAACAAACTGGTATCTTGTGGAGCTGTTTTAGTAGGGCAGTAGCCCAGTTGCTACTCTTTGGAGGAGCTAAAGTTTCCAAACACTTTTCAAGGGCAGTCCCAAGTAGGTTACAGTAGTCCAAAGAGGATATAATTAAGGTATGTACCACCCTGGCCAAATTTGACATCTCAAGGAACAGGTAAGCTTTAAATGTGCAAAAGCTCTCCTAGTCCTGCTGCAGAAGATGGTGCTTCTAGTTTTACGCTATCCAGGAGTACCACTTGGGGGGAAAATTCTAGGTGGCTCCTTGCAAATGCAATAGTAGCTAGAAAAACCAATTTCTTAGCTGCCTGCACTGCCATGAAGAAGGCCTTCAAATAGGCTTTAGCCAGTCATACTTGTTCCAGTTCTACTCCATAAGAGGGAATGCTCAGGAACTATTATACTTACTGCCATGGCAATTTCCCCTTTTTAGAGGCCACCCAGAGCTGCTGACATGACAAGAAAATCCCAAAAGCGACCAGGAATCCATCCAGACCCACCAGCCTTCTGGGGTGGAGTAGCCTAATCAGTTTTGCAGCCCTGCATAGGTTCCATGTCCCAGTGAATCTAAACCTGGAGAAAGGTCATTCATACTTAGATCAGCATTATCACATCCAACACAGAACACACGGTCCAGACAGAGTATGCCTGTGGTTGGCATGGAGGCCATGAAGTCCTGAGCCACTCCTTATAGAGCAGTCTCAGCATGGATGTTGAAATCTACTAACAGTGTTAGTTGCAGAAACCCGAGACCAACCTCAAGACCACTCCCACTCGTCCAAGAATAAAAGACTGTTGAGCAGTTGGGTAATAAACCAACAGAATCCCTATTCTGTTTCTGTTGCCCACCATTGGATAGTTGTTCTGTGGTTTGTTTTAACAGGGAAATTAAAATAGACATAGGCATTATGTGGCAACAATTGTACTGATTCTTGCTCTAGGCAGAGTTGCAGGAAGTTCTCGGAAAGGAAAATGGAGAAGAAAGCAACGATCATGAGACAGAAACAATGGACGTATCTTCTCCAGCCACAGAAGAACATTCTGATCTTCAGACACAGGTAGGTGAAAATTCTCACTTTAAGCCTGAAAATGTGAAAGGAATATAAAGACTATCGATTTTACCATTCAGTGCATTAATCATACCATCTCGCCAACCTGGTGATTTCAGATTATTTGAGTTATAGCCCCATATGATCCTGACCACTAGCCATCTTTTTTATATATATATATATATATATATATATATATATATATATATATATATATATATATAAACAATTTTTTTTTATTTTAACACACACAAAAAAAAAAACATACCAAACACTCACAGAACATTTACAATTCCCACCACCAACACGAGGATTATTTCCTTTTATATATTCATTTCCTATGGAGACAATCTTTATATCTTTATACCTTTCCATTCTATATACTATATAACATTTGTATCCTATTTCTTATGGCTTGATCTCCAGAATGATTCATAATATGATTCTTTACCCTTATCCATCTTTCTTCCATTTCTCTCATTCTATTTTCATTAACTTTTGAAGCATTTAATTTCACATTCATAATTTCAAATTCCATTTGTTCCACCATATAATGATACCATTTATTTACTGTCCATTTTGATTTATCTTTCCATCCTAATACTATTACTGCTTGAGCACATTCTATTATTACTTCTTTTATTTCCCTATCATTTTCTGTTTTCTCCATTTTTCCTATTACCGCTATTTCCTTTGTTATGACCCACTCATTTCCTAGGATTTGTTTTGACTGATTTTGTATAGTCTGCCAAAAATATTGTATATATTCACATTCCCACATCATGTGCATAAATCGCCCTTTCTGATGGCATCCATGCCAGCACTGACTACTCCCCTTTTTATAGTAGTATGCTAATTGACAGGGTGTACGATACCATTTATGAAGTATTTTCTTCCTCATTTCTCGTACTTTGGTATTCCTTTTCATCCCTATAATCTCTACCACATTTCTCATCTCTTGTTCCGTAATTTGTAGCTCCATTTCCCACATACCTTCCAAATCTCGTATTGTACCTCCATCTGCCTCTAATAGCATTGTATATATATTGCTGGCCTGTGCCTTCATTCCTTCCCATTTGTCTCATTATCTTTTCAAAGGCAGTATCTTCACTCTTAACCATATTAATATTATCTTTTATTCTACAGTATAAACTGATTGCTCTTATCTGCAGCCAATTTTCTTGTCCAAGCCATTGTTTAATTCTATTCTCCCTTACCATTCCCTCTTTGTTATATAATTGTTCTACCCTCTCTATTCCCTTTTCCTTCAATATCTGGATATTTCTATTCATATTTGATTCCTTATCCTTATTAATTATCCATACTTTTGACATTTTGGATTTTAAGCTACTTATTCTCCCTTGCCATTTCTTCCACACTTGCATAGTTCCTTCCATTGGTCCTATTAATTTATCTATATTTCTTTTATCCCATTTTCTAAAAATTATTTCTTCACAACTAACTCCATTCATTTCCTTTTCAAATCTCACCCATTTTTTATTAGTCACTTGTAGTTCTATTACTCTTTCAATTTGGAAGGCATCACTATATAGCTCTAGGCATGGACATCCCCATCCTCCTTTCATTTCTTTTGCAATTATCAATTTTTTCCTTACTCTTGGTCTTTCCCCCTTCAACCCAATTATTTAATTTCCTATCCCATTCCTTTAATTTTGCCATCGGAGGAGTTCCTGGGAGACCCTGAAATAGATACATCATTTTTGGAATTATCAATATTTTCAATGCCCTTATCCTAGACATCTGTCTCAAATTCTTATTCTTCCACCCACTCATTTGTTTTAACATTCTCTTCCATACCGTTTTGTAATTTCCGTCTATTATTTTATCAAATGTCTTATATATCCAAATTCCCAGGTACTTCATCTTTTTTATTCCCAATTTTAATCCTGATTCCTTCCTTATCTCTAATTGTTCCCTCGGGGGCGTATTGATAAATAATATCTCTGATTTTTCCATATTAACTGATAGCCCTGAATCTTTTTTAAACTCCCTCAAGATTATTTTAATTGATTTAATCATTTCCCTTGGTCTCTGTGTTAAAATTATTGCATCATCCGCATACAAGTTCAATTTCAACTCCTCCTTCCTCCCAATCTTATACCCTTCCCATGTTTCATCCATCTTTATTTTATATGCTAGGGGTTCTATTGCCAGAGCAAATAACATTGGGGATAACGGACACCCTTGTTTGGTACCATTTTCGATTTGAATGTTTTCCGTTCTTTGTCCATTCACTCTAATACAAGCCTTATTCTCCCTATATACATTTTTGATCATTTCACAGAAGTTATTACCCAAATTTAGTTCTTTATATAATCTATGCAAATATTCATGATTTACTTTGTCAAAAGCTTTATATACATCTAACTTTAAAATTGACAATTTTGTTTTTGTTTTTGTCGCATGGCAAATCGCATTAACAACATTTCTTATTGGTTCACTGATTCTCCGCCCTTTGACAAACCCATATTGGTCTTTTCCTATAATCTTTGGTAAAATAACTTCCAATCTATTTGCTATAATTTTCATGACCACTAGCCATCTTGACTGGGGCTGCTGGGAGTTTTTTGACAATGGGGGACACCTGATTTCCTAACCTACATATAATATGGTTTTAAAAACTTCTGATAGATT
Organism: Anolis apletophallus; assembly: GCA_030556195.1. Classification (NCBI taxonomy): domain Eukaryota; kingdom Metazoa; phylum Chordata; class Lepidosauria; order Squamata; family Anolidae; genus Anolis; species Anolis apletophallus. The sequence continues at coordinate 89,464,637 of JARBWK010000005.1, read as the reverse complement.
GAAACATTAAAAAAAACCATGTGTGCATGGATATCCAGAAGCAAAAGTTATCTTTGCAGAGGGAGGGAGTTAGGAGTAGCCCACCCACCAGATGTAAGGCTCTTTGGCTATGTAGGGGCCTCCATGGGAGGAAGCTTTTACATATAGCCACCATATACAGGAGCAGGGTTTATTGTAGCTTGGTCCTACTTCCCCAAGGGGCCTGCTGGCTGCCCAGGCCACCTGTGCTCCAGAAGAAAAGCAGGAGTGTGCTAGGACTCTCCAAATTGGAGGAAGGTGAAGTGGGCTGCCCCACCACCCAAGGAATTCCACATGTGTGTGAAGGCCCTGCACTGGGGAAGATGGGGGGGGGGTGTATGTGTGGGAATGGCGCCCAGAAACACACAGGAGCTTTGCAATACCAGTCAGGTGAGGAAGGAGAGTGATAGGCCCTATCCCTCTTGGTGGGAAAGGGAGAGCAACATGAGTCAGGGTGAAAGAGTGTGTGATGGCAGCTTCTCTGTAAGCCAAGGGGTTTCCTCTCCCCACTGCCTGCTCTTCAATGGAAATTGATCTAATGAGCTAGGGGAGAAAGCATTAGATAATGAGAGCTGCTCAAGTGGTGTGATGACTGATGAGGAGAAAGAGTGGTGCTGATGTGAATTTGGGCAAGGGAAATTTGTATCTATACAATTTCAGTGTACTATATAATGAGTAGGTGTTGTGCTAAGAAGGTGAAGTCCTCTGAATTGCAACTGGATTACTTTGCTTGTCCCTGGTGTTTTCCACATCAGTTCTAAGAATGCTTGATTGCAGTCTAAAACATCTGAAGAGCGCCATGTTGGCTATCACTGCTTTAGAAAATGCAGGCAAATACCTTTCTGAGACATTAGCAACAGCAGTTTTGAAAATCTGGGCAGTATGTTTTTTAACAGTGGTGAAACATTGTAGCTGTCATTTGATTTAGAAGATACTAGTGTAGCTCATTCCAGAAAGTTATCCACTCTGATTTAAGGCTAATTTTGTTTTTCTTTTTTCCACTTGAACACATTTTGAGAGTTTCCTTATCATTTCTGTTAGTCAAAGGGATTGATGAGTACTGCTATTATTTATTTACATTGGCAACCTCTTAACAGTGTTTTCCTAGTGGTTACATGCCAGGAGTTTTCTGTATATGCTTGAGTATAACGTTTGCCTGGAGTCTTTCCCCTCTTCAGTTAAAAGAAATTTCTTAAACCAATTTTTATGAAGAGAACTGCTTGAGCACTCATAGATGTGGGAGGAAAATTATTTAACACTCCAGAAGAACTATTGGCTAAAATGACTAAGAGTTTCTAACTGTATTCTAACATTTCTTCACTGATCAAACGTTACTCTGTGGTCCAAACGTCTCTCAAAGTGTTCCACCGTCCCTCCCTTGGCAGACGGCCTGGAGGTGATCTGTGGAATTTTTGTAGAAGAACAAGGACTTTCCTGTTTTGGAGAGATATATTTGACTGGCTGTGTCTAGAGTCCTATCTGTGTATGAGAGTGTTTTGAGGCAGCTACTTGAACATTTTCTTGTTCTCTAATCCTGTAGAGCGAAATACATATCCCCCTTTATTTTCTTCTTCTTTTTTTCCCCCCTTGAGATGACTCCTGTTTCCAGTGAATTGCAGCAAACAATAGAAGAAAGAATAAGTAACTACAAGACAGCAATACTGAATGCGAAGGAGGCTGGCGAGAGTGCCAAAGTGCGACGATATGAGCGGGGCCTCAAGGTAGGTTTGATTCTTTGGCCCCAGATTGGTCATCCTTTCAGTTCAAAACAGTCTAGACTTATATCCCAGTAATTTATTGCAATAAATGTGTGGGAAAGAGCAACTTGTGGCACTTTTGTTCAATCATATGGTTTGGCAGACTGCTACTTATGTTCTCTCATTTTTAAAGAAAGAGTGTTGCCTAGAGTAAGGGAAACATCCCCATTAGCATTTCTTCTGTGTCAGATAACAAAAACATTCTGTGGTGGTGATCTTGGCAGGGGGTTGCCCTTCCGTTGGTGCTGGCAATTATTAAAGTTCTTGTCCCCAGAGTATTAAAAATCTAGTATCACAGTTACACTTCCATTCTGTAACATTCTTAGGAAGTAAAACATATAAACAGATACTTACCTGACAAAGCTGGATGTGAAAAATAGCATTCTGAATAAGAAGTAAGCTGCTAAATGAATTTAGGTTTGTATATGTTGAAGGAGTGACTTGCTATAGACTTTAGAGAGCATGGTTATAAAATTTGAAATCTGAGTTTAAGATGTGTGGTAGATCTAGAAAGCTACTTATAAATGCTATAGGAGAGATCATTCAACAGGATTTGTATGTAGATTATCACCTTACATTTTTCTCATTGGTATTTACAGTGGATTGGTTCCAAGATCTCCCAATGATACCAAAAATGCACATGATCAAATTCCTTACATCACTACTATTTAAACTGTGGGTCCTGGTCCCAGATGGGGCCCGCTTAACTCAATGTTGGGGTCACGAAAAAAATGGTATCAGTAACCTAGTGGCTGTTTCAGACATTTACACAAATCTGCCAGTTAACTTGCAGAAGGTGCTTCAGCTGTACTTTATAAAAGGCAAATCAGCCTGTTTGGCAAGCCTTGCAAATGCTGGTTAGTTATCAATAAATATTTGCTTTTTATACCTATTTTATATATCTGTATACCTGGGGTCACATAAAAATGTTTCATGCAGAAAGGAGTCGCTAGTCAGAAGGTTTAAAAAGCACTGCCTTATACGTATGAAGGAAGGAACAGGCAGCTTGAGTGCCACCTTGTGCTTCCACACACCCCACCGCCCTAATGAATGCCTGATTTGGGTCAAGTATGATAGGAATATCTGCAAAGGAATATCTTTTTTAAAGGAATAAGAAATGCTTTAGCAAATAGTTCGCTGTTTTTGCTGTAAAAAAAGTAATAATGTACACTTTGTTTTTTATGTTGGGGCATGAATTGCATGTGTTTCTGTTCTAAATAGATTACAAAGCTTGATCATATGGGGTGAGTATTCAATTAATCAAGTGATATTGTCCCCCATTTCCTGGCAGGCTTTAGAAGCCATGCGAACTGCAGTGAAGAAAGGTAAAAAAGTGAACACAGAAGAAATGCCACCACCTGTAGCATCTGGGAAGAGCTCATTAGCAACAGTACAAGACATTAATCGTAATGATGTGCCTAAAAGCTTAGGAAATGAAGATGAAATTACAGCACATGAACAAGAGGAGAATGAAAACTCTGTAGCAGATTCTGAATTAAAGGAGCCCAGCAATATGGAAAACTCTGAGAGTGCAACTAGTCTCCAAAGCCAGGACACAGATATGGATGATTCGGAAATAAGTACCACTTCTGAAAACAGTAGGTAGTTTTTAGGATGGTCCTTTTCCCATGTAGCATCTCTAATCAGCATTTGGCCAAAACAATGAAATTATTTTGATGCCTCTTCCAGGGAAGTGGGCCAGACTCAGAAGGAAGGCACTTTTGTTTTTCATGAAGTCTGTAGAGAATGTTTTATTGGCTGCCTTTATTACCTTGTCCAGATTCCTCAAACCTTGCCACACGATCACTGCTTGTGACCCGAGAGAAGGAATATAAATTGGCGGCACTGAAGGCTAAACAGAGAGGTGATCTTGAGAAAGCGAAAGAATATATGAGAACTGGGAAGGTGAGGCATCATTATGCATAAGAAAAGGGAACTTTCTGCAAGCTTGAATATGTCTTTGGTATCTTGATTCACTAGGATACTTATTCTTCTCTGTATGAGTTTACAAACCACTTCGACATGGGTAAGCTAAAATCCTTGGGGAAAATATCATTTTCTTTGAATTTTATGAAATGGAACTTACCATATGTGGTTGATTTCATTGGCCAGCATTGATTTGAATCATAGATGGGGAAAGTCTCTATAAAATGCACCTGACTCATACATTAAGTTCGTGTTCATTATGATGGCCATGAATAGATTGTTACTCTCCTCTTTTCATAGAGAGAAAAAAGTCTTGATTGTATAATTATTTAAATAATCCTGCTTTAGAAAATACACATTCTGTGACCAGATAAACCAAACTGTGGCATTAGAATGATTTATTTAAATTAGAAAATGTTGGTAGTTTGGGTTGCTGTGAACTTTCCGGACTGTATGGCCATGTTCCAGAGGCGTTCTGTATTGATATTTCACCCACATCTATGGTAGGCAACCTCTAAGGTTGTGAGGTCGTGTGGTTGTGTGTAGTTTTCTGTGGTAGCTTCCATGGGAAAGGAGGATTAGAGCAATCCATCCAGACTTGTGGTGCCACACTCCTCTCGCCCAGGCCTCAATTTTGCTTTAGGTATAAAATTGATACTCAATTCTAACAAAAGCATTTGCTATATCTAAAACAGCTCTAGAGTGCTGAAATTGCCATCTAGAGGTATCTGAGGGAACAGTTTGCTAATTCTAAGCCCCGAGATGGAGAGTGAGGTAGTCTGGAGACTGCAAACACAACCTTGGTGGCTAAATGCAATTGATGTCTATTTCTAGCTGTATCTGATAAGATGTACGGTATTCTAAATTTGATGTAACTTTAAATTGCTGCCAAATACAAGGTTATTACTGAGTAAAGGGATATGTTGTATAGTGCACATTTGACTGAGTGAGTATCAGACTTCAAAATACATTTGTGGCCTCTCAAAGTTTTTTTCTTTGTTTATTTTATAGACAGGGGGTTGCACTCCTTGTTGCATTGGAGGTTCCTAGGGCAGGAAAGAGTTGCTAGACTACCACAGTTCTTATGCTTCCAGCCTCTGAATGGTAGCGCTGCATCATTAATTGTCTTTAAATCTAGAACCTCGAGATTCTGTATCTTCCAACTAATTGCTTTCTATTCATTTTTTCTTTCTTTTTTAGAAATTTAGTATGGTTTTGGAAGCACTTGTCAGTGGACAGCCAGTAGATTTGAAGAATATGCCCCCAGCACCACAGGGTAAGAGCAATACTGAAAAATGTCCATCCTATGAAAATATAAGATTTCCAAGACTGGAATGTTTTAATCAGTCACAGCACAGCTTTCCAGAATTTAAAAATGAAACTAATGTATACAACAGATCATGCCATGGATTGTTTTTACTTCATAGGTTTTTTTTGTTTTTATGTTTTTAATGTACTTCATTTTATGTATTTATTTGTATCCTGTTTTTCATTTTTGATGTTTAATTTTCTTCATGCAATTATTTCATTGTTGTTGTTATTTTGAATTATGTCATACTGCTTTTATGTATTTGCACTTATTTGGGCATTGAATGTTTGCCTTTTCTGTGTATGTAAACTGCCCTGAGTCTCCTTGGGGAGAAAAGGTGATCTAGAAATAAAGTATTATTATCATTATCATTTTACTGACACAAAAACGCAGTATGTCATAGCAAACGAGATATATATGCTCAATTTCACATCACAAAATCACAAGTCGAACACTTCCCAAGCATCTAAGACTATGGGATGTATTTTCGAATGATGCGTGCAGATCCAAGGAAGGTGGCCTTTTGCAGTTGACAGATCGTGATTTTGTCAATGTTTATTGTTTCCAAATGCCAGCTGAGGTCTTTTGGCATGGTACCCAGTGTGCCGATTATCACTGGGACTACCTGTATTGAGCCTTTGCAGTTCAATTTTGAGGTCTTGATAAGGGCTGGGCTTTTCCTGTTGCTTTTTGTCAATTCGGCTGTCACCTGGTATGGCGGCATCAATAATCCAAATGTTTTTCTTTTCCACAATCGTTATATCTGGTGTATTGTGTTCCAAAACTTTGTCAGTCTGGATTCGAAAGTCCCACAGTATTTTTGCGTGTTCATTTTCCACAACCTTTGCAGGTTTATGATCCCACCAATTCTTTACTGCTGGCAGGTGGTACTTGTGACATAAGTTCCAGTGAATCATTTGGGCCACAGAGTTGTGTCTTTGTTTGTAGTCTGTGCGATTTTCTTGCAACAGCTGAGGATGTGGTCCATGGTTTCATCAGCTTCCTTGCACAGTCCGCATTTTGGGTCATCAGCTGATTTTTCGATCCTGGCCTTAATTGCATTAGTTCTGATGGCTTGCTCCTGAGCTGCAAGAATCAGGCCTTCTGTCTCCTTTTAGTGTTCCATTTGTGAGCCATAACCAGGTCTTCTTCTTGTCAGATTTTCCTTCAATTTTGTCAAGGAACTTCCCATGTAACGTTTTGTTGTGCCAGCTGTCAGCTCTGGTTTGGAGTGCAGTTTTATTGTACTGACTCTCTGTCTGGTGTGCTTTGAGAAGTTTCCGATTACTGACTTCGATTAAAGCAGGTTCTTGGCTTTCCTTGACATATTCTGCCAGGGCATGTTTTTCTTCAACTTCTTGTTTGACTTGTAAGAGTCCTTTGCCACCAGACCTTCTAGGCAGATATAGCTGGTCAACATCACTGGGAGGATGCAGTGAATTATGCATGGTCATGAGTTTTCTTGTTTCTCTGTCCAAATTGTCCAGTTCTACCTGCGTCCAGTTTATGATGTCAGCAGTGTATCTTACGACAGGTATGGCCCAGGTGTTTATGGCCTTGATGGTATTGCCTCCATTGAGCTTGCTTTTGAGAATTTTTCTAACCCTTTGAATGTATTCTTTGCTGACCACAGTTTTCACATGTTCATGATTGATGTTGTCCAGCTATAGTATGCCCAGATATTTATAGGTCTCTGGCTGGTGACACTTTATCGCTTGGCCATTAGGCATATTTATGCCCTCAGTTTCAATGACTTTTCCCTTCTTCAGTGCCACTGTCGAACATTTGTCCAAACCAAATCAGTGCTAAAGATTCGGACAGTGTTAGTCAGAGACTGGATTTCAGTTTCTGTTTTCCCATACAGCTTCAGGTTATCCATGTACAGCAAATGTGAAATTTTGTGAGATTTCTTAGATGTTTGATAGCCGAGGTTTGTTTTTTGTAAGATTGTTGACAGAGGGATCACGGCAATGATGAAAAGCAATGGGGATAATGAGTCTCCCTGGAAAATTTCTCTGCTGTTGTTGACAAGTCCGTAGTTTTCATTTCCAACAAACAGTTCAGTTTTCCAGTGCCACCTTGTCATGGTAGGGTGCTTAACTGCTTCAAGGATGCAAGGAGCTGTGCTGGCAATAGTGTAACACATGGTGACATTGTGAGGTTAGCCTTCTCAGAGCTGGAGAAGGAAGGGAGTAGGTAAACAGCAGTCTTAATGACACCCAGGCAACAACAGACATAAACTACTATCTCCATTACACCTCCGTGGTGTGAATTGGTTTTGGTTGGAAATCCTTACATTGCCATGAAATTCTTACACTTTTTTAGCGGTACATCAGATCTACTTGGGCAACCAACAAGGTTTTCAAAGAGGTACCAGGCAAATTGGGGTATTCAGTAGGTAGTCTTACTCTGACAATGGTATCATGGAGTTTCATTTATGGCATTCTTAAAACATCAGTCTCTCTTTACAGTTCAGAACTTTTTATCGATCTTTTTGAATTATCTGCAAAATGTACTAAAGGGTTTCTATTTTTGTAGTGCCTTGCCTTCTGTGAAGTACAGTCTGAAATTCTTTCCCTTTCACCTGCTTTTGCTTTTGCAAGACAATTGCAATAAGTTTAGTTTTTAATGTGTTACATTGTTTGCCTTGTACATTAGGTACTGATTTTATCCTTTATCTTGTATACTACCACTGCTGTTGGAGCTTTTATTTGAAATGACCTGACGGTTACTCAATAAACCTGACTGACTGACTGACTGACCTGCTTTTTCAGAACCTAGAAGTCCAGAACAGGTACATCCTCCCTCAATGCAAACTGTACCTGTGGAAACTTTGCAACCTGTGACTTCATCAGATGGTCCAGGTAATGAAGCTTCTGCTGAGGTGTTACAGAACTAGGACTCTATTGTGAGTGGGTTTGCTTAGATTAGAAACACATAGAGCTGCAATACTTTTAAAATTACTTCTGCAGCTTTTTCTGTCTGGGAGGTGGGGAGAAGAAGAATGGATCACAGTGAAACAAAATAGAATATGATATGGGTCGAAGTGATCAATTTATTTATGTTGTTCATATGGTTGAGCGCATATAGTACGTTATTTTAATCTTTGTTTCCAAAGGTTCCCAACAGCAGCCAAAAACAGTGCTAGAAGCTTTACAGCAGAGGCTGGAGAAATATAACACGGCAGCAGCTCAAGCCAAAGCAAATGGAGACAATCGGAAAAGCAGGATGCACGAGAGGATAGCAAAGGTTAGTAAGGACTTGCATGTGCTTGGATGTGCGCCTTGTGATGTGACCCTCTAATGCAGATGTGGGCAAAACATTATCTCTGGGCTACATGTCTCTTTTTCTCCTGGCCATTCCTTTTTTGTTGCCTTTGGATTCCTCACAGAAGTTTGTTTCTCTGTATGTGGCCTTATTTTGAATTAGAGTTGTTTCATTGGCAGAAAAATATGATACGAAAACTGGTGACACGAGACAAGGGGTGTGGCTTCCAGTGAATTCAGCTCCTCTCTACAGAAATAGCCCATCCCTGATCTAATGTGCTATCATCATAGTCTCAAAAATAGCTATTATGATATATGTGAGAACAGCATTGGGTGATATGTAAATAAACATTGTTATTGTATTAAAATAATTCTTATAAAAGTAATTGAATATAAGGTTAGTGGATGATAGACTTCTACAAAACATATCCTACATCTTGCATGTATGAATGTGTTCACACACTGAAGCTGTATGCACATCCTCTGGGTCTAAGACCAATTTAATTTGCTGGGATTTACTTATCAGTATAATTTTATAGGATTGTACTGTGATTAATACATTTGGCCCAGACTTTCTCACACATGGAGAAGACCCACTAGAATCCCTGGGATTGACACTAGCCATGATTTATGTTAATTCTTACCAGTTTCAGTGGATTTGCCTCTTAAATGTGATAGAAATCTGGATCCAATCCAAAACAAGCACAGTGAGAATGGACAGTCTTATGAGGTAGATGCTTTGCACTTTCCTAACTGCAAAATGTTGTGCTTGATGTTCAAAACACATATGTGATGTTTGTTCTAAACAGAAACATTTGTGAACTTTGGAAATAGGGGTGATACGTGTATTTATTACTGCTTCCCACTTCCCAACCTGGGCAGAATAGCTCTCTTCTGACCTAAATATCTTATTACAGCAATATCAGGATGCCATAAGAGCCCATAAAGCAGGAAGAAAAGTGAATTTTGCTGAATTGCCAGTTCCCCCTGGTAAGTTTCTGACTGTTTGGGCTGCATGTTGATGCATCAGATACCCTCGCATAAGCAGATTTCCTGGTACAACTTGCTAGGAAGGCTTCAGCAGAATTCCTCCTACTCCTGTCAGAAGACTGAGTTGGCAACACTACAGAATGTGCTGTAAAACCGACTATTGTCATTTGTTATTTACTGCTGTTTATGAAATGGCATGTTGACGAATTCTGCTTTTTGTACCTGATGAAAAGATGTGGAGATTTCACATACTTGCACACAGTTTTGTGACATTTTGCTTGGATTAATGAAAATACTATGCTATACTAGTTTGAGATTTTTCCTGTAGATCCACATGGCTATCTTTACTTTTTTAAAAATAAAAAATAACTGTTGCTGTTCACTGCAGATAGAGAGAGCATTTAGACTTGCAGATTCAAGTTGAAGTGAGCTAGTGAAAAGTCAACATTTGACATTATAGATTGCCTGGAAGTTGTTGTCTTTTGTTGGACGGCAGGAGCTTTGAAATTTGAGACTATGTCTTAACATTTCATTTTCTGCATTTCCTGTAATTAGACTTTTAAATAAGAGATCAGAAGTAGCAAAATCCTTTAAATTATCTGTTCGGCAAGGGCTTTTAAAACTCTGTCTTTTCTAATAACCTTTAGGGAAACTCTTGTCATGCACCACGTAAAAATGTGTGAAGGCCAGACCTGGGTGCAAAACCACACTTTTTGATCCTGCCCCCCATTGGTTCAATTTGTGCCAGTCTACAGCTTTTTTATATTGAACGGCAAGTCTGCTGGAAAATCTGCTTATGTTTGTATAATTGGTTCCTCTTATAACATTTTCCTAGCATTTTGATCTCATACTGGTAAAAAAGCAAGATATGAATCAAACAAATAAAGGCACAGTACATTTTATTCACATTGGTAATTTGAAAGATCAGTTGTTGAAATATCATTTTTATCACAAGCAAAGCAGGCAGATGAAAATGATAAATCGTAAAAAGCTGTGTTTTGTTCCTATACTCTGAACAGCAGCAGTGATATGAGAAATTCGTATAACGGCTTGTATATGGGATAAATCCTGATTTCCACTGCTCTTGTTTTCCTGTTTAATTTATTCTTAATATAAGCTTACTTGGCTGTGGAAGAATAAATAAATGCAGGTCCTAGTCTGAGCTCATATTGTGCATTTTCCTAGCTACAAGGCTGCCATTGGATTTGATGATTGGGTCTGTGGCCAAAGCATGAATCTAACTAAAGTTTTGAATAATCTTTTTTATGGTCTGGAATTTTTTTAAAATGTGTGTTTTCCTCTTCATTTATTTCAAAGCATACATTTTATTTTCAGGTTTCCCTCCCATTCCTGGCATGACTCCCACAGACGATGGCAGTACATTTGCTGCCGTGCTGGAAAATGCTAACAGGCTGGTTAAGTTGGAGGAAGAGGAGCATGACAAAGACGAGGATGAGCCTGAGGTGTGTTTTCAGAATAAGTCCAGAGTCCATCAGGCCTTTTCACATAAAATTCACTGTTTTATTTGTGAACTTGGTTCCTGGATGCAGAGGTGGAGATTTTACATTAAGCTGACAGGGTGTGATGATTTGTCTCCAGGGACTCTTTTTTAGTGGGTTGCAAGGGGCTGTCTTCTAGCTCTCAAATTTTGGTGTGCTATGTTTTGGACTTCAGTTACAAATAATCTTAGCCAGCATGGCCAATGCTCTGGAATTATGGCAACTGAATTCCCAAACATCTGGAGGATGTTAGTTACTGAAAAGGACATTCAAGTGCCACCTCGGAGTTGGTTGAGGTAGGCAGGATTTCCCTGGGTACTGGTTGTGGGGGGTCGGGAGCAGGTCATCTGCTCGAGATCCCCGTGTACAACTGGTGGGCCACTTTGTGATACAGAATGCTGGACTAGATGGGCTGAGGTCCGATTCAGCATGGCTCTTCTTATGTTCTTATGTTCTTACCATTGTAGACTGTTAGAAATTGTGGGAGTTGAAGTCCAAAATACCTGGAGGGCTGAACTTTGCCCATGCTTGTTTTAGTTCCTTGTATTCTGTCTAAAACCACCGCATCCTCTAGCTGACAATTCTTGAGAAAGGTCACTACTCCTGTTTACTAGTGGAAGGAGGAGAGAGTACACTGACAGTTAAGATTCTAAAATAACTCGTCTTCCCCCCACTATTCTCTATTGCCATAGCACTGCTTCTGGCCTTTTCGAATGTCTGGGTGGGGAAATGGCAGCGGTGGCCAAGGGCAGCTTACCTCTGAAATGCTTTTCTGTCCTTGACTTATATGTGAGGTTGACTTATACATGAGTATATATGATACTCCTTCAGTCAAATATGCATTTTGTCCTGTCCCAATATGTTTTAGGAGACTTTGAATTTCAATTCCATATGTGCACCCATTTTTATGGTTCATGTTGTTTTTATTTCAAAATGTGTCTTTGGTGTTCAATGACATGGGCTGCAGATGTTCACTGATCATAATTTGAGACACAATTTAAGGATTTCAAGTTTCCTATCTGCTAAAACCAATTTTCATCTTTTCACTATTTTCTGTATTGTCAGTTTGTAATATAAAAAGATTATGTGTGCTCAGACTAGTGTAATAATGGGTTGGATTTTTCAAAAATTATTTATTTTGCACTGGATCGCTTGAGATTTTTAAAAAAGTTGATTTGCAAATGGGGAATTTGGAATCAAAGGGGAGAGAGGAAAAACCAACAGGGGAATAGGTAGAGCGGTGATATTGGGAGGAGTTGGAGAAGGGTACATTTCAGAGACACACCAAAAAACTGCAGTTAGCAAGTACCCTTTGTGCATTGGGAAATGCATATAAAGACAACTGCCATCAAAACAAGATAATTCACAACCTCACACTACAAAGGGTAAAGCTAATCTCAATGAGCCCAGTGCTTCTCATTCAAGTCATGCTCTTTCCCATGTTGTAGCAAACTGTAAAGCCTCTGCAAACAGAGCAGATCAGAATGTGACAAGGCCTTTTCTTCTTTTTCATTAACAAAGCAGATGGCTGCTGTGAAGGGATCCATTTGTTTATTGTCTATCCCCATTCTGTGCCTTGTTTCTGCATTTCATTAAGGTTGTGTTCAATTCCTTTTTGATCCCACCAGGGTGAAGCTTCCATGCACACTCCAGTTGCCAAAACCCCCACCCAGCTGCCTAAGAAACCAGTGCAGGTTGTTCATCCATTAATAGTGTCACCTGCTGCCACCCAAGAAGAAACCTGTCAAGAGAAAGATCCTTCTCTGTCCTCCCCTGAAACAGCACCAGAGAGGTCTGCATCCACTGAGAACCTCTGTCCAGTCGGTAAGGGCTATCTAGCTGCTGGCTGGTTTTTCGTTTTACTTGTACGAGGCCCCTGACATGTGAAGGAACTGTGTTCAAGCCACTCTCAGAACTTTCCTCCAACATCACAGTTCAAAAGCATCTATCTTCCTTTCCTCAGCCTTCCCTATGGTCCAGCTCTCTTTCAAATGTTAGTTGTTATTATTATGAACGTTTATTTTTACTATATTATAACAAGATGCTTTGAATTTCATGTGTGTGAGGAAGTTGTTTGGTCATTACCATGAAGGTAGATTCTTGGATGGACCAGAGGAGCAGTATACAACCTGCTCTGGGTAGTGACTGCACATTAAATATATAGTGACATATAATGCATTAATTTACCTTTGACCAGGTTTGATCTTTGTCTTGTATTGCGATGGACTATAGTCCAATGAGGAAGGGCACATTGACTCCCTATGAAACCTTGGAGAACCAATTCTACATTGTGCCCCAGCATTTATCTCCTGAAATATTTTTGGCTAAAAATGAATCCCTTTCAGATTTTGGGCACAAAAGAGTCCTCTTTTTTAATAAAAAAAAAAAAAAAAAGAGAAGAGAATGAACCAGGACACTATCTGATTGAGTCTGAATGGAGTCTGAACTTGATTAAGTCTGAATTGATGTTTTTATATGTGCATGTGTCTTATTTTATTGTATTTTATATTGTGTTCTGTTCAACCATCTCAAAGCTCCCTGCTTGAGCGGTGATGGCATGATCGTCAGCATAGATGAAACTCTCTGTCCCTTCCGGCAGTGGCTGGTAATTTGTGTAAATGTTGAACATTAATGGAGCAAGCACGCTCCCTTGAGGCAGGCCGTTCTTCTGTTTTCACCATCCGTTTCTTTGTTCCTGAAACTCAACAAAAAGTCCCTGTTTTGTAGCAGATTTCCTGAGGCGGGTGAGGTGGTAATCCTTTGTGATATTATACATTTTTCTCAGGAGGAGGCGATGTTTTATAGTATCATAAGCCGCTAACAGGTCTATGAAGACACCGCCTGTAATCTGTTGCCTTTCAAAGCCATCTTCTATGTGCTGAGTCAGGTTCAGCACTTGTGATGTGCAGCTTTTGCCTTTCCTGAAGTCAGCTTGCTATGGAATCAGACATGGGTCTATTTTTTCCATAATTCTATGCAGAATAAGTCTCTCCAGAACTTTGTAAAGATGGCACAACAAGGAGATTGGTTTATAGCTTTTTGGATCATTACGGTCCTTGCATGGTTTTAAGATGGCTATGACTTGCTTTCCTCCAGATTTTGGGGATCTGACAGGATGCAGTGCAGTTGTTCATCAGCTCCAGCAGCCAGCACCTTGCTTTTGGACCAGAGTTCTTAATTTGTTCCATCTGTAGATCATCCAGGCCAGATGCTTTGCAATTTTTACATTTATTGAGAGCCATGTCCAATTCAGTAAATGTAAAAGGTTCATGAAGGTGGTGGTTCTCATTATCTGGTTGTCTGACTATTGCTTTCTTTCCTACTTTGGTGGCAAGGTTGGGTTTCCCATTCTTCAAGTGTTGGTGTGCTATCTGATCTGCCTTTATCTTGGCATGGGTATTAGTTTGTGAGAGGTCATTGTTCAACCATCTTAGCAGCCTCCATGCCTTCTGGCTGCTCCTGCCCATGTCGACTTCTATTATCAGCTTTATACATTGTTCTTTCTTGGCTTCAGAGATGGAGGACAAAATGCTCTGTGCTGCCTGAAGAGTTTGCTCACTAAATGAGTCTTTGTTGTGGAGCCTGTAATAGTCTTCCAACAAGGCAGCTGTTTCAGGAGTAATGCCCTGAAGGTAGTGGGTTCTGCAGCCTCTCAGTATAGAGGCCCATGAGCAGGTTTTCACTATTTCGATAAAGTGCTCGAAGGAATCCCACTGGAGCATTGCGGCACACCCAAATACCTGGGAGTTACCCTGAACTGTTCTCTGACTTACAAGAAGGACTACCTGAATATCAAGCAAAAAGTGGGTGTTAGAAACAATATCATACGAAAGCTGACTGGCACAACCTGGGGATCACAACCAGATACAGTGAAGACATCTGCCCTTGCGCTTTGCTACTCTGCTGCTGAGTATGCATGCCCAGTGTGGAACACATCTCACCACACTAAAATAGTGGATATCAGCCAGCACTCCAACGACTTAAAGCAAGAAATAGTTTTCTAAGATCTACAGAGGCACTTGCTGGTACACCTCAGCAGGTGAGAGTCCAAAAGTAGCAGGCTAAAACTCAGAACCTCAATCAATGGCTGATACCAAATAAGAGACTCCCTCCTGGACACACAGAAAATGGGGCGACTTGGAAGGCACTGAACAGACTGAGCTCTGGCACCATGAGATGAAGAACCAACCTTAAGAAATGGGGCTACAAAGTAGAATCCACGACATGCGTGTGTGGAGAAGAGTAAACCATAGACCACCTACTACAATGCAACCTGAGCCCTGCCACAAGCACAATGGAGGACCTTCTTATAGCAACACCAGAGGCACTCCCAAGTGGCCAGCTACTGGTCAAAGGACATTTAATAGAATGCCAAGTTTGCAAACTTCGCTGTTTTTTAAAAGCAATACAACTGTTTGGTTTGCTCTTGACACAATAAATAAATTAATATATGGTGTTAACTTTTATGTTTGTTTTTAGGCACTTTGTGCCATCTGTAAGCCGCCCCGAATCCCTTCAGGGAAATAAGAATAAAGTTGTTGTATGAAAATGCAAAAAGATCTTCATTTTGTCCTATGACTGATAAACTGTTTCTTCACCTTTTTCAGCTAGAGAGCATCTTGAATTTCTGGAAAGCAGAAAGAAACAGTACCTAAAGGCTGCAATCCAAGCAAAGAAACAAAATGATATTGAGCAAGCCAAGATGTATTTGAGAACAGCAAAGAGCTTGGACCCAAAGATTGAGCTGGCAAAAAATGGCAAGTTGGTCGACATTTCCAAGGTTAGCAAAGAGATGCCGAGAAGTGTATCAAAGCTAGCATATTTTGAGGGGATGTCATCTGCGCCAATTCATATCATTTGAAGCCTTTGATGCTGTTATGCCCCCTTTATGGGTTTATCTTTGAAAGCAGTTATGCACTTCATTAACATAATTAGTTGCTGCTTAGTTTCAGTAGTCTTTCCTCCCCTCAGTGTCATTTAATATTAAACTGTAATTTCTTTGGTGAATTCGTTTAAAAATAAACTAAAGATTACTGAAGTAAAATCTCAGGACACGGTAACTCCTTATCCTTTCTTGCTTATTCTACATCAAACCTGTTCCATGCAGCTTCCAAATTTTAGAGCTTTTCCAGTGGAACAGATAGATTTTAAACCTTGCACAATTACGAAATTAGGGATCATACATGTAAAGTGGAAATGATATATTGGTTATAGTACTATGCTCCCCTTGCACTGAGATGAGACCAATATTTTTGTCTGACACCTGACTGGAGTGCTAGATTGTATTGCAGGAGAAAGAGTTAAAAGTTTGAAAACTGAATGGATATTTGAATCTGGGTCCTTTGCTCTTATGTCCAGCATTCTAATACTTTATTGCACTGGCTTTACATACGGAAACAGATGAGACTAAAATAAATGCAGTTAGTGCTGTTATGAATTCAGTTTAAGGACATGTTTTCCTTGTTTGTTCAGACAAGTTGTAGGAATAATTCTCTTTAATTAAATATGTTGCATTATTAATCTTGATTTTTTTTTTTAAAAAACCAAACCTATATTGAGAGACTCTGGATTTTTTTCTGTGTCATTGTGCAGTTGCCATCACCTCCAACAGATGATGAGGTTGACTTTATCTTCATCCATCATGAGGATGTCAGACTCTCTCAAAAAGCAGAAGAGGTTTACAGTCAGCTCATCAAGCTCCTGAGAGACCAGCATGAGGTAACTTTGTATACTTGCATGAGAAATTGAAAGACACCTTCCTATTTATTTTGCAGGGAAGGAGAGGAGCCTCTGACCCCTAGAATGAGGCCTGCTGGAGGCTCCTTGCCAACCCTAACACCTCTAGGAGATATTATAAAACCTGCTGCTTTCAAAGAATCCCTGCTGTTATCTTCAGTCTCTTAACCAGAGACCCTTAGTTTCTATATTGAGGCTGTTGGGGACATAGACACGAATCATGTGTATGACTTACACATGTGCATGTTTCTTTTTGTTCAGAGTGTTGGAACTCAACCACGTCCTGCACAAGTTTGTAGTCCTCAATCAAGGTCTTAGGCAGATGAGTTAACTGGCAAGGAAAGCCCTTCCCCATTGCCCTCTTTGTCTGCTTGTCACTTTATTCTCCCCTCATAACTTCTGCTTCTTAAACAGATACATCTCAGGGAAACACCTCTTTTTCTGAGCACATGGCAAGCCCCTGAGTCTTTCATTTTGTTCTTCTGTGAGCATGGAGAGAGACAAGATGTCTCCTGTGAGTTGATTGGATAGCTAGACCCTGTTAATTTTCTTATCTAGATATGTAGTTCTTTGAATAAAGTGTTTTTAATAACTTTTTAAGCTTGGCTCCGCTCCTGTATTGCTCAAGCGCATTTGCTGTACTGTTGGCACCAGAAGCTTCTGATCTGCTGAACTGCTTCTACTGCTGTTGTTGCTTCTTTAAATTTTAAATGCTTTTTTTCTTTTTTTTTGGAAATTACCCCCCGCCCCCCAACACAAAGTGCTATTATTTGTTTAATACTCAGCATTTTGTCTCTCTACACAATCATACACACATCTCAGGAGGGGTAGCAGCTGCTCCTATTGCTTACCACTTGGAAGAAACAAAAGTGGAGAGGCTGTTCAGATGATATACAGTAACTTTGAGAGGAAGAGATAGAAGGGTGCTCTCTATCTGCGAGTGCACTCCCATTTCCTCCCTGCTTTAAGATTAAACAATCTAGTTCTTTCCCTCCCTATCAATAAGCAGCAGCAGCAGTAGCACTCCATCATGGAACTTGATTGCGATGGGCAAGAGGTTTCAGACAGCATGAGAATTGTCTCTTGTATCCTGTCCAAGGAAAGGCAAAAAGGGGGAGGGGTGGAACTGAAGGAAGAGAGGGGGCAAACCAGTTACTTTTGTAGCTAACATTCTTCAGGGCATCTCTTTTTATTGATGCAAAGTTACAGGAGAGGAAACAAATCTTGCTGTAAGCCGGTCTGAGTCCCTCTATGGAGGTGAGACCGTCGGGGTACAAAAGTTTTAAATAAATAAATTACCACCGACATTTAATCCTTGATCTCTGGGGTTGGTTGTGTAGATGTACTATTAGGGTTGATGGTTTCGCCCATCCTGGATCTTCACCAAGGGAGGAAAATATAGAGAGAGCAAAACCCCTTTCCCCAATAGTGGTTGGATGATAATTTGGGGAGTGGGCTTTGTTGTATAGTGGGCCCCCAGTATCTCCTGGGGTTTTGTTCCTGGCCTCCCCCTGTCAGTATAATGGTACTTAGGCAATCCATGGGTTTAAATACGATTATATAAAAAGTATAGTAAAATGTTACCTTCTATTTGAAAGGGTAAAGTTAAATATGTTTAAATATTTTCAAGCTGTGGGTGATTGAATCCATGAATACAGAATCCGTGGATGTGGAGGGCTGACTGTATGTAGCTCATCCCAAGTGGGATAAGACTTTACACAATGAAGCCAAAGAAATCAGAAGGCATGGTCATGCCCCTTGACATCATGCATCTCATGGAGGGCTAGGTGGGGAATTTGTCTTGCCCCCTTCCCCACACTATACTTCCCTGCAGCTCTTTTCCAGCATTTTCAATAACTTAGGATTGTTGTAGCAAAACACGACTACTTTGTGCAAAGTTATTTGCATGCTTTCTTGTAGAACTAGAATAAGTGATTGGTGCTGGGTTAGGGACAGGGTAAATTTAGAAGTGTCATATGCGGGAAGAGAAGGGAAAATGCAGGGAGAATATAACTTGACAATCTCTGCCTTAAGGATTTTACATTTACCACCCATGTCTGTAAATTTGTACACAGAGAATAAAGCAGCTGAACACAGTGTGAAAGAAGCAACACCACTACTAACATTACTGTGTTAATTACTTATTTCCAGGTCCTTGTAATAATTCTGAATTCTTGATCTGCAATCATATTGTATTTTTGGATTGTGTGCAGCTTTTCAAGTATGTGGATAAAATTATTTCCATTTCTTTCACTGGGAATTACTGTATAACATAGCTGGTGTAACACACAATGCCTCCACATTAAGTCCTTTTGCAAAAGTAGCTTTCCAAAAGTAGCTTGCCTCTGACACTTGCCTTATTCTTCCTTCTTAACAGAAATGTGTGCAATATTCCAAGCAGTTCATGCACCTTGGAAATGTTGCCGAAACTTCTCGGTAGGTTTATAGTTCAAGTTATCTTTCTGTGCCCATGGCATCTGTGGCTCAACATAAATTTCATTTGGGGAAAG
Organism: Anolis apletophallus; assembly: GCA_030556195.1. Taxonomy (NCBI): domain Eukaryota; kingdom Metazoa; phylum Chordata; class Lepidosauria; order Squamata; family Anolidae; genus Anolis; species Anolis apletophallus. The sequence goes on along the minus strand of JARBWK010000005.1, from coordinate 89,445,626 downwards.
ACTTGGGAAAGGCTGTTTTTAATAAATATGAATATACATATGTAGTCTCCTTTATCAAAAATTCTTAGGACTAGTACTTATGGAATTCCTGTGTTTGCACATACAGAATGAATGAGGAATAGGGGATAGGAGGCTAATCACAAGTTCAATGCCCACAGAGCTTTAACTCAAGGAGCCCTGATGAAGGAAATAGAAAGTTTGGGAGGGAGGCTCACACAAGGTCCTTGTAAAAAGCAGATGTTCCAGACACTTTCTGGGCTTGCCAACACACTTTCCACCCTTTTAGGAAAGTTGCCAGGAAGGGAGATAACCATTAGTGATAAATTGTGAGAATTATAATTCAGTACTATCTCCAGAACCACATGATCCTCACTTCGGTGCACAGCATTCTTTTTTATATAGAGCAAGGGCAAGCAAATTTGGTGGTTTTGGGAACCAATTTCTTTTGTCTTTGGGTTTTGCTCCCTCCAATTAAAAAAAAACTTCAACTAGTTTTAAAAATACTTTAAAACACTCTTGTTTTTCCACTAAACAAAGGTTTGGCAGGAGTGGCAATTCATCTTTTTATGGAACCCAGTTTCTTTGTCTTGAAGTATAAGGATGGGGTTAGATCTAGGATTCCCGACGCAATCAGTAATTGAAATCAAACCTGTAATGATTATACCACAATCCAGTGCCCATGTTTGTTCACAGCTCTGCTTCTGACCAATAGTATGAAGCTGTCAGTAAGTCAAATGAAGCTCAGTTATTGTCTCAGTCCGATAGGGATTATCCCCTGAAAATTTATCAGTATGGCAAGAGTCACTTGCCACAATCGTATTTGGTTCCAGGCACTTACCTATGTACTTTTGCTGTTTGCATCAATATTTCTCTACACTATGTTTCAGCTTTGAAAAGCTGGCTCAGAATTGCGAACGAGATCTGGACATCTTACGACTTGCCCAGGCCCAGGGGCTGGATCCCCCAAGCCATCACTTTGAAGAGAGAACCTTTAAAATTGTAAGGTACGGAAAGCTGATGTTATGCAAGCAGCAATGGGACAACCGTCGCTTTCTTGTTCCCACATATAGTTTATGGGTTTGCTTTACTTTCAAATCAAAAGAATCTAGAATGTTTCAGACTTTTGAGCCAAAATGTCCAAATATCAAAAAACTTCCAGACACTTTTATGACTGCAGGGGCGGATTTACCATTAGGCAAAGTAAGCACCCGCTTAGGGCGCCACGTAGTCAGGGGCACTTCTGGCCGCCAGGTTCCACGCATGTGCCATTGCTGCAAAGGGACTCCAGCTGGACTGAGACGCCAATCGCCCAAAAAAACCTCCGGCTCCGTCCCGGCTGCAAAAAGTTCCTCCTTTTCAGCCTCACTTAGGGCGATTGGTATCTCGGTCCATCTGGAGTCCTCCGCAGCAATGGCGCACGCACAGAACTACCTGGCCCAGCGCATGTGCGCCCAGCACGCATGCGCATGCTCCACGAGGCCGGAGAGCGAGGGGGCACCAAAATAATGTTTGCTTACCATTTTAAATTACCTTAGTCCGCCCCTGTATGACTGTGTTGATTATTTTAGGGAAAAACATAAGCATTGCCCACTCCCAAAAAATAGGAATGCCACCAAAAGAGGGAACTGTTCTTTCTTCCCCCATTGATTCTTAACTCTGTACATTGTGTCATAGGAATATGATGGCATGTGAGATTGCTAGTGATAGCCTGATATTTTTTATTTGTAGGATATTTTCTGAGCTAAATAGCACTGAAATGCACCTCATCATTGTCAGAGGAATAAACCTACCAGCTCCACCAGGTAATAATCTCCTTAAGAATTTTTCTGAACATGGAACTTCATAGTGATCTGATGTGGCTTGGCACCTCCCCAGCCTTTGAAATTTTATCAAACATTGAATCTTCTTTGTGGTCTTCAAATTCCTTAATGAAACACTGAAAACATTGGCTTGGTCTCAAGTTTATCTTAGCAATTCTGTGCTCCCGGGGATCAATAGAGCAGGGTAGAGGGTGATTTGAATGAGTCCTCATTCTGTCTGGAAGTCTGATCTAGAGGCTTGTTAGATCCTCAAACATCATGGGAGGTGGTGTGAATCGCTACTTCCCTGTTTAATAAATTTGTAAGAGAATTTTTTATACGAAATAGTACAGTGTATTTGTGCTGTTATTGGTTAAACAGAAGTTTTGGAATGCCTGCCCGTAATTCGGTGAACTAGCGCATCAGCTATACATGTGGCTCTTACCTTCACTTTCCACTATGTTTCATTGCACTTAGGTGTTATAAATTTCTCTAGGATTAAGATGACAGGAAACATGACATTTGTTCAGCATTTTTATAATTGTAGAAGCAATTTGGAAATAAGTAATAGCATCAGTAAATAGAGGTGCATTGTTGTGGTTTGCTATGAGCTTACTGGCACGCTTGTGTTGGTGCTTGATAAGAAGGACTTGCGAGTATTTTTGTAAGGCCAGGGCTTCCTTGAAGGATCTTGCACTTTAATGTCACACCAAATATTTCATTGACTTGATTGCTCTCTTTATCCAGGTGTGGCACCAAATGATTTGGATGCATTTGTGAAATTTGAATTTAATTACCCTAACACAGTGAGTACATATCAAGGTCATCATTCTTTCTCAATTTGTAGATACCGTATTATATATCAAATGTAGAAGTAGTAGCACCTTCATCCAACCCTCCCCTTACTTTTTTAGTATTTAACATTGACAGAATGGCAGGGGCAATAAATTGGCGTTTTCAGCCTTTTATTTTAGGAGTTTGCTTCATATTTCTTTTTTTAAATCTTATACATTTCTTTTCTAAGTGATACATGTCCTTGAAAGTGATCCAGGAAATGCTGGGTAGCTCCAGGAGAAAGAGAGAGTAAACAAAAAATAAACGGACAATTCAAGCCTGAAATTCCTCACATACTTATAATATTAACTAATCATATCAGAGCCTGGGAACTTTTGGACTATGGTTCCCATTCTCTCTTTTGTTTGGGCATGCTATGTGCAACTGATGTGACCAAAGCATTTCTTGTGATCTCTGTATTTCTGGTAACAGTATTTCAAAGTTGATGAGAAATGATTAACAGATTGAGATGACAGGACCACTGAATGAATTCATTAATTAATTCATCACCCTCGGGGGGTGGGGGGCGGGGTAGAAGTATAGGAAATAAATAATTATCCTCTGCATGGCTTATATTCTGAACCTGTAGGCTGAAATAATATCATATAAAAGTAACTCTCATTTATTGGCACCTGTGCTGTCTGCTTTAGATAAAGCAGTCCTTGAAAGGAGGGTGTGTGACTTCCATATAAGGGTAGAGGACTGAGAATTCAACATTTTTTCCTAAGGAAATTGGTGAGCACATTTCCACTAATAGCAGAAGACACCCATAATAGTAATGAGTTCCCTGCATCAGTAGAGAGAACTAGGATAGATTCTAAAAGTATCTACACAAATTGGGCCATTTTGTCATTGCTTACTGTCCAGGAACAGTTTTTACTGTGCTTTTGATCTGGAAGTTAATTAATTTAGTTGTAATGACTGGATTGTTAAGGAAACTAGAAGAGGCATAGTAGTCAAATAATTTATTTGGGAGGCTGCACCAGAAGATTTCCAAAGTTGTGTACCCCAGCCTTCTTGAGAAAGTCAAATAAACGATACTGAGAACTCCATGCATCAGTCGCATCTTTTACAGAAAAAGTAGGAAAGGTCCTCCTTCCATTGCATCAGGCCTTTATCATCTCATTAAGCAGCATATGACACTATTTTCAGTTATTTGCATTTAGCTGCATCTTCCTTTGAGCAAGACATCTTACAAAATAACAAAAATAAAGTTTCTTTTGAACATTGATATATTCTGCTGCATGCATTAGGCGCATTGGTGGGGTAAATCTTGTTTGCTTTTCTCAAAACAGGAACAAGCCCAGAAAAGTAAAACCTCAGTGATTAAAAACACCAACTGCCCAGGTGTGTACAAAGGTCTCTTCTTACATTTTGCAGGGAGAGGGGATCTGTTGAATTCTTATTTAAGAATTAGACTGAAAGAAATGGCTCCTATTACAGCATTTTTAGACTACAGCACCAAGAATTCATCTTTTATAACAGCATTTCTCAACCTGGGAGTCAGAACTCCTGGGGCGGGGGGCACAAGGGGGTTTCAGAGGGGGTCACCAAAGAACATCAGACAACATGTATTTCTGATAGTTTTAGGAACTCCTTTGGCTGAGAAGGCTGAAGATCTCTCTGGCTGTCTTTCTCTTTATTTTTGGAAATAGATGGCAAATCCACCAAAAACACTCCTCTGCTGTGATTGGCCAGCCTCTCAGCCAAGGGGAAGGCGGTTTCTGAGATTCCAAGTGGGGAGGGGAGAGCAGGCATGCACGGCGCATGGCAGTGTGATGCGCATGTGCGGGCAAGAGAGAGGGAGTGGGGCTGGAGGGAGGCTCGCACTAGTGAGTCCCATCAAGGCATGGGGGTCTGTGTGGGAAGTTTGGTCCAATTCTATCTTTGGTAGGGTTCAGAATGCTCTTTGATTGTGGGTGAACTATAAATCCCAGCAACTTCAACTCCCAAATGACAAAATCAGCCCCCCCCCCCCCCACCCCACCAGTATTCAAATTTGGGTGTTTTGGGTATTTGTGCCAAATTTGTTCTAGTGAAAGAAAACGCATCCTGCATATCAGATATTTACATAATGATTCGTAACAGTAGCAAAATTACAGTTATGAAGTAGCAATGAAAATGTTATGTTTAGAGGTCACCACAACATGAAGAACTGTATTAAAGGGGTCACGGCATTAGGAAGATTGAGAAACATTGCTTTATAAACCACAACTTTCAGAAAGCTGGATTTTGAGAGTTGATTGTATAAATAGCAATTCTGGCTTTTTGCATATGAGCCTGCTTTATCCCAGAGTCAAAGTGTAAGATTGTAAATCTGTTGTTGTCTGGGCCTGTCTGACAGTAGCTGTCCAAAATCACATGTAGAGACGCCTTTACTAACCTTTATTTTTTAAAAAAAAATGGAGCTAAAGAGAAGATAAACTTGGGCCTTACACATGGCAAATGAGACGCTCTACTACTGAAGGAATGGATTTGACCCAATAAGTTTTGAATCCCTTTCAGGGACTTGGGTGTTTCTAACAATGCTCTTGTCTGAATTCCATGCTATGCTAATTTTCCATATTTCCTTAGTGTCATTCATATAATGTATGTAACGTTAACTTGTATTCTAGATTTTTCCTTCTTGAGTAGAAAGGGCCATTTGCTTCTGGGGGAAAAATAGGATATCAGCCATTAGCTGTCTTTGTACATAATGGTTGGAATAGATGGTATGATGTGCAGTTCTCAAGATATGCACCTGTGGGGGGGCTCTTTGCTTGAAAATTCTCCCATGACAAGCTATCTTGTTTATTAGACCACTTGCGCTGCACTCAATCTTGAATTAGCACTCAAAGTAGTGTTACGTGTTTCTTATATCTTTCTTTGAATTTCCAGAATATGATCAGTTGTTTAAGTTGAACATTAACAGAAATCACAGAGGTTTCCGGAGAGCAATTCATACCAAAGGAATTAAATTTGAAATTTTGCACAAAGGGTAAGCATTTTGTCCAGTGAAATGTAGCCTTTGTAGAACAAAATTAGGACCTTGCGTGCCTTCAAGTCATTTCTGACTTATGGTGACCCCAGCACAAACCTATCATTGGGTTTTCTTGGCAAGGGTTATTCAGAAATTTCCTTTGCCTTCTGCTGGGGCTGTCGCTCGCCTAAGGTCACTCAGTGGGTTTCTATGGCTGGGCGGGAATTTGAACCCTGGACTCATAGTTCACCACTCACTAGACCCCCTAGCTCAGTAGGGTCATATTACTTCTGGGTAGAAAGCTGAGGGATGCTGCCACAGAAAAGCCATGTCTTTTCCTCTCATCAATACAGTTTGGTAGTTAAGAGTCTAAACTATGAGTAGGTTTCTACATGCACCTTTGCAGCGCACAGCGCTGAGCTGAATGTTGGAAAATAAGTAATCTTAATAGTGCAGAAATTTTCAGTGGATAGACATCCTTACCTTCCATGCATTGAAAAGAGTGAGGTGAAGGAGCAGAGTTTTCACTCTTCCTTGCTTCCTCTCCTCACATACAGACATAACTTCAACAAGCCTTATGAATTACTGCAAACTTAGAAGCGGCTTATGATATCCTCGCTTCATATTTGAAGAGACAGTGTCTTAGCCCAGGGCTTGCTGGGACGACTTCTTAAAATGGAGGGGAAAGGGGGAAATCTCAGTTGGACAGGGAAAGAATTTATTAGATCCAACACATTTTCAAGCTCTCCTTCAGGGGCATTGTGCTCATGAAAAGACATTCAAATTGTATTCAGTATACTTTATGTAAGTTCTATTATATTGCAGTGTGGACTCAGGGCCCTTCACACAGCCATATAACTCAGAATATCCAGGCAGGAAACCCCACAAAACCTGCTTTGAACTGGATTATATTGCAGTGTGGACTCAGGGCCCTTCCACACAGCCATATAATCCAGAATACCTGCTTTAAACTGGATTATCGGAGTCCACACTCATATAATCTGGTTTAAAGCAAATAACATGGGATTTTATTCAGATGTGTGGAAAGGAAGTCAAATAAGAAGCCAGGGCCCTTCCACACAGGCCTATAACCCTGAATGATAAGGCATAATATTCATTCTGCCTCTGCTAATAATAATAATAATAACAACAACAGGTTCCTGGAGTAGGAGACCTCCAAGGGCCATCCAGGGCCATCCAGTCCAATCTCCTTCTGCCATAAGGGGAAAACACAATCAAAGCATTCCTCACAGATGGCCATTCAGCCTCTGATGATGATGATGATAATAATAATAATAATTACAATGGGTTCCTAGAATAGGAGACCTCCAAGGGCCATCCAGTCCTACCTCCTTCTGCCATAAGGGGAAAATACAATCAAAGCATTCCTCAGCCATGTTGAATCAAACCTAAATTCTCATAAGAGCAACAGAAAGTACTGAACCTTGAGTTTGGGAGTTGTAGTTCTCCTCCATCCAGAGAGCACTGTGGACTCAAATAATGATGGATCAGGACCAAACTTGGCAGGAATCCTCAGAAGAGGAAGAAGCCAGAAAGGGAATGGATGAGCACCCCCCAGCACGCTCCGAACTCGGCCCCGCCCCTTTTTGCTCTGGCCCCGCCCCCTCGCTCTGCACTCTCTCTCCTTCCCTGTTTCGATCAGGTGGTGGAAGGGGGAAGGAATGAAAGGGGGAAAGAGAGAGAGAAGGAGGGAGGGAGAGGGGGAGGGAGGGAAGTAGGAGGAGGAGGAAGGGAGCCTGCTCCTCCTCCCCCCCCCCCCCCCCTGGTTGCAAAAAAAAATAAAAAATATTCCAAAAAATATTCAAATTTTTTTAAAAAAAATTTAAAAAGCAGATATCTTGCAGGAGGGTAGGGGGCCGTGGGGAAGGGGCTGGGGGCCGTATGCGGGTCGCGGGCCGCCAGTTGGACAGCCCTGAGCTAGCAGACTTGGCAAAAGGCTCTTAGCTCATTCTTGCCCCCCATCACCCAGTTAGTAATTGTGTGTAACAGTCAGGCTTACATCATTTTTGTCATGAGTCTTTAGTGATACTGCATTTTAATTTTCTTCCATACATGTTGCTTTTGTTACACTGAATTCTGTTGAGCCAAAGGACTCTGTCACTCTCTGTCAACTTGACAAAAATATATGAATTGGGAATGAACTTCATTACAGTTTCATATTCCGAATACTTTAGAAGCTCTATAGTTGTTTACCATCATAGGAAAAGAACCTAATTCTTAATGCCTATTTCCAGGTCCTTTTTTCGAAGTGACAAACAAGTGGGGACAGCTAATTTAAAGCTGGACAAACTGGAATCTGAATGTGAAATTAGAGAAATCATTGAGGTACAATGCTGGTTTTGTTCTTGAACTGAGCTGTAGTGATGGCACAATTGTATGCTATGCAAATGTTTGGGTTTTTTTTTTTCAAAACAGGGTAGACTGTACCAACTTTCTCTCTGTAACTGAATTGTTGCACATATAGTTGCTTTTTCTCATTCTTGTCGTGTTTCAAAATTATGTCCTCTGTATGCCAGTGCAAAAGTAGTTCAAAATACCATTCCAGGACCTCCCGCAATAAGTGAAATACTGCAATGTAGGGACACCCCCACCCCCCCGCACACACACACTTTGTCTTTTCTTTCCCCTCTCTTTCTCCCTTCCTCCTCTGCTTTCCTTCCTGAGGCTGTGGGAGAAAGAAGAGGTGGTGGAAGTAGATGGTGGGGCTGGGGTGGAAAAGGAGGGGGCCGCTGCCCCTTCAGCCAAGTCTACTCTGGCAGGAGCTCCTGCAGAAGCAGTAGAAACCTTCTCCTCTACTTTCCCGCCTCTTCTCCTTCTCACTCGCCTCGTACTGCTTCTGGAGCTGCTGTCCCTTAAGCAAGTCTACTCCGGCAGCAGCTCCTACCGGAGTAGACTTGGCTGAAGGGGCAGCGGCTCTACTGGCTCCGTTTCCTCTCCGGCCCCAGCATCTTCTTCTTCCTCTTCTTTCTCCCACAGCCTCAGGAGGGAAAGTGGAGGAGGAAGGGAAGGCGAAAAGGAGGGCTGTGCAGGCGAGGGGAGGGTGGCATGAGAGCCCGAGGGAGGGAGGAAGAGAAGGGAAAGAGGAGAGGAAAGTGAAGGCAAAGTGTGTGAGAGAGAAGGAAGGGAGGAAAGGCGAGGAGGGCCATGCATGGAAAACCGCAAAACAGCGAGTCCGCGGTAAATGAACTGCAAAGGAGCGAGGGAACACTGTTGAGTTATCCAAACTCTCCCTACTTGTGGGATTTTCCAGTTATTCAAAGTGTTGGCATGTGGAAGTTTTGTAAATATGTTTTTGCAGCAGTTTTTAAAGCTCAAGAATTGTGGTGTAGGCCAGCATGGTTCACTCCCTTCTGCTCAACCTCAAGGAGCTTTTCCAGAAAGACTAAGACTAAACGTTGATGCCAAAACTCCTTCTAGACAGGTGCAACTGGGTGCTACATTCACACTAGAAGGTATCTCACACACCACATGCATATTCAAAGCTCTTAAATGTGTACCTATATTCAGATGAGCCATAAAATGTTGGAATATTGTTCACAAACAGGCAAGGTATGAAAACCCTAGTTTTTTAAAAAATGTATAGCCTCTTCAAAATTGTGTTGCTGTTGATTTATTGCTAATTTCCCCATTCTTTCCAATGGCATGGAACATGAATATTGTTGCTTATGTGGCTTAGTATCCACCCTGCCAAGAAAGAGCAAAAAATAACAGTAATTTCATTTTAAAAAATTAAAAATCAATGAGTAATAATAATAGAATCAAAGCCAAAGAGCCCACAAGAGCCATCCAGTCCAGCTCTCTGTAAAGCAGGAACAATTCTGCTTAGAGGTCAAGGAAATACTGGTTTGATTGGTTTGACTGCGAGGAGGCCATGTGGTAGGTGACTAGAAACTCATTGCATTCCTGTACTAAGTTGCAAGTTACACTTGTGAAATCTATAGCTTGGTAAGCTTGCAGCTGGGAAAAAAATCAAAATGCAAATGCAAAATTCACTGGATTGAAGTAATTTTACTTTCCGTACATTTGATATGTTTGTGTTTAGGTTATGGATAGTAGAAAGCCTACTGGTGGAAAACTAGAAGTAAAAGTGAGACTCAGGGAGCCACTTAGTGGGCAAGACCTTCAAACCATTACAGAAAACTGGCTGGTCCTTGAACATTAATTCCACCAAGGTAAGGGAATCTGTATTTTCCACATAAATATATTTCTGATAAAAAAAACAAAATACAAAACAACTCAGTATTCAAAATCAGATTATGAGAGGTGCTTTGTTTTATAGAGATTCAGATCTTAGCTTTTTTTCATCAAGTATGTTTTGTTTTAAAACTAATTCTATTGTATTTAACACTCTGGTGCCTCAGGAGTCTAATAAACTTAAAGCAGTGTATTTGTCTTACAAATTAAGTCAAACTACAGATCACTCAGAAACAAAATGATTATGTTATGACCACAGGAAGAATTCCAGTACTCATATTTTATACCAAAATGGTGACTGGAATCAATTTACTGTACCTGCAAAATGTTAATAGCATTTTATGAATTGCCTTCACCATGTTTGGTTGAAAGCATGCTATAAAGACACTGTACTTCTGTAACAGAAGCTATATTTTCATTTATGATGATGGTGGCTGGCCTGCCCTGCTGTACTGCGAAAACCATGTTCCATTTTTATCCCTACTTTACAGATCCAGGAATGCAAAAAAGCTGCAGAATGGACTTTATACAGACATAAGAGGTTCTGCAAGCACCAAAGATGTTCAATGAATGCACTACTGAACATAACATCTTTATTTTCATAACTATCATATAGTATGAGTTGGTAAGCTTTGTAAGTCTACTATTAGGAATGAAGATTTATTCACAAAGATGGACTGATCTCTCTTAGGACTTGTTGGGAGTAACATTGGTACTACATGAATGTTACTTGTTAAATGATTGCTGACATGCAAAGAGGGGTACATTTGCAGTGGCTGGCAAAAAGTGTTGTTTTGATGAGTAGTGGTATATAAAATGTGCTGCGGAAGTGGAAGTTTTATCATGTAAGTTTTAAGTAAGAATGTGCATTTCCTAGCCGTGGAATAAACTATTCTTACATACATAGGAGTTAAGTGAAACGGCTATTACTGTTAGCAGTCTGTCTGTTTACATTGCTTTTATAAGCTTCTCTCTCTCCCCCTGGCCATTTATTCTAATTGCTCAAGATTAGAATAACACTACCATGAGTATTTTGAAAGGAACTTGTATCATACGAGAGGGAGAGAACAGCTAACTTTTAATCATACATTTTTGTCCCCCCCCAAGTGAAACCAAATTGAAGCTTTTCTCTGCTTAAGAGTTTGAGAATCGCATAATTTTGGTTTTGTTTGACAAAGTTGGGATTCTTAACATATTAAATCAGGCATGGGCAAACGTTAACCCTCCTGGGGTTTTGGACTTCCAACTCCCACAATTCCTAGCAGCTACCAGAATTGTTACTGTTATGAATTGTAGAAGTTTGAGTCCAAAACACCTGGTTTAAATGAAATGGTAATGAGGCTCTTACCTGTCATATAGCATGTGAAACACACAAAGCTGGGGGTCCAGGTTTCCCTGCCTTTTCTCCGGTTTCATGGGCCACAGCAGGGGAGTTGGAGACCGTTTCCACAGGAAACAAAGATATGACTTCATAAACTTAATTGTGCCATGTTAGGCAACCTTTGTTTCTCTCTTTAAGTGGATGGAAACAATACAGTATTCTGTTTTTTAATTTTAATAAATTTAATATACAAAACTACATGTTGAAAATAAAAATATAATATGCAGTCTTTTGCAGTGTTAACTGAATTTTAAAAGTACATTTTTCTTTAAACAAGTACTCATTTCTTAACAATATGGTATTCTTAAGGTCATTTTAAAGGCTATGGTTGAAGCAAACCAGTCAGTCAATAGCATTTTGCACAAACATAACCCAAACAAAATGGTGTTTTTTTTCTGCAAGGAGAAAGAGCAATAAAAATTCAGGTTTTTTCCCTCCCTGCTTCAGTAACTTTAAAGCAAAACTAAGTTACTGAAAAAGCTGCTTCTGTGATGAAACTGGGGTGCTGTCTCTTGAAGTAGGAAACCGCTGCTGCTGCTAAGTAGCAAATTTTAATGGATGTTGGAGAGTACCAGAAAACTCAACGTTGTCACTGAAGAAAGGAAATCCTAAAAGCAACTTGAGTTTATATGCAAGAAAAAGAAAGCCCACGAAACGCAAGTCTCTTTGAACTGCTGAGAATCCTTTGGGATACAAAGGATTTCAGTGGTGCCTATTCATGCCTGACCCATATCCCATGACACAATATTCAGCCCCTTTTGCAGGAGCCTAAGAACGGCTTTCAGACAAAGTGACCTGCAATAATGCAGTAGATTTAAGAAACAAAATTGAACTTCATTTAGCCTTTCCTTTGGGTCCTAGATCTAATACCCTTGTGTCCCTCAACGTCTAGCTGTGGTTTACAATAGGCTGTGGGACAAGGGTTTTACTAATCCTAGGCAAGCAGGAGCAACTGGCTCAACAATGAGCTTTACTACACAAGTACTTCTCTACCTACAGAGAAAAGGTAACTATCAAAGTTGCCACTACTATATACATTGGCTTTCTTTAACATTCAATAGGGCTGTAACAACTGCTGTTTATCTTTTCCACTTAGCTTGCCCCTGCTGCTTCACTTTTTAAGCTTGTATTACGTCCATCCCTTTCTACATCTGTGACAATCAGTCTTAATGGCAGCAGTCATGTCTGTTTGAAGCCTAAATTTGGTTTATTACTCTTTGACTAGCTATCCCTCATTAGTTAAAGGATTTTCAGGGTGGAAACTCCATGTAATGGGAATGTGTTGACATTCCTCCGCTTGCCCTCCTTGCCAGTTGCACAAGCCGCAGCAAAGAGGACTCGGGGTTGCCCTCCTGGTGAAGGTCAGTTTTCGAGGCGGCAGAGCACAAGCTTTCCAGCCTGAAGTGAAAGCAAAACATGCAACAGCCACCAAATTGTTATACTGTAGTTCTCACAGGCGAGCTTAGTGTGGTGCTGCGGTTATAAAGTGATATGTAAGTGCAGGCATAATGGGAGGGCTCATGTAGGTACAGTGCACACCAATCGGGAAAACCAGGGAAGGACATTCCCCCTTCTAAAAAAGCAGGAGCAGCTGGAAAGAAAACAGCATTTCCATGTAACTGCTCTTTAAGGCTAACAATTCTCATGCCTGTGACACATTGGTTTTTTGTGTCCCCGTCCCCCCAAGTGGCAGATGTTTGCCACGCTATCAGTCTGAAGTAGGGACAGTTTCACAGTTAAGGAAAAAGAAGGTAAAACTATCCTATTTATACACACAAAACGGCAAGCTTAATTTACATATAGCTTTTAGAGAGATTGCTGCTTTGTTTGGGGCAGACGTTAAAAGATACCCTCAATCATGCTGCTTTCTTTCTGTACACCTAATATAGAAATATCCCGACATACCTTGGAGGTACTTTGACCAATACCCTGGTCAAAATAATGTAAACGATTCTTTTTTAATGTCTAGAGAAATTAACCATAAACGGCAGTATAATGAGGTCAGAATGGAGGTCTTGATTGTTTCTTCATAATAGGTTCATCTAAACACACTAAATGTTGACATTTTGTTTCCTTTTATTTTCTCCCCATGATCTCTGCACCCGTTTAAGCACTGAATACATGACTACCCTTGTCTCAACATGGCCATCATATTTCTAATCTGTAACTGAAGTGTATTAACCGCAAAGGTAGCATAGCCATTTTGAAGTATAGAAGCTGCCCTGATCCTGTTTGTTAACAAATGCATAGACGATTCAGAGTTATGGAACAACTGTTCTCACCCCCCTCCCCTCCCCCCTGCGCCCCTCATAATAGTGTCAACAAAAAACTTAATTTTCCAGTTTTAAAGTGCAAATGATTCAGATACAACTGTTACTGGAACAGGTCTGAACAGAAAATGAAGTCCTCTTATGAGATGTTTTCCAGAATATAAAATATAAGCTCCATGATCACTGGGCCTTCACTCAGCTGGCATGCTCCTCCATGAATTACTGGAACTAAGGCACTGTCCAGGTCATTCACGTATTGAGCAGGCAGGGGCTGACCATTGCTCCCAGCCTGATAGCCAACCTACAGAAAAACACAAGAAGAAGGAAACACAAGGTTTTACAGGTCTGCTCAAGAATGAAACCCCAGTATTGAATTGTCTTTAAGTTTGTTGGCAATCCAAGGATGAACAAATATGAAAGAAAGTTGGTATTGAAAATGGGGCTAAAAAGAAGCCCTACCATAATCTACAAATAAAGATGCTGTTATAGTCATTGAGAAGAATATTTTGCAAAGAATGATTAATAAAGCAACCTGTTGTTTTCACATTAAAGAAACAAAAATGGGTCCATGATATAAATACCATGGATGGATACTATTAGGAGGGATGTTAAGACTTATGGATCTCCTGCAAATGAAATTCTGCTCAATTATGGTACCAGCTGGCAGAAAAGAAATACACTAGTACACTTCTTCATTCCAGACGTAACATTTAGGTTCAGACAAGTCTATTTAGAACATGTGTAATGAGCTTCAAGCATGGCAACAATACTTTAAAAGCTTTTTTTCGTGTCAGGAGTGACTTCAGAAACTGCAAGTTGCTTCTGGTGTGAGAGAATTGGCCGTCTGCAAGAACATTCCTTGTGGAAGGCTTCTCTCATGTCCCTGGGGGAGCTGGAGCTGACAGAGGGAGCTCATCCGCACTCTCCCCAGATTCAAACCTGCAACCTGTTGATCTTCAGTCCTGCCAGCACAGGGGTTTAGCTCACTGTGCCACCGGGGGCTCCAAAAGTAAATTACACAATTCCCTACTGAAATCGAAAGGTATATTCAATATTTATCTATGAAACACTAAGACAAAAAATCATAGTCTCATATAACTTCCAGAAAATGACCAAATTGTCACTTTGAACTTTCTGACCTTCACAAGTAAAGCCTTTATTATTTCCAAACTTAAAAGACTAGAATAGATCACACTGCAGAATCTGCTGTTTGTTAGAAGATCTTCATAACGCAAACTGAAGCGCTGACGCACTACATTTCATGAAAAGCCAACTTTTGAAATATCTACAGTAGTTGTGGGTTATACAGGGCCTTAAAAGATACACATAATCTTACACATTAGAAGCCATTTAGTTGTGTTCATATATTAAAAGTATGCTTTAGATGAAGGTGGGTAAAGTGCCATTTAGAATTAATTGGTTTTTCTACTTACTTGATCTGCATCAAGTGTAACACGGAGACCCAACTTGGTCATCCCATCCTCTTTCAGCAGCTTCAAGTGAGGACACAAGGCCAGGCAGAAAGCCTTAGCCACGTTCTCAGTCAGCCGGCTGTGGTCTGCTGGGTCACTTAGGCCATTATGCTGGTCATCATTTTCCAAAAAGAAAACCTGAAAGGAAAAAAAAGCTCTCATACACAATCCCTAGTTATGCTTTATTACATTAGTAATCAAACTTGAGAACACTAAGACATACAAGCAACTTTTCTAATTCATTCATTTTGAATATTCAACAGATTATACTCCAATTCAAAAAAAATTCACAGCAAAAACTAAAAGATTGTTATAGTCAAAATAAAAATGGATATCAGGTTTATAAATGTGGAAGTAGCATCAAGAAAGGTAGAAAAAAATCAGCCACGGTCATTACAGCAAGTTGGCCACCAATAAATATATCACAGGAAATAATTTGATCTCAGAGAAAAAGGTTGGATATTAAATAAACTTTTGAAAAGTGATTGATAGGGATTGACAGTACCTCTGATAGCAGAATATTCTCAACTGAAAGATAATATTGGGTTATGTGTTTCCAGGAAACCTAGAAACCACGTGAGATATGTTCACATTTAACATTAGAATATTTGGTGGAAGTGAGTGTATCCCTCTTTGGGTTCCCAGCAGTCTCTTGTAGCTGGACTTTGTGTTGACGCACGAGTTTCATCATACAAGGTCAGGACGAGAACCCCTTCTGTAACATACAAAACAATTTGCTTTCCTCACCTCTGTCCACCTAATAACCTTCCCATTTGCTTTATATTCTGAGCCATGGAATATCTTCACACTTGTGATAGACTCCATAGATTTGCCATCAATGGGGCTCACAACACTAGAAAAAAGAAGGAATAAGTAAGCAGCTTCATTAGCAAAATAGTTCCTTAAATCTAATTATAAGTCTAGCTAATTAGGACTAGAAATCCAGGTCTGAGGACAATGTAAAACAAGCCCACTCCCTTAAAGTAAAAGTAAGCATTCTAGAAGAAATGGGCATACAGTAATATGAGCAATTAAAATAGGCTATGAAGTGTGGCTTTTTCAGAGACTATAATACCAGAGAGTCTTCAATAAATACTATTCTGATCACATCAAGTTGTACAATCTTTTGATGGTGGCTATATTCAGGCCCGTATTTCCAGCCTGGAAGGAGAAATATGTTAGCAGTTCCCCATATTGAAGGCAACCTTCTGATTAAAGCAAATCACATGGCAAGAAGGCTGTCTTTGGAAAGTTGCCTTTTGTATCCTGGGGTAATGGGAAAATAATTGCTCTGAAAGCTCCACAGAAATATATATTAAGTGGCCATGTCAGCAAAACATTTTCATCCTCTTCCAATATTAGTTATTTCAGACAGTGTATCTGGATGGGACTGCCATTATTTCATGGATTTTCTCACAGCATTTATACATAGTATATTTGTATGCATCTCACAAGGATGGTGCATATACAATTTCATATAACAAACGTTTCCTGTGTAAAATCATGTGAAGAAACCTTATGCAATTATGTTCTCAAGTACCTTGGTTTTTATATCAACTTTCAACATATTAAGTTAGTTCTTTGTAGCAGGAAAAAAGAGGATGGTTAAGGTAAAGGTTTCCCCCTGACATTAAGTCCAGTCACGTCTGACTCTGAGGGTTGGTGCTCATCTCCATTTCTAAGCCGAAGAGCATGTGGCCGGCATGACTGCATGGAGCGCCACTACCTTCCTGCCAGAGCAGAACCTATTGATCCTCTTTTTAAAAGACTATACTTGTTAAAAATAATAAATAACGCAGCCCCGCCTCCAAAAAACATTTCTTAGTGTCTTGGTTTTCAGGCCTGTTCTTGGGGTTATTTGGGGTGGCGATATTGGGGTTTCCAAGCGCCGAATCGTTTCGCCGTATTTCAGGCTTCTTCCGGACCCGGGACTCAATGTAGTGGGAGTATTGCTTAAGGTCACAGCGAAGGTTATATAATGGACATATATGTCGAGGCAATGCGCCTAATGGTCAAACGGTAGAATAGGACAGTAGAGTGGTAAATATACTCCAAGATGTACATGAAGTAGCAGAAAGCCGACGGAGTGAAAATACCACCAATCAATGGGCCACCTTAAATCCGTTTCGCTCCCGGGCGGAGCTTTATCAAGGCTTCAACAATAGACATTCCGGTCTTGTACATCTTGGAGTATATTTACCACTCAACTGTCCTATTCTACCGTTGGAATTTGGATGTCTTATATTATCCCCATATGAACTATATTTGGCTGATGTCCGCACCTCTATGAACTTGTGATGCTTTTGAACCACTTTGGGCTTGGGAGGATTTGATTTGGTTTTCTATACCGCCCTACAATTTCCCCAACGAACTTTACTACATTCATGCACCTTGGACTATTTGATCCGGGACTATGATTATCCACTAGGGTTAGATATCTCCGGTTTTAAATTATTTGAAACCGGTTTAATTTCGTATATAGAATTAATTTCATAGATTTTTGACCCACCTGGTCCAACCCAGAAGTGTAATTTCTATACCGAACCTGGGGGCCGCCATTTTTCTTAATTTTTGTAATTAGATCGTATTTTCCCCTTTCAGTTCTCATCTCGCAAGAGGAGACTGGAGGGCAGTAGCACCCTTTCTCCTCTCGTGAGCTGAGACGAACCTGCCCTCCTCCTCCCCTGGATGGGGATCTCCCACCCAGCACCACCATGTTTGGGGTGGCGATTCAGAAAATTGCATTATATAGACCACATCACCTCTAGTTTCTTAGATATGTGTGTCAAATGTCTGGAAAGTTTGTATCATAAATCTGTGCTTTCGGTATGAAATAAGCAGATTTTCATGTGGTACACTTTTCTTTTAATGTTTAATATACTTCCTTCACATTTAAAATCTATTAATTTAAACAGGATGTTAAAATATCCTGATATTTTTATGGGCAAGCAGAGTGAGGTGTGATATATGGCATATGTTCTGTATCTCAAAAACTAGAGCTGACAGGGAAAAACTCGTGCCATTTTTTGGAATCAGCAGGTCAATTATACCCAGAAAGAGGTCTAACATTTGAGGCACCAAAATGTGTGTGTTGCCCAGTTTAAAGCATCTGACTTAAAACAGGAACATTTGGAGCATCATGATATCCAATGTGCTCTTATGAATTTGATTAAAGACCCTATTCCACAAACACTGTCAATCAGGACTTCAAATATTACGAGTAAGATGCAATCAACACATGGGCAGAGGAACCTCCTCTTTCCCCCTTTCCAAACAGGATGCACTATAAGCTGCAAAACTGAAACTACGTAAATTTGTGTAAAAAAAACAACAGCTGGATACTAAAGTATTACCCCTTGTTGAAGTTTTTATCATCATCCACCCACTGAATGTACACATGCTCTTGAGGCTCTTCAGCATCTATTTTTCCACAAGAAATAGTGAAGTCTTTCATCTCCCTCAAAGCCTGCCTCAGGGAGTCCATATTTTCAGCTGTTATTTGGACCATGACACCATCTAGGGAAGACAAGACACCACTGGTGAAAACAACACAAAGTTGTGTTCTTAAATACCAAATGTAGGATAACTTGTATTAGCCCAGATTAATGCTGCAACCAGCTAAGTTCTAAACTAAGGTTTTGATATGGGATTTTAAGCCCCGAGTCTTGTATTTTCTTTGGGGCTTACATGTGTTTAGAGTGGACAATCATGAAAGGTTATGAAGCAACATCAGCATCCTAAGAAGACACTGAAAGGCAGACCCTGTACTGCACCACCTGCAAAAAAATCATTTTGGTGCCCCCCAAACACCCTCTAGAATGGAATTGAGAAGTTTTCTCCATTGTCTTAGTGCAGTAATTTTCCATTACTGGCAGATACTATCAGCCCCAAGGCTAGTTCTGGTGTGTTATTGCTTACATTCCACTTTCTGTTTATTTGCTGTTGTCACTTGGGTTCTGTGACATTGTTATTTAGTCGAACAAGTATTTCGTTTGAAAATAGCAATACAATCTTTTTTAAGCAATGTAAGTTCCAACCACCATCCAAGCTATGTTCTACTGTAGTAAATAAACATGTAGTTGAGGAAGGGTGACTCAAAACTTACCCTCTACAATACTGGACTTTGCCAGATAACCTGAAGATGATTTCAAAGCTCCACTAAATACAAAGAAGCTGGCTCCAGTCACTGAAATAACGAAAATAAAGCCCCACAAATTCATAATGTATATATGCAAAATATTCCAGAAATACACGGAGAATCAAAACAGCAAATACTATAATTAACAGCAGAAAAAAAATAATGCAGCCACTAATGAGTAGTCCCAGGTTTGCTTATTCATTTCTGACAGGTTTTTTGTGGACCTTGAAATGTCCCTGGATCAAAATAGGTCCAGAGCCTTTTCAACTCTGCACCCCTCACCTGAAGAAAGAAATATAAATATATGAACAAGATAGCTTTTTCTCTCACCTGTTGTATCACCCCCATTGTTAACTATGAGTCATTTGTAAGTCGGATGTTTGTAACTTGGGGACTGCCTGTACACATACATACACATGTGTATACACATATATGCACACAAACAATACTCACACACAAATATACACACTCCTACTGAAAATGCCAAAATGCCACACTTGGAGGCCTCCAGGAGTATAAAATCAACCTTTTTGTTGACTAGAAAAAAAATACTCTTATGGGTCCACTAAAATTAAGAGCCACAATTATATCCTTGGGTGCATACTTTCCCTCCCTTTAAATAATTATATTCTAAGCCAAGTAAAATAACAATAAATTGAAGTATTCAAATGAAATCCAATTACTAGTAACACAGTCTTACAAGTTGAGTTTCCTTTAGAATGAGCAAAACTCTAGGCACGTATCTCTTAAAAACCTCCTTCCATGTGGTAATTTTATTATTATAAAATGGAAGGGAGAAAGCAGGAAGTACAAGCTATGCAAAAGGCAAAATGAAATGCAATCTCGTGGTGATAAGGGTGTTACCCAACAGGTTGAAAAGTCATTACTATCGCTCCAGCATCATGACAGAGTTGGTGAAAGATGACTTACTTAAAGCTCATGGCTTACAGCCAATGGCTTATTTTTAGAAAGAAATTCTAAATATTTCATGTGATTGCTCACCCAAAAGCAGGTTCTTGGACTGTAAGTATCATTCCCAACAAAGCTAACTGGGCATTTTGGGGCATTACATCATCTGAGCAGAGATATTCTATCACACCAAACATTAAAATGAGGATAAACAGGAGTAAAAAGCATCTGCAGCCACTGGATTTATCATGTTTACACAAAATCAGAAAAGTGCATTCAAGTTTCTATTTTTACCAGTGTCTGACACTCACTCAAAAGTTGAGACCTGTTTCTCATGTACTTAGTAAATTAGAGACGACAAAAATGCACAAAGAACAGAAAAAAATTAACTGGCTAGAATCCTATTAATGACAACGGAGAACAAACATTGATGGTAGAAGAAATGGGAGTTCCACATCTAGTGGTGTATCTAGAACAGTGTAGCAATGTGCAGAGTGTTTCTATGCACACTCACCATTTCTCATAAGTAGTACAACAGTGGAATTCGGTGTACTGGTACGGACTGCATTGCTAACAATGTAATTTGACCTGAGGATATTTATGCTGCACTGAGACAAGGAATGATCTAGCCATTGGCAGGAAGTCTCACCTTTTCTTGGTTGATTGTGAATGCTGATGGCCTGTGTCTGGTAATTCCCATCGTCATTCTGCACACATACAAGATGAGAGTCTGCCCTCTCATTGAAACATGCCCCGCCTGCCAGAACATGTTCATTAGACTTGTTCATGGCTTTCATCATCTGCAGCCGAACCAAAAACAAAACATAGAGCATTATCACATAGTATTAAACTGCAACGTGACATTGAAATGTTTCTGGCATGTGGGAAAATAATCCCTGGAGGAGCATGTAGTCTCTTTAGGATAGAGATAAGCAATTGCCAAGGCTCTCCATCGAAACCTAGAATGAGTATCCCTCTAACCCCTGCATTCACACTCTTATGCCCATACCCTTCATTACTTGCCTACTGGCCATTTTGCCACCTTTTTTGACAATTTATTGCATACCTCGCCTTCTTTAAGATCTTCTCAGCCAGGAAGTGATCAGATGTTCTTCTCTGGTCACTTTCTATTTTGAAAAAGAAAGGTCTATACAGGCTGAAAAAGGGATTCTGCAAGCCTAAAAATGGGGAGCGAAGGCACCAAAACACTCAAAAATGTGATGAAACAGCCAGCAGTGCTTCCTAGAGGCTTGCAGGTTGTGTCAGTCATTTCTGTAGAGGGAAGTGTGAGGATCTCTGCAGGCTTCAAATATAGCTCAGGAAAACACATACAGCCCACAGATGGCAGTTTGCTCATCCCAGCTTTAGGGCCTCTGTGAAACTATTATATATATTTTTACATAGCTACCTTTATATCTACGCTACCTACAAAATGTTATATTCAGGCTATTCGTAAAATTCCACCCACTTTTAAGAATACACTTCTCAAAAATGAGTAACTGCATAACTGAAAATATAATTTTAAGATGACCAGCACAATTATAAGGAGTATCAAGTCCTCTTTACTAAAGTTTCCCAGATGTGGGCCAAGGCACAAGGCAATTTCAGGCCTTAAGGCACCGGGTCTTGGAAGCTAAGCAGGATCAGCCCTGATCTGTACTTGGATGAGGAGCTGGCAATGAATACTTGGTTCTGTAGACTGTATTTCAGTACCTGGCAAACCCACCTCTGAGTATTCCTAGCCTAAGAAAACCCTTGGAAATTCATGGGGTCACCATAAGTCATAAGCAACTCGAAGGCACACAAACATTCCAACATATTTCATGTCTAACTGCAATTCTTTTCAAATAATATTCTGCAACTTGAATGTCATGGATTTATTCATATTCCATACCTCATTATATCTGTTGCTGGGAATTTTGATGCTGGTTTTCCTTACTTCCATATCAACCACTAAGCCTTGGACAACCGGCAATGTATACTGGTAATTTCTGAAGTCCTGTCAATATACAGACCAACTAAAATTACAACACTTACTGACAAGAATTTGAGCTTTACTAGCACAATAAACAGTATTGGAGAAGAAAATGATATTACAAAGTCTAAATGTAGTTCAATTGCAAGAAAAGAGTACTAGGTTAGTATTGTTTTGCTAAGACTAAACTATTTAGCAAAATTTGGCAGATCACACAGAATGCAAAAAAAGTAAAACTATTTTTAAAATTACAATGCCTATTTTAAAAATTAAACAGTGCAACTTAACCATGAACTCTATTTAAACAGTGAATTGTTGCTTCTAGAGGGTTCTGAGAAAGATTAAATATCTCTGGGGAGGGGGGACAGATCAAGGGGAGGCTGGAGGAGTCAAAGACAATAAAATATTATTGAGCAATGCCTATGGATACAGGACTATGTATTCCTCACGTTTACAAAAGAAACAGCCAAATATGTTTTATCCAGTTATCAAAGAGAAGTTCCCCTTGGGGAAGAAGGAGCAAATTTATCTGACTGTCGTGGATCATCTACCCACACCAACACCACTACTGTTGAACATCTTTCCTGCACTCAAAGAACACATCACAAATTTAATTAACCTTTATTAACTGCTCATATATTGAGAGGAATAGCCTACAAGACACTGTTGTGCTCAAAGGGCAACGACACCCTTTCTTATAGATGTCAAACGGACCACTGGGCACTACAATGGCAAGAAAAAATCCATGAGTGCCTTAAGATCGTCACTTATTTCCAACTTTCCAAATATTAAAGGTAAAGGTAAAGGCTTCCTCTTGACATTAAGTTTAGTCAAATCAGACTCGGGGGGGGGGGGGGCAAAGAGCCGGTGTTGTCTGTAGATACCTCCTAGGTCAGGTGGCTAGTATGACTGCATGAAGCACCATTACCTTCCCACAGAAGCAGTACATATTGATCTATTCACATTTGCATGTTTCTGAACTGCTAGGCTGTCAGAAGCTAGGCCTAACAGTGGGAGCTCACTCCGCTCCCTGGATTCGAACCGCCAACCTTTTGGTCAGCAAGTTCAGCTGTTCAGTGGTTGTATTATTGTATCTTAGTCTAACTTCATAATCCTAGTAACAGTCAATAACCACAGTAGCAAGTATGCAAATCTTTAGATGCAGTAGCTGATGGTATTTCCCTGAGCAGCAGTGACTTCAAGAACGTTTCCTGGAATGATTCTCTCACATTTGTTCCGAGGAATTTGGCCCATTTATGCTGACAGAACTGCTTCAGCTCAGTACTATTTGAGGGCTTCCTTGCTTGAACAGCTCACTTCAGATCCTTAAGATCTGAAGGTTTTAGTTCAGGACTTTTGACTAAGACATACTAAAACATGAAATGGCTTCTGCAGTTATTGTTTGGTGGATCTATTTGTATGCTGAGGACTATTACTTTGCAGTATAACCCACCTGCTTAGGCTCTCAGGTGGCTGACCTGGCATTCCGCTCAAGAAAATAATCTTACTTTGCAAAGTTTGCATTTGTGTCAATAACAGCAAGGTGTCCAGGTCCTCAGGTAGCAAAGCAGGCCCAAATCATGACCTTGTCATCACCCTGTTGGACAGCCAGGATTATTTTATTTGTTTGTTTTGCCAGACAGCATTTCTCAATATTTCTCCTTCTGATTAGTTTGTTTAGAGAATATTGAGCCAGAAGACCTGGACAGCAGTGATTATTTTCAGAGAACAGTGTTTTTCTCCTACTTCTCCTCCCATCACTGTCATTTTTGTTCTTTCTAATTACTGAGTAATGAAAACTTACATTAGCCACAGTAGGAACCTTAAAAGTTTTTGTGGAGTTTTTACTGACTTCCTGGATAACACACTGGCTTGTTCATAAACAGATTTTGGGATGATGGCAACTCCTGGATAGAATAACTGTGATCACGAATAGTCTGCATGTGTAGATTATCTGCCTCAGTGGTGGAGTCATAATTCCTTAGAATTTGTTTTACAATGCTTTCTGGACGGAACAGCATCGACTTTTTCCTCCCTGAGATCCCTGGAAATTATTTTGATCATAGCATGACTTGTTTCCACACAACCATATGTTGAAGACTAAATTTAGAAAGTTGTAGGTCTTTTTATAGAGTGCAGCATACCAAACCCATCACTGCAGACCTACTTAATTATATAAGTGCCTGATTCTAATTATTCTCCCTAATTTTGCAGACAAAATTAGGGTTTCACTAACTTCTGCAATTACCCTGACTCTCATGTACTCCTCAGTGTTTGCCTGATTAATTTAATAGTTTTATTTCATGGATATGGAATAAATTAATGTAAAATCTACTGAATATTTAAGAAAGGAATTCACGAAGGTTACCACAGCAAACCTATGGAATTTATGTCATTATCATTAGGGTTCACAAAGATTTTTATGACACTGCAAACCAGGATCCTAACAAGGACAAAGGCAGAAAGTATTTTAAATTATTTTAAAAGGCAAGCAGTTCACACTATCTGAAATTCCAGTTCACGTCTCTAGAGCTGTCAAACTTTGGTGAAGTTTGCTCCAGATTTAAAGATGGCATGTGTTTATTTCATTCAAGCATGCTGAATCTAAATGAAGGTGGCATAGTATTTTCATAATGACCATATACTTAAATTAGGAACACATCTTATTTGTATTTCATGATTACAGCAAGACTTACTGCAAGAAGATTCATAATGGTGTGCCCAGTCTCTCCAAACAATGGCTTACGAAATCTGACACTGAAAAGCGGGCAAGGATACACTGAGAACATAAAAATGGATACAAGAAGTCAGCTTTGACTTTTATCTTACAAGAAGTTTACTCAAACTGGACTGCAGTTAAAATCTAGATCAAAAAGATGCTTACAGCAAAAGAGTATTTTCACAACTTTTGTACCCAAGTTGCTTTAAGACCATGTTAGGGATAGAATGAGATGTGCCTCCAGCTTTCTGTTATGAGCACAGAATTGGGCCGGAATAGGATGCCTATTGTTTCCAATGAGGCCTTCTATGTTCTTGTTTGTTTGTCACAACAGAAAAATGGGAAGACGCAGAATGTGACTGCAATCTTACCCCAATCCTAACAAATAGCACATGGACAGCTGTATCTCCAAACAGTGACAAAAACCCTGGAAATTGGGCTTTAATACTAGATTCTGTAAACAGTTTTAATTGAAAATATTGGGTAGCCTTCAGCTACTTCCATTTTTTGGACAAAAGAATAACTGTGTAGAATGGATCTGCAAGTTGTAAGTACAACAAGCAATTGTTTCAATATGTTTGTCAAGAAGCAAGCATTAGAAATGAATGTGGTTAATTCCTAGAGTGAATCCGGCAGTTGTTATTATACACATACAAAGAGCACACACAAAAAGCAAATCTAAACATATATAGTCTTGTATAATATAATGCTTTGATCCCTGACCTTAATAATAACTTTTTTTTTGTACCCTGCCTCGGGGCAGTTTACATATGACACAAGGTGCCTAAAAACAACACATAAAATAAACACACAGTACAATACAAAAAAAGTGAAACAAATAGCACATAAAAACAACAATTTAAAACCTTTTGATTTGGGAAGAAAAGAAAGTTTCACTGAAAGACCTATAGTTATACGAGGATCCATTCTTCGAACAGAAGTTCCTTCCTTTTCATGGAACAAGAAGTCAATAATTCAATCCACGGTTGTTATAAGAATTTGTGTGTGTGGGGGGTAGCCTTTCTGTAAGAGTTATTCCAAAACGACAATGTCAAGATCCAATGTTATTAGAAAACGGACTTACGCCTGTATTCTGCTCCAAGTCTCAGCATCAGTCGGATGGGAAATACTTTGGCCCAAGGAGTTTCCCATTTCTGGATAAGAATCCCAAATAAGTACGGTGGGGTAGGGAGCACCAAGTCCTGTAGTGACTGATACACAGGAGTAACATACAAGAAGCCACCATGTTCTTTGCTATTGAGAAAACTCTGGCTGAAAAATGAGTGTCCTAAATTGCCCACAACATTACCTAGAAAAATGAAAAATATTGTTAACAGGTAATGTGTTGCCTATTTAATTGCCTGAGTAAATAAAGGACACCCAGAAAACATTACTGATCATGTAAACCATATCTGTGTGTGCATGTGTGTCCTATTTACTACACTAATCTGACTTACACATAGTAAGGTCTTACAACAGAACGAAAAGAGCATTGGAATAAAAGTACAGTACTAAAAGTGCTTTAGTATTAAAAATAAAACATTTACCTTTTTTCACTCTATACAGCTTTGTAGCGGAGTAAAAATGTAAACAGTTATGAGCAATGCATGTAACAATATGCACATTCATCCACTGACATTCTCTAAGGTACTTCAAGTGGCAGTTCTTTAGTGGTTGTGCAGTTCCAAATATGGTATGCCATATGTAAAGTCTCAATTTGGGATAAGGATGATGACTTGTTAGGGTCACAACCTATTGGGGATTTTGGATTATGACCTGTTAGGATCATAACGTATTGGGTAGCAGAGTTATGGAGGTGTTCCTTCAGTTTATTGAGTAATGGATGATTGCTGGGCTCATAAATATCTTGTTTCTGTTCAATGCGCTCAGCAGATAAAGATTCAAATAGACTTCTTTTAAAATAAAAAAATTGTTTTACTCATAACTTCGTGTATTTAAAACTACAGGCACATTTCTTGTCAGGTTAAACTTTAAAACATTTTGGTTTGTATTGTTAACTTACAGTCTTTAACAATCTCTTCAAAACTATATTGTTCTGTACAGTTATCTTTCATAAGAGTGTACTTTCAAAGAATTCAAGCATCAGCAGTTTTCTAACTTCCTACACTGATATCTGACTGAAAAACAGACTTCTGTACTCAAGCTGGTTCAAGGCCTAACTGTCATTCCACAACTGTTGTCATGTTTAAAACGATCTGCAGCCCCTCCCACTGCCCCAAGTACATAGAGCTAGAGAAACTGCAAACTACAGAAAACATACACTTTGGGAAATAAAACGACACATTATAAACAGACAAAGCATTCAATAGAGGAAGCTTGAGAAGGTTGTTATCTCCAACAAAACCACCAAAAAACAAAAGCTCTTAAACTAAATCAATTTTAATTCTATGTTTTCAAAGGCATTATTTCTTTCTAATAAATGAATCCTCACTCTGACATGGAAACCCTTGGGTAAGTCACACTTTCTCCACCTCAGAAGACGAAAAGGGAAGCCTTCTCTGAACAAATTGTGCAAAAAAAAAATCACATGCTAGGACTCATGGCGGTTTACAGAACGGCACAATTCAATGCCCACATTCAGATACAAGCCATTAGATGGCTTAGCAAGTAGAAAAACAAGCACTTTGGAGTCTCAGTCATGCGCTGGGGGTTGGACTTCAGCTAGACATGAAGAGTTTATTTTGTTAAGGGTCAGAAATAGTTGCAATCTTTCACTTCTCAAGATACACAAGCATTCTTTCTGCCTAAGTGTCACCTCTAGTCAAACAGGTTTTGTAGATCTCTAGAATGATACAAAACATTTTAACAGATAGGACATATACGCACACCCTTAGCACTGAGCACCCTTAAATTACATTCAGTGCCTTACTATAACACTGACATACACTATATTTTTTTATTCAATATAGGCAAAATTGAAATGATTTGATCAAAATATTTGGCCTAGTACAGCATATCACAAAGATTAAGATGCCATAAAATTTAAGTGTAACCCTCCATAAGGAGTCTTCTTTAGACCTAATCTAAACTATCAGATGAGAAGTGAGGTTCCAAGAAATTCTTGTAACTAGAACTTTTAGTTGCATACATCAATATATAAGGTAATTATTAGCCGAGTTACAGTATTCTTTACTTTCTATGAAGCTGGAGAAAAGAACCATCCCCATATGCACTGAGAGCCAGATTCCTTTGAGAATGATATTTTGAAAAGCCCATACCGCCAGTGGGTGACACAAGAGTGCATTTCTCCCCTCCTTCGCACACACCAAATTCAAGAAAAGAGAGCATATGAGGTGATGTAAGAGACCCCTGCATTAATGGATAAGAAATAAACCATGAACCTCAGCTCTTGGGGTGTCTCCTCCTTCAAAGAGACAGGCTGCTTCCTCATAAGGTCTGATATATACCCACATTCTGGGTTTGCATTCTAAACAGATCCAAATCTTAACGGAAGCCACGCTAAAGCAGATAAGCTCTTAACGCTTTAACTATGGTATAGTTATTTACATGTATCCTGAGGCCTGATGAAAATTTCTCCATTGCTATAGTGAAGCAGTTCTCAAAGTGTGCTCCACACCCTTAGGGTTCCGCGAAGCACAGTTGTGGGCTCCGCAGCCCCCCATCCCACTACCCTCTGCCTATGAAGCAGGCTGCCTGGCGAATCCCACTACCATCCTGCAGTCTCCTGAGCCCTGCTGGGTGCACAGCCAAACAAGCCCCATTGCAACCATGCGCCATGGCAAGTCCCGCTGCCACCATGAGGTCTCTGGAGCTCCATGCATGGCCTAGCAGGACCCGTTGCCACCATGTGGTGTGATGAATTCCACTGCCGCCATACAGCCTCCAAAGCCCCTGCACACTGCCTGACAAATCCCATTGCCGCCACAACCTACAAGACTTCCCTTTCATGGTAGAATAGGGTAGGACTGGATGGTTACTGGGGTTGTTCTTATTATTGTTGTTATTATTATTATTACAAAAACTGAGTGGCCAGCTGTTGGGGGAGCTTTGTGGTTTTCCTGCATGGCAGAATGGAGTAGAACCGTATGGCCCATGGGGTTGGTATTGTTGTTGTTGTTACAAAGGCTGGGCGGCCATGTGTTGGGAGTGCTTTGATTGTGCTTTTCCTTCATGTCAGAAGGAGATTGGACTGGATGGCCCCAGGGACTTTCCACTGAAATACTGTTAAGTTTATGTTGGTTAATGTTCTTCATATTAAATATTTTATATTTCTTTCTCTTTTTTGCACTACAAAAAGATATGTGCAGCATGCATATTAATTTGCTCATGTTTTTTCAATTAGTTCACACAAGCATTCTCCATCCATCTGCCACTGGCCCGAACCATCTATCAAATTTCAAAATGCAATGCGGCTCCTATGTCCAAACGTTTTTTGGGGCTCCACAAGAAACCTTTCCTTCAAAAAGAGCTCCAAGGCTTTGAAAGTTTGAGAACCTCTGCTATGGTGGACCACCTTTCTCAATCATTCCCTTGCATTGTATGGACTTTATAAATTGTGCACCTCTCTTATGACAGAGACATAAAAAATGGTTATGCTTGTCACCTCAATCACTGTTGTTTATAGTAAATGACTTCAAAACAAGCAGTCTGTGATAACTTCTTACTGTGTTAATTTAGCACAGTGTATTCTCTATCCCTCTCTCAAGTGCTTCCAACATCAGAACAGAACTCCCATACTAAGAATACTTTGTAGGCCACTGAAGGAATTGACTCATGATGATCATCTGCTCACAGAACAAGAATTATTATTGTTTTTTGTACAGATACACATGATCTAATTTGTTTGCCTTACATTTCTGGACTTCAGAAACAAACTATACCCTATCATAAAAATGAATGCTTAATGCTGGCTTTTGATTAACTAGAATCTTCTAAACTGTAAAGTCCCAACACCTTGCTTTCCTTACGTTTCTACAGGACAGTATATCAAACAATCCCAAAAACAGAATAAAAAAAACTTCTGGCTAACACATTTTGGTCCCTCAAATGTTAGCCCTGTCACACAACACTAGGACTAGGGGGCACTCCCTAAAGCTCCAAGGTAGGAAAGTTAGGACTAATAAAGGGAAATATTTCTTCACCCAGAGGGTCATTGGGTTATGGAACTCACTTCCAGAGGAGGTTGTGACAGCGGTCAGCCTGGACAGCTTCAAGGCAGGATTAGACAGATTCATGGATACCAAGGGAATCAGTAGCTACTGAAATGGACATCCAAGTGCCACCTCTGTGTTGATGGAGGCAGGCAGGGTTTCCCGGGTACTGGTTGTGGGGGTCGGGAGCAGGTGAGGGTTTTGCCCTCCTTTCTGCTAGAGATCCCTGTGTACAACTAGTGGGCCACTGTGTGACACAGAATGCTGGACTAGATGGGCTGAGGCCCGATTCAGCATGGCTCTTCTTATGTTCTTATGTTCTAGCTATATTGACCCGCTAAACTTAAAACATGGCACTTGTTTCCCCCTATCAGCTCTAGTTTTTGAGATACAAAACATATGCCATCTACCAGTTACCATCTACTTTTTCACAGAAAATCATGATAACCATATCGAAGAAACTAGAGCTGATGTGGTCTAGCAAAAGTAATTTTCTGAATTAGTACCCCAAATAACCTCAAGAACAGGCATAAAAACCAAGGCATAAATAACTTTTTTGATTGACTGTGTTATACAGAAGCTGTAAAGTATATAGCTATGTAGTGAAACTGCGTAAAACTGTAGTAGACTTTGCCAACGTTCAGGAAGTAATCTGAAGACAACAAGAAAGTGCTTTGCTTAGTGGGCAGGGCAAATCTATGCAATTTGGGGTGGGGTGAGGGCACATCCACAGCAGAGTATCTTCCACACTCACAGCCCAGCCAGCCCCAAAAGTGTATTTTTGTGTGTGTGAAAAAAATAACATTGCATACTAGGACACTGGCTGCACTAGAAGAGCAATTAAAAGTGAGCTTCAGGGCTACTGCAGACTGAATATATGAATCCTTCATACCCAAGTCCTTCCCAGACATCCCCCTGGAATTCCCTTGGGGTGCCTGTTTTAGGCCATGTTCTCAATAGGAACACCACGGCTAGGGCCTGACCCTGAGCCTTTACAGAAAAGGATAAAATAATCTACAACTTACTGCTACACATTTCTGGTGACTGAATAATTCTAGTTACTTACACATTTATCAAACAAGCCATTCTCTCACCTGCCAAGGCATCCCGATAGAGCTGCACAAAGTGATTGAAAATATCCTTGGGCAAACTCTTTTCATCAGGTAAACACTGTAGAAGAATTACTATTTCTGATTGGCCTACAGCATGCATTCCCTTTGTAGTAAAGCACCAGCATTTTCTGTTTACATCTGTAAAATAGAAAAATCATTAAAGGTGGTTAGGGAAGTCTACCTTTTTTTGGCCACGGTCAAACCAGAAATGACATAGAAATCTCTGGTTAGGAAATGACATATTTTAAAAACAAAAACACTCACCATAAGATGTGCATGAAACAGGTCCAGGGGTAAACTAAGTGGGCAGGTATTTCACATTTCCTCTCATGTAATTATCCCTTACAAAGAGATATTCCCCACAGTGCTAGGATAAACTCCCCAAATATGACCAGCATGCTTTGCAATTCCACACCTTAGAAGCTGCTATTGTTTGAAAGCCACATGAAATCGGGACTCCTGGGTCTTGTGCGACACATCTATTTGCACTCTTAATTGACAGCAGGGAGCATGATTGTATAACCCCATAATTCATACCAAGAAATGAACATTTCACTCCAATATCCCTTTGCAATGGTTTTGTAAAGTACCAAGACTTACAAACCTATTTAATTTCTAAAGGAGTATTTTGGGACTAAAGTACTATTCAAATCACTTTCAAAATACAGAACAAACGCTGGAAGAGAAAGACTCTCTACTGAGAAATTCCCCCAAAAATCAAAGGAAGTGTATTAAAGGCATTTTCCCACCCCCAAAAAACGTGACTTACAATTTACAATTTTAACCATGGATAGCAAATTTGCATTTAAAACAAACACAAGAGGGTCAGGACCACCATCTTCTAGCTGCTGCATCACAGATATATGAGATGGTTTTTCTTCTACGGCATAATCTAAAAGGGGAAACAAAGAATAGCTCTCAAATAGTTATTGTGAAATATTCCATTCAATTTTGTAATATGCTACAACTGATATTTAAGCACTATGCGGACTGATAACTTAGTCAAAAGACTGACAATGTTTTGAAACTAAGCTTGGATCTTTTTTTAAAAAATGCATGTTAATCACAGCTACAACTGAGAAATGTTCAAAGAAGCAGAACTTCTGGTCTGCTTTTCTAAACTTCATTCTTTGATCTCAAAAAGTGAAATACAGTAGGCCTCCACTTTTACAGGGAGGCCTGCAAAAGTGGGAAAAAACAATAATTTTTTTAAATGTTATTTAACTCGAGAAAACACAGGTCTAGAAATCTCAGAGTCAGTGGTTCCCAACCTGTGGTCCGTGGACCACCAGTGGTCCACAAGAATGAAAATATGGTTTGCGGCCTCACCATTACACCTTTGCCTCAAAACCATGCTGCAACAAGAGCAACTGGTCTTGCAAAACCCTCTTATAGTGCTGATGCAATCGGGATGTCAGGAGGGGAGAGGCCGACTACCCATGAAAGATGACATCACATCAGCTCTAGATCATTAAATATGGTTTTCTGAGGGCGAGCAGATGGCAACTACTGGATGACATATGTTCTATATCAGAAACTAGAGCTGATGTGGTCTATCCAATGCAATTTTCTGAATCAGCACCCCAAATAACCAAACCAAATCTAAATTTGACCCAAAACTTATGTGTAATGCTTTTGGTACTAATATTGGAGAGTGGCCCCCGATCAAAGTGGTCCTTGGTCAAAACAAAGCTTGGGAACCACTGTTCTAGATCATCCAAGGTGCCTCTATGCTGAATCTCTCCCAGAAGTGGTTCATGGATAGGCACTGGAGAATTCAGAAGTTCTTAGAGACGGATTCTCTCTAGAAATCTCTAGGTCCTCCAGTGTAACCTGACAATCAACTTCTAGCAGATGTTGATCACATAGTCACCCTGGAGGACCTAGAGATTTGTACAAAGTACATGTTAATCCAATCTGCGAAAAATCAAACCAAAAGTTAAACCCGCAAATGAGCCTGATTGTGTGGCCAAAAAACAACCCCCCCCCAAAAAAAACTAGAGTAATTTAACAAGCAAGTCTTAAATTCCCTTACCATTGCTAAATATTATATGTTGGAACTGTTACATGGAACAGGTGATTCTGTACGGCTAAGGCTTTTGGAAAGTCAGTAATGCATTTTAAGTCAGACTAGTAATTTCTC
Organism: Anolis apletophallus; assembly: GCA_030556195.1. Classification (NCBI taxonomy): domain Eukaryota; kingdom Metazoa; phylum Chordata; class Lepidosauria; order Squamata; family Anolidae; genus Anolis; species Anolis apletophallus. The sequence goes on along the minus strand of JARBWK010000005.1, from coordinate 89,412,568 downwards.
TTTTGAGGACAAAAGCTATTTGAAGTACCATCATCAACAGCATATCATTATCATCGTCATCCAGTCTCAATGACTTAGACTTATTCTTCTCAGAGTTCCTCATGCCACTTGATGCCAGTTCAGATCCCACCCCAGCACATGTGAACTTCAAGGGGTGGCATTTACTTAATATTCAATCTTGTTGACAATTTTAACCCCCATTTAGAGCAATCCTTTTAGAGCTTTTCAGATCATGCTCTTGTTCTCAACATAGAATAATTTTGTGTCTCAGGACACTTGGCTTCTTCGCTATTCAATCCCCTTTCCAGGTCATTCATGACCAACTTTAAAAAAATTGCCCCCAGTCTCTCCATTGTGAGAACTAGCCATTTAGTCTGTCTCTCTACTTCCTGATGTTGAGCTAGTTTCAGTTCATAAGAGGACTCTTCCTCTTACCCCAACAACTACTAAATTTATCTGGGACTCTTTGGTGCCAGTGCTTGCTAAAGAATTAGGAAATCCCATTTAAACAATGTTGATGATAACCCTTCAAAACTTTCAAGTCTGCCTGATACTACATTGATATTTATTAATTGAGTTAGTACTAATACATTTTATGACAGATTTTTTTTTAGAAATGGAAATTTTATGCAGAACAATTTAGCATTTCTATTTAAATGCTTATGGTGCTACTGAAGATAATAAAACAGCACATCATAATAAAGTGGAAGAGGTTTTCAAGAGTTTCTGTAAGTAGAAATACCTGGATATTTTTTCTCTTTATAAGAAGTAATTGAAAAACTTAGCCCAGGAATTTCTGTTAATTAAAATCTCATTTGAAATACCGCAATGTGATTAAAATATCTTATCTTTAGAATGCCCAAAAAATTCCTCCTTATGTAAGAGATAACATATAGTTACACCTCATTAAGACAGGCCTAACCCACCGAAATCCCTGTTAGGCCTTGACAGAGTGAAAAGTTGGGATTTCACATAGGCTATTCTATGATGAACAACTGGTTAATACGATTTACAGATAGTAATGGTCTCACCTCCTTTCACTCCAGTAGAAATGAGAATTGGAGGAAGCCCATCTTCTGGAATAAGATTCATTGCACTGCCAACTGGACTTCCAACCTGAGTTTTACTTCTTGAAAATGCCAGTGTGCTTTCAGCCTACAAGAGGCAACAAACAACATGTTGTAAAAGAAAAAACAACTTGGTATTTGTTACTCTCTGTAAATACAAGATGTCAGAACAATTTGTTTTATTGGCTCTCAAGAGAAAAAAAATACAGTTAAGTTAAACTTTATAGTTTATAGTTGATGAAAAGTATCTACTCTTACTAAACAGTTGGTAAACATCAGTGGAGTTCCACTCGCAGAAAGGTCCACTAGAAGATTAGCCAACTGGCTGTGGAAGGGGGGGGGGGGGCGGTGTTCGCTGCAATCCCTGGTGCCATTTCTTATGTTGTTCCATTCCACCCTTACAACATTTTGGAAGACATTTTCAAGGGAAAGGGGACACTGCCTTCCCCACTTCCACTGGATCTATGTCTCTTTCACGCACAGAGGAATGCTAGTCAGAGAGCTGACTACAACTTATGTCTGGATCTAACCTATATTAAAGATTACCATTAATTAATTACCTAAAGCATTTATGTTTGTGTGCTAGTGTTATTTAACCAGCTCTACATAAATACATCAGGGCCTTTTCTCACCTCTACTGGCGAGGCATTGTTGCTCATGGGCTTGTTGGGATCATGTGAGACTGCCAGTGCTCCAGTAGTGCTTGTTCCAGACACTGTCAATTTTGCTGCATCAGCAACTTCCCCATTGGGCAAGATCCCATCAGCAAACCAAACACGTCTTTGTTCTCTAGGCTGAGCTACTAGGGGGGAAAGTGGGAACAACTTTACAAATGAAATACAAGCTTAAGATGAAATTAACCAACTTTAATATTTCAAAACATGATACAGAAATACATTGAAACGCAAATAAAAAGATCAGCAGGAGTAACCATGAATACTTCCAAGGTCACAATTTAAAGACGAATAATTTTCTTTTTCTACTATAGCAAAAGCAATCCATAATAAGAACTGATTTTTAAAAATGTAACTTGACTCTTCAGCCAGAGGAACTGTTGCTGTAGTAGGAAGAGCAGACAAAGCAGAGACTGCACAAAACGTTCTTCCTCATGTGTTCACGCCACACCTATCAGATCAAGTAAACAATGCTATCTGCATTTTGATAACTCTTTTAAACTGCTGAAGTACTCTTTCTCTCTCTTGCCTACTCACACACAGAAACATGCACAGTTCATGATATTAGCTACTATTTAGATTTTGAAAGTGAATATGATTCAGACATATTTACTTGCTGAGAAAATTCATGATTAGATCTTTTGCTTTCAAGTCTAAAGCATTATCTAGAACAATATTATAAAAAATTATCTGCATTTAAATTGAAAATAATAATAATAATAATACATTTAAGTATTGGGATAAAGGGCAAAATATAAATATTTAAACAAATAAATATCCAGAGAAGTAAGAATCACAGAATTAAACAGAGATATAACAAAGTTATCTACCTTCTGCCCCTGGGTGTTTTAAGACTCCCACAGGAACCATAACAGTAGGAGGTGGAGAGTTCAAGGCTCCAGAGGCCTGGGCTTGCTGCAAGGGAGGAATGGTAGAACAGTACTCAGCAGGATTGTTAGGATTAGGGCTCTGGCTTGAGGCACTCATCATGTTTTCCCAGGCTTGTGCTAAAGAAACAAACAGGAGGGAAAACATTAAAGAAGCAATCAGTTATACATACAAAGAGAGAAAGCAATTTACGAAGTAGTGCAGTTCAAGGTTGGCTGACTTCTACCTTTTATTAGAAACACAGAAGTAATTATTGTTCAAGAGAAAATAGATGATCAAGACTGTGGTAACAAATAACTGCATGGGAACAGGGAAATTTCTAAAAGCGAGGCAAGATAGTTGTTTCAGGCTGTCAATATGAAACAAACATTAGCATGGGTAGACATGATTACGCAAGGCACCAGGACCTGATGGCTTCACTGCAATGAAATTTTGCTACCCCTCTACAAAGTTTTGAATGAAATACTTTTTTTTAAAGCAGATACCAAAGACGTGGCAAGAAGCAAACATTACACTGATCCCGAAAGATCAGATTCTCCTACAGGTCCAGAACTACAGACTTATTTTACTGCTAAACACAGATTATAAATGATTCGCTACAATACTGGCAAACAGACTAAATAATATACTAACTGGATGGAAAAAATGTAAGATCAAGCAGGCTTCTTACCTGGAAGGCAAATCAGAGAAAATATGACAGTGATACTCTATTGGATAGAATACTTGGATAGAATACTTCCATTAACACAATGAAAACAAGGTGATTTCTTCTTAGACGCAGACAAAGCATTTAACAATTTAAGATGGGAATTTATGAAAGAAATGCTCAAGATGATTGAATTTCTTGAATGAGGTGCTGACAAAATATATTAAACAATTTCCAAAATTTTCCCAAAATTGTTAAATGCTTTGTCTGCATCTAAGAAGAGATCACATTGTTTTCATTGTGTTAATATTATTTAGTCTGTTTGCCAGTATTGTAGCGAATAAATGGCAATTTGACTTAAAGATTTGAAATCCAGAAAGATATATGACAAGGATGTAAATTTTCACCATTACTATTTATAATGGCAGTAGAAGTGTTGGCAAAAAAATACGATAAGAAAAATCCATTAGAGGAGTGAAAACTGAAAAAGAAATCATCAAATTGAGGCTCTTTGCAGATGAAGTGGTGATAGCAACAGAAGAGTCCATAGAGATAATACCTAAAATATTGGAAATTATTGAGGACTTTGGAAAAGTGGCTGGGCTTACAATTAACAAACAGAAAACAAGAATAATGATTAAGAATATTCAGCGGAAGGAAGGAACCTTGAAGGAAATGACAGGTACTGAGATTGTCAACAAAGTCAAGTACCTGGGAATCTACATGACTATGAAAAATCTGGACTTATATAAAAACAACTATGAAAAAGCATGGAATGGAATACAAAAAGACTTAAAATGATGATCCCAGCTAGAACTTTCTTTGCTGGGAAGAATATCTACAATTAAAATAGATGTTCACCCTAAAATGATGTTTCTTTTCCAAACAATACCAATATAATTAAACGATACCGGCTTCAAACGAAACAAAGATATTAGCAAAGTCATGCGGAAAGGCAAAACAACAAGAATTAAGATGAAATAATTGCAAGATGCCAAAGACAGAGAGTGTGTGGCTATACCAAACTTTAAGTTATGCTATAAAGTTACAGCTCTAGTTTGAAGCATATGACCTAAAAATGGATGTCATAGATACTTAGTATGTGGAAAAATATTCATCAACTTTCATTTTAAGAGCCACCTGCTAAGAAATACACTATACAAAGTACAAATCAAGACTATTTAAAGATATCTTTGTTGACATCTACCAAAAAAGACTTACATTGGACAGAGATGGGGGAGACCAATAGCTCATCTATAAACAGGTATAAATTGGGCAACAACATGAAGCTCATCTAAAAGAATCAAGCCAAGTACAACCAGAGGGCATATAATTTTCATGGTTCCAATATAGACAACTACAAGAAAGGTACCAAATGGGTAAGAAGACAGGCATCAATTGGAAAGGTAATGGAAATAATTTTTTTTCAGTCCAAGGAAAAACAAATTGCAAAAGTCCATAAAATATTATTAAAATTAGATACATATACGTGCAATAAAATTATATGGAAAAAACAAGGAAATTTCTGAAAGAAAGGCAAGATAGTTGTTTCAGGCTGTCCATATGAAACTAATATTAGCATGGGTAGAGATGACTGTGTCAGGAATCAGTAACTTTGTTGTGCAGCTCTCCCCATCTATAGATCTTTAAAAGATTAGAAGATTACTGTTGTGCTTTATACTACTGACGATTAAATGTGTTGTTCTTCACACTACAAGTGGACACTTACCCAACCACTGCAGTCCAAATATTGTATTTCATTGCATAACAGTCCCACTTTTATCCTGCTCACTCCCTCCCTTTCAGCCACTGCGCTTCTTGAGCATTTACAGCACAGAGGCTATCTAAATCAAGGATGCAACTATTATGCAAGAAAAACAAAAATACCAAATTTTGGCACCCAAAAAATAGGGTACAACTATTACATGGTGGTGACTATTATGTGATGAAATATGGTGTTTGCCTCTGTTGCACAATCTGCATTCACAACTTGTAAGTAGCATGATAGCTAGCTCAACTCCATATGCCTATTAAACCTCTATATGCTCTCTACCGTTGTTTTGTCATCAGTTCAGGGACAGAGCTGCTCCTACAGCTCTACTTAGAACAAACTATTTCCTAGAACCATAACAAATTAGAAAACAGGATGTCCACCAATGCCAAGAACCCAGCACTCCCTGCTCAGGAAAGAACAAGACTGAACTCAAGATTGTGAATTAAAACAAAATACGAAATTAATGATACATCTCATAACATTAAATCAAACTCTATGAAAAAAGCTGGAATCCTGAGAAACATGTTTGGGCTAATATTTATTAACACTGAACTATATCTGTATTGTCAAATATTGTTTCAACCTCAAGCTTTGGAAGTCAGAATATAAAAAGGTACAATTAACATCAATGTATTCTGATCCTATAACTTTTATGAAATAAATTTTCTTCCATCTACCATTTACAATTTTAAAAACCAAAACATTATTTGGAAAGGACTTAAAAATAAGAAAAAAATATAAATATACAGTCACATTTGAGAATGAGTACCAAAACTACACAGAAACACAACACTTCTTTGTCCTAATCTACTCAAAATGCACATAAAACCCAATAGAGTAATTACTCCTTCAAATATATTAGCAAGCAAAGAATAATGAAGAATTTACAGCACCAAAGAGATAAGGTAAATGAGTGGCTCAGACAATACGAATGATCTGACATGAAACAAGAAAGAATGATCACTTAAGACTACCAACTAGGCAATACAGCTTTAAGGAACATAAGTGCAGAGTTGGTCCCTGATACATGAGGACTTTAGAGGTAAGGACAGCTACTATAAAAAATAATTTCACTAAGCAGTAATGGAACAGGGAAAAAAATTCATCCCATTGAAAGTACTATAGTATGGATTTCATGACATCCCTTTAATCAAAATAACTGCAGATTCCAATGATTCAAATGAACACATTTCAGATTCTAGCATTTATAAACCACAAGAAGTCTTATTCACTAACTGGATAAGGCAGCCATATTTGCTACTAAACCAAGAATTACTTTGTATATTATGACTCCCACCCCATTTCCACAGTGCATACGTTCCCATACTTTGTGTGGATACATGACATCACAAATAATAGTAAACACTATTGAAATGAGGAATTTGTGTCCCAAGAATACCACAGATTTCTGCTTGAGGATCTAGAAAATGCCTAGAGAGGACATACTTTATAGAACTGTAGATACCAACCTTGTGGATAAAGGAGTGTTAAAGTACATTAGAAATACCTGAAGATTTTCAGCTTCTCTTCCTCCCTTTCAAATAGTAATATTTCTTCCCCTCAGTAAAAAACAACAACAACAAAAAACCCCAATACCATCTATGTTAATAATTTCTGCAATAAACCCACCATTTCCTGTCAAATTTATCTCAGCCTACAGGGAAGGCTGCTAATACTGAATACTATAAACAGCATTATAGTGTAGAAATCCATTTTCAAAAAGCAGCACAAAATTTTACTACATAATTCTTAGAAATATTTTCAAGATAGAAAGGAGCTGATATTTCTAAGCAGTGTATTCAGTCTTTTAGATCAGGCATCCTTTTTGAAGCACCAAAACTAAGGAATGTGGTATAGATGTCTGATACTACTGTACTGTCAAGATAACTCTTGTGATAAGTATCACTTGCAAGCAATTCTTTCCTTTGATCTCCTAAGTCATAAAAGCATATTTTACAGTCTTGGTCTTCTTTCTTGAAAACCATTTTTACGCCTAGGACCACTGTTTCAGAAAAAAACATTAAACTGCAAAAAACCCCACTTACCTGCTTCAGTTTTTTTTGTTTTTATTTCGTGTCAGGCATGACTTGAGAAACTGTAAGTCACTTCTGGTGTGAAAGAATTGGCCGTCTGCAAGGACATTGTTCAGGGGCGCCCAGATAGACTGATGTTTTACCATCCTTATGGGAGGCTTCTCTTATGTCCCCATATGGAGAACTGGAGCTGATAGAGGGAACTCAACCCGCTCTCCCCAGATTCAAACCTCTGACCTCTCGGTCAGCAGTCCTGCTGGCACAAGGGTTTAATCCATTGAGCCACCAGGGGTTCCACCTGCTATATTGACCAATCATTAGTGACCAAAACTGCTTCGGCTTCACTAACAGAAAACAAATTGAAATCTATTTCTATTAAAGTCCTTGGTGTCTGTCTAACTCTAAGGCATATGTAAAACTCTCAAGTGCACACATTAGGGCTACATTTATTTCATAAATCCTGGAAATTTCTAGGAAAGGAAAATCCAAGGAATATTATAAGTGCTCTAGAGTCACTGGCTTTGAATGTAAATTGCCAAAATTTTCAGTAAACAATTTTATTGAAAAAATATTTCCTGGACTCAGAAAAGATATGTGAACAATATGATGCACATAATAGGATGTCCAGCACAAAGGCCATAGAACTCACATCTGGTTCCAAAATCTGTTACTTACCATTCATGAGAACCGAATGGCAAATTACACATACTCTGGCTTCCTTTCTATCCATATATAGTAGTTTGCATTTTAGACTGCAGCAGGTTGCGCAGAAGACCTTAAGTAAATAAGGAAACATATACAATATTCAGTCACTTGGCAATCTCTTATGGCTAAACTCATTCAGACAAACTGAATTCTAGGTCGATTTTTTCAAGACAAAAAACACTTCATTCTTAAATATTTGTTGAATTTATACACCACTTTTCTCCTGAGAGGAGTTTCAAATTACATGGAGAAATGCTTCAAAACAAAAACCAAACAAAGCAAAATTACATGTTTATTACAAGTGTAAAACTGATTATATGGATTTCAAATTGAACAGCTATCTAATTAATTCAGAAGTTGGCATTCTAGAGATAAACAACTATTTGATTACTATAAGTCACTCTCTTCAAAGGACAATGTTTAAAATATAATGTCTTTCCCATTTTAACATGTTAACTAGAAATTTTGAAAACAAGATTTCTAAAGAAAGTAAATATTTACTCACTGTGAAAGCAATCAAAATAGGACTTTCTTAAAATAATTGTTTTAAAGCAAACAGAATAGAAAGGAGGAGGGGCAAGTGTTTGGTTGCTCGGTTCAAGACCCACTGCAATTACATTCAAATGACTTCCCACTGTTTTCTTGACTGCTATCCCTTCCACTCACTTGCTACAAGGGCTGAATGAAAAGTAATGCCTCCACCTTCGTAACTTTTCAACAGATGGCAGTACTGGTATGCGGAAAGTACTGGCTTCTTCAGTAGACTCTCCTCTACAGTTCCATTTGGTTGGGAAGCCTTAGCAGTGAATGGTTGTGTAGTTAAAGTGCAAAGTATGGAACCCTGCGCAGACGGTCAGTTAATGCGACTTAAGCAATGTGCAGTCATTGAATTCTTGACAGCAGAGGGTGTCACCCCAAAGGAGATTCATCAGAGAATGCAATGTTTATGGTGATTGTGTTGATGTACTGTGCCTCATTGGGCGAGTAAGTTTAAAGATGTTGAGGTGGGAACATCTGACTTGCATGACAAAGAGTTGGACGTCCTGTGACAGCAACCACTGAGTTTCACAAGCTAAAGGTTGACAGACTGATTCAGGACAATCGTCGTATCACTCAGAGAGAAATTTCAAGCATAATCGGCATTTCACAAGAACATGTGGATCACATTATTTATTTTCATTTAATTCGGGATTTTACCCCGTTCTTCTCAACCCCCAAGGGGGGACTCAGAGCGGCTTACAGTACAGTACATTATTGCTTTGCTTGGCTATCGGAAAATCTGTGCACGATGGGTACCCAGGATGCTGACGTCTGAAATGAAAGCACACAGACTTCTTCCATGATGGCTTCTGAAAATGTGTTCATCGTTGGCAGAAATGTATCCAATTGTTTGGTGATTATGTGGAAAAGTGAATAGCAGTAGTTAAAGAGCACATTTTAAGGATTATTTCTGCATTTATTAAAATATTCCCATCCAAACCCAAGAAATGAAGGTGAAGGGATTACTTTCCATTCAATCCTCGTAGAATACCTATAGATGTCAGTAGCTCACATATGGCATGGAGGTGATATATACAGTAATCATTTAGGGCAGCTCTCCACTGGCAAATGTGAAACATTTATGTAAACTGCCACTGCTTACTTCCAACCCTATCTTCTCCAAGTGGTCATCTCAGCATTCACACATATTGATCTGTATCGGAGCAGAACACGATTTCAAAACCCTCCAGATCTCAAAGGTGGTTTTTCCAGTTCCGTCCTCTGAACTACAGCTTACATCACCTGGCACTCATCACTGGTCTCTTATCCAAGTCCTAACCAGAACTGATCCCTGCTTTAGCCTCCAAGACCAGACAAGATCTGGCACCATTAAGGTAATTAGGCAACACTGACTATACTTTACCTGAACTTGAATATGCTCCTGCCTATATTTTTCTATAATAGTATTTCAGAAAAGCTTCTGGCTAGGATTATATTGTCACATGCTTGTCCCCCGGGCCAAACCAGAAAGACCTGGGAGGCAAAACGGAAGGGTTTCATTTCCAGAATAAAGGGGAAAGATATATATATAAGAAATTAAGTAAGACCATCCTCATGACTGAACAATTATAATAACTGTTCAAGAGTAGTAAACTGTTCCACGAAAAGGGGGGGGGATGATGTAGAATGGGATACAGTGTGTTGAAGAAAACAAAATGAATACTTTTGAGAACCTTTGACAAATGGTTATGTAGTCATTATGAAGTCAAGGGTAGAGGTTATCATGAAGGAATGGGGAGGTGATGAGATTGGGGAAAAATACTTGTATTTTGATTGTTGAATTACGAAGGCTGTTTCTATGAATGTATATACAATTTTAAAAATCTTCCAAAGAAAATCATGCCTGTTCCTAATCAAACAAAATAGTGCTCACTGTAATATTTGCAAATTTATGCTGATGTGTTCTTATCTGAATCTTCCTATATTGTCTTATTTACAATCCATCTCTTCAAGGCAATCATTTAGTTAGTGGAGATGTTACTGTTTAGACAAGCATCACTTTATTCATCAAGATCTCTGTGTTTCGCACAAATGGGTTGTTCTGTGTCTCTGCAGGCTCTGTCAGAAACTTGTAGAACTGAGCAAAGAAGTTTGATATGAGTCTTGTCCTTTCTCGCTTCACATGCTTCAACAGTTCTTTTTCATCAGTTCCTTTTTGTTTACCTTAGCAATCATGGTTTGTGTATCCTCTTCAGCTATATGGCTGATAGAAAAAAAATGTCCATCCTCCAAACTCATCAAGACAGCCAAAAAGGACACTACAGATACCTTTGGGATAATAGATGTTCTCAAGTTCATAGCAATCTTTAGGCATAAAGGATAGACTTTTTCCTGATGAGAGTCAATCTGGCAGCCACAGCAGGTCATATTAACTTTCCTTGTTTCTTGATCCTTATGTCGGATTGTTCTTGTGAGGTTTCAAGCACCTTCAGATGAGATTGCTATCTATAGAACCTGCATGCGATCTTTGACTTGTCTTGTTGCATCTTAAGAATAAACCTTTTGAAGCCTTAGCTACCTGTGACATCAGACTACTTATCTCAAAATGGCTTTCCTGGTCACAGTAAAACTTGGCACACCAAGGTAATGAGCTGGTTGCTCTCCACTATGATCCACCTTTCTTGCAGCTTCAAAAAGAAAAGGTTCGTGGATTGCTGTGAGTTTTTCAGGGTGTAAAGGTTTCCTTGCACATTGGCATCTTTTTTTTGTCCAATGTTGTTTCGTCAGGACAACTTTCACCAGTATTTTACTCCTCTCCCTTTTTCTCCATGGGTAGTTCGTGTCTCACACCTTTAATATCAGGTTTTGACTTTCTACTTAAATTGAAACACTTTCGTTCCACGTTCTATCTTATTGTTTGCTGTGTGGGTCCTGTGAAAGGTCTGTGAAATGACTACAATTCTGCAGACCAAGGACTGCATTCCTGTTCAGCCCTGGAAATAAACTGTGTGATCTTGGAAGAGTCACATTCGCTTAGTTTCAGAGGAGGTTAAAGCAAACTCCCTTTGAAAAAATATTTCCAAGAAACCCCTGTGGTAGTTTTGGGTTAGGATCTCCGTAAGTCAGAAATGACTTGAAGTCATACAAAATATTAACTGGCAAGCTTAATAACTTGTAAGAGAGAAACTTGTTAGGAATGAAAAATTTGAAGTTTATTTAGCACATTGTGAAAGCTAATTCTTAGTGGCTACTTTCAAACGTTGTGTTGTTGTTGTGTGCCTCCAAGTTGTTTCCAACCTATGGCAACTCTATCACAGTGTTTTCTAGGCAAGATTAGTTCAGAAGGAGGCTGCCCTGGTCTTCCACCGCAGGTAGACTGAGACTCACCCAAGATCACCCAGTGGGTGATCAAGGCTGAGCGAGGAGTCAAACCCTGGTCTCCGGAGTTGCACTACAATGCTCAAATGACAATACTACCCTGGTTCACAGTATCCCATAGCTATTTGGGGTGATTTTCAGAGTTTTGTTTTATGTTCATTTGTTTGGAGGAAGTGCCTTTCGTATATATATATCTAGTGCAATTTGGGGACTTGGCTGTACTGAGGTTTGTAAATGCAGATTTGGCATACTAAGAGCAACTAATGTGACATGGCTGCTGAAAATGCAGACCTCAGACCATCTTTTCACATAGGTAACACCATTTTATGGAGTATAAAAATCAGGGCAAAGAAGAAACAATCAAATATTTTCTCCAGTAGCTAAAGACAATCAAGTTTTATTTCAACAGTAATAATGAGTACAGATAAAGACATGGAACAGGTTTTAAGAATGTAAAGGTATTTGTGAACTGAATATTCCAAAGCACATGTGTCAAACTCAAGGCCCGTGAGCCTAATTCAGTCTTCCATGTCATTATGTGGTCCATGAGGCGTTCAATTTTAGGACAATGTTGTTACAATTACAAATGACCCCTTGAAGGCAACCATAAGGATGATGTGGCCCTTGGTGAAAAGGGGTTTGACACCCCTGCCTTAAAGGCACTAGAGCCCATGTGATTTTGGAAGCTAAGTGAAGCCAGCTCTGGTTAAGTCTTGGATGGAAGACTACTAATAAACATTGTAGGCAATATTTCAGTAAAATGAATTGGCAAAGTCATCTCTGAGTATTGAAAATAAACTTTGAAATATATGAGGTGACCATAAATTTACAGGTGAATTGAAGGAATACAAACGAAATGCAGCCTTCTAGATGCTGGGCTGCAACTCCCAGCATTCCTCGCTGTTGGGGCTGCTACTAGGGATACAATTCAACAACATCTGAAAGGCTGATCTTGACTATAGCTTAAAAATGAGAGACCTTTTTGTATGTACTGAAATCCTATTAGAAGAACAAAACACAGTAGCTTTTCAATTAAAAAGAACAGATTAGTCATTACATAAAACATCATGTTTTAACAAGACGACATGAATGTGCTGCTTTTGCATCTTTTATTCATCTTCTATTCTTAGATGAAAACAATATTCAAGTCTGCATTTTGAATAAGGCCCCGAGCTATATTATCACAAATTTTAATTGCAATTAAGTTCTCTAAATAGAATTGCTCATGTAACCAAACAGCATCCATAGTTAATTTGGATGTACCAGCAATGTTGGGGGAATCCCAAGGTTTCCACAAGTATACTTTGTAAACAAACACTTGGTAGAAAGAATACACACACATCAAAACTCAAGCTTACATATTCTTCAGAAAAATAGACATAAAGAGTAGCTAGCTTCTTGTATGCTGCCGTATGCTTTTAATTGAATTTCTAATTTGCCAGGCACAGATATTGCCTGGTCCTCTGTAAACATCAGAATAGCCTACTGCCTGGTAATCTGCAGCAAGTAAGAGTATATTCCAGGGAACTAGACAAAACCATTTTAGAAGATTGTTTTCCCTAAAACCACGAATGACTTACAGTTACATGCAAACAGACAGACAACAAATATTTTGGGAACAAGGAACTTGTGTTGACTTAACTGGTATTTGTACCGCTGGCCACAAAACAAACATGAATATGGTCAAACCTACGTAATATGTATATTTCAATATGATAGATCATGTATGGTAATAAATATGGAACTGGTAAATATGGTAGCAAATGCATAACATATCGTGTGGGGTTAATGTATATTTATGATGTTATGTTTTATCATCTTTGTGTCTGATTGGATATGTTTGATGTTCTGCCCTTTAGTGGAAAGGATATCACAAATAAACATTATTATTTTTGTCACTTTTATAAGCAACCGTTTTATCCATAACCCATGTAATGGTTGTTTGGATGTCACGATATCTCCTCTCAACACCTGAAAGAGATGCTAGTTTTTTAAAAAAATATTAACACCCAAAAAGGACGGGATCATGAGAAAACCACTTAAGACCACAATTTTTCACTGACAATGGCAGTCATGTAAAAAATTGGACTCAACAGGCTTTTTCCCACTCATCATGCCCAATTCATCCCATGTTTCAAAACAAAAGGCAGACATGAAGTGCCATTGCCAAAGTGTGCCATCTATTTCCAGGCAGGAAGGGCTAACTTCTCTCTACTTCTCTCAATGAAGATACCAGGCAAAAAGCAAAGGCTGTTGGGTTTCACATTTTGATGCCATACCATGGACGTTCAGGCAGTGGTAACAGTATTCCCACCCAAAGTGTGGACAAGCTCTGCATTCTGTGATCCAAAAAAAGAATCTTTGCCAAGCTCAGCTTCTATCCTGTCTACCTTTTGTATAGCCTGCTAGAGAAAAAAATCAAAAAAGGAGACTTACAGGTGAGGTGACACAACAGTCAAACAGTCTCCAGATTCAAGTTAAGCACTAAAATGTGACCTCTCTAGCTTTAAAGTTTCCCCACACATCACACACCATACTCAGAATACTATTTAAGCTTTATCAAAATATGTGCATACATGGTGGGCTAACCTGATGACCTACCCAATCTATTTTAAACTATGAATTTTAAACAGACATATTGAACTTTATGTATGATGTATTGTGTTTTAATCTTATGTTTATGTGTTTTATGTATCTTTAGCAGGGGCGGTCAAAGGTAATTTTAAATGGTAAGCGAACATTATTTTAAAAAAAAAAAAAAAAAACATTATTTTGGCACGCCCGCATGCCCGGAAGCTCCTGTGCACAGGCGCAGAAGCCTGTAAACACAGCACTCTCTTCTATTCTACCCCTCCCCTTTCCCTTGCCCCCCCAAGTTCTCTGCCTTGCCCACATCCATCCCCCCTGCCTATTACTTCCTCTTTGCCACAGCAGACATGTTTGATGCCAAAGAGCTGGCGTTGTCCATAGTCACCTCCAAGGCCATGTGGCCAGCATTACTGCATGGAGCGCTGTTACCTTCCCGCCGGTGCAGTACCTATTGATCTACTCACATTGGCATGTTTTCAACTGCTAGGTTGGTAGGAGCTAGGGCTAACAGCAGGAGCTCACCCCGCTCCCCGGATTCGACCTTTCAGTCAGCAAGTTCAGCAGCTCAGCAGTTTAACCCGCTGTGTCACTGGGGAATCCATTATATTATATAGCCAGCACTAATATTAATTATATATTATAAATTATAATATATAAATACATATTATATTTTATAAAGATGATACTATATACCTGGTATTAATATAAATTGGTATTAAATAATAAATCTCTCTCTCTCCCTCTCTCTCTCTCTATATATATATACACATACATTACTATTAAATAGGAATAAATAATATTGAATATATATTACATAATACCTAATATTAGATAAGTATTAAATAACTCTCTCTTTTCCTCCCCCCCCCCCTATATAAAATATTATATTATATATCTGGTACTAACATTAAATAACTATAAATTAATATTATAAATAAAAATAATATATATTATATATTTTATTTTATACACCTGGTATGGATATTAAATAATACATATTATTCTTATTATTATAAATAATACAACAACATAAATATTATATTATATATCTAGTACTAATGTGAAATAGGTATTAAATAGTATTATAAATATAATATAATATATAAATATTATATGACATACCTGTAGTAAACACTAAATAATACTATAAATTATAAACAATACATATATTATTATAAATATTATAATTATATACTTGGCACTAAACACTAAAATAATATTATAAATAATAGCCTTGCCTGCATTGCTCCCAGTCTGGGCAGGGAGGCGCTTTTCTTTGGCGGAGGGCAGGCGAGAGGGAAGCGTGCGGAGGAAAGAGCCCAGGCTCCTTGGATTGCCTCTTTCCTCCTAGCTCCACGAGGCCGCCCCGGTGTATTGACGTGCTTGGAGGCGGCGCTGAGGCCCAGTTTTCCACCAGCGCCTCGCCAGGAAGGGATGGGACGGGAGCCGCTGCTCCCATCCCCGTCCCTGGCGAGGCGCTGGCAGCAAAAAACTGGGCCTCGGCGCCTCCGCCTTCGGTGTATTGACGTGCTTAGAGGCGGTGCCGAGGCCCAGTTTTCTGCCAGCACCTCGCCAGGGACGGAGGTGGGAGCAGCAGGCGGCTCCCCTTCCCTGGCGAGGCGCTGGTGGAAAACTGGGCCTCTGCGCCACCTCCAAGCACGTCAATACCCCGAAGGCGGAGGCGCCGAGGCCCAGTTTCGTGTCAGCGCCTCGCCAAGAACGGGGATGGGAGAAATGGCTTCCATCCCCTTCCCTGGCGAGGCGCTGGCGGGAAACTGGGCCTCGGCGCCTCCGGTGTACTGATGTGTTTGGAGGCGGCGCCGAGGCCCAGTTTCCTGTCAGCGCCTCGCCAAGAACGGGGATGGGAGAAACGGCTTCCATCCCCTTCCCTGGTGAGGCGCTGGTGGGAAACTGGGCCTCGGCGCCTCCGGTGTACTGATGTGCTTGGAGGCGGCGCCGAGGCCCAGTTTTCCAACAGCGCCTCGCCAGGGAAGGGCGCTCCCCCGGCGGCAGCGGCGTTGGCTCCTCTGCCTCCTCCCGCTGCTGCTCCTCTGGCTGTGGCGTGTTTGTTGCTCCCGGGCCCGGCGGTGGCGTTGGCGCCCCTCCTCTGCTCCATGCCGTTGGGCAGGAAGCCGGCGATGATGGGCACGGGCCAGATGAGGGCAGCCACGCGCTCCAGACGATGATGACCAGCGTCATGAAGCAAGCCACCAGCATGGACCCGATAGGCTTGTGGTTCAGGCCGGGGTCCCAAAGCAGGGAGGCGCGGCACTGCCTGAGGCGTCGGCGCCCGGCAGGTGGAGGAATTCGCCCCTTCCCAGCCCTTCCAAGATGGCGCTCTACGCGGGCGCGTAGTTCACGTATATGGTCGGACCGCCCCTGATCTTTAGTTATATATTGCATTTACTCTATGCTGTAGCCTGTCTAGGGCGTTGGGGAGAGGTGGGTAATAAATACAATTCATTACATTTTCATTTGAGATGAAAAAAATAAATCTTAAAATGAACAAATACATTTAAGGGAGCTTTACTCACCCTCTGCCTAGCTGGATGTGATGAGAAAAATGTAAACAATTGCAATACCCTTTCTACTAAAGAATATAACTAATTTTAAAGCACTTCAATTACAGACAAAATATTGGTCTAATCAAAATAAGCTATTGTGTAATGACAATGATTAGATAAAAGGAAAACTGGTGATTCAATATTATTATTATTATTATTATTATTTGAAACACAACAAGATTACCACACAGCAAACAAAGTCATTCTGCTGGCTGTTGTATTGGATCACATGTCGAATACTTCCCAAGAGTCTAGGACTGTGTGCTGTATCGGTGAATAATGTGTGTCGATCCCAGTAGGGTGGCCTTTTGCAGCTGACAGGTGGTAATTTTGTCAGCGTCAATTGTGTTTAAGTGCAGGCCAAGGTCTTTAGGCACTGCACCCAGTGTGTCGATCACCACTGGGACCATCTTTACTGGCTTGGGCCAGAGTCTTTGCAATTCGATCTTCACATTCTCCTCCTCTTCCTTCTTTCTCTTCTTCTTCTTCCTTATTTATATCCTGCTTTATCTCTCCCGAAGGAGACAACTCAACAACAATGAATGCAACCCAACTTTCTGAACATGGATCTTTTGAAGTACTTCTAGAAAATTCTCAGTTTAAGAAGTGTGTATATTGTGAAAGCATAATTAATAGATAAGAGAGGATAATTAGGCACATCTCTTAAAAAGAATACTTGTAATACCATTATAAGCCATCTGTTATTATCAGTAATTACTAAAAAATCAAATGATTATTATGCCTTGTTGAAAAAAATGTCAAGAATACTTCAAACCAAGAAAGGGCTAGAGCAACTATTTTAGAGGGATTAAGGGCCTCATCACACTAGAGAACTAATCTACTTTAAATCCTGTTGCTGCCTCCTGCAGACTTCTGGGGTTTGTAGTTTAGGGAGAAGCCTTTAACAGCCTCCCTAAACTACAAACCCCAGAATTCTGCAGGAGCCAGAAACTGGATTTAAAGTGGATATTTCATTCTCTAGTGTGATGAAACGTCAATTTCCCACTCAGCCATAGACACTCTTAAATAGGTCGCGCACTCTCAGTCTCACGCAAAGGCAACAGTAAATCCCCTGTGTAATTCAGAAATGAATTGAAGGCACACAATAACACAATTATGTGACTATGACTTCTATCATTTAAAGGAATTTATTATTAAATACAAACTCACCTTTCCACAGGCTCTGCAATGATGCCGCCTTTTAGTGAAAGTAAATCTGGCTTCACATTTCATGCAGTTTGGTGCTTGAGAATCTGGAACCCACACTGGAGCTACTTCACCCAGAGTAGTAAATGGCTTTCTTGTAGGAACTCCAAACTGGCCAGCTCCAAGGTCATTGTCTGGACTATCAGAGGCTGCTGCAAGGCACAAACTGCTAGAAACCCCAGGCTCAGACTCATCTGAATGCTCCCCCACAATATCCACAACTGAGGCATTCAGTGATGTTTCATCAGAAAACACATTTGCTGCTGAGTTTTCTGAAACTTTTGATTTTCCAGATATATCATTTTTATTTTTACTGTTACTAACACAATTTGGGGGAACAAGGTCATTTTGTAAATGGTCCAATAATGGCTTTGGAATTTGCAATTTTAGATTTGTAGGCTGCTTGGGTCGGGCACCACCAAAAGGAACACTGAGAGGTTGCAGGTTAGCTGCTGGTTTTGGTGATGCTTGACTTGCTTCCATTGGTACCTGATTACAGAAATTATGTAAATATGTTTTTTTCATTTGGTCACCAGTGCAATTCAAAATGAGTCCACTCCTGTCTGAGGCTTCATTTCCTCTTTGTTCATAAACATTGCTATAACATTCTGATTTGCTCTCTTCTATCTCCTTTTCCTCAGTCACAGAATCTTCCTTAGAGGGCAAAGTCTTTGGAATATGAGTAAGAACTGAGTTCTGTATTCCATAGGAATCACAACAGTTCGGCAGATCTCTTGATACTGATCTTCCACTGCCATCGGTGGGACTAGGATCTTCAGATTCATCTCCAGATACCTGCTTTAAGTAAAAACCGGCTTCTGTCATACTATCACTGCCATCTCCATTATTAACACAAAATTCCTCTGTGTGCAACTGTTCCTCATTCTCCCCCTGTGCTTGCTTATTACTTATCTCATTTTGTTTAGTCAATTCACCATTTGCCATCTCCTGAGATTCTGATAAACAAACTGTCTTACTGAGCAAGTCGGTTGTGCAGAGAATATTTTCAGATTTGTCAGCTTTGTCAGGTTCGTTTTCAAGAGCACTAGGAGCCTGAGAATCCAAATGCCTGCCAGAATGCTCACAGTGATTGCCACTTTCAAATGCATTAAGCTGACAATTTGCAGAGAGTTCAGATATCCCTGGCCGAGACTGCTGGGCTGTCTGCTCTGCTTCCGCAGACAAATCCCCACTGCATGAACTACGTGAACAGTTTCTAGTTTCTCGTTCTGTTCTCTGAGCAGCAACATCAATATCAAAACCCTCGCTTGATGTACAACTTTCTTGAATTTTAATGCTAGGATCAAGTGATCTCTGCAAGGGAAATACATTCATCCCTGGTGCTGCGGTTTCTGAGAACTCAACGTCTTTATTTGTATTATCTTTCTCTTTGAACAGAGAAGAGGAATATCCACTGGATAAGCAATCAGAAGCAGCAGTAATACAATGTTTGACAGAATCTTCTTCTGTATGCAGCCTGCTTGATTGTACTGCTTCTTTTTCAGTATCTGTATCTTTCTCAGTGGACCCATTTATAGTAACATCAAGGTGATCAGCTTCTTGGGTTTCACTATCCAGTGTAAAGCTAACAGTATCCATTATGGAGGGATCGCTGTGATTTTTACAATCCAATGAATCACTTTGCAATGTCTTCTTATCACAGTTATGCATGACAGCTACAACTACAACATTTTTTTCCTCTGGTAAACAATTGCCACATTTTCTCTCCGCTTCATCCACAACATTACAGTGAGCACTTTGATTACCATTTCTCTTTATTAGTTGATCCTCTGTTGCCATCTGATCATCAATCCACATGTTTGGGATTTCTTGGCTCATGTTAAGATTCTTTCCATTGGAACAGTGGGGACTATTACCTCTTGATCCAGTGGCTAAATGAGATAGGGACAAAGTCTTTAATTTCTGTGGACATTCATTCGCAATTGTAGATTCATTCACACTGGTTAGAGCTGGATTAAAAGACAGCCGATGAGAAGGAGGATCTAGAATCTGATTCCACTTTGCATCCAACAATATAGGTGAAACAGCTTCATCTGAAAAAAAAATTAAAAAAGAAAATCAATCAATCTATAATATAAGTAAGGTGTTTATTATTCTATACAGAGCCATATGCTTGAGTCCAAGTTTAACCAAATTGGGTATGTTATCTACTGTGTCCAAGAAGGTAATAATAAAACAGTTTGAGGCCCTTTCCACGCAGCTGAATAAAATCCCACATTATTTGCTTTGAACTGGGATATATGGCAGTGTGGACTCAGATAACTCGGTTCAAATCTGATATTGTGGGATTTTCTGCTTTGATATTCTGGGTTATATGGCTATGCGGAAGGATTCTAAGACTTGATCTCTCAAATAATTCTGGTTTCCCATGAACAAACCATTTAGATTTCTGCAATGTTTGCTCTCATATGCGCACACTTGTGAATAAATTTTGAGTAACCTTTTTTTTACAATTCAACTGGCATTTCAAATATTCTTGTGTAAATTCACAACCCATCAGTAAAGTAAAGCTAGTCTGCGGGGAGGGTCTATTTTGAATGGAATTTTCTGCAAAACAATTTTAAGGTGGTGGTACTGCTAAATCTTTTGTTTGATTCAAATCATCAACCTTAACCTGAATAACACTGGATTAATCTTTTAATACTCAATTAACCTTGTTCACAAAACCTTCACTTTAGTCAACCAATTCAGTTTTCTCTATATCCAAATTGCTCTAGAAAGATAAATAAACATTGCATTTCACCGCATAACAGTCATACTTTTTATTTTCTATTTTTGGATTAAAAGGGGGGGGGAGACTATTACGTGGTTTACAAAATTCCAGCTACAGAGCTTCACTCCTCCAGCAACGCCTGTCCCCTTGGAGCTGCCAGCCAAGTAAAGCCCTGTAGCAGCAAACAGGCAGGTGTGTGGCAGCTGAGTAGAACCTCATAATACCAAAAGAACAGGCACATGGGGGATCACACCCTTCATTCACTTGCCTAGGCAAGTGAACTAAGGATGCAACTATTATGTGAGGAATACTAAAATTCCAATTTTGCCACCCTGAAAAAAGGGGTGCACCTCTTATGTGATGGTGACTATTATGTGAGGAAATACGGTATATAAATATCTGACAAATTTAATAAATGCAACAATGTTATTATTTATTCGTTCGGATGCTTCCAAATCTTTGTGACCTTATGGACCATTCCACATCAGAGCTCCCTGTTGGCTGTCACCACCCCCAGCTGCTTCAAGGTCAAACCAGTCACTTCAAGGATAATATCCATCCTTCTTGCCCTTGGTCGGCCCTTCTTCCTTTTTCCTTATATTTTCCCCAGCATTATTATCTTCTCCAAGCTTTCCTGTGGCCAAAGTAGCACACACACACACACACATATATATATCAACCAAAATTGTGCAAATAATGTCTTGCACCACTTACATTCATCCACCATTTCACTATCATTTTATCCTCCACATCAGAATTCCAAGGATGGATGAATTGAACTAGTTAAACTAATTTTAAGCCAAGAACAAATGAGATCCTGGTTCACAGAGGAAGAATTGGACTGGCATTTTTATGTGTATCATCGAAGACTCCTATCTGAATCAGAGCTGCATTGTGAACTGGTTTAATGTCATGACAGACATCTAGCACACCTCATCTTTTTATTAGTTTTAATTGTGCATGTAAATAATTTATACAGCGAAAGTGGGGGGAAACATATAGCTGCAATAGGGAGAGAGAATAGAAATAGGCGCGATAGAAACGATAACGATAATGTGATGAGGAAAAAAGGGGGGGAGGTTGACTTCCCAGTGTCTTTTGAGAGGTTAACTTCTCGATAGAAATTTTGTAGATTCTTAATGACTATGTCAGTTTGGCTTCTTCTATAGATATTTTTCACACATCGGATAGTTCTGTCATTAGTGTACTTTTTCTATTTTGAATAAAGTCTTTGAATCCAGACCAGCCCGTTTTCTTTCATTCCTCTTTTAGTCTTTAAGACAGACTGTCCATTAGAATTATATCAAACACTTGGGTTGTATATAGTGCCTCTACAGCATTTTAGATATTACTTCCTATGTCCCATTGTTTTAATAGTAATTTTAAATAGTCCCAATTGCACACCTCATCTTTTAAACACCCTAAAGAAGTTTACCAAGGTCCCCAGTGCTGCAGGTTTTGCTGCACAGAAACCAAAAAGGCAGCATTTTTCTTTCATAAGCATGGATTTATGCACTCCCTGACTGTTTACAAGTAGATCCATCTGCCCTGAAACCTTACAGAAGTTCAAATTCCTGTATGCATGTATGCATGCCGTCTTTCTCATAGAATGAGACCCCAAGGCAACTTATATGCATTCATAAACAAGGCGTGCTAGGACAGTTTAAAAGGCAAAACTCTTATTTTAAAGAAAAAGTGGAGTTCTCAACACACCACCAAACTACAAAATTTCAAAACTGGTGGCAACAGCTGCAGCAAAATATGGCTGCAACTAGTTCAAAAGGTCTCGTGGATTCATACAAACTGCCCACTTTGGTTTAAATTTATGGAGTTTTCTGATGGACACTGTCTTTAAAACTATTATTTGCCATGCCTGGGTGGGAAAATAGCAATTTTAGGAACATTCCTCTCCATGTACCAGAATCCTTAATTACAGTGATTACCCTCAAACACATTCTTTTAAAAGAAAGATCAGATACATATAAACACAATCAGACATTTCTCATTAGGTGAAACTTAGCTATCAATGTTGCTTTTAAGAGGTTTAGAATATCTCTCCATATTATTCTATATTTTGCATAAGTTTAAATATTGACTGCTATGTTTAGATGCAATGCAGAAGAATGGAAAAATCAGCTCAGTTCAGAACATGGAAAGACCAAACTACATCTGACAGCATACAAGTTATGCAATGCAATTTGAGACAGTATAGTGAAGCAAATGACACAGTGCCAATTTTGAAGATGAATGAGAGAGAATAATCTTTATCTTCAACCATGAAGTTTGTTGGGCACCCTTGGAATTAATATATCCATGTACCCCAGGGGCCGGGAACCTATGGCCCACGAGCCATATCTGGCTCTTTCCATGATTTCATGTGGTTCTTTCAGCGAGGTAGCGAGGCTGCCTCCTTAGGCCCCGCCCCCAAGGCCACGAGCCAGCCGAGGGCAAGGCCTGGAGTTGCGCAAAGCCTCCCTTGGCTGGCTTGTGGTCTTGCCAGATGGCAAGGCCACGAAGCAGCCGGGAGAGACTTTGTGTGACTCCAGGCCTCGCGCAAAGTCTTCCTCGCGTGGCGGAGATTTTGCACAACTGCAGGCAAAATAGTTCAAGGTCACCTAGTAGTGGATTTCCATGAGGATTCAAACCCTAGTGTCCAGAGTCCTAGTTCAAATCCAAACCACTGCACACTGCAGCTGCTAGTCAACCCTTAATCAAAGAGCCATTCCAGCTCATCTGTAGGGGAAAGGAAGGTGGAAGACAAAGCTGCAATGCCCATTGAGGCTATTCTTCCATCTTGCCACTCAGGGTTGTGACTTGTCCCAATGTACAATCTTCACCAAAGGAAACACCGAGGCTTGACATCTGTTCACTTAAAGGAGAATGTAAATAGACTTTCAATTTTCCTTCCCACTCTTTTTCTGATTCATATCTTCCATGAGCATAATAATGGTACATGGAAACAGCCCAAATGGCAACAAGAGAAACATCTGTAAACCTGGGGTAACCACAAGTGGGGGGGACCACTTAGAAAAAGGGAATATCTCCAAAATAGCCAAATGAGGATTCAGTGGTCAAGGAATGGTGACTGGCTAAGAGGAAAAATACCAGGGAGGGTGAATGGTAAGGAGTGAACTAAAAAAAGATGTCAAAGAAAAAAGTCTTTGCAGCAAAAAAAAACCCATCTTATTTTCTGATTCACACAGAGACCTTTTCATATTCTGCAGAGGTGGATGTGAGCATTATCCATAAACATCAATGGAGAATACACACACAGAGAGAGAGAGAGAGACATCCCCAAATGGTGAAAAACTCAAGAGCACACCAAAAAGAGACAAAATATTCTTGGTAGGGAGGCAACATTCGGTGACTGTTCAAGCTTTCAGCAATGCAACATTTTGGAATGTTCATTTCTTTGTAAGCCACTGACCTGAAGGTCAATTGCAAATGGTCAATAGGTAAATCTTGTGCATCTACTAAATCAGGCATTTTTCAAACAGCCATATTAATTGGCATAAGAGTTCTTTCTCCCACCCTGGACATTCCACAGATATGCTTAGTTTCTAACAGGCATCACAACTTCTGAGGATGCCTGCCATAGATGTGGGCGAAACATTAAGAGAAAATGCTTCTGGAACATGGCCATACAGCCTGAAAACTCACAGCAACCTAGTGATTCCAGCCATGAAAGCCTTCAACAACACAAGTTAGGCATTATTAATGCCGGGAGCCATCAGCCCTATCAGTACCTGAGGTGATTTGCTCTCTCTTTTAAAAACCCACAGCCCTGATAATTCCCTTTCCATAAATGCTACCATTTGCCTAAAGAGATAAACTGCCAATTGCAGCATTTCCCCTCAGGCAAACAGTAGCTGGGACAGTAGGGAGCTTATATCAGTAACATAGCATGCTTCTTGCATGTTGCTGTCACAATTCTTATTCCTCTACTTACATCTGTTTTGTTTTTAAGCACATTCAACATGAGCATCTTGTCTGGCTCTGTCTACTATCACAACATTTTCAAAATATTAAAGCTCTGGCAAAGTTCATCAAAGGGCTTTCCCTGTCTCAAATGTGTACACACACGTACTCTCTTGGCTTTTCTTCATGAACGAAGATTCAGGAGGACTCATCCCACGCTTTCTACAAGCGCGATGATGACTACGAAGGCCAATCCGAGATAGGCAAGTCCGGTTGCAGAAAGTCTCCTTGGGTGATGTTGTTTCCAAGTTGCGGTTCTTTCTGCATTGTCATTTCTCTTCGAGACCCGTTCAGGGTGACTTTTCGAAAGAGGCCGCAGCATTGTGGATAGTGTGTCTCCACACCTCCCAATGTGAGGCCAGGGTGGAACATTGTTGTTGATCAAGCTGGCCGAGCCTGAGATGTTGTTTCAGGGAGTCCTTATATCTCTTCTTGGGGGCGCCTCTCTCTCACTGACCCATGGCGAGTTCACCATAGAGTAGTATCTTTGGGAGGCAGTGGTCCTCCATCCTAGAGACATGCCCTGCTCAGCGCAGCTGTGTTCTCAATAGCATGGCCTCAATGCTGGTGATCCCTGCTTGCTCAAGGACAGCAACATTCGTCACATAGTCAGTCCAGTGTATATTTAGGATTGTGCGAAGACAGCGCTGATGAAAACATTTGAGGATTCGTAGGTACTGGTGATAGGTGACCCATGTTTCAGACCCATATAGAAGAATAGACAGTACGATAGCTCTGTACACACTGATTTTTGTGCTTTGCCTCAGGTGCTTGTTGCTCCAAACTCTTTTGTGAAGCTTTCCGAATGCACTATATGCCTTTGCTAATCTGTGATCTATCTCTTTATCAATCTTGGCATCTGAAGAGATGATGCTTCCCAGGTAGGTGAACTGCTGAACGGACTTAAGCACAGATTTGCCTATGCTGACGTGGGGATGATGGTGTTCTTCCTGTGGTGCGGGCTGGTAGAGAACTTCCGTTTTCTTCAGGCTGACTTCCAGCCCAAACAGCTCTGCAGCTGTTGCAAAGCAGGATGTTAGGCACACACGTACACACGTATGCAAATGGTATTATTCTACTTGTGCAACTTCAAGAGAGGAAGTATTTTTATGTCTTCAGCTGGGATGTGATGGGATGAAAGCAGAAAGCTTTCTCCAGGAGGATAAACTGGAAGTTACATCAATTAAACTACCATCTCTCTTGAAAATGTTTATAAATTAGCTGAGCAAAAATGTTGAGCTCACCATCATTTCGCTGCACGTTACTGCCTACTGAGTTCTATATAGCTGACAAAATGTAAAGATAATATACCTGAAGGGCATGACAGAACTGGAAATCTTGTATGTCCTTTCTTGCTGAGCTTTCTGGCACATTGATAGCAAGAAATTGAAAAAAGAGATACTTTCACTACTAAACACAATCCTCACATTTCCTATTCACTCATATATGCTTTTTTCTGTCTCTTCAACAAACCAAGCACAGTTAGTAAGGATGGAAATAAAACATGAAGAACCTTAACTCAGATACTTACAAGACAAATAAAGACTAGATCAGTTATAGGAATAAACAACCGAAAAGAGGAGCCATTTAGGAATTAAATCCATTAAATATTTTACTGGCTTACTGTCAAATAAATATCTAACACAGAATTATTAGTGACTATACCTTATAGGATAACAAAATACCCTAAATTGCATATTCCCTTATCTCTCAGTTTCTAAACATATGGAATAAAGCCACAGACAGCACTACCTACCTCAACATCATCATCATCATTTCTATTCTGAAAATTATATCAAAGACTAGAGTGGACTCAATGGTTTAGTTGTAGAAAGAGAAATCTTAACTCAATTGATTTAGTCTTTGACAATGCTACAATAGGCTAGACAAATCTGGTGGCCTCCACGTATTTTGGACAGCTCTCATAAGTCCCAGATTGGGTTTTTAATAGCCAAAGAGATAAAAATGGTAATTGAAAAACATCTGGAGGACACAAATTTGCCTTCAATCGGCCAGTCTGTGATGGAAGAGTGAAGGCCTGAAAACACTATCTTTACTTCCCCAGCATTTTGGGAAGGTTGAAGGAGCTGCCGTAAGGAGGGGGGGGGGGTGCTCCACACTTGCCAGTTTCATTGCATATGCCTACATCTGGATGTAATCCAAAGTTAACTGGCCATCACTTGGGGTTAATAGATTTTAAAGTGATCAGTGCAGGGCTTTAAAAGGTAGATAGGTCAGAATTTTTATTAAGTAGAGCTAATGGAAGGAAGAACACTAAATCTGGCCAAAGTGCAGAAGAAGAATTTAGGACACATGCATTCCAATAGCACAGTGGTTCTCAACCTGTGAAGTCCCCAGGGGTTTTGGCTTACAACTCCCAGAAATCTCAGCCACTTTACCAGCTATTAGGATTCCTGGGTGTTGAAGGCCAAAACATCTGGGGACTCACAGGTTGAGAACCACTGTATACCAGGAAGGAGGTTGGAGACAGATCTTATATCTTTAATTTACATCTATGCTACATGTAGGAAATTTTCACCTTGTGAATATTATATGCAATTCTAACAATTTTGAGATCCAATTATCCCAAGGAGACAATTCCATGGACATTTATAAAAACATTTTTTCTATCTAGTAACACGGTTGTAATGTGTTTCTTCTCAAAAGAAAAAAACAACAACATGTGAACAAATAGCTCCTACAACAGAAGACGAAATACAAACAGAACCAAACCCACAGATCCAGATATCAGTTTGGCTTTCCAGTCCTAACAAAAGTTACTCACCTTCATTTTGTTCAAATTCATCTAAAACCTTATCAAGGTTATAAGCCTCTGCCTGGAAATAGTTCTCCATTTGTCAGGAATGACACCCAGCTCCGTGTCTGAACCTGTCAAGCAGACAGCCAGTTATGAACTTCCAGCAATAGTCCAGCACAACATTGAGAGAGTTACAAAACTTAAAATGTAGGCCATTTGCATGATGTTTCCTATAAAACACTACTTTTTCCCCAATATTTCAGTATTGTCAAATTCTAAATTTCCCAAAAATATCAATCTGCTAGATACCTTCAAAAATGAGAAAGCCTTTAAACAAATATAGTTAGATTAAACTATATGTCACAAGAAAATAAATCAGGAAGATATCACAGGAAAGTACTAAGGGAGAAAAATGCGAAGAGCAGTGGTGTCTTTTGCTCAATAGATTAATTTTCGCTGAAATGCTAATAAAATAATCTAACAGACAGTAAATGTAAAGGTGAGTTAATTAATACTGAAAACATTTGGTAATGGGTAATAGACTGAATGCACAGTAATTAAAGCTGTATTATTTTAAATTCTACTCAAGAAAAAGATTTGATACTTTAAAAAGGTGTAAACCTGTGTGGTTTTGCAATGATAATGGATAATAACTATGGAACAATGAACGTTATTATCAATTAGCAACTGGTTAATCAAGGTTCTTTCTTGATTTGCAGTTTACTATAGGTTATTAAAACCTTTCATTTTATTTGGAGTAATGTAATATCTTTATCTTGATTTAGGAAATATACTAATTTGAAATACTGCCAGACAATGTAATAGTGATAATCGCAATTGTACACTTCTCTTCAAGAATAACTGCCACAAAAACACTCCTATTTCAATCTACAGGCCTGCAATTTCCACACCAATGCTTTCAATGAGACTTGTTCTCAAACAATTACAGCTGGATCTGCCAGCTGAAATACACCAAGATACTCATAAGTGAGAATTTGAAAGATAAAAAAATTTATTTTATTTCACTTAAAAACATTGCAAGTAAAGAACATGGGAGTGAGAATAAAATTACCGCTCAGGCCTGTTATGATCAAAAATAATAATACATTTCTTCAGTTATTCACCATCTTTTTTACTTTAAAAGAAAAGCAGGACATCAAAAAGAAAACTATAATGTAAATTTATATTAAGACATATATACCCATGCTTAAATATAAAAAGTAATATGGTAGTATATTTTGGGTAAGGGAATAAAACTGCACGTGAACAACAATATAAGGGTATAGTAAAACTAATGCAAGGCAGAATATTATATGTGGCATAGTACAACTTAATAGTTGAAGTGCAATTGAAATTTGTACATTTAACATACATCTTTTATCTGATCAAGACAAATTAATCAACAACTCAATCCAGATACTCTCCAATAGCTAATAAAATTGCCATCTGCAACTTATCATCCATGCATCAAATCTGATTGGGACACCTTGCTGCCTGGGCAGTATCATCTCACAGAAATTTTCCTGAGCTCCCAAGTTTCTTTTAAGAGACTTTCAATCTCAGGACATCATTCTATTATTGCCTCATTGCACTGCCCCAAAGGCTTGGTCCCACAGCCAGGTCTTCACCATCCTTCTGAAGGACAGGAAGGAGGAGGCTGATCTAATATTGCCAGGAAGCGAGTTCCATAATTTGGGGGGGGGGGGGAATCAATGAGAAGGCCCTGACGATGGCTGGATCGAGAGCAGGGCCTCCCCAGAAGATCTTAAGTCTTCGTGGTGGTTCGTAAAGCAGTATCTGAACATTAAAACAGTTTGTGATTTATTCAAAACTGCTAGCGGTGTTTGTAGTGAATGATTTAGACAACACATTCATTTAATACATGCAGCTGTCATACTATGATATCTCAATAAATATTTTATATATATATATATATATATATATATATATATCGGTCGTGCAATGTCGTATATAGACAATGAAACTATGCAACGCAGAAGCACGAAAATCGACAGCTCATACAACTATACCCCAAGGTACCGAGAGGGCCAAAAAACCTGGCCCTACATACCTCCCAACACCCCCAAACACAAACCCCCAAAAATTGCCCAATGGAACTCACATCCCGCCCTCTCCGCTGCCAGCGCGCACATAGAACGTTCGCACATGCATGGCAGCCAGAGCGCAGCGGCCCGATCGCCCAGGAGCAGCCCAGAACGAAGAGGAGGAAGAAGCGGGGGCCTTGCCAGCACAGGCAGGGGAAAGCCGGCGGAGGGAGGGAGGGGCCGGACAAGGGGGAGAAGGCAGCTCTCTCCCTCCTCTTCAAACCCTCCTCATCCGCCTCCTCCTTCCGCCTCCTGAGGCGGCAGAGAAGGCCGAGGCGGCAGCAGCGCGACCCGGATCCTGAGCTTCGATCGCTGGGGGGAAACGCAGAACGGAGGAGGAGGGGATAAGAAGGAGGAAGGGAGGCGCCTCCTCCTTAGCCCCTCCTCCTCCGTTCTGCCTCTCCCCCTGGCGATCGGAGCTCAGGACCTCCTCGCCTCTTCCGCCGCCTCCTAGCCGGTTCGCAGCTGGGAAGCGGCAAAGGAGGGCTCCGATCGCCGGGGGGAGAAGCGGAACGGAGGAGTGGCTACGAAGGAGGAAGGGAGGCAGAATGGAGGAGGAAGGGCTAAGGAGGAGGCGCCTCCCTTCCTCCTTTGTAGCCACTCCTCCTCCGTTCCGCTTCTCCCCCCCGGCGATCGGAGTCCTCCTCCGCCGCTTCCCAGCCGCGGGCCGGCTAGGAGGTGGCGGAAGAGGCGAGGAAGCGGCGGCGCGGCCCGGGTCCTGAGCTCCGATCGCTGGGGGGAGAGGCAGAATGGAGGAGGAGGGGCTAAGGAGGAGCGCCTCCCTTCCTCCTTCGTAGCCACTCCTCCGTTCCACTTCTCCCCCAGCGATCGGAGCCTCCGCTGCTTCCCAGCCACAGACCGTCTAGGAGGCGGCGGCGCGGCCTGGGCCCTGAGCTCCGATCGCCGGTGTAAAGGAGGAATGGAGGAGGAGGGGCTAAGGAGGAGGAAAGGAGGTGCCTCCTCCTTAGCCCCTCCTCCTCCATTCCGCCTCTCCCCCGGCGATCGCAGCTCAGGACCCGGGCTGCGCCGCCGCCTCCTCGGCCTTCTCCGCCGAGAGAGAAAGAGAGAGGAACAGAGAGAGACAAAGAGAAAGAGAGAGAGAGAAAGACACAGAAAGAGATACAGAGAGAGAAAAAATAGAGAGATAGAGAAAACATACACAAACATATACACATACACACACAAACATCAGCATACACCACACACATACACATATACATAAAAACATGCATACACACATACACATATATATACACATATGTATATACACACAAATATATACACACATACACATATCTACACACATATATACACATACACATATATACACATACACATATACAGTATATACACACAAATATATATACACACACATATATACACACATACATACACACATACATACACACATACACATATATACACACACATACTGTATATACACACATACACATATATACACACATATATACACATATATATACACACACAAATACACATATATACACACAGATACCCACATATATACACACACACATATACATACACACACTCATATATACACACATACACACACATATATACACACAAACATACACATATATACACACAAAAAACACATATATACAGACTGCGCCATGGCAACGCATGGCATGGGACAGCTAGTATATACTGTATACACACACACACGGAGCTGCCATGAGTGGAACTACAAATAATCCTGACATATGTAATGACCCAATTTAAACTTTCCCAAACATTCTCACAAAGCAGTCTAACATACAGGTTCCCCACAAACATTTCATGGTTGAGAAAAAGAGGTATGCAATGATCTAGAATACACTGAAACTAACTGATGCTAAGTTCAAAGGGCAAGAAAATAAAACAAAACAGAATCCAAAAGGAGTAAGTGGCCAAACTTGGCTTTTAAAAAATATTTCAGTAGCCATTCAAGACAGTGAAGTGATTTTTAAGCATATTTAAACAGATTGCAGGCATTAAGTAAGTCTACTATTATTTATTCACAGCACCAGCTTCTTGTTATTGCAAAGCTAAAATTAGTTAACATTTACAGTGCATTTTACTCAGAAGGAAATCTCATTGCATTCAGCTGGAATTAGTTCCTAATAACTGTGTTTAAGAGGAACATTTCATCTTTGTCCAGACATGCCGTTCTCTTTCTAATTTTCCTTTCAATACAAATTCCTCAAAGCTAATCGTTTTAATGTACCTTTCTACACAAATGGAAGCTGTTTAATTTCTATATTGGAAATAACCGCTGATGCCTTACCAGCAGGTCTGACACCTCTCATGACACCAAAGAGCCAACTAAACATTTCCCATTGGTTACAGCTCCCTCACAAAATACACAGGATAACACATTAAAACACAACAACATAGATCTATACAATTGTTTGAATTTTTAAAAAACCTTAAAATGAATGCAGTACAATTCCTCCTGGCTTCCCATTTTACTACTGTTTTTAAAGAGGAATCCTACATGTACTGAATGGTCATTTATAAGTAATGCTTTTTCTCTGTCTGGGAAAGTAGTTGAAACCTAGCACAACTATACTAAAAAAGGACACAACAGATGCCAAGAAAATGTCAACTATATTAAGCATCCTTTGATGGACTAAATGCCTGCCCCCCCCTCTCCCCCTCCTCCCCTCTGTCTCTATATATATTTATATTGCTGAAGCCCTTATATTCTAACTGCTTCATAAATGTGAAGTTTTTCCCCAAAAGGTACCATATCAAAAAAGAAAAAGAAAAATGACTTATAGGTGACAGCAAATTGTTTACTAAGAGTAGAATATTATGCACAGATCAAAACTATCAAAATGCATCAAATCACTTCAGTATGGTACCTGCAAAGGCTGAAGTGAGAAATTTCACAAAAGGAATTTTTGAGAGCAAATCTTTATAGGCAATGCAGAACTGTGTCAAGGCAGTGGAAGGGGTGGGTGGGAAATACACAGATTATGGCTAGGACAGAATTGTCCTGCAAAACAAAAGGCTTGGTAGTGGCAATGCCCCGACCACCAATTTTTCATGCTGCCACACCTCTAGGAAACATGCCAACCACCTACTTCTATCCTGTGAAGAACGAGCAGAACCACCACTACCAGGAGGCTGCGATGTTCTCTGGAAACATCTCTGAGGGTTTTTGGGCACCTAGAAATATTCGGTTTCTCCACTTTCACAGGAGTCCTCCATCTGCATTTGTTATCAGAATTTAGGCTATTTTACAACCCTGTGTGGCAAAGTTTAATGCTCTAAGAATGTAAACTTTGTTAAGACAAAACAAAGCTAAAAACCACTGCCCTAATTCAAAATTTCCAGACTGGAAATTGATGTTTAGTGACATTTACCATCATCTTACCTTTTTCTTTTATACATGCATTAAAAATAGCTGAGCCAATGTCTATCCATGATGTATAATGCACAATCAGCTAGCTGAGTTGACTCTGTATGCCCTCCTTGATCCTAGAAATAAAACAAACACCACACATTAGATTTCCTAACACTACATAAGATATGTGGTTTTAGCCAAGTGTAGCTAAGAGCATTTCCACCTCACACTCACACTGTTCATAGCAGTTCTAAAGAGGTATCAAGAAGACATCTCTCATTATGAGGAACAAGCAGAATGAGCTATTTTATTCCAAAATGGTAAGGGATGTGTCCTCTCCACTCTAGCTCACAAGTTACCTGTGGGTATACCCGCATGAGCTAAAGGTCACTACTTTGAACTTACAGATTCTAAATAATACAAATAATCAGAAAGTAGTGCAGAGAAAAAGGAGGCAAGACTGGCATTTTTAAAATACAGCTATCCTAAATTGTATCAAGCCACGTTATGAATCTTCATATAACATGTTACAATACATACAGTAATATGAGACATTGAATAATCCAATTCTGATATGACATAGGACTTGTTTCCTACTCTTGGAGCTGAAGGTACAGTAAAACAATAGAGCAACCACAAAAGAAAGTTGTCTTAATTCATCTTGTGTGATATTTAAGACACATGATGCAAGTTCCTACATCCTACCAGGGAACATGGTTTCATGTTTAATATTGAGACAAAAATCCTCTGTAAACGTATTCACTTTTTTATGGATGGTTTAAGATTAATATAAAAAGGAAGGAATAGGCCAAATACAGAGGCTAACATACAATTCAGCCTGAGCACTTTACAGAAACGATAGCATATAAACATTAAGAATACAGTAACACCAAGTTTAAAAAGAAAGATACAAATAGAAATATGATACCTAATTACTTCTTAGAGCAACTTGTGATACCTTTGTTGTTTCAGAACTTGGCTTCCTACTGTATCTTTCGCTAAATATTCTGAAGCATATTTGAACATTGTAAATTGATTTCATTCTCATCAGTGGGACCACCACTTTCAAAAGGCTGTAAGAATGGAAATCCAATTGGTACCAACACTGGTTCCTTTCCAGGACCAATCAAAACATAACTTTTTTAAAAATAAAAAAACGCTTCAGGCATTAACATGCTTTCAATAAAATATGCATGTACAATACATTTAAAAAGTGTTTTAACCTCTTCAGCAGTTTTGCTTGCTAAATAGTTTAATCAGAGGGTTTTGCTGTTTTTGGATTATTACTATTGTTTTAAAATTGATTCTATTGATTCAAACTGATTTTCACCAAACCCTGACATTTGTCAAATGTCAGCGTGCTTGGAGAAGCAAAGACACCACCATCATTGAAGCAATGCTCCTACGCCATCAACTCTGCTGGCCTGGCCACATTGTCCGACTGTCCAATCACTGTCTCCCAAAGCAGTTACTACACCCCTGACTCAAGAATGACAAACATAACATTGGTGGACAGGAAAAGAGATTTAAAGATGGGCTCAAAGCCAACCTTATAAACTGTGGCATAGACATAAAGAACTGGGAAACCCTGGAGATCAGCTGTGACCAGCAGTGCTGCAAAATTCAAAGAAGTACAAATAGAGGATGAAACAGAGAAACATGCCAAGAGGAAGGAGTGTCAGGTCTACCCTGACTGGGACCGCCTTCCACCTGAAAACCGATGTCCTCACTATGGGAGAAAATGAGGATCAAGAATAGGGCTCCACAGCCACCTATGAACCCACCGCCATCATCCTTGGGCTACGAGGTATTGCCTAAGTAAGTAAATAAGTACCAAACCCTGAAACCCCACAAAGTACCGTGAAATAAATACTTCCATTTAAAAATCTGCATTTTTCTTCTTTCAGCCATAAGAACACATGCTGATTGCTCCTCTTTGCTTTGGAGAATCTAAGTTCCCCTCCTCTAACTTGACAATGGGACCAAATTATCAATCAAATCTTTAAACATGAGTATTTATGCAGACCAGTTTTCCCCTGAACAAGAATTGAAAACAAAAATGGAACTGCAGTGTTACAATTCAAAACATGCAGCCAGCCCATCTGCAAATCATAACTTTTTTCTGCTGAAAATCAACTTCTGCTTGGTGTTTTCAGGAACTACCACTTCGGGAATAAAAAACTAAAAGAGTGCAATTTTCTGATCGAGATCAGGAATACATTCCCAGTGGAAGGTTTGCAAATGCACATGTTTAAATGGGTGTAGTTTGGCCTTCAGTGAGACTTTAAAATTTGAATGGCTGCCACACATTTTCAAGTTTGGAGATATAAGTAGTGGGCAAGTCACTCCAAGAAAGGAAGAATTGAATTAATTATCTTTATCTTCCATAACTGGAGCCAGAAAAGATTAAAAATAAAAACAAAGAGAAGGGAGCTGGCAAAAAAAATCCTAGAAACTTTAATACTTTCAATTCTAATTATTAGAACTTCTAGGTACAACTATGAAATAATAAAAAGTGCAAATAAGCCTAAGTGAAAAATTTAGACAAGCAATTTAACACTGGGCTAAATAACCTTCATATGCTGCTGTCCAGTGTTCATCAGCTCAAGCCTACCTGGGCTAATGTTGATGAAGGGGGTTCTTGTTGATTCTATAACCAGAAGGCAGACAATCCCCTACTTGTGTTTTTAGAATAGTGGGGCAAGTATTTTAAAATGGTAATGGCTCTTTTAAAGATCATGCTTACCATTAGAAATCCAATAACAGCATTATAATCAAGAAAGTGTTAATTTTTCCACTGAATTGAACAGATCATCCATTTAATTCAATGTAGCTTACTTCCAAAACATAGTACTGCTGTTTTAATCTGCTTACTTCCAAATTATAGAATTGCTGGAAAATAGAAAACAATACAGGTATTTCAATCAAAACAATCAATGCATTAAAATGCATTTTAAAAGAGGTGGGAGAGATGATGACAGAAATAATTTGTAGGATTGGTTGGGCCTTCCCTCTGATACTTAGAATGTGTGAGCTGTTCACACAACTTATTATGAATTTGTTTTAAAAGGAGGAATTGTCTGCAACATCCTCTGTGGTCTAGTAAGTATGATGTGAGGCCAAGAGAATGTGACTCACCCAAGGCAACAGTTTATTAAGGATTTATTTTAGGGAGAGGGAAGTCTTATCTGAGACTGCGTATGACTTGCATAAGGCAATCCAGCAGGCCCTAAGGCTGGGTGAGGAAACAACTTTGCTTAGCGTAGCCACCCAATCCTGAAACCATATGCCCTCCTGGGAAATTCATACCAAAGCTGCCACAGGCAAAAACAGCCCAAATTACAAACACCTGAGAGGCAAAGGCATAGTAAGTAGAACCCAATCATCTGCAAGGTCAGAATTCTGGGGTTTGTAGTTTAGGAAGGGCCCTTTGCTCAGCTACAGAGGTCCTGGGCCTTAATAAACCACAAATCCCAGAATTCTGCAGAGGGCAGCAACCAGACTTAAAGTGGAAGAAAGGGGAAACCGGGTTTGGAGAGATCAATAGGAAGAAAGGGGGAAAGAAATTTGTGGAGAAGCATAGGAAGAAAAGGGAAACGAGATTTTGAGAGATTGACAGGAAGAAATGGGAAAAGCAGTTTGGAGAGATATTGATAGGGAAAAAAGTAAAGGGGTGGAGAGATACAGGCGCACATTGGCTCAGTACTACGATTTAATGGCAGAGATTGAAGGGAGAGGCCTGTTGGGAACTATGAGTTTGTTCATAAGTCGCGTATTCGTAACTCGGGGACTGCCTGTACGTGAGTTTAGATATACAGCCTTAAGATAGGCAATTTGTATCTGCAATGTGTTCATTAATTGCAGATATTCAGATATGACTGGCCATCAAAACTGGCAAATATGAAACAGTAATGTTTAAAAGTTTATAATACCATGATCTTGATAATAGTAATTAAAATGACTTTAAATTTTATATCAAACTAAAATGATCTATTTCCATTTTATATCAGAAAAATGTGAGAAAAGGTATGTGATGGGGCTGGATGCTCCAGTGAAGCATGTGGCTATGCTGCTCATAGGACTGTTGCTGATAGGGTGTCCCAAGTCAGCTAGGCCTTTGCTAAAGTGTCAGCCTATATGTGCCAAACAAGAACTGGGCAACAGCAGTACTGAGATTATACTGGAAGTATCTCTCAAAAGACAACAAAAGTGGACATTTAGCTAACTGAGGGAATTAGTACTGTGTAGAAGAAGGCAATGATCAACCACTCTTAAATGCCTTTTACCTTGAAAACCCTATGGTAAGACAATCCAAAATGTAGTAAAAGATAGTGTTGAAAGATAAAACTCCCAAGTCAAAAGGCGCTCAAACAGCTATTGAGGAAGAGAAGTGAACAAATCTGAGAATGGTAAGCCCATGGATGCAATTGAACTCAAGTCAAAAGGATGTTCAGCTGCTGACACATGCAGAGATAAAAGAAAAGCCCAGAGTTGCACAATGTATGTAGACAGAACACGGAATGTGAGAACTATGAATCAGGGAAAACTAGGAATCATACAACAAAAAATGGAAGGCATGAGTACAACCATATTTGGTGTGAGGGGGGTAAAGTAGATAGGAATATAATATTTTTAATTGGATTACTCTGGAAATGGTAATCAAGGGAGGAATGGGATAGCATTGTAGTGACGTGAGATGTAGCAAAAAAAAATCAGGGAATACAATGTGAATTCTGACTGAATGTCAATAAGACTACCAGGAAAACCTATCAATTTAACTGTAATCAAGCATTATGCTTCTGGGACAGAGGAAGAAAAAAAGTTGCTACATGAGCATCCAGAAATTAATTGATTGCACACAAAAAAGGGACATGCTGGTAATCACAGGTAACCAAAATGCAAAGAAGGAAACAGAGCAAAACCAGACATTGTCAAAGTAAAATTCAGCCTAGGACCACCAAGACATAAAGGAGAAGAGTAACATATTGACAACAGCGAGTTCACTACTACCGGTAACACATTCTTCAGGCAAACAACCAAAGAGATGTAAACATGGACATTATCAGACAGCCAATACAGAAATCAAATGGACTCTATATTTGGAAACAGAACTTAAGAAAGCATCATTCTCCTTACAAAAATAAGACCAATAACTTTCTGTGGCACAGACAATGAACAACTTATATTGAAAAGTAGGACAAAGTTAAAGAAGTACACTATATTAATCATGATAACAAAAAGCCATCTGAATTCCGGTAGATTTTAAAGACAGATTTGCAATGCTAAACCTTATGAACAAGAAATCAGCTCTGGACTGAAATGAAAGCCACTCTCAGGAATGACTGCAAAAAAGGCACAACCAAGAGCCAACGAAAAAGAAAAGTTCCAATGAATGACCAGTAAAAGTCTTTAAGCAGTAAGGGGAGAAGAAAAAGTAAAAGGTGAAAAAAGATAGTCAAAATCTTAAAATAGCAGTTCAGTGACTTATCTCTTAAAAATACATTTTTTCCTCTATATTCTCAGAATCTGTATCCATGGATTCAACCATTAAGGCTTGAAAACATTCTTAAAAATCCATAAAAACAAACCTTGATTTTGCCATTTTATACAAGTTTTTAAGAAGTTATAATGGTAGTTTGAGGGAAATTTCTTTTTGAAATAAATGCGAATGACTGATTTGCATAAAATATATAGTAATTAATTGTCCTTAAAAGTACTTTAATACTTTTAATAGCAGAGCTCGTTCTATAAAGCAGGCAAAGCTATACAGCTATCCATTGATTCGAGACAGAAATCACCACCAGCATCACTGCCTTTTTTCAGGTGGGACTATACACCTAGGTAGCTATTAAACATTCATAATGTGGCTATTTTTTAATAGATTGTGGTGACAAGGGAGAATAAAGAAGCAACTCAGAAGCAGATTTTACTATTTTCTTTCTTTGCAATAGCCATACTCAACTGTAAATAAACATACCAAATATAAACAAGTAAATAAGATTAAAAGTATGTAAACATTACATCTGTTGCAAGATATCAGAACCAAATAGCTCCTGCTGCTCAAACATGATCTTACGGCCCCAAAAAACTCACAGCAACCCACAGATTAGAGGTCTGCTAATGGTATCCTAAAGTTCTATAAAACTAAAGGAGGCTTATATGTCCCCTCTGTGTTCAAACTGTTTAAAGCAGTGGTTCTTACCATGAGTCCCCAGGTGTTTTGGCCTACAACTCCCAGAAATCTGAGCCACTTTACCAGTTGTTAGGATTCCTGGGAGTTGAAGGCCAAAACATCTGGGGGACCCACAGGTTGAAAATCACTGAGAATCCCTTAGCATACACCACTGAAGATCTCACAGCTCCATACAAGTGCATTTGCCATTTATGGAACAACAGTGAACCACTGGTTTAAAGCAAAAAAAAATCCCACAATTAGTTTATGGTTTTTTCTGGGATCTACTTCTTTATCATTTGCCTCATTAGAAAGAGTACAATCTGAGTTTCTTAGTTAATTTATACAGGTCCCCAATAATATTCCTAATTTGTGGATCAGGCTTGAAATCAGGATGCTCGAAGTGGAAGCTCTAAAAAGTCTTCAATCTATCCAAAAATTGTTAAACTGTCACAATAATCTACAAGACCTTCTCCCCCTTGTTCTTCAGGACTACTTACAGACCAGCTGGCTCAGGGCAGCCTTAAGAGCCCTAGAATAGATGGGTCTTTTCACTCAAGCTCTTCTAACTAAGGGAAATGATAGGGCCCGTGCACCAGTCAAAAAGATAACTTTGGATAGAGAAAGGCAAACAGAGCTCATTAAGTCACTTAAATTTCTAGCAACACAATATTTAAAATGGCAAGTAATAACAGCACCTTGTTTTTACTTCCTTAATAACAGCATCACGAGAAGATCATTCACTTTGGCCAGATGTAATTATCTTCCCTCCAAAGTGTAAGAGGGCAATTATTTAAAGAAATCACTTGAAAGGAAGCTTTGCTCCTATACACTTGCTGAAATAGATTCCCTAGAGCAGGGGTTCTCACACTTTTTCACTCACTGAGCTCTTTTTGAAGCAAAAGTTTATCATGGAGCCCCAAGAAGTAAGAGTGTGTGTGTGTATCTTATATTATATATTTATATCTATCTATCCATCAGGCATGGGCAAACTGTTTGACATGTTTTAAAATTTGACAGATGGGCCAGACCAGTGGCAGATGGATGGGGTGTTTGTGTGAACTAATTGAAAAAACATGAACAAATTCCTATGCACACTGCACAAATCTCATTTGTAGTGCAAAAAAACCACAGCATAAACTTATCAGTATTTCAGTGGAAGACCCCAAGGGTCATCTGGTCCAACCCCCTTCTACCATGCAGGAAAAGCACAATCAAAGCACCCCCAAAAGATGACTGCCCAGTCTTTGTAGTAGTAGTAAGTTGTAAGTAGTAGTAGTAACAACAACAACAAGAGAAATCACAGAGGCCATCCAGCTCAACTCCCTTCCGCCATGCAGGAAAAGCACAACCAAAGCACTCCCTGAGCAGTGGGATGGAAACGGGGTTTTGGAAGCAAGAGAGGTGAAGGAGAAAGGATCCGGGTGGTGAGGAAGATGAGGAGGGGCTAGGGAGATGGGGGAGGTGGAGGAGCAGGAAAGAGGGAAAGTATCTTAACCTAATGTAAACATTATGCTGATGTGGATAGATGATCACCGACCATAAATAAAGAGAAGAACGACAATGCTCATTAACAATTTATAGTAACATTCAAAAATGTATAACCTTCTGCAACAATTCTGTTGTTTTATACCACCACTATGCTCTATGCTTCTTTGCTGTTGATAGAGCCCCAGGCCAACGTAATTTCATGTTGATTATTTTCTTTCTCTGGTCCCTTCCCTGCTATAGATTTTCTTCCCTGTTCTTTCCCTGATCAATACTTATATCGGTCAACTATACACAGGGGCAGGGAACTAAAGTTGTGAGCATACTGAGCTGCACAATTTTATACAGAATGAGTGATGTGTGATTCATGGAATTTGAAAATGTAGTGTGCAGAAAAAAAACCACACAGAACAAAATCCATACCAAAGACTTACTAGACTACTATTCTGTTCAGACATTTTTACTTCTAATGTAATGACAGCATGAACAGAAATGAATGACATCAGGATAGTGAAGTACAAAATAATTCATTTTCCCCCTATGAATTTTAGAACGTTGGTGACAAAAGCAAGACAAATATTAGGAAATATAACATCTACATTTGCTTTCATCCTACTGATCCTACATAAGATCATTTTACATCAAATAGTGTATAAACAGCTAGGTGAGCGGCTTGAATTGTGTTCAAAGAAAGATTTTGACACAGCAAAGTGAATTCAAAAAGCGAAGACTTGTTTATAATAGAGATGGCATTCATAGCTAGAGCAGCTATTAGAAGTTTTAGAAAGCGCTTTGATCTGCCTCTTACCCAGAACATGACTGATTCTTACCCTTACAGTGTGATTTGTCAGAAAGAAAATAAATGTCAGCATAGAAGCATCTGACAGACTGCTACAGGCTTTCCAAAACAGTTCATTTAAATGCCAGAAGACTTCTAAAACATATAGAAAAACAATGCATTTTATTAAGACTGCGCACAATTCATATTTTAAACTAAGATGATTCTGTTACAATTTAGCTCAAAATCTGATCACCCACACAACAATTTAAGATTAACACATGAAACTCCTTTTCTATTACAGAACACTCAAGATCTACTAGCACAAATGAAGTCTAATTTAAGATCATCAGCTGATGATGAATGACTTTGTAATCAATATGTGGGAATATCAAAGACTCCGATTTTCCATTTGCATAACAAAACATCAGCTGTACTTGAGATATACATTTAACTTTTGCCGTTTTGTGCTGACCCAGATTTGCATTAATACTGTAGTGTGTGACATATGTTGAAGTAAACAGGGTTTATCCAATAAATCACTTCGATCTCCAAACCGGGGGCAGGGGGTGGTGTCTTTCTAAGATACAATTAGGAATTCTAAAGTGCTTGAACTAAACAGAAAACATGCATAATTTCTTATAAATCTTTTTTCCCCGCAGGAACCTCTATTTCAGTTCCTAAGCACCAGGTTCAATAAAAACAGCACCCCTGGGCCAATTGTTCATCTCAAATGAAATAGCACTAACTGGTAAACACAAGAGGCAGTCCTTTTTGGATTACTTCCCAGCCCCCAACCTTATGTAAAATGTAGGAATGCTCAGGTGTGTCTGCTTCTAGATATTTGCACCAAAGATATAGTTATACTACCGAATAAATGCTTTCCCCCTTTGTGCACTAATTTGTGTTTAAGT
The DNA here is from genome assembly GCA_030556195.1 of Anolis apletophallus. Taxonomy (NCBI): domain Eukaryota; kingdom Metazoa; phylum Chordata; class Lepidosauria; order Squamata; family Anolidae; genus Anolis; species Anolis apletophallus. The sequence continues at coordinate 89,370,282 of JARBWK010000005.1, read as the reverse complement.
AATTGTGAGACAATAGGATTTAAATATTCTAAAGGCACCAAATCCCATCTCATTTTGGAAGCTAAGTAGAATCTACTCTGGTTAGTGTCTAATGGGAGACCATCAGATTATTTTAGGCTATATTGCAAAGAAAGGGACTGGCAAAAACCATGTACTCTTGTGTTCCTTGCATAAAACATCTCTATGAAATTCATGAGGTCGCCATAAGTCAACAGGCAAACTGAAGGCACATAAACACATGCAGAGCATGGTCTCATAAGAGAAACTGTCCATCAAAAATACAACAAAATCTGTCCTCTACATGCAAGTCAAGTAGTATGATACACAACCACACCTGGCAGCCGCCGCCACCACCATTTTCCCAGCTAGGCATTCAAAAAGGATAGAAGAGGTGCCACAGCAAAGAGAGTAAAAAAGCCAGTGCTTCATTTAAGTTCTTTCTAGAATTCATTTATCTGCCATATTTATATCCCACTCTTCTCAACCCCGAAGGGGACTCAGTGCGGTGTCCAAGTCCCCTTAGAAAAACCAAGCTCCTGCCTTTCACCACTCCTACCCATGATTCCTTTTTTGAGAAGGTAAAATTACTCAATGTGCTGTCGAAGGCTTTCATGGCTGGAATCATTGGGTTGCTTTAAATTTTTCGGGCTGTATGACCATGTTCCAGAAGCATTCTCTCCTAACATTTTGCCTGAACCTATGGCAGGCATCCTCAGAGGTTGTGAGGTTATCCTCAGAGGTTGTGAGGATGCCTGTCATAGATGCAGGCGAAACATCAGATGAGAATGCTTCTGGAACATGGACATACAGCCCAAAAAACAGCAACCCGGCAAAATTACTCACATTAACCACTGGGCAAGTCAAACCCAGGTTTTAGGGATTAATTTTTTGACTGATATTTCCAGTCTTATAAATAAATATATAGGGTATTATGACAAGCATACCACAGCAGCTGCACTGTTTCCTATGTATAACAGTGTCAGTTATCACATCTCAAGCTCTAAAATGGATTGAGCCAGAAAATGTAAGAACCACTTCCATCATACAAGTCTGCCTTCTAAAAGATCTACAGGGCTATTTGCTGCCCAGCATCACCAATGGAGTGACCTTCTCTGTGGCAACACTAAAGTACTTCATTTGTCCTATTATTTCCCATGCCTTCTACCATATTATTAAAATGCTTCTGTTTTGACATATATGGCCTGCTGGGCAAATGTGTTTATTATACTGACCCGTTTTTGTCTACCATGATGTCTCCAAGCCTATTTTTAAAATGATGAAGTGTTTTCATTTTTGTTTTGGTTACGTTGTGACCTCAAGTTCGGTTTTACAAAAGGAGACAAGAAATACTCTTAAAGAAATAGGTCATAGAACTTATGACTCAATAATTTCCCCATATGATTATGATGATTACATACACCTACATATAATTTTGTTTTAATTTACAGGAAGCCTTCATTCAAGATGGGCAGCCACACTACATTCTTTAAGCAGCATTTAAAATTGCCTTTTAATCTTCATAGTGGTCAGACTTTGACTACTAGGAGCATCTTGAACAGTGATTCTCAACCTGTGGGTTCCCAGGTGTTTTGACCTACAACTCCCACAAATCCCAGCCAGTTTACCAGCTGTTAGGATTTCTGGGAGTTGAAGGCCAAAACTTCTGGGGACCCACAGGTTGAGAATTACTGAGAAGCCCTTAGAATACACCACTGAAGATCTCACAGCTCCATACAAGTGCATTTGCCATTTATACTAGCCATGTCACTGTGAACTAACATCAAGTTTGTTGAACAGAAGAAACAACTATTCCTTCAGACTGCACTGTGATTTTAACTATTGCCTCTATGAGATATTCTGCCTGCTCAACTGCCATGTTCCTAAATCTTACTTTACTTTAACTTTATTATGTAGCTACAACTTGAAAGATTCAATCTACTGATTGTACCATTTATTTCCCTTCAGCACATAGTAAGTAATACTGATTTGGACATAGATTTCTATATGTGATTTTTCATGTCCAAAATGTTCTTCCAAATAACTATGTGAAACATTATTCACATTTTTGCCAGTCCTACAACTCTGAAAATATCATATATCTGGTCTTGAAATTATAAGAGTATATATTATGTTAACAGAAGTAACAACAACATTTTTAAAAAGCCTTCAGCATATTTCAAATACTACAGTAGAATTATGGTGGAAACATATATTTTGTGGAAAATACCCTACAATTATTTTAGAATGGCTTCCCCTTCCTACAGAACGCACTTGGGTACCACGTGGTAAGAAAAACAATAACATTATATTTTTGAGAAATGAAAACACATGTACAGCAGTTGAACTTTTACAATGTTGAATTATAACCTAGTGCACAAAAAAGACACAAACTGTAAATGTATTAGCTACTTAGAAAAATGAGAACAAATTCCATTTTTAGAAAAACAGTTAGCTGTCTTATTGTATTAAAATAAAACCCACAGATTAATCACATGCCAGCCTACACGTATGAATGAACTGGTTCTTGTACAAGATACTGTAAGAGTTTTTTAAAAATATAATTTTAACAGGAAATCACAAAGTCTGAGGTGTCTTCATGCTGAGTACTCTATAGCATTCCTATACTCAATACCAAAGAATAACAGAATATTTCAGGATTTACACCCATAGTGAAAGAGCAAACTAACAATAGAGATTCAGAGGGTTTCCACATGTGGAAAGGGAAGGAGCATTTCCAATTTACATTTTTAGAAGCAAGTTGCTAATATATTATGGTGTATGTTAGGGGCAAATCTGAGGGGTATGGGGTATCACTATGATAGTAGGCAGAAAGAAATGATATCTTTGGATCCTGCCCAGAGAATTCAACTAAAATACCAATATTTTCAGTTTGCAAAAGTATAAAAATTTACTACTAAATAAGAGTCTCTACTAAAGAATTACCACCTCATTTATAATTTCATCCAACTACAAGCACAACAAGAAGTTACCTATTTTAGGTCAATTTCTTTCAAGCTCAAATTAAAGTCTACAAGAATATTCCAATAAGCTTGCAATCAGCTCTTAGTTCTCCTTTAGCAATAGCCACAATGACCTGATACTGATTTTCAACACCTGTGGAAAACTAACAATGGCCACATGTGGTAAGAAGTACATTGAGAAGTACTCAAATATACTTAGATCAATTAATTGTCTCTGTTTTAAGTCACAAATTAGTAATTTAACTGGTCAGAACCTACTGAACTTGTATGACTGCCTCTGTTCAAATTCCATAGAGAGAAAAACATATAGAGGACACTAATTCTACATATACAAAGAAGAAACAAATCTACAACTCCCCAATATTCCTTGAACCAACACTCAGACCTTGCCATGTAGAGCCCCTGGTGGCACAATGAGTTAAAGCCCTGTGCCAGCAGGACTGCTGACCCATAGGTGAGCGCTTTGAATCCGGGGACGAGTTGAGCTCCCTCTGTCAGCTCCAGCTCCCCATGCAGGGACATGAGAGAAGCCTCCCAAAAGGATGGTAAAACAGCAAACATCCAGGCGTCCCCTGGGCAACATCTTTGCAGATGGCCAATTCTCTCACACCAGAAGTGACTTGCAGTTTCTCAAGTCACTCCTGACCCAAAAAAAATCCATTGTGTAAGACTGAGAAAAATAAAACAGACTGTACAGATCCTATTTACCAGATCTAGGAATCAATTATATGAATATTTACTTCATTAAGTCACACAGTGTTCAATTAGACTTACATGCTGCAAGCAATCCATACATAGAAGTAACCCAAACAAGACAGCATTCAGATTTCAGAAGCTTCCCAAATCATGTTTTGATAGTGTTCCGCCAGCAACTCAACTGCGGCTGGCGGGGACAAGAGACAGGGCCTTCTCGGCTGTGGCCCCCCGCCTGTGGAATGCGCTTCCAAGCGAAATACAGTGCCCCCTTTTTTTGCCAGCCCCTTCCCTCTACAGGACTATTTCTCATGTTGGAACAAAACTCCCTCTCACTGTAACAATGGATAGTAATTCAGGCAGAGCAGCCTCAAAACCTTTCACACTGGGGCCACAGTTGGTGGCAGAATCCAGTAAGTAGTTGCATGTCCTCTTCCTCCCTGCCTAAAACCACATCCCTGACATGCCTTTTCTATCTCCTCTCCAAAAATTAAAATTATGACCGGAAAGAAGGAGGCATTGATAAATCTCCACAGTGGTTCAGGAAAGCAGTAGTATTCAAAGCAAGAGCTTTTAAAACATCAAAGGGCGGTTTTCACTCCTTTCAGTGACCTCAGTCCCCAGGCAATATATTACAGTCTAAATAATTAACAGGCATACTTCATTTAACATCATGTTTCTGGGCTTTACTTCTCTTAACAAAAACTTTGCTTTTCAAATAACATGGAAAAAATAGGCTACTACACCTCCAAAAATAGAGCAGTTCAACATGTTTCAGGAAACATTTTATTCAAGAAGAACTTTAGGAACATGTGAATTGAAACAATTGGCCTTAACAATTGTATATGTGTTGTGCTGATAACTGTATGCTTATGTTTTTGCTTACTTTGTATATTCCTGTGTTTTTAAGATTTGGAAATCACCCTGAGTCCCCTCAAGGAGATAGAGCTGCATTATTATTATTATTATTATTATTATGTAAACAAATGTATTTTGACATTTCTAGAGACATTTTGAAAGCTTCTTCTAAAATGCATCCTGGAATTACTTTATTCTTTCAATAGCCTCTAGTTTACTTATGATTTCCATTTTGGTGGCAAAACTAACCGTTCTATGTTTTTTCAGCATGCCAATGTTGCTGATATTGCGCAGTAATCTGCTTTCCTCCTTTCTTTCTGTTTTACTCTTCACATATGCTCAGTAAGTGATTCTGGAGGCAGGTGTTTACTTTGCCTGTCGTATAACAGCACATACAAGAATAGTAGCATGTATAGAGTAAAATTTTATTATTTCCCAAGTTGGGCTTTATTACATTGCAACCTAGCACTGAACATCTATTGTTCTCCACCCCCACCCCCCTTACCAAAGCCAGAACTGCAGGAGGAAATTACAGCTAGAAAAAGACAAAAGAAAACGAAGAAGAAGAAAAAGTAGGGCTGGGCTCTCATTAAAAGGGAAAAAATGTGTTTATCAAAAGACTTTACTGAGGTATGCCTATATAAAGTTCATTCTAGGGATTATGTAAAAATATAATCCTTCAGAACTTCTGCGCAATCTGCCCTTCAGGACACTTAAGTCTTCTGGGGGATGCTTACTCAAAACAGCCAGAACCCGACTGGCGACTGTCACCCAGAGGACCTTTTCATTGCTTGCCCCACAACTGTGGAACAACCTGCTGAAAGAGCTCTGACAGCTAAATGAGTTTTCGGAATTGAAAATTCAATTGAAGACCCATCACTTCCAGCATCACTTACTTTCAATTGTAAGTTTTGATTTACATTCTATTTCTACTATTTGTCAATTTTTATCTGTGTTTGGTACAAGTTTTTAAAAATATATTTTTGTGTTTTTATCTATGTAATTTATTGTATATATTTTGACTATGTTGTACCTCACATCGAGCCATCAGGAGAGACTGGTAATAAAATGATGATGATGATGACTATTATTATTATTATTATTACACTGATAGCAAAAGGTATAATCAATTATGTATCACTTCTGATAGTTCAATCTTAAATATGTATTAACAATGCTTGTCATTTTGCAAAAGGGATACTATCAATTATACACCTCAAATATAAAAGGATATTACTGGATAGCAAAGTAAGGATTGTCCATGACACTGTATTCTGGTCTCTAAGTATGGTTGAAAAAGCTGGACAATAAAGAAATCTGACAAGAAGAAAATAAACTAATTTGAAACATGACGCTGGAAGCAAGGTTTGCGGGCTGCTAAAAAGACAAATAAATGGGTCTAAAGATAATCAGGCCTGAACTCTCCCTAAAAGCCAAGATGACTACGCTGAGACTGTCTTACTTTGTACATATCATGCGAAGACATGCCTCACTAGAAAAGACAATGATGCCAAGCAAGGTAGAAGGCAGTATGAAAAGAGAATGATTGCACTCAAGGTGGATAGACTCAAACAAGGAAGCTACAAGGCCTGAACAGGGCTGCTGATAACAAGGTAACTTGGAGGTCTCTTGTTCATAGGGTCACTACTATAAGTTCAGGTGGACTTAATGAAAATTAACAATACATCTTAAGCTAAGTATTGGGATCTGTGGCCCTCCTGATGCTGTTTTCAGCTCCCATCTGCCCTCAGTCTTGTGGTCAAGAGTCAAACATGGTGGGAGTTATATCCAGCAATATCTGGGAAGCCACAGTTTCCACAGCAGAATAGAGCGCAAACAATTATTGACCGACCTTTGTATCAGTTTCCATTTCTTTCCCATAAAGTCCAGTGGACTAGAAATATACACTCAATTTAAAGAGAAAAGAGGCACCAAGAGACATATAGAGGCCTAAATCCAAGTAGCAGACTCAAATTAAAATAGACTCATTGCATCAAAATTAACTTACTCTCAGTACTTAAGTAAATAATATTGATTCATCTGGTCTACTTTAAATATATGTCATAGATTCAGGTCAAATGCTACAACTCTCTGAAATATATTCATCTGCTCAATCTCGCAAGAAAAAGGTACTCTGACCAAGCAACCCATCCTCCACTGATGCAGTATTTTACTGAAAGAATTATAACCAGTTCTCTTGTCAAATTTTACATCAAAACTGCTGCAAAAGAAACTATGTAAGTCATAGTTGAAATTTTACAGCATATGATATTGTCTTTACTTAGAACTTGGAGGGTTAATGATTTACTCTATATTTTTAAAGTGCATAAAAATCTACCTTCCTTAAATGTAGACTAAAGGTAAATTTAGGTGAGATTTTTTAGCATGAAGCTGAATCTAACTCAAGTTATATAAAGCATGCATATTCACTGGTTGTTAGTAAATATCTAAACAAAACAGACAAGTTTCCTTCAAAGTTTGCAGTAATGGAAACTGCCTTCCGGTCAATGGCTTCACTGCTTGAATAATATTTAAAGAGCCCCTGTGTCATCATTATATCTAATTTCCAGAAATAATTACAAACCATATTTTTTGGTTCTAAGACACCAAGATGCACAGTAATTTCAGTAACACCAACAGGAAAAAATACTTTATTTATATGCGTAGCAAAGAACCCATGATTCTAAGACCCAAACTATTTTTGGAGACGTTTATATTGGCGGTGGCCGGGGGGGGGGGGATCCAAGAATGGAACAAATCCAGTATGATTCACTATGAAATAAAAAAGTTCTTCCCACAAACCTTTAAACCCCTACATTTGCCACATAACAACATACAAAGCAGTAGTCTTTTTACTGTGTAATCTAGAAAGTACTTCACATATTTTATCTCAGGAAGTTCTGACAATTACAATTCAAAAGATAGGGATTGTGAAATGCACTCCCAAAAGACAACTGTAGTTTGCTAGCACATCTTTGCACTGCTAACTAATAAAGTGTATTTATTCATTGTGTTCCTTGTAGGGCCAAACCCATAAGAGCAATGTGAACCTTTCAGACACTATTTAAACCAGCACTCGCTGCTGTATATATACGTTCAGGGATTATTATATTAAATAAATGAGACATTATCATTCTAGGTATCTACATCCTAAACATCAGCTGTCCTTATAACCTCCAGCATGACCTCTATGGCCTCTTACTCATTCTATTAGCCTCTTTGAAATTTGCATCAGTCGTAAGGTATACATGCACAAGAACAGGCTCAGAGTTGAAAATTTATATTAACTACTACAAATTGTTCAGATTTTCTTGATTTTGTGCTCTGGATCTTTCCTTATTATTCAAATCTATTAATAAAAAACAATAGGTTGCTCATGTGTGCATTTCATAAATGCCTCAGATACACACCTAAGCATTCAAGCAAGATAGCTTACTGTAATGCCCATAATAAAAGTAAAGAACAGCTTATTGCATCATCTGGGCCACCCTATCCACATTACTACGAATGAAAAAGACACCGCTTGAAAAATCTGCCTAGTCAGTTTTATCACTAGGATTAACGCTGTTTAAACAGGAGCAACCACAAACATGATTAAAAGTAACTTTGTGTCCCAAAAAGGATTCTCCTGGAGCAACAGTGGCACCTTTCAAATTATTTTAATAGGGAACACATTATTTGCAAAGAATTAAGCCACATCAACGTAAGGTACTTCGGGCAGGCACAAAATAAGACACGTAGCAAACAGGAGTCCTATCAGATATAGATGTGTGTGTGTGCCTATAGGCAGTCCCCAAGTTATGAACACGACAAGATATGTAGCATTCTTAAGTTGGATTTGTTTGTAAGTTGGAACAGGTACATGTTTTAAGTGTAACTCCAGCCATCCACGTCTTTCTATTTCTATCTCTATCTATATGAAAGGGTCCCTGTGAGAAAACGGTTTTGAAAAATTTGGCTTGTTGTGGAAACAAGGATTGGTGATAAAGCATCGGTGGAGACGCCTTTTCCCATGATAACAACTCTTCCAAGAGGGAATTTCCCTTCTGAGGGGTAGATTTCTCTCACTTCCTGTTGTCTTACTCCTGCTTGTAACTGTGAGTCTGATATTTGCAACTCAGTGAATGCCTCTCTGTGTGTGTATGTGTATATACACACACATATACATACACTTATTTTGTGTTATACAGAGAGAGAGAGAGAGAGAGAGAGAGAGAGAGAGAGAGAGAGAGAGAGAGAGAGACCTTCCACACAGCCATATAACCCAGAATATCAAGGCAGATACAATGGGCCCTTCCACACAGCTTTCTATCCCAGAAAATCGAGGCAGAAAATCCCAAATTATGTGAGTGTGGCCTCAGATAACCTCAGTTCAAAGCAGATATCGTGGGATTTTCTGCCTTGATATTCTGGGATATCGGACTGTGTGGAAGGGCCCAATCTCTTCTCTGAACTAGGTAATCTGAATCCACACTACAATATAATCCAGTCCAATGTGGATTTTATACAGCTGTGTGGAAGGGGCCTACAATATGTGCTTTGAAGTAGGTTATCTTAGGACCTTTTCACACAATTGAATAAAATCCTACCGTACGTTTATCTGCTTTGAACTGGGATAGATGGCAGTGTGGACTCTGAGGGCCCTTCCACACAGCCATTTAACCCAGAAGATCAAGGCAGAAGATCCTACGATGCCATCTTTGAACTGGGCTATCTGAGTCCACACTGCCATATATTCCAGTTCAAAGCAGATATTGTGATGTTTTATTCAGCTGTGTGGAAGGGGCCAGAGAGAGAAAGGCCCTATTTGGGGGGCCTTCCACACAGCCCTATATCCCAGGATATCAAGGCAGCAAAATCCCACAACTGGGTTATCTGAGTCCACATTCACACAATGTGGGGTTTCCTGCCTTGGTATCCTGGGATCCGGGGCTGTGTGGAAGGGCCCTGCGTTGTCATCGAGAGGGAGAGGGACACATCTTGTGAAGCGCCAGGGCAGGGGAGGCGGGTGCAAGGAGGCAGGACTGCACAAACAAGCCGGGCGTGCGGACGGGGGAGGCCTGGAGGGTGACACCGGGGAGGGGAAAGGGCGCCAGGGCGGCCGGGCCTGTCCTGTCCTGAGGGGGTTGTGGTTGTTGTTGTTGTGGCGGCCACCTGGGCAGGAGGGGGAGGGGGCTGCCCCCAACCAGGCCCCGCCAACTCTTTCCTGAGGGGGGCCTGCTCGGGAGAGGAGGAGGAGACGGAGCCAGGGGGCGCGGGGCGGGACGAGGCTCCTTCCCAACGGGGGCTCAGGGAGGAAGGACAAAAGCCTCGGGGAGGGAGGCTGGGGCCTGGGCGGAGGAGAGCAGAGCAGGAGGGCCTGCTGCTGCTGCTGCTGCTGGGCGAGGGGCTCGCTCACCTCAGGAGGCGCCGCCGCGGGGCCTGCATGGCGGGCAGGGAGCGAGGGAGGGTGGCCAGCTCCGCGAGGGCCCAGGCTCCTACTGCTCCCGCTCGGGCCCTGGCTCCGCTCCCTTTCGCCCCTCTCCACTCCGCGGGCGGGCGGGCGGGCTGGCAAGCGAGCTCCTCGGCGGCCCGCTCCTCGGCGGACTCCTCGCGAAGCCGCCTCAGCCCGGGCACACGGGCGCCCCTGGCGGGACCCAGAGGCGGCGCACGGCACTGCGGCACCAGCGCCCAGGCGAGCAGGAGGCGGGCCTCCCCCCGCCGGCCGCCAGGGGCCTCTCCGCCTGGTCATCTCCTCCCCCCCCCCTCCTCCTTTGCCTTCTCCCTCCCCCTCCTCCTCCTCCTTCCTCCTTCTCTTCATTTCCTCCTTCTCTTTCTCTTCTTTCTCCTTCTCCTTCCTTCCTTCCTTCCTCTCCCCTTCCTTATCCTTCTCTTCTTTTCCTTCCTCTCTTCCTCTTCCCCTCTCTCCTTCTCTTTCCTTCTTTTCCTTTCTCTCCTCTTCCTTGTCCTTCTCTTCTTTTCCTTCCTCTCTTCCTCTTCCTCCTCCCCTCTCTCCTCCTCCTCCTCCTTCCTTCTTCTTTTCCTTCCTCTCCTCTTCCTTGTCCTTCTCTTCTTTTCCTTCCTCTCTTCCTCTTCCTCCTCCCCTCTCTCTCTCTTCCTTGTCCTTCTCTTCCTATTCTCTCTCTTCCTTGTCCTTCTCTTCTTTTCCTTCCTCTCTTCTTCCTCCTTCTCCTCTCCTCCTCCTTCCTTCTTCTTTTCCTTCCTCTCCCTTTCTTCCTCATCTTCTTCTCCTTCTTCTCTCCTCCTCCTCCTTCTCCTTCCTTCTTCTTTTCCTTCCTCTCCTCTTCCTTGTCCTTCCTTCTTCTCTTCTTTTCCTTCCTCCTTCTCCTTCCTTCTCTTCTTTTCCTTCCTCTCTTCCTCTTCCTCCTCCCCTCTCTCCTTCTCCTTCTCCTTCCTTCTTCTTTTCCTTTCTCTCCTCTTCCTTGTCCTTCTCTTCTTTTCCTTCCTCTCTTCCTCTTCCTCCTCCCCCTCCTCCTCTCCTTCCTTCTTCTTTTCTTCCTCTCTTCCCTCCTTCTCTTTCCTTCTCCTCCTCTTTTCCTTCTCATTTACCTCCTCCTTATCCTTCCTTCTTCTCTTCTTTTCCTTCTCCTCCTTCTTCTTCCTCCTCCCCTCTCTCCTTCTCCTTCCTTCTTCTTTTCCTTCCTCTCTTCCTCTTCCTCCTCCCCTCTCTCCTTCTCCTTCCTTCTTCTTTTCCTTTCCTTCTCCTCTTTCCTTTCTCTTCTCTTCTTTTCCTTCTTATCTTCATCATTTCTTCTCTTCTTTCCATCTCCTCCTCCATTTTCCTTCTCCTTCTTCTTCTTTTCCTTCTCTCCTCTTCCTTGTCCTTCTCTTCTTTTCCTTCCTCTCTTCCTCTTCCTCCTCCCCTCTCTCCTTCTCCTTCCTTCTTCTTTTCCTTCCTCTCCTCTTCCTTGTCCTTCTCTTCTTTTCCTTCCTCTCTTCCTTTTCCTCTTCCTTCTCCCCTCTCTCCTCCTCCTCCTTATCCTTCCTCCTTCTCTTCTTTCCTCTCCTCTTCCTTATCCATCCTTCTTTTCCTTCTCCTCCTCTTTTCCTTCTCATCTCCCTCCTCCTTATCCTTCCTTCTTCTCTTCTTTTCCTTCTCCTCCTTTTTCTTCTCTTCTCGCTCCTCCTTGTCCTTTCTTCTTCTTTTCCTTTCTCCTTTCTTTTCCTTCTCCCCTCTCTCCTCATCCTTCCTTCTTCTTTTCCTTCTCCTCCTCTTCCTTTATCTTCTCTTTTTCCTTCTCATCTCTCTTCCTCTACCCCGTTCCTTCTCCTCCTTCCTCCTTTCTCTTCTCTTCCTTTTCCTTCTTATCTTCATCCATTTATTTCTCTTCTTTCCATCTCCTAGTCCTCCCCATTTTCCTTCTCCTTCCACTTCCCTTCCTTTTCTTCCTTCTCCTCATCTCTTCCTCTTCGTTCCTCCTCTCTTCCCTTCTTTTCCTTCTTTTCCTCATTCATTTCTTTCTCCTCCTTTTTCTTCTCTTCCTTTTCCTTTCTCTTCTATTCCTTTCCCATTTATCCTCATCCATTTCTTGCTCCTTTCTCCACCTCCTAATGCCAATCCTCTTCACCTGCTCCTTTTCCTTCTTCCGCCACTTCCCTTCCGTTTCCTCCTTCTCGTCATCCCTTCCCCTTCTTTCCTCCACCTCTCCCCCTTCCCTCTTCCTCCTCCTCCTCCTCCTCCTTTCTTTTCCCTTCCTTTTCCTTCTTATCCATTTCTTGCTCCTCTTTCTCCACTCCTCCTCCATTTCCTTCTGCCACTTCTCTTTTTTCCTCCTTCTCATCCCTTTCTCTTCCCCCTCCTTGCTCTTCTTCCCTCTCATTCCTCTTCTCCTTTCCTTTTTCTCCTTTCTCTCCTTTTCCTTTCCCTTTTATCCTCATCCATTTCTTTCTCATCTTTCTCCACGTCCTAATGCCAATGCTCTTCACCTCTTCCTTTCCCTTCTCCTGCCACTTCCTTTCTTTTTCCTCCTTCTCCTCATCCCTTTTTCTTCTTCCTCCGCCTTTTCCTCCTTTCTCTTCTTTCTCTTCCATCTTCCCTCTTTCCTTCTCCTCCTCCTCCTTTCTCTTCTTTTCCCTTTCCTTTTATCCTCATCTATTTCTTTCTCCTCTTTCTCACCTAACGCCTTCCTCTTCTCCTGTCTCCAAGATGTTTCATTATATATCTACCGTGTTTCCCCGAAAGTATGACACCCCCGATTGTAAGACGTATCGGGGGTGTCAGAGGGGTCGGCTTATATAAGCTGTACCCCGAAAGTAAGACGTACCGCGAGCGGCATGGCGTGGCTTCCTGGCTGGGCGAGGAGAGGCTCCCAGAGGGGCTCAAAAGGGGCCCGGAATCCTCCTCCTCTTCCTCCTTCTCCCTCCAGCGCCTTCTCCCTCTCGCGGTTCCCCCCCTCCCTTCACTGAAGGGGGGGGGCGATCAGGGAGGGAGAAGGCGCCGGCGGAAGCCCCGCTCCCAGGGTGACTCAGGCGCTTTTCGCCGGCGCCCGGCTCCCGTTTGGAGCGCAGGCGAGCGGGGCGGCGGCGGCTCCGCCCCTCCTCCCTTCACTGAAGGGAGGGGGCGGAACCGGCGTGGGAGCCTCTCCTCGCCCAGCCAGGAAGCCACGCCATGCTACCCGCGGTAAGTCTTACTTTCGTCTTACTTTCGGTACCGTCGGCTAATGTAAGCCGTACCCCGAAAGTAAGCCGTAGTGGCGATTTTGGGGGTCAAAAGAAAGTAAGACGCTGTCTTACTTTCGGGGAAACACGGTATATGAAATTGAATGCATTCCTAAATAAAAACAATACTTGAACTCCCAAACACTTCTGATCCCGAGCATTTCAGATAAGGAATATCCGGCCTATGTGGGCTTTAATCAGGAAGGTTATTTCTTAAAACAAAACATAAGGATATCTTAACACAACTACATACCTGGATTGGGGGGTAAAATTAATACAGTCGCTTTTCAGTTATATGCTAATACAGACACTTATTTGCTGGTGTCAATTTGGCCTTGGTTTATGGCAACCATATTAATACAGTTCCTTCAAAACAGTGTTTCCCAACCAGTGTGCCGTGGCGCACTAGTGTGCCGTGAGCGATCATCAGGTGTGCCGTGGGAAATTGGAACCTCCAATACCCTTTCTTCCCCCTCCTGCCGAAGACTTTTTCTTCTTCACTCGGGCTCCCTTCTTCCCAGCCTCGCTCTGCTCGCTTTGCTCACGCTGCTGCTTCTGCGGGAGGGGGAGGGAGGAAGACGTGACCCATGCGGGCGCTACTGCGCAGACTCGCCCCACGTCTTCCTCCCCTCCACAGTGCTCTCTGGATATAGGTGAACCACAACTCCAAAACTCAAGGTCAATGCCCACCAAACTCTTATAGTATTTTCTCTTGGTTATGGGAGTTCTGTGTGGGAAGTTTGATTCCATTCCATCATTGGTGGAGTTCAGAATGCTCTTTGATTGCGGGTGAACTATAACTCCCAGCTGTTGAGCAAGACCTTCATGTGTGTCTTTCTGCCATTCCTGCCAGGATATCTATGTTGTGTTCATCGAAACAGGCCCAGGTTTCACACTGAGTGTATAGATACATTTAAAAACATATTAACTATATGTATTACTGTGTTAGAGTGTCATTTTGTGTCATTTTGGTTGGTGGTATGCCCCAGGATTTTGTAAATGTAAAAAATGTGCCGCAACTCAAAAAAGGTTGAAAAACACTGCTCCAAAAGACTGGTCATCATCCGTTCTGTTTTGGTCTTGGAAAGTCAAGGCTATGGCTTCCTGGATTAACTCAATCTGTGTGTAATATGCTCTTCCTCTTTTCTTTTTTCCCTTCCACTATACTGAGCATTAATATCATTTACACTTAGTCACATCATCTCATTATATTTCCAAAGTATGGTTTCCTCAGATTAGTCATTTTGGCTTCTAGTAAGAGTTCAAGTTATATTTGCTCTTGGACTCATTTATTAATCTTTTTGGCATGGGTGGTTGTACCTCTGGTATTTAATCATGTATCTTTTTCCACTTAAATCTCCCCCCCCCCTCTTTTACAGCTGCTTTCCTAATTAGATGCCTTCTGGTTAGTTGATGAATGGGTGAACCAAGATATAGAAAACCTTAAGCTATTTAAATGTCTTAATTATGCACTATATTAACAATTATTGGAGTAATGTATACCTAATTGCCAAGGTAGATATGGGCATGAAGCTATATATTCATAAAAATATACATTGTTGCCATCATTGTCAACTGTCCAGCACGTCCTTTGAGTTGCTGGCACCCAGAAAACTGTGCTTTTGATTACCAGATTAATAATAATAATAATTTCACCTTCAAATACATTTTTTAGTACTTCTGGTTCAATTTAGAGTCCCATCACACCTCAGCTAATTGCTTGATTAGATCAGTGATTTTCAACCTTTTTTGAGCCGCGGCACATTTTTTACATTTACAAAATCCTGGGGCACTCCAACCAAAATGACACAAAATGACACTCTAACACAGTAATACATATAGTTAATATGTTTTTAAATGTACTTATACACTCAGTGTGAAACCTGGCCCTGTTTCGAAGAACACAACATAGATATCCTGGCAGGAATGGCAGAAAGACACACACAAAGGTCTTGTGGGGCGAAGCCAAGCAAGCCCCGCCGCAAACCCTGCTGCTGCCCTCGGGACTCCCATTCCAAGCCGAGACCTGGGCGAGCGAGCTGTGTGGGGCTGCTTTCTTTCCTTGGTTGGGGGCGAGGAGGGAGGGCTCTGCCGTGTTCCTGGGGCTGAGCCCGAGGAGGAGGGGGCTGCGGGGATGGCGACTCCACTTGCTGCTGCTTGTGCCCTCGCCGCCTTTCTCCGCCTCGCCCTCCCTCGCCCTCGAAGGAAAAAGGCGGCGAGGGCCCACGGGAGAGAGAGAGAGAGAGAGAGAGGGTGGCTCTTCAGAGTGCTCTTGCTCCGTGCATGGGAGGGGCCTGCTGTGCACGCAAGAAGCAGGACGGGATGGGTACTTCCTGCTTCGTGAAAGCATGCAGCAGGAAGGCAACGAAGACATTTAGAGAGCGCGTGCGCGCAGGCAAGGAGAATCCCCTTCCCGGGTGCGCGTGGCGGCGAGTTCATGGGCAGGCAAAAAAGAAGCCTCGCGTGGACGGAAAGCTGCAGTAGGAGCGTGCGCACGAACGTGCGCGTGCACGCTCACATGCACAACAGGTGATCTTTTCAACTTGATTGTTCATATAGTAGCTCGCATGATGAAAAAGTGTGGGCACCCCTGCTGTAGATGGTACACAAATGCATCACAGCACATAGTTTGGAAGAGCTCTGCTTTAATTTAAAGAAACAAAAATCAGTTCCCACATCATGCCTAACCACAGAACATGACATGTGACACCATACAGTTTAGAAAGAAAGTTCTTGGTACCAGACCATCTGTAATGTGTCTTCCTCTTTTCCTTTTGCCTTCCACTTTACTGAGCATTAATATCGTTTACAGTTAGTCATGTAATCTCATCATATTTCCAAAGTATGGCTTGGAAATTAGTCATATTGGCTTCTTGTGAGAGCTCAAGCTAGATTTGCTCTTGGACTCATTGGCTTCTCATTCAGCAGGAAAACAAACTTAGAATTAACCCTGGCTGGGAGCACTGCATGAGATGGCTGGAGGAGAGAATAAACTGAAAATAACACTTTGGGGAAATACATCTCTATATACAGAACAGTGACAGCTCATAACATCCATAACATTTCACAAATTATATACTTTATTGTACCTTGTTTATACTCCCACGATAGACTAATTTGAGTACACATCTAGCCAAAATTTCCATGTTGTCTTAATAAAGTGAAACACAGATAAGCATGTAATTCTTAAGTAACTTTATTTGCTTTGCTGAAATATATTATGCGATGTTAGTGACCATTTGTCAGAGGTACTTTGTCCTTTTCCTGCATGGCAGGGGGTTGGACTGGATGGCCCATATGATCTCTTCCAACTTTATGATTCTATGAGAGTTGAGATTGCCCAACTGTAAAAACATAGTTCACTCACTGGCAATGCAATCATGAAGTATTTTACAAATGTATGAACCAGACATACAAGTCAAGCCCAAACAGATAATGTATGAATGCCAGCAACACATAAACCAGATCAGGATTACACCCAAGAAAGGTATTTAAGGGCTGAGCAATTGGTGCTGAGTTATTTTAAGCGCAATCACATAGTGAAACAATGACTTTGATAATTATCGGATTCGGAAGACATCCCTAGGGAATTAAAAGAGGAGTAGCATGAAATGAAATCTCCTTTTTCATAGCAAGAAAAAGGAGATTTAATTTTAGAAATCTTATCACACTAACATTATTATATAGCACTATTTTCCACTTTAACTGCCATAGCAACGTCATATGAAATATCAGGATTTTGCAGTTTAGGTAATTACATCTGGAGTTCTCAGCTTGAATTTAAACAACAAGCCACAGAATTCCACATACTTTTGCTATGGCACTTAAAGTGGAATAGAGTGCTTTAACAGTGTAGTTCAATGGGTCCCTTAGACTTATATTTAAATTATTGTAGTTAGCAAGAGAAAATCCAGTTAATAGAATGTGGCTTATAGAACATTGTTTGGTATTTCAACTACCATTAGGGAAAAAAAGTCAGACCTTGGATTTCTTGAGGTCAACCAAGCTATTTTACTATTCTGTGAGGTGGTATGAAAGTACTATTGCAAATAAAAAAAATTGATATAAGATGTAACATACTGTACATGTGTGAGAACATCGCTCTTAAATGTTTGTTGTTGCACAGTACTGAGATATGATTAGCCAAGTGATACACACTGGAGATATGGTTCAGGGAAACTGTTCTCTGCCGAGACATCTTATTATGTTGACATTCTTGAATACTGACTGGGTATATGTTTAATCATTAATACTTCATTAATTCAGAAGAGCTGTGGGTACCAGATCATTTGTACACTCACAAAAGGGCCCCCAATATGTTTATCCTTATTTTAATTAGCATACTACAAAAGACCAAGAACAAGCCACGAGAGTCAAAACAAAGATCCACCCAGAGGAAAAGTGTTCTTTCTATACATCAAGGGAACCACTGACCACATAAGGAAGCTGAAGAAAATAATCACAACATACAAACGATCTACAGACCCAATAATAAAATCCAACAAATGCTATGTTCAGAAAAGGACAAGAGGGATCCTCTCACCTCTACAGGAGTCTACCATCTATATATATAAAGGAGGACCCATCATCGAAAGACTGCCATAGGCAGAGAAACCTTCCAAGGCAGAGACACCAAACTTGGCAACAAAAATAGGCCTCAGGCAAGGAAGGTTTTTAGCAAAGAAACTTTCCCCCCCAAAACCTAGAAGGCCCCCAAAAGAACGATGAAAAAAACTACATTTTCCAGCGTCCTCCGCGGCCGCCAGCGAATTCCATTGGTCGACATTGGCCCACACAAAATGCCGGCGCCGCTTCCCAGCGGAGGCCACGCCCCCCTGCCATCCCCACAACCACTCCACCCCCTTCCCGGCCTGGCCCTGCCCCTGCCATCCCCCCCACCACTCCACCCCTTCCCCAGCCAGGCCCCACCCCCTGCCATCCCCAAAACCACTCCACCCCCTTCCCCCGGCCTGGCCCTGCCCCCCACCCCCTGCACGCGACAATTTCTCCAAAATAACTGCCGCCAAAACAAATCACCTCAGGACAGCATCCCACACACCACAGCCAGTCGGACTGCCGAGGACACGCAGTGCCAAAAGGACAGGCTCCTTCAGCCTCGCCCACACTGGCCAAACCACGAAAACTAACCACTGGTAATCACCACAAACCACGGTACGACCAGCCCCACAATCACAACAACAAAATCAACAAAAAACACCACACACTCCTCCAGACACTACAACTCTCACAACCACACTCAAGAAACACAATCCAAAAGACCAAGCCAGCACAAAATACCACACAACGCCAATATGCAGAAGATACACAACTATGTGCACAGAGCACATACATACCACTCACAGGACAAAATACATCCACAACAAAAGACACTCACTTAACAAACACCACACCCACAACATGACAGCCACACAACTCGCGATACTTATCTCTAGAGACCCACAACACAACAGACACACAACACACACAACGCATACATACCACTGCTAAAAGGAAACCAGCACAGTACAACCAACTAACACACCCCACATATACACCGTATATCCACAACATACTACCACTGCACACTCACAACAAAAAACTACACACTCAACACCACACACACTTCTCCAAGCACCATCCCAAACACACACCACCAATCCTCTACTTTACAAACACCACCCCCACAACATGACAGCCACACAACTCGCGATGCCTACCTCTACAGACCCACTACACAACTCACACACAACGCATACATACCACTGCTAAACAGAAACCTGCACAGTACAACCAACTAACACACCCCACATCCACACCGTACATCTACACCACCCTACCACTGCACACTCACAACAACAAACTAAACACTCAACACCACAAACTCTTCTCCAACCACCATCCCAACCACACACCACCAACTCCACAAGACTTCAACATCCCACCCACCAGAACAACCCACAACGACACAGCCATGACCCCACCAAGACCGTAAGTAACATCATTTCCAACCCTTACATACTCAGACTTTCTCGCATTTCCTAAATAGGGCACAGCAACGCGTGCCGGGTACAGCTAGTATACTATACAGCTGTGGACAAGTCTACATAGGAACCACCAAACACAGCAATGCCCAAACACAAATCAAGGAATATGAAAGGCATAGCAGACTACTTCAACCAGAGAAGTCAGCCATAGCAGAGCACTTGATGAACCAACTTGGACACAGCATATTATTTGAGAACTCGGCTCCAGGGATTCCTGGACGAAATCGATTATCTTGACCCATCACAGTCTGGTTTTAGGCCTGGTCATGGTACCGAGGTGGCTTTCATTGCCTTGGTGGATGAACTCCGTAGAGAACTTGACAGGGGGAGTGTGTCCCTGTTGGTCCTCTTGGCTATCTCAGTGGTTTTTGATACTATCGATCATTGTATCCTTCTGAGACAGCTCTCCGGAATGGGTCTTGGGGGTACTGCATTGCAGTGGCTCCATTCCTTTCTGGAGGGCTGTACCCAGTTGGTGAAGCTGGGGGATACCTGCTCGGACCTCTGGCCATTGACCTGTGGGTCCAGCAAGGTTCCATTCTTTTCCCCGTGCTTTTTAATATCTCCTTGAAATCGCTGGGTGAGGTCATCCAGAGTTTTGAAGTTTGTTGTCATCTCTATGCAGATGACACGCAACTCTGTTACTCCTTTCCACCAAACTCCAAGGAAGCCCCTCGGGTCCTGGACCAGTACCTTGCCACTGTGATGGGTTGGATGAGAGCTAACAAGTTGAAATTGAATCCTGACAAGACAGAGGTCCTCCAGGTCAGTTGCTCGGCTGAACGGGGTATAGGGTGGCAACCTGTGTTTGATGGGGCTACACTCCCCCTGAAGACACAGGTCCACAGCTTGGGGGTCCCCCTAGACTCAGTGCTCACGCTTGATACTCAGGTGTCAGTGGTGGCCGGGAGGGCCTTTGCACAGTTAAAGCTTGTGCGCCAGTTGCGACCGTACCTCGAGAAGTCTGACTTGACCATGGTGGTTCATGCCTTAATTACCTCGAGGTTGGACTACTGTAATGCACTCTACGTGGGGCTGCCCTAGAAGACAGTTCAGAAACTACAGTTGGTACAAGGGTTGGTGGCCAGATTATTAACTAGAGAGCCTTACAGAGAGCAGTCAACCACCCTGTTTAAACAGCTCCACTGGCTGCCAATATGTTTCCAGTCCCAATTCAAGGTGCAGGTTATTACCTAGAAAGCTCTAAACAGTTTAAGTCCTGCCTATCTTTGTGACCACATCCTCTCCTACGAGCCCACATGGTCCTTAAGATCTTCCAGGAATGCTCTTCTCTCGCTCCCACCCCCGTCTCAGGCACAATTGGTAGGGACGAGGGAAAGAGTGTTCTCGGTGGTGGCCCCTCGTCTCTGCAAATTCCTCCCCAGGGAGATCAGGCTGGCACCCTCTTTATCCACATTCTGTAAGGAATTGAAGACATGGATGTTTCGTTGCGCTTTTGATTGATGATTCCTGATAGATGGCTCCGTTTCTATATTTGATTACTATATTTTTAAGCTAATGCTGTAATGATCCTGTTACAATTGCTCTATTCCTATTCTACTATTTGTCCTATCACCTTTTTTGACCAACCTATCCTTTAACTCATTTTGCATATTGATCTCCTCCTCTTAAAAATTAGATTAGAGGTACCTATGTTGTTGCTTATGATGCTTGCTTTTATTGTTTATGATGATGTTGTTTTTATGCTGTTTCATATTTTGCTTGGGCATGGCCCCATGTAAGCCGCCCCGAGTCCCTTTGGGGAGTGGAGGCGGGGTAGAAAAATAAAGTTATTATTATTATTAATACAGACCAGAATGTTGGACCATTCTAACAACCACCATGTCAGACTACACAGAGAAGCCACTGAAATTCACAAGCATGTGGACAGTTTCAACAGAAAGAAGGAAAGCGTGAAAAGCAACAAAATCTAGCTACCAGTATTTTTAAAAACCTCTATAATAAGGACAGTAAATAAAGACCAACACTAAAAAATGCAGGGGAATTAGACAAGAATCAATCAGGGGCAGCTAACACCTCCCAAAAGTTTTTTCCCCAGGCAGCAACCAGCCAGGCTTTGAAGCTGCAAGGCCATTCCATGCTAATCAAGGTAGCCAACTGCAACATTCACACTTGCCTGAAGCAGACAAGAGTTCTTTCTTCCACCCTGGACATTCCACAGATATATAAAGCTCACTTGCCCAGTTTCCAACACTCTTCCATCTCTGAGGATGCCTGCCATAGATGTGGACGAAATGTCAGGAGAGAATGCTTCTGGAACATGGCCATACAGCCCGGAAAACTCACAGCAACCCATACTACAAAATAATCAGTGAACAATTTGAGCTAAAAAGGTTTGAAACATTGGTGCAAAGTGATGCTCTGCAGCTTGATGGAACAACACTTATCACTTCCAGGTTGTCATCTTATTGTTCTTTCTCTTAACCTGACACATTCTTTCACATAATAGCAATGGGGGGAAAACTGCTAGTAGAATGATTCATACCATAGCTTTGTATTTTCACACTGATCATCATTCCCGTCAGCATTGCTCAGCTGGAGTTTACTTTTATATGTTGCAAAGGATTATGTGCCTAGGAATACAGCCTGTCAGTTTGTTATGATTGTACATGTAGCACTACAGGGGTTTTCATTCTGTTACTGTGGCTGCAAGGTACTATACTAGAAATATGTTTCATAACAACATACACATTTTGCAAGATCAACCTTGAAGGCTGTGTGGGGTTTTAAAAACATCTTTCACTTAGCAAAAGGAGACAGTGGGACACAAATGTTAAATTTGCTGTTCTACCAACACATTCCTATGCACACCTCCTCAAAATTAAGTCCCACCAAATACAGGTGGAGCTGTTATGGAGGAAAGGTGTGTAGCAAGGCTGGGGATTTCTTTTTAGACTGAAGCAGGAATTTGGTTTCACAGAGCTGCATTTCAGTGGTAGGAAAAGAATTGTCTCAAAATTTACTGCCAGTAACAAAGGCTGCATCTACACTGGGAATGCTATGAAATCATGGGAATTGTAGTTTTGACATCTTTAGCCTCTGCCAATGAGGGCTCGTGCCTCGCTAACTACCAGTTCCATAATTTCATAGCATTGATCAATGGCAGACAAATATTGTCAAGCTGCCTTAATTCTACAGTATCTGTGTACCCTTAGAGCCCTTCCACGCAGCCATTTGGCCCATAATATCAAGGCAGAAAATTCCACAATATCTGCTTTGAATTGGTTAATCAAAGTCCACACTGCCATATATTCCAGTTCAAAGCAGAATCTGTGGGATTTTATTCAGCTGTGTGGAATGGGCCCAAGTCTTAAGGACTATAATTCCTGTCAGATACTATTAACAAAACTTTGGAGAATGGAAAACTTTCTGCTAATGTTTTGGGTACTTCTATTTCTCTTACCGCAGTGGGACTTGCTTGCAATTAAAGGACAAGTTGAATGTATCATGTGTGCATACATGAAAATATGAGTAAGGCTTACACATAGAAACATAGACCCCTTCGTGCTGCCGATAGAAATTTGTTTACTGATCAACTCCCAATTCAAGTATCTGTGAACATATTATATTTTTCCACATTTGTAGTGCTGTCAGATTTGGGAAATGCAGAGTTAGTAAAACACAAGACACCCTCCACAAAGCAATGTTTGCAATGTGCTCATTTTGTGCATCCCTGTATGAAAACTATATACAATAATGTAGTCTTTAATTGCTTCAGGTTGTCACCAGATATTCACAGAAGCAATAAGTTTAAGGACAAAATGTCATTTTGCCCATCTGTGTTTGATGGTATGAGGGAAAACCCCTAATATGTGCATGAGATTAAGCATTTGCATCAGCTTGAGGGAAGTGAAACAACATAACAATATTATAGCCTTTATTTAAAACATAAATTAAAACAGTCCACATTTTAGTTTTACAGACAGTTTAGCATATGTATCAATCAGAGTTAGTTGTGACTATTTTAAAACCTTATTATAGCTTGTTAGCAATTAAAATAATTCTGAGTATAATTGTAAAAGAATGCTGGTATTACTGCTAGCTATTGAAGTCCACAGTTTTAAGATTTAAAATATTTATTAATTAACAAGTTAGTTGACTGCTTTTTAAGGAAATGCTTAAGAAACCGAGCTCTTTGATTACAGCATTGCAAGTACACAAACAAGCAAAGATAACACTCTAATGCATTGTGATTATCCTTCTCCTTTGAAAATATCTCTGGAAGTTATTCTTAGCTCTGGTACACTGAGGAGAAAAAAGGGATTAGAACAAAAAACTGATTACTATAATTTTGCTACTATTCTTTTATTTTTATTGTATTATGTGTTCAATTTTATGCAGATAATTAACATTTATTTTTAATTACTTTGTGCAACATTTTACTTTAACTGTAAGATTATTTCTGAATATAATAATATATTTTAATTATATTCCACCCTATCTCCCTGAGGGGACTCAGGGTGGATTAGATAACATATATATGGCAAACTTTAAATGCCATTATACAAGGCATTTAAAAAAGGCATTTAAACATTTGACAAGGACAGACAATACAAATACAGAGCTAGATGCTTTTCCCATCTTTTCCATCTCTGGCATTTGGAGGCTGTGCTCAACTGTGGCCATAGGAGGTGCTGTTGCTCCATCTTCCATACTGAGGAGCTTTTGCTGTCCAACTCTTGTCACTTCTTCCCACCTGCTACTATGGAGGCTGTTCAAGTCCTGAACCGGTGTTTGGCAGCTGTAACTGGATGAGAGCGAACCAATTGAAACTGAATCCAGACAAGACAGAGGTCCTCCTGGTCTGTCGTAAGGCCAAACAGGGTATAGGGTTACAACCTGTGCTTGATGGGGTTACACTCCCCCTAGAGGCACAGGTTCGCAGCCTGGGAGTGACCCAGGACTCATAGCTGAGCCTGAAACCCCAGGTCTTGGCAGTGGCCGGGGGAGCTTTTGCAGAGTTAAAACTTGTGTGCCAGCTGCTCCCGTATCTTGGGAGGTCTGACTTGGCCAGTGGTCCACGCTTTGGTTACATCCCGCATAGATTACTGGAACACTCTGCCTCTGAAGACTGCCCAGAAGCTCCAGCTAGTCCAACGCTTGGCAGCCAGACTGCTCACAGGAGCAGGGTACAGGGAGCGTACAACTCCCTTGTTATGCCAGCTCCACTGGCTATTAGCTTATTGAGGTTGTATACTTTACAAATATTTAAAAGTGCACAACGGCCCTTATTGTAGCATGCTTTCTAGCTTCTTATTGCAAAGGCCTGAAGCCAAATTTATCATGTGGTTTTCTTGGTCAGATTTAATCAAAGGGGGTTGCCTTTGATTGAGGATGAGAGAATATGACTAACCAAGGTCAGCTAGTGGTTTTTCACAACTGAGTGAGGCTTTGAAACTTGGTCTCCAGATTCAGGCAATGCTTTAAAACAGTATACCAACAAATGTCAGCCGTATGTTGCATGCTGAACATCAAATGCAGATTATGGCTGGAGATGCTATAGTGGATTGCATCTTTCAGATCATCAGTTAATTTGATGCACATTAATTTAAATCTTTCTATGTCAAGGAGTGCATCTACATTGCAGAATTAATGCAGTTTGACACCACTGACTCCCATGGCTAATGTATAGAATCGTGGAAACTGTAGTTTGGTGACACCAGCACTCTTTGGCAAGAAAGGCTAAATACCTTGTAAAACTCCCATAATCCCATAGCATTCAGCCATGGTGGTTAAAATGGTATTAACAGTCCATAATTTCTAGTGTGACCAAAGATGAGATATTTGAGCCTCCTCTGCCATAGTTATAGTCTGAAGATCTACAATCAATGTTAGTCCTTTAACTGATACAGATTACAACTTTCCCATGGATAGTTGACACCATCTGATGGTCACCTTTAGGAGGATGGGTCATACTAAACAAACTCAGGGTAGTTCCAATGAGAGAGAGTCCATATCCAGGGCTTTACTTGAAGCCTTATCAGCCTGTCTTGGCTTCCAAAAACACAGGATCACCTCTGTGTCTGCAGCAAAGTAGGACTTTGTACAGGTTTCCCTATATATTAGCACAAAGATCCTTGACACTGGGAGGGGGTGATATTACATGAATGAAATCTGAGCAGTCACAAAATAAATATATAGTTTGTACATGGCGAGTTGCTGTATCAATTTTCTCCAAAACAGTAATTGCTTCAGAGTTGACCATATTTGACAAATATAATAAACAGCACAAAGAAGTATCTTCCAAAATTTATGTCCCAGATGTTGGTGAACTATTAAGTGAAATTTGGGGTTGGATAGTTGTAACAGATAGATAAATCAGTTATCACTTTGGATGGTTTTCAGATATGCTGATGTCTATCACTGCAGAATATGACAATTTACCATCAGCATAATATTGCTACCTCTTAATCTGATGGCATACCACCTTGAAAATGTGTATATTTCCTATGTTAACCCTTGTCCTTCCACCATTGCTGTAGAATATATCTTTAGTATGCCATCCATTATGTGTTCTTGAACCAGTATGCAGCTTGTCAGATCACAATTATTCTCATTTTCTACTATGAATAGAATACTCCATGAATAGAATACTCTATGCCCTCAAAGATATGGAAGCAACTATTAATTGGTAAGAAGATACAACAGTAATTTAAGGATGGTTGCCTTAACTTTCTAGCGTTAAGAATTCATATTGGCTAGGTATCATACACAGCATCCTGTATTTTCTGCAAATCTATTTGCACATCTCTATCCAAGTTTATTATACCAAATTGGTTCTATTGTTCAGAATCCATTGTTGCATTATTTCCTCCTTCCTCCTTTTCATGTGTAATGACAATTTTTTCCCCCAAAATAATGTTTGCTCAAATTAACCTTTCTAAACTTGAGCAACTTGTTCAAGACTACAGTAAAGCACAACTGCATGGACATAAAGTTCCTCTTCATGATAGTCTTTGAGTATCCATGCATAGCTCCTCTGCAATTGCTGCAGTGCTGATAGCGATGTCTTGAAAGCAGGGTCATACGAAACCATGAGCAGCTAATAAGAACAGTCAGAATCCTTTTAAACCAGAGGTTCTCAAACTTTTTAAACAGAGGTCCAGGTCACAATACCTCAAATTGGTGGAGGGCCGTATTATAATTTTAAAAAGCATGAATGTATTCCTATGCACACTGTACATAACTTATTTGTGGTGCAAAAAAACTTAAAAACAATACAATAATAAAAACGAACAATTTTATCAAATATAAACTTATTAGTATTTTAATGAGAAGTGTGGGCCTGCTTTTGTCTGAGATAGGATTGTTGTTATGTGCTTTCAAGTCATTTCAGACGTAGGTTGACCCTGAGCGAGGGCTGGGTAAATGACCTTGGAGGGCCGTATCTGGCCCTCGGGCCTTAGTTTGAAGACCTCTGTTTTAAACTATATCAACTTGAAAATTTGAGGAAAAAAGTAAATCAGCAAATAGATTAACATTGGTAACAGTATGTAACCAAGTAGTCTCTCATGTTCTATGAAGCTCCAGAGATCAAATAAGTATATTACATTATATTCTTTCATAAAGATATCCTACTAGTGAGGTTAAGTTACTTCGCAAAGTCTCCTAGGTAACGTAAGTCTAACAAGCTAAAATTTAAGAGCATAATTATTTCACATCTAACTGGGACCAAAACAAATGTCTCTGCAAGATATCTGGGAGATCTTATCACTCTGCAATAATTTCCTTCCAGTAAGATTATCTGCAAATTATAAATAATGGCAATCCCTTTTAAATGTATTATGGTCCAAATGAGTTCAATATACATCAGTAGCATCAAGATCAGGGTTTCACAGATCCACACCGTCTATTCCAGTGGTTCCCAACTTGTGGCCCATGGACCACCAGTGGTCCGCAACAACTAAAATATGGTCTGCAGCCTCACCGTTACTACACTGTTGCAACGAGAGCGACTAGTCTCGCAAAACCCTCTTATAGTGCAAAGACTTATTAAATATGGTTTTTCTGTGGGTGAGCAGAAAGCAAATACTGGATGCCATATATTCAGTATCAGAAACTAGAGTTGATGTAGTCAGTCCAAAGCAATTTTCTGTGGAGTGGAAAAATTAAGACTGAGATTGGTATTTCAAATGTAACTTCTGTAGTTTGCTGTATAAATTGCATGTAAAAGGGTGGGAGTGGGATAAAATAATATATACAGTATATATATATATATATATATATATATATATATATATATATATATCTCCAATGCAGTTTTCTGAATCAGCACCCCAAATAATCAAACCGAATCTAAAATTGACCAAAAATGGATTTGTAACCTTTTTGGTACTAATGTTGGAGTTGTCCCTGGTCAAGTGGTTGGGAACCACTGATCTATTCCAACAAATATTTAATTCCAATTTATTTCATCTGTAATACATGTCATTAGGAGCACCTACACTATAGAATCAATGCAGCTTGACACCACTTTAACTGCCATGGCTCAATGCTATGGAATCCAGATATTTGTAGCTTGGTGAGGCACCAGCACTCATTTGGCAGAGAAAGCGAAGCACTTCATAAAACTACAAATTGCAGAATTCCATTACATTGAGCCACGGCAGTTAAAAGTGGTGTCAAACTGCATTAACTGCACAGTTAGATGCACCCCTGTACCAAATGTGCTCAGGAAGGTACCAATTAAAATTAAAACTTATTAGGGTTTATAGATTTCCTTTTTATTAAGAAAATTACCTATGAATTGCTACGTCTGATTGCTATACTCAATTGTATCAAATATGGAATGTTATGATGGATTGATTTAGGAGGGATGTCAATCCCAGAAAATTACCAAGGAGAACTAGGCAACATGACAAGAGCCTCAATTGTTCACACCTTCAATCATCAGTTTAATAGTTTTCTATAAGCTTTAGTACGCCAGCAAAATAAAAGGTGATCAACAGTTCTTTTCATACAGAAAAAAATAATAATCACTATGTATGTTAGGTTGCTCCTTTCCAAACAAAAGCAATAATGAAGATTACAAATAAGTTTGCAACTAAAAAGTACACAGCTGGAATTTTGTTGATGTGTATTGTTAAGCAAGCAATCTAACATTTTTTCAATTTTTTTAACCCTGCTGAAGACATTTCTAATTTTATACTTAACAGGAAATTAAATTTCATGACTTGTGAACTGATACAAATTATTAATGGGGAAAATAAAAATATTATTAGAGTAGCACAGCCATGAATTGTTAAGGGAGTAGACTCCATTTTAATCAATACAAGCTTTCCATAAAAATGCTCTATTCATTTGCTATATCCAGTGAGGGCAAAGACATTGCAAGGATGAATGTCATTTGCTTGTGTGTAGAATAAAGTAAACGTTAAAACCCCCCTCTGTTATGACAAGTGTATTGCTGATTAAAGCTCTACCTACATAAACATTATTTTCCTCTGTTAAAACTGATGAGAAGTAGATAACACACAAGAGGGATCATTGCCTCCTTTGAGTTATTTTATTAAGATCCATGTATTGTATAAAATAGAACAAGAAAACTGAACAAGTCTATAAAATCAAGTGAGCAGTCCAGATGACAAACCACTACAAGCTCCGCTTTCGTGGTTCGGTTTGAAGTCACTAGAAGGCGGAGAGCCTCAAAGTGCATAGTTGCTGGATGTATATATCTGCACAGAAAGCCGATATGTTTCAAAAGTATGCCAAAGAAAGCTGATAAGAAAGATGGCTTTCCCAAGCCGCAGTTGCCCTTGACAAAGGTTACAAGGATGCACAGCTGCAAAGATTACATCAAGCACCTTTGAAGAACTGCTAGGAAGAACTTCACATTCAGCAGTTTAGAGGAAGGGTTTATAAAATACTGCACTGTACCAGTGATACCACGAGGCCCTCCATACCAGAGGAGGGTTTTTGTTTTCTCAAATGTGACAGTACCCATTAAAGGCTCCCAAATCTACAATGCAGTTAAAAGATATAGGAGCATTCCCCTCAAGGTTTAAGCCTTTTGTTGGAAAGTTTATAGAAACGCTACACCAGCCGATGACCCTTTCCTTGTTCCTTCTGTATCACCAAAATAACACATCCAGATTCTAATACCTGGAAGTAAGACAGTGGCTTACACGCCCTTAGGAGCTAAATTATAACACTAGAACTGTTTTACATCTTATAACAAATAATCTATAGCTGTGCACAACAATGCACCATTTCCTACTCAAAGTCTGAGGAGAGAGGGATATCCTATCAAAGCGGAGTAATACCACTGAAAAAATAAACCCACAAGTCAGGATGAGTACTGCTTAGCCAACATGAAAAAGGGCGGAACAGCACTCAGACCTCTGAAGAGGAGGGTCAAACTAAAAGACAGACCATTGTACCAAGGAGAAAACCACAATGCATTGGATTAGTCACTGAACAGAATATAGCCTCTAATCTTTATCACAACCACAGATACTGTGGGCTTCTCCTAGCTACCCTGAATAAGGATACCATTTGGGCCTCTTTAACGAGTGCAGGCCACGGGTGCAATGTTGGTACCTGCCCAAATGGGATGGGAAGCACTTCAAGGAATAATGCTTTTATCCAAGGCAAAGTAGATTATCCCATAACATGTGAATGCAACTTAAATTTTAAAGTGAAACAGAAGAGCTTTATAGAGGAGGGGGGAGCTCTTCAGAAGTGTTTCTTTAAAATATGTTGCAATAAACATGTATGTCAATACCCAGTCTTTGGTACAATTTAAAATCAAAAGTGAGTTGATGGGGAAACTTCACAGATACACCATCAATATAGAAGAGAAATACATTTGCAAACACAATAGTTAAAACATAAAATGAAATGCTAATTAGTTAGCAGTATTTGGACTTCTTGAAATATGCCCAATATTTCTTATCCCCATTTCAAACCCAAATGCTACTTTGCGTGTAGCACCAGGAATTCATGAAACGTGGACAGGCAAAACTCACTTTTTGTATTTTGTGAGAGTTGCTTGGTTGCAATAAGAAAAGTTACTGTAACCAAAGTAAAGACTTGTTTTATTTCTACTTTAGAAAGAGAAGGGAGTCAAGCATATCTGTTCTCCATTTCCCTCTGAACTGTTACATAAAGCGACATACATACATCCACACACAGGCGCACACTCCTTAATCTGCACTGAAAATGTCTTATTTATTTCTTCTTTTTAACTGAAAAGGTAGATCCCAGGAGTAAGTGCAAAATGCAAAAATCAACTGAAAGGAAATGCTGAACGAGCAGCATAATTAAAATACAAAATATTTTATATTACTGAACTATTAAACGGGTAAATGTTCACTGTTTCTGCAAAACTTTGGAACCACACAGCTGATTTCTTAAATCTAGTCCATGTCAACTTCCAGAACTATTAGTGAATTAATTAGCTTCATTTTTTGATGCTTCATCGAAGTTTTCTACAAGATCTGTAAACAAACAAACAAACAAAATACAGGAACAGTTAAACAGCAGTGTCAAAGAAAAACATTTTTATTAGAAACATGTTTTGCCTTAACTAAGCCGCTCTGAGTCCCCCCTCGGGGGTTGAGAAGAGCGGGGTAAAATCCTGAAATAAATAAATAATAAATAAACTATTATTTTTACAAAAGCATGAAAATAGTATTTTGACAGCATTCAACCTTTACTTTGACAGAATATTATTGTATCTATTCTCTGTTATGCATCACTTAAGGATTGACTTCAATGGGGTTCCTAGTCCTCCAGAGCAATCATTGGAAAACATACAGGTGATTGTAGAGGAGAGTTCCCTACAGAGTCCCTGTCCAATTCTGCTGCTGGAAAGAGATATTTCCAGTATTCATGTTGGGTGCATGATCACATTCAGAAAACTGGGTTCATAGGCAATTTTTGAAATAATTAAAAAAAAGAGAGTATGGCAACTATGGAGTACAGAGGAAGCTTGATTAGTTCTCCAGCTAATGTTTAATTTAGTTACCCAGCTTTCTGGCCCTGCTCATTCTTATAAGATCACTCTACTATTAAGAACATACTCGTTAAATTAACAAGGCAGATAGGAAAATCGTTTTTTCACTGTCTCAATGGACAGTTCTTTCTACAATACTACCACAGGAACATCTTCTAGCAAACAAATGGGGAATGGGATTAATTTGCATGTAAGCTGCTAAATAAAAGAACTAATCATCATTACTATTATTATCAACATCACAATCATCACAATATCCAGTTCATTATGGACACAAATTAGGCAGGTATGCCCACTAAGACTTTTTATGAATATCAATATCTGTCCTCAACACTATGAGAAGACTCTCTAGTGAAATATATAATTATCATGAAATTTAGTCAAGTGAACTTTCATTCAAACTGCATTATTAGGTTTTGATTTAGCAAAAAAAAATCTTACCGGGAACATCATCATCTTCTTCATCAATATCTTCTGATTTTGGTACTTTGCTATCCAACACTAAAAAATGAAATGCAATAATTATATCACACACAAGGAAGTCATATGGAAAGCCATCCTATTGAACATAAAAAGACTGAATTCAAAGCAGGCATAGCATTGCATTGCAGAGCTCCAACTCCAAACATGTCATTACAGATTGAGTAACTCTTCTCCAAAACTCTTGGGCTCATACTTTTTCCCTCCAATCCGAAGCTTTTATTTTATTGTAGTTTTAACATATTCAGTATTGAAACATGTTATACTTAACACTTCCCCTTAACAAATTGTACAGAACATGTATGTCTTAATGCCTATAGTATTTCATCCTTCGGCTTCATTACATGTTGTCCAATCATCCAGTGCTGACCCTTCACCCCAGACCAGCCAATTATAATACTTATTTCCAAAAATCAGTTGTTACTATTACAGGTTTGGTCCCTTTACCTTCTATATATACACATATTCTATCAATTTCCCCCAAATCGTCCCAAAATCATCTTTTTAAAATAATCCTCTTTTAACCTTTATGTTTCCTGTCAGTTTATCATTTATTGCAATGTCCCAGATCTCCCTATACTGGGCTCATAATTTAGAATATTTATATTTGTATGTATGTAACCTGATGCTTTGTAGGTGGGATCCAAATCTAATTGCAAAATTCATTAATTGTTATATATAACTTATACCTGAAATATTTTTTTAATTGTGCATGAAATACAAGTTTGTGTGCACTGAACCATCAGAAAGCAAAGTTGTCAGTCACTATCTCAGCCCCCCATGTGGACAATTTGGATTTTGGAATATTTAATAATGATCGATGATCCATTTTTTACTGACACATTACATTTATGGCACTTCAAAATTATTCATACTATCCACAGGCTAGTAGGAAATGGAACAAATTAGCCATTCTATTCAAGGTTTGAATTAAATGCTGCTATCAAATGTAGAACTACAGGCAGTCCCCAAGTTACAACCATCCGACTTACAGATGACTCATCATTAAGAACGGGGGTGAGATAACAGGAAGTGAGAAAAATCT
Organism: Anolis apletophallus; assembly: GCA_030556195.1. NCBI lineage: Eukaryota > Metazoa > Chordata > Lepidosauria > Squamata > Anolidae > Anolis > Anolis apletophallus. Next base: position 89,337,546 of record JARBWK010000005.1, on the reverse strand, counting down.
ACCTCTAAAAAGGAAAATTTGCTCCTGAAAGAGTTAACCTTGGGAAAAGGCATTTCCACAAAAGCTTTATCACCAATCCTTGTTTCCACAACAAGCCACTTTTTTTAAAAATCTGATTGTCACAGGGACGGAAAGTGAGATGAAGTCCTCTGAACAGACACAGACAGCAAAACAAACAACACAGGGTATCAACCCTTCCTTCTGCTAACCAAAGCTTGTGTGTGTGTGTCGGAAGGGGGGGTTGGAACTGCAATTCCACATAAACTCAACTGAAGAACAATCCTACAGAACCTATCTTGTTTGTAATATTGGGACTGCCTGTACATGGAAGTGAGGTTCATTAAATGCAGTGGGATTCATTTTTGAGTAAGCGTACATAGGATCGGTTAGTTGTACCCTGACAGCGATCCCTACTGTCCCAAATGATAGGGGTTTGGCTCCGACAGCTGAGGCTTTTCAGAACTATTTTACCGACAAGATTTCGTTGCTCCGCCGGGATATCCCCGCTACTTTTGCTAGTTAGCGAACTCGAGACTCCGCCGCCACTCGGCGGGCCCACCTTCACCCGTTTCCAACTGCTGGACGCAGCAGCTGTCGATAAGTTACTTGTTGCAGCTAGACCAACTACTTGCTCCCTCGACCCGTGCCCCTCCTGGCTTATTAGACCTTGCCAGGAGAGGTTACGCGCCCCCTGGGCACGATCTTAAATAGCTCCCTTGAGCAAGGAGTCTTCCCAGGGGATTAAAAGAGGCTATGGTAAGACCGCTGCTGAAGAAGCCGAATTTAGACCCTTCGGCTCCCTCCAATTACCGGCCTGTTTCCAACTTGCCCTTCCTGGGCAAGGTGATTGAGAGGGCAGCAGCGGATCAGCTGCAGCAGTTCTTAGAAGACACAGCTGGATTTGATCCCTTCCAGTCCGGCTTCCGTATTGGGCACGGGACGGAGACTGTGCTTGTCGCCATTACAGACCAACTTCGCCGCCAGCTGGACCAGGGTGGATCGGCACTGCTTGTCTTGTTAGATCTGACAGCAGCGTTTGATACAGTAGACCATGCATTGTTGACCCACCGCCTATCCGCTTCCGGAGTCAGGGGGACTGCACTTAAATGGTTGGCCTCCTATCTCCGGGATCGGGACAGCGTGTGGAGGGGGCGGGATGGTCTCCAGGCAGCTCCCACTTAACTGTGGGGGTCCCCCAGGGGCCATTCTCTCCCCTTATTATTCAACGTTTATATGCCCCCTGGCCCAGCTGGCCCGCGACTTTGGTCTGGAGTGTTATCAGTACGCTGATGACACCCAGCTTCTGCTGCGAATGGACGGCAGGCCGGATACCGTACCGATTGCTTCCATCTGTGCCTCGGCCGTGACTGGTTGGCTGCGGGCCAGCCGGCTGAAGGTGAATCCGTCGAAGACGGAGATCCTATGGCCTGGTCGGCCTGGCCGGGATGAGTGCCGGTTGCCTACTCTGGACGGCGAGCAATTAAGCACGTCATCAATTGTTAAGAGCTTGGGTGTTCAGTTCGACTCCCTGCTGACCATGGAGACCCAGGTCTCCGCGGTCAGCAGGGTGGCGTTCTACCACCCACGTCAGGCTAGGCGACTGGCCCCCTACCTGTCCAGGAATGACCTGGCTACGGTGATCCAAGCGACGGTCATCTCGAGACTAGACTACTGTAACGCCCTCTACGTTGGCCTTCCCTTGGCGATGATTCGGAAACTCAAGCTAGTGCAGAATGCCGCTGCTCGCCTGCTGGCAGGAGTGCCGGTGAGGCAGCACATTACGCCCATCCTCCAGCAACTGCACTGGCTGCCAATTGAGTACCGAATCACCTTCAAGGTGCTGGTGTTGACCTTTAAGGCCTTGTACGATCTAGGGCCTGCGTACCTCTTGGACCGCCTTGCCCCATACGATCCCCCGCCGGAGGAGGCTAGAGCCATACGGGAGCTCGCCCCCTTCCGCAGGGCCTGTAAGACCTTCCTTTTCAAGCAGGCCTTTGGTTAACATATAACGCCTCTTGCTTTCAATCGACTTATGACTCTGTGTTACTGCTTTTTGTCACTTGGTGTAATTTTAACAATGTTTTAATGATGTTTTTTAGTATCATTTTTGCTATTTTTATGGTTATAGCATTGTTTTATTATGTTCGTGAATCGGCATGAGTGTTGCCTGCCGATCACTATGTATGTCTTGTAACCCGCCACGAGCCCTCGGGAAGAGGCGGAATACAAATGCAAATAATAAATAAATAAATAAATAAATACTATGAAAACTGTAGCATGCTTTAGGAAAATTAGGTATCCTATCCACTGAGAAATTAAGCCTAAGCCATGGTTTTAATAGGATTTTTTCTTTTACTATGACAATTTGTGTTAATGAAAACATGCATAAACATTCAAAATCTTTAATAAGCTGGCTCAGGACAAGACACCTACCTTGCCTTGGGAACTGCTCAGCTAACTTTCTGAGACTTGTTAAACTGTCAGCACCCAGCTGGCTTAAGATTCCAGGTAGCATTTCTGTGATAGGTTTGGCTTCAGCATGACCAGTAATTGCAAAAGTATTTGCAGAAAGCGAAGCTTGGACCTTGGGATTGTTGAAATGGATAACTGTTCCATCATCTTTTATCATATTTACCTGTTTCAAACATATTAATATTAATTCATCTGAATTAGTTAGTACAAAATAAAGTACAGCTGCATTTCCATATCCATGAATACAAATATCGATGCTTGGAAAGCATTTCTTTAAAAATCAAAAGACAAAGCAAAACCTGATTTACCATTTTGCATATGGGGCACCACTTTACTACTTCACAAAACTTGAACATCCACAGTAAGTCCTGAAACTGCCCCCCGGCCTCCCATGGATTCCCAGGGACAACTGTAGAGGCAGTCCTCGTGTTACAAAGATCTTACAAACAACTTATACTCAAGAACAGGGGTGCAGCAACAGGAAGTGAGAGAAATCTCTGCCCCTAGGAAAAGAAATTCACTCCTGAAAGTTATCATGGAGAAAACGGGTCTCCACTGAAGCTTTCTCACTAATCTTTTTTCCACAAGCCAAATGTTTCAAAATCCAATGATCACAGGGATAGAAACAGAGGTGAAATATAATGAACAGGGTCACAGAAAGCAAAAGAAAAACCACAGGAGTATTAGCCCATTCCTAAGCTTTGTTTATTCGTTCAGTCACTTCCGACTCTTTGTGACCTCATGGACCACCCAAAGCTTATATATGGCTGAAGTTACAATTTAAAATGTACCTGTTCTGACTTGCATACAAATTCAACTTAAGGACAAACCTAGAGAACCTATCTTTTTCGTAACTTGGATACTGCCTGTACTACCAAATAATTTTTTTTTGTAAAAAGGATCAATAAGAAAACGTTATGTAAATTGTTGTATACTACATAATGAAAAAGATTTCTGTACCTTATTTTGAAATGCATAAAATACAGAAATTCATAAGTTAGGAGCATCAGCCTTTTACAGAACATTGAGGATTCATATTAAAACACAACTGATACAGCCACTTCAGATGATTTTATATGACCTATCTTTAACTGTAGCTAAAACTCAAGGAGAATAATTTATATTTCATATTAGAAAAGGTTTCCCCTGACATTAAGTCTAGTCGTGTCCAACTCTAAGCCAAAGAGCTGGCGCTGTCCGTAGACACCTCAAAGTTTCATGTGGTCAGCATGACTGCATGGAGCGCTGTTACCTTGCCACAGAAGCGGTACTTATTGATCTGCTCACATTTGCATATTTTTGACCTGCTAAGTTGGCAGAAGCTGGGGCTAACAGCGGGAGCACACCCCGCTCCCTGGATTAGAACTGCCAACCTTTGTCTGCAAGTTCAGCAGCTCAGTGGTTTAACCTGCTGTGCCACCAGGGGGAGGGGCATATTTCATATTGCTTTGCAAAACAAAACTAGAAATTGATAGTTTTGTGAAATAGCTAGGGAATCATAACAGAATTTCTCATATCTGCTTGACTACAATTGCCAAAATATGCTCTTAAGACTAATGCCAAATTTGTTTAAATGTTGTTGATTCAGCACTATTGCTACCTTATCCAATGCAAGCATTACTTTCTATAAATATTTTTTAAAAAGAAGGTGCAAGCTATTTAGAAAAATCCAAAACATGCTGAAACGCCTTTTATGTTGCTATCATTTAAATGCAGCAAATTAAGGTAGGAAGTTTCTAATTTATTTCCATTACACATGAAGGATAGAGCAAAGGAAAAAATGGAGCACAGAAGCAACAGTACAACTGATTCATTGCAGTAAGAAAATATCATGGTTTGACATCATGTGAGTTCTCTTTTATTGTGATGTTTTCCAGCCATCCTACACTCCCTATCAACTGGTCTGGCTTCATCAGTAGAGCTGTCAACTCTTCTAGTGTTGACATCAATTAAGTCTGGTACTTCACAGAGAGCTGCTGTTAGAGATGGGCTAGCAGAGCTAAGATTTTTCTTATCTTGGTTATCTGTTTATGACAGAAAATATTTATACTGAAGTACCTCTTCAATGCCAGCAATGTTATTTACTGCCAATTTTTTCAACGAACTCTGAAGTTTTTTATCATCAGCTGTGGCTGTTCTGTGGACTACCTTCTTCTTTCTACGAGCTGTACCCTAAGAGATACAATAAAGGAAACATGTTGCTCTTTGATGAAGAAAAACATTTTTATCACATCTAGTAATCATGTCATACCTTAAACATTACACAGGTTGAGTATCCCTTATCTAAAGTGCGTTGCATCAGAAATGTTCCAATTTCAGATTTTTTTCTCAAATTTTGGAATACTTGCATATATAAAACAAGGTATCTTGAAGGTGAGGCCCAAGTCTAAACACAGAATTCATTAATGTTTCATATAAACTTTATTCACATAGCCTGAAGGTAATTTTGTACACAAAATTTTACATAATTTTGTGCATGAAACAAAATTTGTATACACTGAACATCAAAAGCAAAAGAGTTTATCTCTGCCACTCATGTGGAAAATATTGAATTTTGAAGCATTTCAGAATTCCATATAAAGGATGCTCAATCTGTACTTCATCATGGTAATGTAAGGGCAAAAGCCCATTTCAACAGAAGCCTATTGGTGTATCAAAACTTAAGACAAAAGGAATGATGGTATTCTCCCATTTGAAAAACCCTATCATGAAAGGTTCAATGGCAGAAAAAGGAGAAAAACTCAGGGTACATAATCATATAATAAAGGTGATGTTTCTCTGTCTTGGCTAGGCTCCTTGGGTCCATCAATGCAGGCACCTAAATTAGGTCTGCAGCTTTGCTGCTTCATACTGGCTCCAGGTCTTGCAAATGCGTTTAAGCCTCTCTACTCCTAAAACACTAGTTGCAGAGGAGTCCTGGTCATCCCTGCTGGATGGTCACCGTTCCAGTATTTGTTGCTGTGGCAGTGGCAATGAAGCTCCAGAGAGCTCCTAGTGCTCTTATTGATGTAACCAAAGGCACCTGTGCAACCTGGGGAAAGGAGAGATAATGCCCCCGCTTTCCTCAAGTCGTGCTGTTGTCTTTGTTGACACCAGCAAAGGTCTCTGGCAAACCCCAGGAGCTCTCTGGAGCTCTGTGGCCTTTGCTACAGTGATGAGCTACAAAAAAGGAAACTGCTACTTGGAATTAAAACCAACTCTGCTATTCATACCAACCCCAAAGGGCAGAGCTGCTCCAGAGTTTCAGGAAAACTCCAGAGCATGCCTTGACATCTGTTGACAAAGGGTAACATTGTCAGCTTTATGATATATTATGGGCTGAAAGTCCCTGAACGTCATCTGAACATCCAGGATGACTTATGGCCTGATTCAAGGTATGTGGCCTGTGCTGAATGAGGTTACACTCCCCCTGAAGGTGCAGGTTCGCAGTTTGGGAGTGAGCCTGGACTCATCGCTGAGGCTGAAACTTCAGGTTTCAGCAGTGGCTAGGGGAGCTTTCGCACAGTTAAAACTTGTGTGCCAGCTGCGCCTGTATCTTGGGAGGTCGGACTTGGCCATGGTGGTCCACTCTCTGGTATAGATTGCTGCAACGTACTGTATGGGGTTGCCTCTGAAAACTATTCAGAAGCTTAAGCTAGTCTAACACTCAGTAGCCAGGCTGCTCATAGGAGTGCGGTACAGGGAGCATTCAACTCCCGTTACACCAGCTCCACTGGCTGCCTATTAGCTTCCGAACACAATTCAAAGTGCAGGTAAACAGCTCTGGCCCAGCTTACCTGTCTGAACATATCTCCCTCTACGAACCCCCAAGGACATTAACAATGTCTGGGAAGACCCTGCTCTCAGTCCCGCCACCATCACAATTGGTGATGAGAGACAGGGCCTTCTCGGTGGTGGCCCCTCGGCTGTGGAATGCCCTCCCTAATGAATTAGATCTGCACCCTCCCTCATGACCTTCCGGAAAAAGCTCAAACCCTGGTTATGGGATCAAGCGTTCATACAATAGATGGTTTTAACTGACTGTTTTTGTTGACGGCAATGGCTAGAAAATTGTTTTAATGGACTATTGAACTGACAGCTATGGATTATTTGGAGGATGACATGAAATGGCAAATTGTTATTATGTATTTATAACTGTTTTTAATGTAGGTTAAATGTATTTTATGTTGTGTATTGTTTGGCACCAAATGATGCCTGTTGGTAGCCGTCGTGAGTACCTCTGCGGAGGCAAGGAGGACAGGATAGAAATGCTCTTAATAAATAAAATAATAATAGACTGGCCCCAGTTTCAAGGGTACACAAAACGTATGTTCTTTTTCCTTAGCAGAAAATGAGCCTGAAAACGGATAGTTTGTGTGCCTGGAAGGGATTGCCTAACACCCTTGCAAAAAAGTTCCAATGTTCTTAAATACCACAAGACATGCTTGTTTCATTACTGTAACATATAATCCTGCTTTAGGGCGGGAGGGATCTTCCATATTTATCAAGTACAGTTGAGCATAAAACAGCTTCATAACAGAAAATGCCTCTATCTTTTCTTGAAACAATATAGTCATCACTGCCATAGAATAGTGCATTAGAATGGAAAGCAGTCTAAATAAATGCTCAAAAAACCCAGAGTAAAATATGCAAAATATTTATATGTATACACTTTTACAGTCTATATTTTCATACATACCTACAATAGTTATAATAGAAATAGACTACTTTTGTATTTACTGTTCATACCTTTCCACCTATTCGGACCTGAGCCTGAAGTTTGGCGAGTTTTTCTTGATTCATCTTGCTTTATCTGAAAATTAAGGAAAAGTGCTATGTTTACAACATAAAATACAAAGTCAATTCACCATTTGTTAAAGCTAAATGTGTGCATTTAATGCAACCTAGAACATAAGCAACCTACAAAATAGATATAATCCCATTCTTGATCAAGCTTCTGTGGGGGTCTGGAGAAAGGAAATTGAGAGACCTAATTCCGCTTCTGACTGTTTTAGGAAATAAGCGTTTTTTTCTTCTTCCTCCCCCTGCAATTTCCCTCTCATTGCTGCTTTTGCCTCTGCAGTGCTGTTCTTAAGTGAAAAACTTGCTTTTTCCTACAGGATTAATGCAGTTTGACATCACTTTAACTGCTGTGGTTCAATGCTATGGAATCCTGTGTGCAGCTGGTGAACACTATTTGGCTGAGAAGATTAAAGACTCCTAAAGCCACAATATCCATGACTCCATAGCATGGAGACATGGCAATTACAGTGGTGTCAAACTATGTCAATTCTACAGTATAGATGCAACCGAAGACTGAAAAAAGTAAAACATGCACATGAGCTGGGATGTTCAGGTTAAACAGTTCTTTATTATTTGTTAATCGCCCTCCATCCAGGATGCTCTGGGTGATTTACATAAAAAACAGAAAATAGGATAAACATTAGACTACAAATATTAAAATCAGATTACAAATCAAACGCTCTAATAAAAAGCCAACTCTTATAGATCCTATGGGACAAGAGGAATAAAACTACACCAGTCAAAAAATAAGTAAAACCCAAACTCTACTTTTGATCAATAATTTATTCACACTGGAGTGTAGAGATAAGATATGATTGGTTTTAATTTTTTTAGAATTTTATTCTGTATCATACCATTCTAAATTCAGGGAAAGTTAAAGATATTTTATTCATGTATTAATAATTGTTGCAATGGAATTCCAAATTAATCATCTTTAATCTTTGTGTTATCGTGTATCTAAGATGAAAATGACAGTGAAATCTGATTTTACCCTTGGCCAGGAAGCAATACAGAGTTTCCCAAATTCAATTGTTCTCATGAGTTGAGAAAACCAAAAGAAATTGTTCTCAGAAGCAAGAAACAATGACTTTATCAATAACTTGACAAAGATACAACTCTACTACATGATGCATTCAGCTCAGAGAGTATAAAACATTCAGATTAGAAAGGAGACAAAGACATAATAATGGTTATTTCAACCTTGAGAAATATAATCCTTGGCTCATTTACAGAAGGTTATGGGAAGAGTAGGAAAAGTCATTTGTAGAAGAAAGTTAACAGCCAGAATAAACTGAGACACAGGGGACCCAAGTTTTTTCAGGAGAAAACTCTTTAATCTACATAACATAGATGATATTTTATTTTTAAAAACAGAATTATTTTTTATTATGGAAATCCAAATACAATGAAACTTTTGCACTTTTAAAAGGCATGGGAAAAAGGGCTCTGCAAAATATAACACTTTATCTTATTTACAGTGGGTGAAACGATTCCATATTAGCAGGTTGAGTAATCCATATCCACAATGTCTGGGACCAAAAATGTTCTGTATTTCAGATTTTTCAAATTTTTGAGTACTTGCATATACACAATGAGATATTTTAAGGTGGGTCCAAAGTCTAAAAATAACATTTATTTATATATCATATTACATTATATAAACAAAGCCTGTGGGCAACTGAATAACAGTATTTTAAAATAATTTTATGCATGAACAATCAAAAACCAAAGGTGTCCCTGTCTCAGCCATCCATGAGGAAAATTCTGGAGCATTTTGGATAAGGGACACTCAATCTGTACCAACTCCTGAAGACTAGAGAATGGGACTTTAAAAAGGGTCCTGTGAATAGTTTAAGGGAGGTTCTCTCAAAGTCAATCCTATATTCGGTCCCTTGTAGAGGCAAATAAGACAGACTAATAATACTGTATTTCTTCAGTTCTAAGGCACACTTTTTCCTTAAAAAAAACATCTCTGAAAACGGGATGCGCCCTAGAATCGCAGACGTACTGTATCTTATGCATTTTTGTTGGTTGTGGTACTGAAACTATGGTGCATCTTACCATCAGTGGTGCCTTAAAATGGAATAAATATGGTAACAATAACAACCGTTATTATTAGAGGACAAGAAACCAGTTGACAGCATTATCAATCTCTATGGGAAAATAATTATTTTCTTTGTTACTTGCCTCTCCTCAAGGTTGGAATAAGATGCAAACAACAAGAGTAAATTTCTGTTTTTAAAGAAATACTCAGTGTCAACACCCACCAATATTTCTGAGGGAAGGGATCACTACGTCAGTCACCCATGCTGACAATTCTGGAACACTTTGGTTTTTTGATTAGGGGTACCCAATCTGCAACAACTCTTGGACACTAGAGGAATGGGCATTTTTTTAAGGAAAACAAAACCCACTAAGGGTTTTAGGCTCTCAAATTCTATCTTAAAATAAATAATTGATACCCTGCCTCAAACCTTCAGGAAAGGTGGGTTGAATCATCATCGTTATTATTATCATCATCATCAGAAAGGCTAGGCGACAACATTATTTTCTTCTATTGAAGAAAAAGGTGTAACCAAGGAAAGTAGGTTTTGTTTTTAAAGAAATATTTCTCAATAGCAGCCCCCTTCCCAATGCTACATTCAATCCTTTGTAACCCTCCTTGAGACTTGAGGGTAGGCAAATAAAAAGAACAACAATTATTATTATTCCTCCTCGCTTCAAGCCTAGAGGCAAGATACTACTACTACTACTACAAATACAAATAATAGGTAGAGAGGCCAGGTGACAACATTACCCACCACTATGGAAGAATCAGGTGCAAACAAGGAAAGGGGGTTTGTGTTTTTATAGAAAAAAATCACAATGCTAAATTCAATCTCTTGTATCCTGTATTGAGGTAAGGTAGGTAAATCATGCCACCTCTTCTCAAGATTCAAGGAGAGATACTATTACTACGACGATATCATATTTCTTCAATTGTAAGACTCCCATCAATTTCAATACACACTCTAATTATAGTATCACCACCAATAAAAATATATAAGGTACATCTCTGATTCTAAAACACACCCAATTTTCACATTTGTTTATATAGGAGAAATGTGTCTTAGAGATGGAGAAATACAATGATAGGAAGAGAAGACAGCTAATTATATTATCCACTTCTATTGAAGAATAAGGCGCAACAAGGGAAAGTGGGTTGTTTTTAAGAAATACTCCTCAATGGCACCCCCTTCCCAATGCTCAACCTGGTCCAACTCTGGGAAATTTTAGAGCAGTGGTTATCAACCTGTGGGTCCTCAGGTGTTTTGGCCTACAACTCCTAGAAATCCCAGCCAGTTTACCAGCTGTCAGGATTTCTGGGAGTTGAAGGTCAAAACATCTGGGGACCCACAGGTTGAAAATCACTGGATTAGAGGAAGGGGCATTTTTTAGAAAACAAGGCTCACTAAGAGGTTTTAGGGAAACTTCCTCAAATTCAGTAGTAAACTCAATCCTTGGTACTCCACTGTGGGAGGCAGGTTAAAAAGTTATCATTATCCCCCCCCCCCCCTCCTAATAATAATAGAAAGAGAAGCCAGGTGACAGTATTATACACTTCTACAGAAAAATAAGCTGTAACAAAGGAGAGTTGGTCTGCGTTTCTTAAAAAATAGTACCCCTCCTCATTCCTTTGTATTCCACCTCAAGCTCTGTGGAGACGCAGATATATAATAACTATTATTATTATGAGTATATCCACTCTCCTTAAGTTTAGAGGCAGGATACTACTACTACCACTACTACTACTAATAATAGAAAGCGAGGGTAGGTGATAGCATTATTCCTTTCTATGGAAGAAAAAGGTGCCACCAAGGAAAGGGGGTTTGTGTTTTTATAGAAAGATTTTGCAATGCTAAATTCAATCTCTTGCACCTCTCCTCAAGCAGTAGATAAACAATAACAATAATAATCCTATCTCTCAAGAGGTGTGGCACTACTGCTACTAATAATAACAGGAAGAGAGGGTGGGTGACAGTATTATCCCCCTCTATGAAATAATAAAGTGCCAGCAAGGAAAGGTGGGGGGGGGGGGTCTGTGTTTTAATAGAAAGATTCCTCAATACTAAATTCAATCCTCTGGAACCCCTCCTCAAGCCATGAGGGGTAGGTAAATAATAATATTCCCATCTCTCAAGATTAGAGGTGGCACACTACTACTACTAATAACAGGAAGAGTGGGTGGGTGACAGTATTATCCCCCTTTATGGAAGAATAAGGTGCCACCAAGGAAAGGAGGGATTGTTTTAATAGAAAGATTCCTCGGTGCTAAATTCAATCCTTTGTACCCCTCCTCAAGCCTTGAGAGGCAGGTAAACAATAATCCCATCTCTCAAGATTAGAGGAGGGTCACCACTCCTACTAATGACAGGAAGAGAGGGCAGGTGACAGCATTATGCCCCTCTATAGAATAAGGTGCCACCAAGGAAAGGGGTTTGTGTTTTTATAGAAAGACTCCTCAATACTAAATTCAATCCTTTGCACCTTTCCTGAAGCCCTGAGAGATAAACAATACAGTGTTCCCTCGCTACTTCGTGCTTCACTTATTGCAAACTCGGTGTTTTGCAGATTTCAAAAATATTAATTTAAAATATATATCATGATATTTTTGCTGGTTTGTGGGGTTTGCCGCCGCTGCCACTCTCCAAGGCACTTTCCCTCCTCAGTCCTCCCTTCAGCCTTGAAGGGCCTTTTCTTCCTTTCCTTCACTTTAAGTTTATAAAGACTTAAAATAGTGTATAAATATTAAAATAAATAGAGAATCCCTATATCACGGTTTTTCACTTATTGTGGGAGGTCCTGGAATGTAACCCCCGCAGTAAGTGAGGGAACACTGTAATCCCATATCTCAAGCATAAGAATGTGGGACACTACTAGTTCTTACAATAGTAGAGGGTGGGTGACAGCATTATCCCCCTCTATGGAAGAATAAGGTGCCACCAAGGAAAGGGGGTTGTTTTTACACATTCCTCAGTGCTAAATTCAATCCCTTGCACCCCTCCTCGAGCCTTGAGAGGTAGGCAAAAAATAATCCCATATCTCAAGACTAGAAGAGGGGCACTACTGCTACTAATAACAGGAAGAGAGGGCAGGTGACAGCATTATGCCCCTCTGTGGAAGAATAACGTGCCACCAAGGAAAGGGGGTTGTGTTTTTATAGGAAGATTCCTCAATACTAAATTCAATCTTTTGCACCCTTCCTCGAGCCCTGAGAGGTAGGTAAACAATAATCCCATATCTCAAGGCTTAGAAGGTGGGACACTACTGCTACTACTATTACTACTACTACTAATAATAATAATAAAGGGTGGGTGACAGCATTATCTCCCTCTGTGGAATAGGGTGTCACCAAGGAAAGGGGGGGGGGTTGTGTTTTTATAGAAAGATTTCTCAATGCTTGCACTCTTCCTCGAGCTTTGAGTGGTAGGTAAACAACAACACTACCTCTCAAGGCTAGAGGCGGGACACTACTGCTACTACTAATAACAGCAGGAAGAGAGGGTGACAGTATCCCCCCCCCCCCGGAAGAATAAGGTGCCACCAAGGAAAGGCAGGTTGTGTTGTGTTTTTTGCTGGAGGCTTGAGAATCAGGTAAATCATTATTACCATTATTATTACTATTTTATTGTTATCCCAGCACTGCTCAAGGCTAGAGGGGAATATAACTACTACTAGTAGTAGTACCCATAACAAGAAGAGAAGCCAGGGGATAGCATAATTTCATCTCTCAAGGCTAGAGGGAAATATAACTACTAGTAGTATTACCCATAACAAGCAGAGAAGCCAGGGGATAGCATAATTTCATCTCAAAAGGCTAGAGGGGAATAGAACTACTACTAGTAGTACCCATAACAAGAAGAGAAGCCAGGGGGTAGTATAATTCCATCTCTCAAGGCTAGAGGGGAATATAACTACTACTAGTAGTACCCATAACAGAAAGAGAAGCCAGGGGGTAGCATAATTCCATCTCTCAAGGCTAGAGGGGAATATAACTACTAGTAGTAGTACCCATAAGAATAAGAGAAGCCAGGGGGTAGCATAATTCCATCTCTCAAGGCTAGAGGGGAATATAACTACTACTACTACTAGTACCCATAACAAGAAGAGAAGCCAGGGGATAGCATAATTTCATCTCTCAAGGCTAGAGGGGAATATAACTACTACTACTAGTACCCATAACAAGAAAAGCCAGGGGGTAGTATAATTCCATCTCTCAAGGCTAGAGGGGAATATAACTACTACTATTAGTACCCATAACAGAAAGAGAAGCCAGGGGGTAATTTCATAAGGCTAGAGGGGAATTCATCTACCCTCAAGGCTAGAGGGGAATATAACTACTACTAGTAGTCCACCAAGGCTAGAGGGGAATATAACTACTAGTAGTAGTACCCATAACAAAAAGAGAAGCCAGGGGGTAGCATAATTCCATCTCTCAAGGCTAGAGGCGGGGCACTACTACTACTATTATCAAGAGGAAGAGAGGGCCAGGTGACAGCATGATCCAGTCTGAGGTGCCACCATGATGAGTGAAGTTCTTGTTTTCAATGGCAAGGCTGCTCCTGAGGGGAAGGGACAGGAGGGGCCTCCCGTGGGTTGTTTTGGGAAGGGGGCACAAAGGGGCTCCAGAAAAGCCAGGCCTGGGGAGAGGAAGGCCCTCGCCCAGAGCGCCATCTCTTCCGAAGAAGGCCGCAGGGCCCAGGCGGGCTGGGAGGGCCAGGCCCATCCTCCTCCTCCTCCCTTGGCTCTCGGGCCCACCAGCAGCCCCTCCCACCGTCCGTGGGGCGGCCTCGCGTGTGAGGAAGAGGAGAAGCAGGCAGGGCCGCAGCCGGGCCTGCGGAGTGGGGGCGAGGCAGGCCCTGAAGGGGGGACGGGCACAACAAGGGCCGCGGAAAGGTGGGCAGGGGGGGTCAAGCAGGAAGTTTCACCTCAATCCGACGAGCCTCCCGCAGGCAACACGCGGCAAGAACAAGATGGCGTCGAGGCGCGCGGGCGGGGGAGGGAGGGAGGGGGAGGAAAGGAAGGGGCCCAGAGAAAGGACCACGGGACCGGCGCCCCGCCCACCTCCCGCCTGATTGGGCGGGTGCGCGGTCTCATTTGCATAACCCCCTCCCCCCTCCCCGACGGGAGGACAATGAAGAAAGCCACGCGCCTCAAGGAGGGCGTGGCGGGAACGCGGTGCATGCTGGGAGTTGCAGTCTTCCTCCAGAAGTCTTAAAAGGGACAGGTATGCCCTCGGGTAACATAACAGAGCTGCCGCCTATATATATCAAAACTGAGACACCTCTGGAGTATTCCTCGCCTAAGGAAACCCTATGGGAATTCTTGGGGTCGTCATAACCTAAAAGGAGGCTTAAAGGCACAGAGATAAATACAAAACTCAAACAGCTAAACTCATATTATGGATTATTATGCTTCCCAAGTGTTTCCACACTATGCCATTTAACACACCACTCTTTAACTACTCTGACTCTCAATGCTATGTGTCTCCGGATAGTTGTAATTGCGTGAGAGGAGGGAGAGCCCTTGTAAAACTACAACTCTTATTATGGATATGTTGCTTCCCAAGTGTTGACACACTATGCCATTTAACACACCACTCTTAACTACTCTGACTCTCTATGCTATGTATCTCCGGATAGTTGTAATTGCGTGAGAGGAGGGAGCCCTTGTAAAACTACAACTCTGTTATGGATATGTTGCTTCCCAAGTGTTTCCACACTATGCCATTTAACACACCACTCTTAACTACTCTGACTCTCTATGCTATGTATCTCCGGATAGTTGTAATTGCGTGAGAGGAGGGAGCCTTGTAAAACTACAACTCTGTTATGGATATGTTGCTTCCCAAGTGTTTCCACACTATGCCATTTAACACACCACTCTTAACTACTCTGACTCTCTATGCTATGTATCTCCGGATAGTTGTAATTGCGTGAGAGGAGGGAGCCCTTGTAAAACTACAACTCTGTTATGGATATGTTGCTTCCCAAGTGTTTCCACACTATGCCATTTAACACACCACTCTTAACTACTCTGACTCTCTATGCTACGGTATGTATCTCCGGATAGTTGTAATTGCGTGAGAGGAGGGAGCCCTTGTAAAACTACAACTCTTATGGATATGTTGCTTCCCAAATGTTTCCACACTATGCCATTTAACACACCACTCTTAACTACTCTGACTCTCTATGCTATGTATCTCCGGATAGTTGTAATTGCTTGAGAGGAGAGCCCTTGTAAAACTACAACTCTGTTATGGATATGTTGCTTCCCAAGTGTTTCCACACTATGCCATTTAACACACCACTTTTAACTACTCTTACTCTCTATGCTATGTATCTCCGGATAGTTGTAATTGCTTGAGAGGAGAGCCCTTGTAAAACTACAACTCTGTTATGGATATGTTGCTTCCCAAGTGTTTCCACACTATGCCATTTAACACACCACTCTTAACTACTCTGACTCTCTATGCTTATGTATCTCCGGATAGTTGTAATTGGGTGAGAGGAGGGAGAGCCCTTGTAAAACTACAACTCTTATTATGGATATGTTGCTTCCCAAATGTTTCCACACTATGCCATTTAACACCACTCTTAACTACTCTGACTCTATGCTATGTATCTCCGGATAGTTGTAATTGCGTGAGAGGAGGGAGCCCTTGTAAAACTACAACTCCGTTATGGATATGTTGCTTCCCAAGTGTTTCCACACTATGCCATTTAACACCACTCTTAACTACTCTGACTCTATGCTATGTATCTCCGGATAGTTGTAATTGGGTGAGAGGAGGGAGAGCCCTTGTAAAACTACAACTCTTATTATGGATATGTTGCTTCCCAAGTGTTTCCACACTATGCCATTTAACACCACTCTTAACTACTCTGACTCTATGCTATGTATCTCCGGATAGTTGTAATTGGGTGAGAGGGAGGAGAGACCTTGTAAAACTACAACTCTCATGTTGACATAGAAATGTCATCCAGGCAAGTTAAAGTAGTGTCAAAACTGCGTTGGTTCTACTACAGTGTGGATGGAGGTGGAGTTTACTATATTAACATGGAGATAGTATATATATTATAATATATTACTCTTTCCTTTTCAAGAGTATTTAGATCAGGCCTGGGCAAACTTTGGCCCTCCAGGTGTTTTGGACTCCAACTCCCACAATTCCTAACAGCCTACCGGCTGTTAGGAATTGTGGGAGTTGTAGTCCAAAACACCTGGAGGGCCAAAGTTTGCCCAGGCCTGATTCAGAGTCCATTTAAACAAACACACACACATACCTACCCACTCATTCTGGTTTTTGAAATACCTTCAAGTCGGAATTCCCAACGAGGAGGAATAGTATTTTGGATAGTTTTTTTTCCTCCTCCAGGTAGCAGCTTCTTTTCCTTTCTTCCCTCTCTCCCAATTTACCCCGGACCCAAATGCACGCAGCACCTCCCATATCCGCCTGATAACATCACTTCCTCTATAGGTGGAAGCGGGTTGGGATCCACCGGGTCCTTCTTTCCTGGCCGCGTGAAGGAAGAGGAGCTCCTCTGGCGTCATGAAGGCTCCCTGGGCTGCTCTCTCCTTGGGCTGCCTGTGCCAGCTGCTGGTGGTTGCTTCTGCTGGAGAAGAAGCCCTTGCAAAAGGTTAGAGAGAGATATATATATTATCACTCCCCCTCCTTTAGATCCTTACCTGCTTTGGTGTTTTTTTTTTTTGCCTTTCTATCCTTTTAATCATATTATATAATAATAATAATAATAATACAGGGTTTGCTCATATAGCACTCAAAATCCACAATTTCAATGTAGTTCTTTATTGATTCAACTTTCCCATCTGTTTCGACAGAGTAGGCCATGAGTGGCAAGGAAGGGGATTGCAAGCCAACAAAGGGAGGAGGGTGCCTCTATCTCTTTCGGCATTACTTCGCGAATGAAGACTCTTAGGAAGGACTCGTCCCATTGATGACTAAAAAGGCCAATCTGAGATAGGCAAGTCCGGTCGCAGAAAGCACAGCAGAAAGTCTCCTTGGGTGATGTCGTTTCCAAGTGGCGGTTCTTTCTGCGTTGTCGTCTCTCTTCAAGACCCGTTTGGCGTGACTTCTCGAAAGAGGCCGCAGCATTGTGGATAGTGCGCCTCCATGCCTCCCGATGTGGACCATTGTTGGTGATCAATCTGGCCGAGCCTGAGATGTTGTTTCCGAGAGTCCTTTAATCTCTTTTTGGAGGCGCCTCTCTTGCGCTGACCCGTGGCGAGTTCACCGTAGAGTAGTATCTTTGGGAGGCGGTGGTCCTCCATCCTAGAGACCTGCCCTGCCCAGCGCAGCTGTGTTCTCAATAGCATGGCCTCAATGCTGGTGATCCCTGCTTGCTCAAGGACAGCAACATTCGTCACGTACTCGGTCCAGTGTATATTTAGGATTGTGAGAAGACAGCGCTGATGAAAGCGTTTGAGGAGTCGTAGGTACTGGCGATGGGTGACCCATGTTTCAGACCCATATAGGAGAATAGACAGTATGATAGCTCTGTACACACTGATTTTGCTGCTTTGTCTCAGGTGCTTGTTGCTCGATACTCTTTTGTGAAGCCTTCCGAATGCACTATATGCGTTTGCTAATCTATCTCTTTGTAAATCTTGGCATCTGAAGAGATTATGCTTCCCAGGTAGGTGAACTGCTGAACGGACTTAAGCACAGATTTGCCTATGCTGATGTGGGGATGATGGTGTTCTTCCTGTGGTGTGGGCTGGTAGAGAACTTCCGTTTTCTTCAGGCTGACTTCCAGCCCAAACAGCTCTGCAGCTGTTGCAAAGCAGGATGTTAGGTGCTGCAGAGCTGCTTCTGTATGGACGACAAGGGCAGCATCGTCAGCAAAAAGCAGCTCACGGACTCAAGTCTTAATGCGAGCCCTCAGACGGCTTAAGTTGAACAAGCTACCATCAGTACGATAGCGTATATATATGCCATCTTCTTCTTCGAGATCTGCCGTAGCCCTTTGGAGCACCATGCTGAAGAAGATTGTAAATCGGGTTGGTGCAAGAACACAATCTTGTTTCACTCCATTAGTTATTAGAAAGGGCTCCAAGAGAGCATCGCCATATCTGACTTGACCGTGCTGGCCCTCATGTAACAGGATAATCATTTTGAGGAATTTGGGGATACATCCTAGCCGTTCCAGGATCTGCCACAGACCTTTTCTACTCACAGTGTCAAAGGCTTTGGTGAGGTCGACAAATGTTACATAGAGTCCTACACACTGTTGAATTAATGTAGTTTGATACCGCTTTGGCTCAATGCTATATGGAACCCTGGGATTTGTAGTTTGGTTGAGCTCTCTTGGGTAGAGAAGGCCATGTAAAACTACAACTCTTGTGATCCCATCGCCTTGAGGCAGGCTAGTTAAAAGCGGTGTCAAACTGCATTAATTCTACAGTGTAGATCAGGCATGGGCAAACTTCAGCCCTCCAGGTGTTTTGGACTTCCACGGGACTGTGGTGCAGCTGTCTGGGAGTCAGCTACATTAAGATCACTACTGACTGAAAGCCAGCCCGGAGTGAGCTCCCGACCAAAATTGTGTAGCTTGTTGTTGACCTTTGCAGCCTGAAAGACAATTCCATCTGTCAAGTAGGAAATTTCGGTACCACTTCATGGGGAGGGAGGCTAATTTAACTGATTTACGAGGCCATACAAATCTTCAGGAAGTATGCAAAGAATGAGGAAGTGACAGCTCCCCTGGTGGTCAGAAGCTGGAATGTTAAATAGCCTCTGAGTGTCTGTCTATATATGTTGTGTGTCTATGGCATTGAATGTTTGCCATATATATGTACATTGTAATCCGCCCTGAGTCCCCTGCGAGGTGAGAAGGGTGGATTATAAATACTGTAAATAAATAAATAAACTCTCACAATTCCTAACAGCCTACCGGCCTGATTCATAGTATTCTTTGTGAGCTGCAGCCTTTTGCATGTTTGCTCAAGGAATGCTGCACCAAACTGAATGAGGCTATCTTCTGATTAAAGGTTATAGAGTTCGGCAGGCCTTGAACTGATTTCAACAGGACTGAAAGTGATCAGTTTATACTGCTTGGCAAGAGAGAGAGAGAGAGAGAGAGAAGGTTAGGAAAGAAAGCTGGGAAAGGGATATTAGCTCTGGTTATAATCCCCATATTATACCTAAGGGAATGTGTCCCTTGAGAAAGAAAAACCCAGTACCATGATGTTCATGTTTCATTTTGACTGTTGTAATTACTAGGCATGGTTAGGTTCAGTCGGAATCTTCTTAGTTTGGAATAGATTCAGATCAAATTCCTTTTTGAAGCGATTTCAAAGCAATTTGGGAACCTGGAAGTATCCTTGCCATTTCGAAGCTTTTTCCGCCATTTATTTACAAATCAGTAAGTGAGTCGGAAATGATTCAACTTTTCAAACAAGTGTGGATGGATTCCCTTTGTTTCCTTTCTTTCCCACGTCAGTCCTGGGCACTGTTTAACCCAGTTTGGATGGATTTCCTTCGGTTTCCTTGCTCTCCCACGTCTCCCACTTCTTCCCTTTTGCTCCCCCCCTCTTTTCTGGACTAAAACAACTACTTTCAAAGTAAAGACCACCCAAAGAAACAGGAAATAACACTTTGAAACCATTAACGAAGGATTTGGAAGTCTCAGAAGTTTTGAAAAGTTTTGAACTTTTTTTCTGTGAAAATCAGAATTGACTTTATATCTGAACCACCAGCACCCCCTAAACTCAAAACGGATTTTGATACCTTTTTAAAAATCAAACAAGCCTAGTAATTACTGAGCCTGGTGTTTTTTGGGTTTTTTTTAACCACTCTCTGCAGTCTCTCTATTGGATTTACTCTCATTTCAAAATAAACTACCCCTATATCAGCCTGAAGTTCCCAGAATCCCATACCAGTTGAGACATTCTGAGAGTTGTTCAATAATAATAATAATAATAATCATCATCATCATCATCCATCAAAGCCAGAATTGAAAATTGGGTGACAGATTCCAAGTGTAAACTCTGCAAATAAGCAGACCAAATGATGGACCATATATTCAACTGCTGCAAGAAGATCGTGGAGACGGATTATAAGCAGAAGCATAATACTGTTGCTCAGATGATCCACTGGAACTTGTGCCACAAATACCATCTGCCTGTGACAAAAAACCCCGGTGGGATCACAAGCATGAAAAACTTAGACAAAATGAACATGTCAAACTACTTTGGTACTTCTGAATTCAGACTGACCGAGTTTTGGAGCACAATACTCCTGACCTCACAATCGTGTTAAAAAACCAAGTATGGATTGTCGATGTTGCAATCCCTGCCAACAGCAAGGATTTAAAGATCTAACTCTGGCACAAGGTGGTCCCAGTGGTAATCGGCATACTGGGTGCAGTGCCTAAAGACCTTGGCCTGCACTTAAAAACAATTGACGCTGACAAAATTACCATTTGTCAGCTGCAAAAGGCCATCCTACTCTGATCTGCACACATTATTTGCTGATACATCACACAGTCCTAAACACTTGGGAAGTGTCCGACTTATGATCCAATAGAAAAAGCCAGCATCGTGATCTTGTTTGCTGTGTACTAATCTTGTTGTGTTTCAAATAATAATAATGAATTTATTATCCACCTCTCCCTGTGGCTTGAGGCAGGATACAACATCATTAAAACAAGATAGTAGTACTACTAGTAGTAACAATAGCAATAATACTTTTATTTATTTCCTACAACATTTATTTCTTATGAAAACAACAATAGACAAAACCAGAAATCCATCTAAAACACATAGATGAAAAGCATGGAGGCAAGAATAAAATCAACCATAG
The DNA here is from genome assembly GCA_030556195.1 of Anolis apletophallus. Lineage (NCBI taxonomy): Eukaryota > Metazoa > Chordata > Lepidosauria > Squamata > Anolidae > Anolis > Anolis apletophallus. The sequence goes on along the minus strand of JARBWK010000005.1, from coordinate 89,316,428 downwards.
CTCTAAAATACCAACTTTGGTATTGCGTTGGTTAAAATTGACTGGGTAGGCCTGCCAGAAGAAATAGATCTTTAATTCTTTTTACAATCCTGACCGTCTGTTTTGCTTTCAAAGCTCTTCTGGCAGGTCATTCCACAGTTTAGGGGCGGCCGACAAAAAGGTTATGGCAGGTACCAGGTTCTGTTTGTGATGGAAATGTAATAAAATCTCCAGTCCTCTCCATATCTTAGGCTCGTAAAAAAAGGGGTGGGTGGGTACTATAACAATGTATACGGAATGTTCTGTTCTTTGTGAAATTTAATGTATTCTGGAGATGAATGAATTAAACTTTATTTATACCTTGCCTCATCTCCCAAAGGGATGTGGAGTGCCTTGAAACAGAACAACAGTATAAATGATACTAAAACAGATAATAAATCAAACAAAGTTAAATCATCAGAAATTAAAGCAAGTCATGATAAATAGGATGGAGTACAACTCTACAGTTAAACAGCAACATATAGCTCAGGCCTGGGCTAACTTGGACCTTTCAGGTGTTTTGGACTTCAACTCATGAGTTGAAGTCCAAACAGCCTGATATAGCTGTTTGTAATTTGGTCGTAAATGTCGTAACCTTTCCTCATAAGGAAGATGTTCCAGACCTTTATTCACCTTGCTTGCCCTTTTCTACAGGCGGCATAGAGCAAGGGTCTATTGGGGGGGGGGGGGGCAATACAGTCTTTGGAGTAATGTTTCTGAAATGCAGTGACCAAAATTGTACACAGTATCCCAAGTGCAATCACAGCATAGCTTTGTATTGGAAGAATATGATTTTAGTGGGCTTATTTCCACTTTCTGTTCTAATTATGCTCAGTGTAGAATTTGTATTTCTTGAGCAGCTGTAGACTGAATTGAAATTGTCATCAAACTGCTTCTAATTGGATGCTGATAGGATTGCACTATTAAAGCTTTCTGTTAAGAGGTTTTTACCTGATGTTTAAAACACTGCAATAATGTGCCTGCTCTAAGATTAAGAAAAAAGGCAAGAACAAATGTGTGAACCAATCTTCCCAAGGGAAACCTATGATATTGTCATCGTAAGCTGAAATCAACTTGAAGGTACAGAACGACAACAGCAGATGTACCTTCAGAGCAACTTTCAAAAAATGGTTTGCGGTAGAATTTAAATAGTATTATTTCTGAAAGGAGGGATACATTATGGTAACATTTCATGCATTGCTTACCCCAGAATAACTTAGGCAAATGTCATGTATTCATAGAGGATGTTCTGAGAAATACTATTGAAATGTTTTTCTTTGCTGTGATCAAATATGATAAATTATTTTTATCTGCTGTGATTGCTTTACATTATTATATTCCATCTTCCTGCCAAGGTTTTGGAGATCATATTCACTGGAGGAGTTTAGAAGATGGGAAAAAGGAGGCAGCTGCCAGGTATGTTATACAATAAGGTTGTATTCTTAAGCAGGCAGCTGCCAGGTATGTTATACAATGAGGTTGTATTCTTAAGCAGGCACACTTTATGTTGTGTAATAATGTTGTGCTGTATCTAACTCCTATGGTAGCAATAAATCACAATGACTTATTACTATCCGTCTGAAGATACAGGTTTGCAGCTTGGGAGTGATCCTGGACTCATTGCTGAACCTGGAACCTTGGGTTTCAGCGGTGACAAGGGGAGCTTTTGCAGAATTAAAACTTGTGCGCCACTTGTGCCCATACCTTGGGAAGTCAGACTTGGCCACAGTGGTCCATGCTCTTGCTACATAGACTACTGCAACACTCTCTATGTGGGGTTGCCTTTTAAAACTATTCGGAATAATAATATTTATTTGTACCCAGCCACCACCTCCCCAAAGGGACTCAGGGCGACTCACAGAAGCTTCAGGTGGTCCAACCGACAGTAACACAAAGTAGATTTACTAATTGTTGCTTTGCAAAAACACAATCAAAGCATTCCTCACAGATGGCCATTCAGCCTCTGATAATAACAACAATGGGTTCCTAGAATAGGAGGAGACCTCCAAGGGCCATCCAGTCCAACCTCCTTCTGCACCTGGGTGGCGTCGGGAGCCTGCGGGGCGGGACTGAGCCTTCCTCCCGCCCTGCCTGCGATCTACCAGGATGCCCTACGTCAGGGGTGCTCAGGACGGTGATCGCGATCAACCGGGTGATCTTTGGGCCTCATCCGGGTGATCTTCAGGCCCTCACCCGGTCAATCGCTCGTTGCTCCTCTTGACGCGCCGCCTGCACGCTTCAAGCGCTCCTGAGACTCCAAGAGGAAGAATGGGCACTTCTGCGCATGCGTGCGGGCAAGCTGAGCACCACGTCATCCAACACCGCCCCCCTCCTTTGCTCTGACGTATGTGAGTGGCCGGAGAAGGACGGAGGGAGGAGGATTGCAGAAGGGCAAAAGAGGGGGCGGCGTGGATGACGCGATGGCTTTTAATGCATTTGTTTATTTATCTGTGTGTGTGTGTGTGTGTGGCATTGAATTGTTGCCTTTGTAAGGCTGCCCTGAGTCCCCTTCAAGGTGAGAAGGGCAGGATACAAGCACGGTAAATAAATAAATATTCAGTCTTATTTTGTAGGTAAATTTAGATTTCCTTCTAGATCTCTGGGTGTTTTAAAATTTACAATTGTTGAACAGTTACATAAAATAATTTTCTACTTAAACTAGATTGATACAATTGATAACCAAGAGTGGGGTTCTGTATGAAAAGACTATGAAACAAGCTCACTATTATAATCAGATGAAAGTTCTCGACTTTTACAATGTAGCTGTAGCTTTGCCATCTTTGTACTAAATAGTAGGGGGGAAATGTCTAGTCATGTAGTGATTACATGATTAAGAAAATGTCAATGTATGTACATAATTATTTAAGGTATCCAATTGCATAGAACATGAAGCTCTTTTCTGTATAGTTAGCAAGAAATATCTATTCAGTAATTTTTTAGATAAGTAAAAAATGGTTACATAAATGTCGGCTTGGAAACAGTGAAATCAGTCTTCAGTATAATGACATAAAGTTAGATATGAATTGAGATAAGGAGACACATTTGATTATATAAGCAGTTTAAAATTACTACTGAGATAATATTACAGGCAGTTCCCAGGTTACATACAAGATAGGTTCTGTAAGTTTTTTCTTAAGTTGAATATGTATGTAAGTTGGAACAGGTTCATTTTTTAAGTGTAACTCCAGTACACACACACACACAATATTTTTAAAGCTTTGGACAACATAGGAAGGGGTTAACATCCTTGTGGTGTTTGTTTTGCTGTCTGTGCCCCTGTCCCCGGTCCAGAAGATTTCACCTCACTTTCTGTCCCTGTGATAACTGGGTTTTGAAAACATTGGCTTGTTGTGAAAACAAGGATTGAAGATAAAGTTTCAGTGGAGACACCTTTTCCCCTTGATAATTTTTCTAGGAGTGAATTTCCCTTCTGAGGGGTAGATTTTTTCATTTCCTGTTGTCTCACCCCCGTTTGAAACTATGAGTCATTTGGTTTGCTGTTAGTTTTTTGGGCTGTGTGGCCATGTTGCAGTAGCATTCTCTCCTGACGTTTCACCTGCATCTGTGGCTGGCATCTTCAGAGGTCTGTTGGAGGTGAGGCAAGTGGAGTGTATATATATCTATGGAATGTCCATGATGGGAGAAAGAACCCTTGTCTGTTCGAAGAAAGTGTGAATGTTGCAATTATCAAGCTTGATTAGTACTGAGTAGCCTTGCAGCTGCAAAGTCAATCAGTGAGGGTATTTGCATAGAGGTAGCCTGGCTGCTATGTCTGGAGGCATCCCTTAAAACAGGGCCGCCCACGAAGTCGATCGCGAGTCCAAATGAGGTTGATCACAGGCGCACGGGGCGCTTCTGCCCTGTGCTCGTGCACCCTCTGCGCAGCGCACCTGCCGCCCGCGTGGCGCATCTTCCACCCGCGGGGCATTACAGGAATGAGGGAGCATGAGGCTTGGCCTCCGGAGGCTGCTTCCAGACGAGAGAGAGGCCCCGCCTCGCGCTCCCTCGTTCCCGCAATGCTCCTGCTCCCTGATTGGTGGCGCCTCCCTCTCTCCCTCTGAGCCTTGGCTGCTCCTGAGGGAGGTCCAGGGAAGGCGGGGCCTGCCTGACAACAGGGAAGGGGGCAGGGACCCGAGGCCTCCTCCTGCCCCCTGATTGGTGGCGCCTCCCTCTTTCCCTCTCTTCCTTCTGACACTGAGCTCTAACGGCTGCTCCTGAGGGAGGTCCAGGGAAGGCCTGCTGCTCCTCCTCCCCGCACTCCCCGCAGGTGCGCCGCACGGGCGGAAGAAGCGCAGCATGAGCGGTAGGAACGCACGCAGCGGCAAGTAGATCTTTTCGACTTGGTTGTTTTAAAAGTAGCTCGCATGCTGAAAAAGTGTGGGCACCCCTGCTTTAAAACATCAGGCGATAATGCTGTTAGAACATGGCCATACAGCCTGAAAAAGCAACCCTGAGAGTCATTTGTAAGTCGGATGTTTGTAACTCGGGGACTGCCTGTATTTGGTCAAACAGATTTGCTTATGCATGTGATGCTTAAGGAAAAATTCCTAATCAAAACGGAATTGTGTCTCCACAGTTTTCAGTATGCATTGTCCATAGTGCGAGTGCTTAGCTATACAAGTACCTGAACTGTGTTTGAATGGCTTTCTTTCTTTCTTCCTTTCTTTTAGTGGTTTGCCTCTCATGGTAATCATTCACAAATCCTGGTGTGGTGCTTGCAAGGGTGAGATAAATTAACTATTCTTCAACATCTGTCACTTTATAACTATCTGTAAAAAATATAATTTGACTGTTAATATAAAATATGTATTGCATACATGTACAATAATCACAATATTTTATTATAGATACAAAATAGTTACCACAGGTGAAAATAGTTGCATGCCATGCTAATGAATAAACTCTTTGTTCACCAGTGGAAATTGAAGTTCATTTCAATCATATAATTTTAGTTTAAGATTTATTTTGACTTTGTTTTTGCACAAAAGCAGAGGAAACTGTCAGACAATATTTTGACAGTATTTTTCTTTTTGTTTGTATAGCATCTGCTTTATTCATTATTATATAAGAATGAACATGAACTTGTTTTTAAAAAGTAATAGGAGGGAAGTTAACAAATCAGGGAGGATTTTAATCCAATTTTTAAAAGTTTCACTGAAGTATCTGGGACAATGTAAACAGATCCCAGGTAGTTTCAGTGGGACTGAAAGTACATCCCTATAAAAAATCCTCTAAATTCACTTGAACACTGCCAGATAATTCAGAATATCAAGATAGATAATATACTGTACATTATCTGCTTTCAACTGGATTATCTGAGTCTACACTGCCATATAATCCAGTTCAAAGCAGATAATATGGATTTTATATAGCTGTGTAGAAGGGGCCTTAGACTTACATTCATGTAAGTGTGTCTAGGCTTGTAACTGACGTATTTAGAAGAAATGCTGTGCTTTAGCAACAATATATACCAAAAACTGTGACCTTGATCCAGATTAAGGCCATTGCGTTTACAATGTAGTTCTACTTATGCTATCAGTGTGCTTACTACTAGGAAAGCGTTCACATGACTAGATGATATTCCCCTTGAAATCACAGAGATTTATGTTAATTATTACTAATATTCTACATTGATTTCAGTGGGATCTAATCCAGTGGGATTTAATTTAGCAGATCTAAATGTTTAAAATGTGTGCTTGGCAGCGATAGTACCTCCTGTGGCTGGAATAGAGCCCAACCTCCAGGACGCCGAAGTTGGGGGAAAATGCCGACATAATATCTCTATCTGTTGTCTGTCCTGTCTGTTTAATGGCACTGAATGTTTGCTGTGTATGTATTCTGTGATCCGCCCTGAGTCCCCTTTGGGGTGAGAAGGGCAGGATATAAACACTGTAAATAAGTAAAAGAAATCAATTGTTTGTTCTCTTGCCTAATTTAATTTTTTATATATATTTCCTTAGCTTTGAAACCAAAGTTTGCAGACTCAAAGGAAATCTCAGAGCTTGCCCATAATTTTGTGATGGTGAACCTTGAGGTGAGTTTCAGTTAACCACCTTGTGATACATAATTGGAGAATTCCTGCCCCATCACCTTGTGATCTTTAACATAGTTTGACTGCGATCTAATATGCCCTCAGCAAGTGTAAATATTCATTTGGTGATATGGAAAATACAGCCGAAAAACATAGCGCTCCTGGGGAATCCCCCCCCCCCCAAATTAATAAGCTAAAGCCTTTTCCAACAGTACATTATTGTGATAGTTTTATCTGGAAGTATTACTAGTGTTGCTTCACTTTCTCTCTCTTGCAGGATGAAGATGAACCAAAAGACGAAGCTTTTAGCCCTGATGGTGGTTATATTCCCAGAATCCTTTTCTTGGGTGAGTGAGGCATTGCATTTAACTGATGTCCCACTAGCAAAATGGGACTCTTCCACCATTTTTCTCCCCCTGGTAGTTCTTCATGGGATCAAAAAACCTGGAAGTGCAGGGGTTGAATTGCCTCTTTTCTCGTTTAGCTGATCAAAGCTATGCATTAGCAGATTTATGCAACTCAGTCCATAAACCTTTTGTTTATACTATGTTTATTCCTAGATCCCAGTGGGAAAGTGCATCCAGAGATCATAAATGAAAAAGGAAATCCTAGCTACAAGTATTTTTATACCAATGCAGATCAAGGTATGTGTACATTATATTTGAATGAGCTTTTGATGAGGTAACCATGGGCATGACAGCTTTGCAGCAATTTGTATTTTACTTTAGGGATTCCCCCCCCCCCCCAAGCTATAGATATGATAATTTTAATGCAGGAATTCCCCAAGACCTGAAAATTATTTCAAGGAGTCATCCAGGGTAAAAAAAGGGTTAAATAATGAATTCAGTGGCACTAGTCGTCTATGAGGATACGGTTTTATTGTTCTATCAATGGGTTTGTATACTGTGTATTGTTTTTAGTTAATGACTGTTATGTTAATTTGTATATAATTAATTGTTACTGTTTTAACTTTGTATGTATTAATGGTTTTATACTGTGTTATTGATTTGTGGCATCGAATTGCTGCCTATGTTAGCCGCTCTGAGCTTCCGGGGGGGGGAGTTAAGAAGGGCAGGATAAAAATGCTGTAATTAAATAAATAAATAATAAATAGTGTCATCCATTTAGATGTTGACTCCCTCCAAAGTTATCTCAACAATGCAGTCAAACATCAGAAGTCCCTTTGTTGGTTTCTGAGAAAATAATAGCATCTCAGAAGAAGAAACTGAAACTGCAACACAAATAACACTCAAAACAGTTCTAGAAACACCAAGCACCCACAATCAGAAAATCCACATAATTATTTTGTCCTCTCCCACCACTTTCACATAAAACTCATTTACTACACAATGGGGCTGTGGTGGCACAACGGTTAAACCACTAGCTGCAGGAAAAGCTGTTGACAGGAGGGTTAGCAGTTCGAAGCCGTGAGTTGGGGTGAGCTCCTGACTGTCAGCCCTACTTTTTGCCAACCTAGCAATTCAAAAGCATACGATGCAAGTAAATCGTTAGGAGTCGCCAGAAGGCTGAGAGGGGCAGTATACAAATAAAGTAAATAAATAAATAATAAATTAGGTACCACCTTGGCGGGAAGGTAAAAGGGTGCCACATGCAAACATGCCAGCAAAAAGGTTAGAGAAGTCTATGGACAGCAGGCTCCTCGACATGGGAAATGGAACAAGCACCTCCCCATGGCCAAAGTTGAGCATTGCCTCCAGATGCCGGAAATGAAAAGGGGAAGGCCTTTACCTTATCTGTGTATTGTATGTTATTGTTTGTTGTGTAAGAAGGCATTGAATATTTGCCTTATATGTGTACTGTAATCCGCTCTGAGTCCCTCCGGGGGAGATAAAGCAGAATATAAATAAAGTCGGTTGCTGTGAGCTTTCCGAGCTGTATGACCATATTCCAGAAGCATTCTCTCCTGCAATTTCACCCATATCTATGGCAGGCATCCTCATAGTTTGAGGAGCCTTCAACCTCTGAGCATGTCTGCCATAGATGTGAGCGAAAAGTCAGGAGAGAATGCTTCTGGAATATGGCCATACAGCCCAGAAAACACACAGCAACCCAGTGATTCTGGCCATGAAAGCCTTCGACAACCCATAAAAAATTAAGTCCATAAATAAAGTTTATTATTATTACTATTATTATCACTGGATCTGGATCTTAAATTCTCTCATATTGACAAATGTTCTTAAAGACTAGTAAGGGCAGGCACTGGAATCAGAGAAGAGAATAATGTATAAAATAGGAAGAAAATGTGCAGGAAAACAAATAATATATACAAAAATTACCTTGTATATGAACTTTTTTCAGTAATTTGTGAAACCTAGTTATGTTGCTGTTGCATGCCAATCAAGTAACCTGTACAGTTTGAAATATTGTTTATGCTTCTGTTTTTCAGTCATCCAAGGTATGAAAGAAGCCCAAGAGAAGCTGACAGGTGATGCTTTCAAGCAAAAACATCTTGGAGATGAATTGTAATGAAGCCAAGTCATGTTTTATATAGGCTCAGATTCCAAAACAATACTATTTTATCTTCTCCAGAACTTAGAAAAGTTACCTTTTCATTATAATTCTCAGAATAACTTGGCTATCATCAATACTGCCCATGCTTTCTGGAAGTTTTGGGGATTTGTGGTATTGAGAATAACTTTTTAAAGCTCTGATTTTCCCTATATTTTTCCAGATAAGGAATTGTAGCTGCACTGAAAAAAAACTTTTTCCTACTGACTACTTACTAGATCTGATTTTCACACAATGGAATTAAATGAACCATTATTTCTTCTTGTTTACATTACAATGCATATTTATAAGCGAAATAATGCTTAGAGTAAATTAACTGCTTCAATATTAGCCACATGGCAAATCAACATGGTTGTTAACTCTTCCCTAAAGAGTACATTTTATATGTTAAGAAAAGGCTGATACCTAACTTTAGTCTGATACAATTATTTCTTCTATTATCTAGAATAATGATATTTACGATTGTGATCAATAATCTAGTTTTTACTTCAATATGAACTGCATCAGAGGTAGGCAACCCTGCCCCCGTCTTTTAGTGCAGCCTCAGCACTCCTGACAATGGATCTTACTGAGCAGATCTGGTGAAAATTGTATTTCAAAACCTATGGAGGCTTTCAGGTTGCCTAACTCTAGGTGAGCACCATGTGCTTAGGCCTCAGCAAGCCAAATATGCTGAAACAGTGTTTCTCAAGCTGTGCTCCTCCAGTGTTTTGGACCATCTCTCAGAAATCCCAGCCAGCTTCCCAGCTGTTAGGAATTACAGGAGCTGAAGTCCATAACATTTGGGGAAGCACAGTTTGAGAAACTTTGTGCTGAACTGATACTCTCTACCATGAATGCTAAATAGTCTTACTTTCCTATTTGCTGAAGGCACAGCATGAAGAATATTGAGTCATTGTCTTCCTTTTTGGTTGCAATTAGACAGAAATACTGCTTTTTCCACTTGTGCATTTGTTTTCTTCAGGTCTGTTATTAATGAAAGGAAACATACTGAAGTATTTTGTGTGAAAAATCTCTCATTCGCTGAATGTTATTGGTGGATGCCTTGTTTCATCATATTGTACTGTATTTTTGTACCAGGGTAACAATAAAAATGATTTTTAATTTGTACGTTCAATTTGAGAGAAGATGAGTGCACTTTCTCCTCCTCATTTTTGGCTCTGGTTTCTTGATGTGGAAGTTGTGGCATTATTGTTTATACACCTTGATATATTTTAGGTTTTAAATGCCATAACATTCAATGGCTGTCAATAGTAATGTCTTAAACCAGTGTTTTTCAACCAGTGTGCTGCGGAACACTAGTGTGCCGTGAGAGATCATCAGGTGTGCCGTGGGAAATTACAGTGGAGAGAGAGAGAGAGCTTAATAGGAAACTTCAGGCAGTGGAAATGAGGCTTTCCTGGCCGAAGCAGCAATGCCAGCCAGCCTGGCTGCAGTCAGGGAGAGCCCTCGGCGTCCAGAACTTTCCTCCCTCCCTCCTCTCTCTCTCTCCTTCCCTTCCTTCCTTCCCTCCCTCTGCCCGCCAAGGGCTACCTGGCCGGGCTGCAGCTCCTCTGCTTCCTGGCTCCTGGGCGCTCTTCTGCCCTCCTCCCCTCCGGCAGCAAGGGACTCCGCTCCCAGACCTGCTCCCGGAGGCTCGAGGCGAGGCTTTCTGCCCTCTAGCCCCTCCGCACCAGGGAAGGGGAGCAACCCCTCATCTCCTGGCCTCTCCTGGCTGGGCTCCGGGTTCGTTGCAGAGCAGAGGCCGGGATGCGCAGCTCCACAGCCCAGTTTGGTTCTTTCCTGATCTGGCCCCAAGGCAACAGCAGGGAAGCCGAAGGGATGCGGGGGGGGGGGATTCCTGGGGGGGGCTGAACCCCTTCGGAAAGGAGAGCTGGGGGTGGCGACGGCTGCGAGCCTCCGCCGCAATTTGTTCCGAGGCTCAGAGCCACCCCTTGTGCTCAATTCCGATTCGTCCTGCTCAGCCGAGCCCGCATGCGCTTTGGCCACTCAGCTCAGCCCTCCCCCGTGGGATGGTGATGGGCCTCCTGTGCGTGGGCCTCCCGAGGGGGGGGGGTGACGGAAGCAGCGGGGGGAGGGTGACAGTAAAATGACAGAGTGTCATTTTGTGTTATTTTGGTTGGTTGTGTGCCCCAGGATTTTGTAACTGTAAAAAATGTGCCGCAGCTCAAAAAAGGTTGAAAATCACTGTCTTAAACAACCACTTCTTTAGCAATTTTCTTTTTACTGAGAATAGGTCTAACAATGTAGCTGTTGTCTTCAAAATGAAGTGACTCCTACTGGTTATTGAAGTTTTATACTAAGTAACAATTGTGCAATCAGCCTTTTGTAATAAGAGTACCAGACTTACTACATGCAAAAGAAGAAAGGGTATTATTGACTAGCCACAGTTCTTCTAGAACAGACATGGGCAAACTTCGGGCCTCCAGGTGTTTTGGACTTCAACTCCCACAATTCCTAACAGCCTACCGGCCATTCTTTTGTGTGTTACTCCTGCAGTGCTAGATTCTTGGACAATGAAGTCAAATGTACTCCTTTCCCACTTCCTTCTCTTTTGGCGACCAACCCTCCCCTTTTTTTCACCCACCTTTTCCTCATTGAGTGGAGAAACACTTTGAAAAGTTTGGCAAAAGTACTGTTTGGAGTACACAGATAAAGCTATCTGTTCATGTCCTGCTATTAGCCCTTTTAATGTCTTAAAAGTCTAGTAAGAAATAAGTCTCCCTTCTAAGTCTTATTAGATCCCTGATGTCTTACTCCAGGTAACTGTATCCATTCAGAATGCTCTTACTAGATAGGGATGAGGTGGTTCAGCTTATTTCTGAGAAGATCTTATGTTCTAACCAGAAGAAATAAGTCTTCCACATAAGTCTGTATTAATTCACATTGAACTGGATTATATGGCAGTGTGGAGTAATCTAGTTCAAAGCAGATACTGTTGACTTGAGTTATATACAAGTGGAAGGGGATGAAATCTTTCCACTTATATTCCAGAAGATCATATTTCTAACCAGATTCTTAAGCTCCTTCCACACAGCTGTTTTGGACCACATCCCAGAAATCCTAACAGCTGGTAAACTAGTTCAAAGCAGATACTGTTGACTTGAGTTATATGGCTGTGTGGAAGGGACCTGAAATCTTTCATATATATATTCCAGCTTTGTATATTTCATCCAGTGCAGATTTTAGAGCCAGGATTCATTCATTCATTCAAGATGAGTGCAGTTATGGTTATATTTAATTAGCCCCACAACACATAAGAACAAAATATTTAGTTAAGATACAAAGAAAATAAAGTAGATATGGGATCTTTTAAACTAAAGATGACATGAATTTAAATTGAGAACTGCTTTTCCGCTGATCTGTGCAGACCACATTTCCTGATGAGGATGGTCTAAGTGGCCCTTTTCATATTTTTTTGTGATGCTGCCTTGTCTTGTCTAATTTGTGGCAGCATTTCTTTAGATTGGCAACTCTCTATATTTTGCTGCTTGATACTTTTTAAAAGATGTGTCAGCTGACTGATAGTATTGTTGCAACTATTATGGGAATCAGAGTGGCTGCACAAGGGTAATCCTTGAGCGCTTGCTGAAAAAACCACAAGAGGAAGTGAATTCCAAAAGTGTCCTGTCCTTGCTTATTAACTTAGTATTAATGGCAGATTTAACCCCAGAGCCTATAAGGCCCCCTTTCACACAGCTGAATAAAATCCCACATTATCTGCTTTGAACTGGGATATATGGCAGTGTGGACTCAGATAAACCAGTTCAAAGAAGTTGTTGTGGGATTTTCTGCCTTGATATTCTGCGTTGTAGGACTGTGGGGAAGAGCCCTAAGACTGACATGTAGTTTAACAAGTCCATATGAATGTACATTTCTTTGGCTTCAGGTGAGTGTGTCTTCAAATTGCCTGTCTTGGCTTTTCTTCACGAACAAAGATTCAGGAAGGACTCATCCCATGCTTTCGGCAAGTGCGTTAATGACTAAAAAGGCCAATCTGAGATAGGCAAGTCCTGTTGCAGAAAGCACAGCAGAAAGTCTTGGGTGATGTTGCCTGTACTCTTACGATAATCCTATTAATTCTGTAGGGTTTTCTTGAAGGTTATTGCCAACACTATTAAATTTTCTGGATGTAACTGATAATAAACTGGTACAGAAATAGTATAAAATTGCCTGCCTCTATCTGTAAGGTAAAGGTAAAGGTTTTCTCTGACACCAAGTCTAGTCATATCCGACTCTGGGTGGTGGTGCTCATCTCCATTTCTAAGCTGAAGAGCCAGCGTTGTCCATAGACCTCCAAGGTCATGTGGCCAGCATGACTGTATGGAGCACCCTTACCTTCCTGCAGAAGCAGTACCTATTGATCTCGCATTTGCATGTTTTCAAACTGCTAGGTTGGCAGAAGCTGGGCCTAACAGCAGGACCTCTCCCCGGATCCGAACCACTAACCTTTCGGTCAGCAAGTTCAGCAGCTCAGTGGTTTAACCTGCTGTGCCACCACGGGGCCTATCTAAATTCATAATAGATGCCAATTTCTCCATCGACTGCCACCTAATTATTATCAAGTTTTTTTTAAATAGTTTTTATTGCGTTTCAGGTTATTAAAAACAGACAGAAAAAACATACATCGTTAAAGTCGAGAGTTAGGGGGGAAATGATAGTGGGGGGGTAGGGGGGGTAAGGGGTTACATTGGGGTTACGGTGAGGGTTGTGGGGTAGGCAGAAAAGGAAAGGGACAGGAAGGTTTGAAGTAGGAGCACAACTTATTAAATGATATATAGAAAAGGAAGTTCCAGCATTTACATTGCATTGTTGCATCAGTATAACATGAATTCTTCACTGTACTCATCTTCCGTATTATAAGGAGCGTACTACCACCATGATCCTGGATTTTATCAGATCAGAGAGAAGTATTTCTTTCTTCTATGTCTGGTAATGAAAAGTGGGACAAGAGAGCAGAAAAAAGGCATATAAATGGTTTTATAGCTTATGTATATATTCTCTTGATATATTATTAATCTATCTAGAGTTTACCTAGTTTCTAAATTTTTTCAGCGGTCTTTATTATTATGAATTTAAAAGACCAATTCATGGTTATATTCTTTCCTAAAATAATTTCTAATTAACTCAAAGGTATTGGGCAGTTTTTCTTCGTGTGTGTTTTTTTCCCTTAGTCTCGCCGTGAGGAGTTCCATTTGGAGTGTGTCCATGATCTTAAGGATCCACTCTTCCTTAGATGGACTTTTGCTTGCTTTCCAGTACTTTGCTAGGGTCATTTTTGCTGCTGTAATGAGTAAAATAAAATTTCTCGATTCTACTTTATTTAGACTCGGGTCAGTGATTCCTAATAAAAAGGCTTCGGGGTTTTTTGGAATTCTTTTCCCTAGAATCTTTTCAATTTCCTTATGTATTGTGGTCCAATATTTCCTGGCTTTTTGGCAGAGCCACCAGATGTGGAAAAAGGTGCCGTTTTTTTCTTTGCAGTGCCAGCAATGTGGTTTTGCATTTCTGTAAATTTTTGCAAGCTTCGATGGGGACATGTGCCACCTATATATGATTTTAACCCAGTGTTCTTTGTAACTATAACTATAAGTAATATTGGCATTTTTCCTCCATATCATATTCCATGTCTCATTGCTGATTTTGAAGCCAACATTTCTTGACCATTTAATTTTGTAATCCTCGACAGGGGTTTTAAAATCTTCGTAGGCTAAAAGTGTTTTATAGATTTTGCTCACCGTCTTTGACTTCCCATCTGTTAGTATGGCCCCAATCTCATTTTGATCTTGTTCAAAACCTATTTTTTATCATTCTTGTAAATACTGTTAATTTGTGTATATGGAAACCAATTTATTTTGATATTTTCTGAGTTCAGTTGTTGGTTCGTTTTTAGTTCATATTCTAGTCCATTCCATTTAAGGAGGTCTTTATATGTAATCCAAGCTGTGTCATCAAGTTGCCTGATTCTAAGGGCTTCTACAGGGGATGCCCAAAGAGGGAGTTTTCGGGAAAATTTTTTTTTGCATGTTTGCCAATTTTTAATAAGTGAGCTTCGAATAAAATGGTTCTTAAAATTAGCGTCATTTTTTATTTTATCATAAAAAAGATAGGCATGTAAACCAAATTTGAGGTCAAAGCCCTCTAAATTAAGAAGCCTATTGTCCTTTAGCAGGCACCACTCTTTTATCCAGGTTAAACTGTTCGAAACGTGGTATAATTTTAAATTCGGGACTCCTAGTCCCCCTTTCTCTTTTGTCTTTTGAATGATTCTCATCTTCACCCGGGGTTCCCCCCCCCAGATGAATTTAGATATCTCCCTTTCCCATGTCCTAAAAAGGTCAGTTTTCTGTATAATAGGCAAATTAGAAAAAAGGAAATTAAATTTGGGTAGAATCGACATTTTGATACATGCGATTCTGCCTAGTAATGACAAGTTAATTTTGTTCCATTTCCTAAGCAGGGTAGTGATCTCCTTCCATTTAGGCTCATAATTATTCTTATAGAGCTGGGAATTTTTAGCTGTCAAATAAATTCCAAGGTATTTAACTTTGTTGGTTATTTGAAATTCTGAAATTTTTTGAAGCTCTTGGATTTCCTTAGTGTTTAAATTTTATATAATTGCGGCGATCACAGCGAAAATCCTCGACATCCCTGAGGCCCATCTGGATGGAAAAATTGACAGGGTATTCCGACTCAACTCAGCATACGCGAAGCGTAATAAAACTCCAAGAGACGTCATCGCTAATTACACTCTCAAAAGCATAAGAGACGAATTACTGAGATGGAAGAAGAATAGGCAAGGCCAGTACAAAGGCAAAGATGTGTTAATTTTGAAAGAACTCCCACAGGAAATATTAGAAAGTAGGAAAAAATACTATTTTCTAACTGACATTCTTAAAAGAAACAAAATTAAATTTAGATGGGAAAAAATTGAAGGCCTAATGGCAACATATAGAGGGAAACAGTACTGGTTAACATCGGAGGAAAAAGCGAGCGACTTTTTAAGACAACATGGAGAAAACTTGACAGAGACACAAGACACCTACTCCCAGGGTCAATACCAATTTAATACACCTGCCAGAGACACAAATCTAGACATCATGGAAAATGAAGAAGAGGGGAGCAAAGATCAAAGTGAAGACGAAGGAGAAGTCGATGAAAGAACAGATGATGGACTATCGGATGCTACAGATCACGAAGAGACTTGCTCCAAATCGACACAAGATGGCAATAAGGTGTATATCTTGGAATATTAATGGGCTAAATAATGGGAAAAGGAGGAGAACATTCCATAATTTGAAAAAGAAAAAAGCCAATATAATTGCGCTTCAGGAAACACACATTAAAAAATCAGAGATAAGCTACCTAAAAAACCCGGCACTAGGTCAGGAATTTGTATCAGCATCAGAAAAAAAAGAGGTGGAGTCGTTCTCTATGTAGATCCTGTACTCAAGCCCAGATTAATATTTGAAGACGTAAGGGGAAGATATATTGCAGTAGCAATAGAAAAAGAACAGAAAACTTGGTTGATTTGTAACATATATGCACCCAATGACGCTAAAACTAATTTCTTTATAGAATTAGAAAAGAAAATCAATAAAAGAAATTTCGATAGCTTTATCATATTAGGAGACTTTAATGGAGTAGTCGACCCTAAATTAGATAAAAAATCCAATAATACCAAGGTGGGAAAACTGAAGGGTAAACTACCACAGAGTTTCTTTAATTTGAAAGAAGACTTAAATCTAATAGATTCTTGGAGATGGATAAATGGAAGTGAGAAGGATTATTCCTTCTATTCCAATAGACATGCGTCTTGGTCGCGCATCGACTACATCTTCGTATCCAAAGATATAGCTACTAGCATAGAGAAGGCAAAGATCCTACCTCGCCTCTTTTCCGATCACGCACAGATGGAACTAGAGCTCTATAGGGTGGAAAGGGAATTCAACTGGAAATTCCCTTGGTACATACTAAACGACAAGAAGGATACAGAAGAGAGCAAAAAACTACTAAAAGAATTTTTTGAAATCAACTGCCACGACAATAACAAAAATGCCATCATCTGGGATGCCAGTAAGGCATACATGAGGGGTCATTACCTAAAACTTCAAGCATTCAAGAAAAAGAATTCACAAAAAAAAATCTTAGAGTTGCATCAAAAGATTGAGGAAAGTGAGGCAAGGCTAAAAAAAGAGCCAAAAAACAACAAAATCAAGCAACAAATAGAATTATTAAACAAACAATTGGGCATATACGATCTGGAAAAAATTGAAAGGAATATCAAATACACTAAGCAAAAATATTTTGAAATGGCAAATAAACCTGGCAGATTGTTGGCGTGGCAATTGAAAGAAAAAAGGAAAAAAAAGCAATATCACAAAATTGAATTGGAAACAAAAGATAATTACAAGAGAGGATGAAATCAGAACAGCCTTCGAAGAGTTCTATAGAGAGCTATATAAAGAGGAACTTCCAGACAAATCCGGAATCCAGGAATATATCAGTAAACAAAAACTTGAAAAAATATCGGAAGAGGACAGGGAAACTCTAAATAAAACAATAACTAAATCAGAAATAGAGAGTGCAATAAAGAAAACCAAAATTGGGAAGTCACCTGGCCCAGATGGGTTTATCGCAGAGTACTATAGGATTCATAAAGAAGAGTTACTTGAGTTTTTATTTAAACTTTTCAATTATATTCAAAACAAAAGAATAATACCTGACTCCTGGAAAGAATCTAATATTACAGTGATCGAAAAACCAGGGAAAGACCCCCTCAACCCGGCTAATTACAGACCCATAGCTCTGCTCAATGTAGACTATAAGATCTTCACGGCTATTATAACAGACAGACTAAAAATATTTATGAATAAATGGATAAAGAAAGACCAGAATGGGTTTTTACCAGGAAGGCAAATGAATTCAAATATCAGAATGGTCTTAGACGCAATTGAGTACTACGGAAAAAATATAAACAAGGGGGTCGCCTTTGTCTTTGTTGATGCCGAGAAGGCATTTGACAGGGTCAAATGGGACTTCTTAAAAATATTAACTAGAGATGGCGGAGCTGGGCAAGATGGCGGCAGGACGGGTGGCTTGAGAGCTCCTCAAGCCATCAACCGAACCCATCGATCGGGGGGTGTATTGCGCCCCCCCCTCGGGCCGCGCGGAGCGGTCAAGAGGCAGCGGTCGGGGAAAGTGTCGCTGGCCCCAGAAGTCGCGCCCTCCTCAAGAGGGGGGAGGCTGTGAGGGCCCGACAGTACTCCCCCCCCGGCGAGCAGATCGAGGGCCGGGAAGCGGGCGTCAGCCTGCAATAACTGCCAGCCCGACCCACTTGTCGAGGGAAAGGGACAGAGCGTCCCAACAGTAAAAGGGAAAGAAGAAAGAAGAGTAAGTAGAGAGAAAGGGGACCCCAGCAAGGGTCGAACACCCAAAGAGACCCGAGCACCAACACCAGAGGGAGAGCAGAGCCCGGGAAGCGCAGAGGGGAGAAAAAGGGAAAAAAATTGGAACAAAAGGGAAGAAAAGGAGTGAAAAGAGGAAAGGAGAGCGTTCCTGAGCGGCGGGGAAGAGGAGCGGGGACACAAGATGGCGGCTCGACGAGGATAAGGGGGAAGAAGACGACAGCCGGCCATCTTGGCCATCTTCTTCCCGCCGCTAGCGCGAAAAGGGCGCGAAGGAGGAGCGGGCGGAAGTGCACCCACCCGGAAAGAAGAGGGAGCCGGACCTGGACCGGAAGCGCGTCGGAGGGAAAGGGGGCGGAACAGAAGGAAGAAGAGAGAGAGAGGGTAGTGCAGCAGCCCAGCAAGCGGAAAGAAGGGCCCAGAACTAACGAGGGCGAAAAAGGAGGAGGCGGAAGAAGCGGCCTGGGGGACTGAGGGGAACTAAGGGGGAACAAGCGGCAAGAGGGTGAATAAAAGCCCAGGCAGGAGAGGAGACCCAAGAGGGAAACAGAGGGAACAAGAGGGAGAAACATCCAGGCCCGCCCAAGCCCCCCCATCACCCAGAACCAGCATTGAATTCATCATCAGGCTTGGGGAAGAGGTTTGGTGGGCAGAAGGGCTCACAGGTAAGGGGCGGCGCACTACAAATAAATACACATTTTAAAAAAAATTGAATAGCACTTGAGCAAGAGAGTGGAGGATGGGGCAGGGAGAGAGATCAGAAGAAGAGGGATGGATCCTGAGAGACATCCTGGCTGAGCTGAGAAAGATAGGAGAAGCCCAAGATGGATTTCTGCGAAAAGATGGATGCCAGGATGTCCCGACAAGAGAAACATATGGGGGGCGGTCTGGGAGCCCCCCCTACAGCCCGGACCAGAACCAGAGGAAGAGGTGTCCCCCACAAGGCCGAGAGCGGAGAAAACTACAGATCAAACACAAGGAGCAGTGGAGCAGTCGGAGTCGCATCAGAGAACCAAAAGTGCGGGGGTGATACCTCAGAATAAGGCCAGCTTGCCCACCAAGTCTAAGATGTACCTGGTCCTCCAAAGGAACCCCTCTCAGTTCCCAACGAAGAAATCAAACAACGGAACTGGAAAGCACTTCATCAAAAAGAAAAGCCAAGGGGACAAAGTGAGCCGAAGAAATAAAGAAAACTTAAAGAGAGCATGCCCCCACGCTGCAGTGATGATTACAAGATATGGCCTCTGGAAACATGACCCTCCAGAGGCGGATGAAGGAGAGGAAGAATCCCCCAAAGAAAATGGTTAGCTATGCCGTCAGGGAAAAAGGAATGAATAGATCTATCTACCTAACCGACAAATACTAGCTAATGGACATGGGCACTCTAAACATCTAATTGAAGGGTTTATTAAAGGACTAGAAGGATAAGACTAATAATAGTAAAAAGAGGAGAGTTTCAAGAGACGTATGAAGACCTGTCATGGACATACAATTAAAGAAGGCGAACAGAAAGAAAGAAGCGACAACCTAAAAATAAGATGAACTGTACCAGATACGTCAGATTGAAACCAGTGACCCAGGAAGATGGAACCCAACAAGCCCCCCCTTCTCTCTGTTCTTCCTTTGCTCTCTATCCTAGCTCTGCCCTTGCCCCGTGTTGTCCTCGTCTGATCCCGGTTCAATACGTCACCCCCAATGCTTCCTATTCTCACCCCTTCCCTAACCCTCCTTCCTCCCCCGACCCTTACTCTTCCCTAGCCCAAAAACCCCTTTTCTATCCTGCATTCTTATGTAACTAAAACTTTCAATAAAAATTATTTTAAAAAAAATATTAACTAGAGAGATGGATTTTGGATTTCAATTTGAAAACATAATAGAAGCAATTTATACAGACCAAACTTCCAGAATTATAATTAACTCCAAGAAAACTCAAAAAATTAGAGTGTCAAAGGGGGTGAGACAGGGTTGTCCCCTGTCCCCCCTTCTATTTATACTAATAATAGAAATACTCTTAAACAACATCCGTTCTGATAATAACATCAAAGGTCTCCAAATAAAGAACGAAAAAGTTAAGATCCAAGCCTTTGCTGACGACCTGATGCAAATTCTGGAAAACCCGCTGACATCAATAAGACCATGGCTGGAAAAGGTAGAGCAATTCGGTTTCCATGCAGGCTTCAAAATTAACAAAGAAAAGACCCAAATTATTATCAAGTTTTTTAAATGTATCATTTAGATTATGTTATTTCATAGCTTACTGTAGGAATTTAATTTATGTCTATGCTGGAAGAAAATATCAAGAGATAGATTGTCGTGAAAAATGTTAAAAGTTTGCTTAAAAAACAAGCTTCCGTAGCCCCATTAATTCAGTATGAAAAGGTTTTGTAACTTAATGCACACAAAAAGTAAAGTCTTAGCCCGCAAGGAGGGAAAGTGTTCACATTCTACAGTTGAGCAATACTTTTATTAAAACCCACCCAATTTTTTCAGATGTTTTGTAATAGGCTACAGGTAGTTTGTTGGTTCTAACAAAGTTTCCTATTGTAGATTTAAACAAAGTTGTATTTTCAAAAATATTCTTCAGTTGCCACCAGATGGTGTCGTTTGCCTTGTTTATTGAAGCTGCAGGATTATATCTTAAGGAGCAAATCTGTTCATTGGTATATCATTGTAAATCTTTTCAGATGCGACTAATTTTTTTAGAAACTGGAGAAGACCAAAAACTGAACAACAAAACAAATCTTGTGGTTGCTTCTTTGATCTTTATCTCTTCATCTTGCCTTCAATTACATGGAGGGATTGTTAAATCAATTTTCTTTTTCCAAATACATGACAGGAAAAGGTAAGCATACATTCATGGTGTCAAATTCTTTTAAAAATCAGTCAAGAGCAATATTGCAAAATTTAACATCTGCTACATACGTCCTTTCATTCCAAAGTAGTTTAAAAATGTTTTCCACATAGTTAAGTTTAACTGTCAGTAATATTTTTTCTTTATTCTGGCTTCAAAATAGTTAACCATTCAGTTATGGATCATTCCATTTTAATAAATGCATAAAGTAATTTAAATAGCTAACAAATATGGGGAATTCAAATTTTATTGTTCAACCAGGCATGGGCCGCTGTTAGGAGTTGTGGGAGCTGAAGTCCAAAACACCAGGAGGACCGAAGTTTGCCCATGCCTGTTATAAACTATTATAGTGTAGTATATTGGTGATAGTTGATTTGTCCACACTATTATGGAAGTTTCATTTTCCAGAGTAGGGAACCCTTTATTTCTGGTACTGTGGAACAAGTGTTTCCATCATCCTTGACTATTGACAAAGCTTATTTGGCACAACGTGAACTAGAATTAAAACCCAACATTTGAAGAGTTGTAGGTTGCTCCACCTTCCCACTAAAAGGTGGAAAACAAACAAAGTGAGACTCAAGTTCACCTCATATTATTTGCTATGTGATGCTATATAATGAAACTGCATATAATGCAGTTCAATGCATTTAAACTGCATTTTATGAGCCTACATTGATCATATAATGCAGTTTCAATGTAGATGGGGTCTTTGTAAAAGTCTTTGACATTGAAGATCCTTTATACAAAAGCCTTTATGCTCACTCAGATGACACTCTTGGTGAAAGAGGGCTGGAAAAATACAGAATTGGTGACGGGTTACAACTGTGTTTGTAATAAACAATTCAAAGTGCTAGCTTTTACCTATGGAGCCCTGAATGCCCCCGGCCCAATTTACCTGTCCAAATGCATCTCCTTCTCTGAACCACCATGGAGATTTAGATCTCCTGGAGAGGCCCTGCTCTCGGTCCCACCACCGTCACAGGTGCGCTTGAGGGGGACAAGAGACATGGCCTTCTCAGTGATTGGTCTCCAGCTATGGAACTCCCTTCCTGGCCCCCTCCCTCCTGTCCTTTAGAAAGATGGTAAAAACTTGGGGGTGGGACCAAGCCCTTGGGACAGTACAATAAGGCAGCTATAGGAAACTTTACCCTGCCGACTGGATTTGATATGGATGATTTGAGATGGTTTTAAACAGTTGACTTTAATGTGAAGATACTGGTTTTAGTGTTTATATATAATTTAGCTTGTTTTTGTGTCAGCATTGAATGTTTGCCATTTAATATGTTGTGCTCCACCCTGAGTCATCTTTGGGGTGAGAAGGGCGGAATAAAAATGTTTTAAATAAATAAAATTTTAAAATGCAATAAATTAAATTTGAGCTGGGAAAAAGGGGGTGCTACTCTAGATCCAGTTGTTTCCATGTGTACCTGCCTACAACAGGCAAGGTAAACAGCAGCTGTTTTCAGATTTCATTACTAAACATTCATGAAAAAGAAAATAGTAGAAGACAAAGGGAAGCAGATAAGTCTGCCTCATGACTCAGAAATGATTGGCCACCAAAATGGAAATCATAATACTAGTGGCTGGTGAAAGAAAAGATCTTCCCTGTACCGCTGCTGTTTAATTGCTGTTTTAATTGTTTTGTTTTAATTGTATTGCTGTTTTTAATTTTGAGCTACATTTTTTGTGCTCTATGTTTTATGCTGTACCTCTGGCACTGAGCCATTAGCATGTTTTGAACAAAATAATAAATAAATAATAATAAATAAATGTAGACTGACATATTGTTGGTTTTGAACAAAAATATTTCTGAAACATTTTGAGCTTCTATTATTTTTTTGTGTTTTAAGAATTTATCCTTTCCAAGTTATTTCTGCCTTTGGTACAAAATTATCTGTGAAAGAAGTGATGCCCAGGAAAAACAATATTTAATTAAGATAAGAATATAGATTGCAGGAGCAGGTATAAAAACAAAAGAGACCTCAAAGCAAAGGCATACATTCCAGTTAGCACTCAGGCTGTTTTACATTTAGTCATAAGATTCAAATGTTCAGCTTCTCTTTGTTCTTATTCTCAGCCTTGTAACGATTTGTTCTGATCCTTTCACCACCTCTTACTTACTGGAGAGAATGCAGGTAGTTGAGTAGAACACTGTAGACATCAAGGAACATTTAGACCAGTGATTCCCAACCTCTGGTCCGAGAACCACCACCAGTGGTCCGCAAGAATTGAAATATGGGCCGTGGTTTCACTGTTACTATAACATTGCAGCAAGAGTAACTGGTCTCGCAAAACCCACATATAGTGCTGAGGCTTATCAAATATGGTTTTCTATGTGCATGCAGATGGTGACTACTGGACGGCATATGTTCTGTATCAGAAACTGGAGCTGATGTGGTCTATCCAATGCAGTTTTCTGAATCAGCACCCCAAATAAGGAAACAAAATCTAAAGTCGTAACCTTTTTGGTACTAATGTTGGAGAGTGGTCCCTGGTTAAAAAAAAGGTTGGAACCATTGATTTAGACCACTGGTTCCCAAAGTGGGTAGTAAACTTAATTTCTAAAGAGTGGTCCTGGTAAAAATTTTCTGGAAAGGGGGCGGTAGCCAAAAACGTTTGGGAACCACTGATTTAGACAATGTTAAATTACTCCGCTCCCATTCAAAATTCATGGCAAATACACTAGGAAATTTGGACATGCATGATCCTATGTAATCTTTATTTATATCCACAAGACTGACTCCAGTAGGCTGTGTCAATTGAGTCAATCTGTTGCTGAGTTCCATATGATGAAGTTCAATATACATTGCCAATGTAATATTCCGAAGGCAAGTGGAATGTTTGTTTATTTTATTAGACTCGTTAAAAAGCAAGAGTTGCATCTATCAGGCACTCAGTGGAACACACAAGGTAAACATCATAACTTCACAATATGTAGGAGGAAATCCATTCAATAAAATTTATAGACAGCTTGAGTGGGGGGGATGGGACACGGACTCTAAGCACAAGCAACTCAAAAGAATAAGACAAGTATGTATATGTGCCTTCAAGTTGCCTGTCACCTACATTAATTTAATAGTGTTTTCTTTGGGAAGAAACAATCAAAAGATGGTTTTGCCAGGTCCCTCTTCTGAAATATATCCTACCTGGAATTCATTGGTGATCTCCCATCCAAGTGCTAACCAGAGATCACTCTGCTTAACTTCCAAGATCAGATGGTATTTGGTGCCTTTAGACCAGGCATGGGCAAATTTTGGCCCTTTGGGTGTTTTGGACTTGAACTCCCACAATTCCTAACAGCCTATTGGCTGTTAGAAATTATGGGAGTTGATATCCAAAACACCTGGAGGGCCAAAGTTTGCCCATGCCTGCTTTAGACAGTCTTCAGTGTCCTTTTATATCAGAGCAAGGGAAAACTACTCTCACTTGGCTTGGAGATGGAGAGTCTAAACTGAAGAGTGGGCCACGGATGACTGAGAGTGCATCTCCACGTCACAACTCTACATGAAGCAGTTGGGAGATATCATTCGGAGTTTTGGAGTTCCATGCCATCTGTATGCAGATGACGCCCAACTCTATCACTCCTTTTCACCAGCTACTAAGGAGGCTGTTCAGATCCTGAACAAGTGCTTGCCAGCTGTAACTGTCTGGATGAGGGTGAACAAATTGAAATTGAATCCAGACAAGACAGAGGTACTCCTGATCAGTCGTATGGCTCAACAGCGTATAGGGTTACAGCCTGTGTTGGATGGGGTACACTCCTTCTGAAGATGCAGGTTCACAGCTTGGGAGTGACCCTGGACTCATCAATGAGCCTGGAACCCCAGGTTTCGGTGGTGGCCAGGGGAGCTTTCACACATTAAAACTTCTGCCCCAGTTGTGCCCGTACCTTGGGAAGTCAGACTTGGCCACAGTAGTTCATGCTCTGGTTACATCCCGAATAGATTACTGCAATGCGCTCTTCATGGGGTTGCCTTTCAAGACTGTTTGGAAGCTTCAAGTAGTCCAATGGGCGGCAGCCAGATCGCTCACCGGAGTGGTGTACAGGGAGCACACAACTCCTCTGTTGTGTCAACTCCACTGGCTGCCAGTTTGCTACCGAGCACAATTCAAAGGGCTGGCTTTAGCCTACAAGGCCCTAAATGAGTCCGGCCCAGTTTACCTGTTCAAACGGATCACCTCCTATGAACCATCTCAGAGTTTAAGATCATCTGGGGATGCCCTGCTTTCGGTCCCCCCTCCTTAGCAGGTGCGACTGGCAGGGATTAGGGACAGGGCCTTCTAAGTGGTGGCTCTTCAGCTGTGGAATTCCCTCCCTAGGGATACTAGATCAGCTCCCTCCCTCTTGAACTTTCTTAAAAGTGTGAAAACGTGGCTCGTGATCACTCCTTTGGAGAACCTGTGCAATAGATACAGAATTATGTGCAACGACTATTGGAACAGCCTGGGTTACAATTGTGGATAGCGTGGCTAATGGTGATGTTATTGCTTTAAACGTTTTTATATGTTTTAATGCATGTTATAATTCTATTTTAAAATGTCTATTATAATTGTATATTGATTGTTTCAAGGCATCGAATCGCTGCCTATGTGTAAAGCCCCTTTGAGTCCCTTCCAGGATTGAGAAAGGCAGAATAGAAATGGTGCCTCACCAAACTACAACTCCCATCATTCCATAGCACTGAGCCTGGCCATTAAAGTGGTATCAAACCACACTCATTTTCAAGAGTTTCAACTGCTTATCTATATAAATAAAAATCTAATGTTATTTATTTATTTACTATAATTTTATACTGCCCCTCTCAGCCTGAAGGCGAATCAAGGCGGTGTACAATGGCAAATGAATGCCTATGGATAAATACATAACTATTAATAAAAACAACCATATAAAAGCAAAAATTCACAGTTAAAAATATAAAATACAAATCTCTGCGTCTCCTTATCAGTTTGTGGGATTAACATAACTGAAGAGCCACTGGATGAATTGACACAAAATTTGGACACTACATCCTTAACAGACCAAAGATTGACCATCACCCATAAACCCCCCCCCCCAAAAAAAAACAGTGGAAAGGACTTAAAAACTTAAAAAGCTAAACGCCGATACAGTGCATATTTCCAATTTCCTATTCCTGGACTGCAACTCCCAGCAATTCTCCAGACAGATAAGATAGATAGATGAGATAGAGACAGATAGGTAGTATCAAAACAAAACTTTCAAAATTTTGTTATCAATAGCAGTTTCTAATTGGTAATGTCTTAAAATTCGCCAATAATGAAATAATAATGAAGTTTTGAAAGTTTTGTTAGAGTTCTGAAATGTTAACCACCAGAACTTTAGCAACACTGTAGAAGCAAAGCACCAGCGCCACCTAGTTTTCACCACCAGAACTTTAGTTTTGTAAGTACTTTAGAACCATTTAGAACCATGATTGCCCAGGCCTAATAGGTAGGTGTGGAGCCCCCAGTAGCGCAGTGGGTTAAACTGCTGAGCTGCTAAACTTGTTGACCGCAGGTTCGAATCCGCTTTCAGCCCCAGCTTCTGCCAACCGAGCAGTTCGAAAACATGCAAATGTAAGTAGATCAACAGGTATTACTTCGGCGGGAAGGTAACGGTGGTCCATGCAGTCATGCTGGCTACATGACCTTGGAGGAGTCCATGGACAGCACCAGCTCTTTGGCTTAGAAATTGAGATGAGCACCAACCCCTAGAGTCGACACAACTGTACTTAATGTCAGGGGAAAACCTTTACCTTTACTTTAGATAGGTAGATAGCTCAATCAGGAGGACTGCTGGGAGTTGCAGTGCAAGAACAGATAGAAAAGGAAGAAAGGAGAGAAAGAAAGAAAAGGAAAGATAAAGGGAGGGGAAGGAAGGAAAGAGAAGGAATGAAGGAGAGAAGGAAAGAAAAAAGGGAAGGAAGGAAGGGAAGGAGAGAAGGAGAGAAATAAAGGAAAGATAAAGGAGTGGAAGGAAGTAAAGAGGTAGAGAAGGGATAAAGGGAGGGGAAGGAAGGAAAGAGGTAGGGAAGGAAGGAAGGAGAGAAGGAAAGAAAAAAGGGAAAGAAGAAAGGAGAGAAAAAGAAAGAAAGAAAAAAGGGAAGGAAGGAAGGAGAGAAAGGGGAAGGTTGGCCACAGCAACGAGTGGCGCGTACAGCTAGTGTTTAACAGTTTGATACTTAATCCTACCGGCTGTTAGGAATTATGGGAGTTGAAGTCCAAAACACCTGGAGGGCCCAAGTTTGCCCATGCCTGGCTTAGATGCCCCCAGGATTCCATAGCATGGAGCCATGACAGCTAAAGTGATGTGAAACCGCGTTATCTGTGCAGTGTGGATGCATCCTGAGGCTCGCCCTGTCCCTCGCCTCCCTCAAAAGGCACGCGGGATTCTTCCCCGGGAGGAGAAGAGGAGGGGAGGCGGTGGCGGCAGGAAAAGCTCCGCCTGGAAGGTGGTCTCTCTGCTTGTCTTCCTTTCTTCTTCCTTCCTTCTGCGGTCCAGGGCGGAGAGCGGCTTGGCTGGGCGGGCGGCTGAGGTCCAGGCAGCTCTTCTCTTCTCTTCTCTCTTTCCGGAGTTCCAGGCAGGAAGGCTTTGACTCTCCAACCCAGCTGAGCTGCTTCTCCCTTGGGCTCCCTCCCTGCCTTTCCTTTTGCGCGTCCATCCTTCCTTTGCTCGAGACACACAACTCCTTCACCTGCGCTCCAGGTAAGAGGCGGAGAGAGGGCTGCTCTCCATCCTTCCTTGGGCCCCAAAGGGAAGCGTAGGGCAGCCCATTGCTCCCATCCCCATCTTCTCCAAGGCGTACAGACCTCTCAAAAGGGCATCTACACTGTTCAGTTTGACCCCACTTTCACTGCCATGGCTCAATCATAGCGAAAGCCTGGGTTATCTGTCGCCCTCTCTGCCAATAAGTTCTGGTGTCTCATCAAACTACAACTCCCATTATGCCATGTCAGCTAAAGTGGTGTCAAACTGCATTCCTTACAGAGTAGCTCAGGCTTGGGCAAACTTGGGCCCTCCGGGTGTTTTGGACTTCAACTCCCACAATTATATCGTCGGTAGGGTTCAAAATGCTCTTTGATTGTAGGTGAACTATAAATCCCAGCAACTACAACTCCCAAATGTCAAGGTCTATTTTCCCCAAACTCCACCAGTGTTCACATTTGGGAATATTGAGTATTTGTGCCAAGTTTGGTCCAGATCTATCATTGTTTGAGTCCACAGAGCTCTCTGGATATAGGTGAACTACAACTCCAAAACTCAAGGTCAATGTCCACCAAACCCTTCCAGTATTTTCTGTTGGTCATGGGAGTCCTGTGTGCCAAGTTTGGTTCAATTCCATCATCGGTGGAGTTCTGAATGCTCTTTGATTGTAGGTGAACTATAAATCCCAGCAACCACAACTCCCAAATGAGAAAATCAACCCCCCCCCCCCAACCTCACCAGTATCAAATTTGAGCATATTGGGTATTTGTGTCAAATTTGGTCCAGTGAAGAAAAATACATCCTGCATATCAGATACTTACATTACGATTCACAACAGTAGCAAAATTACATTTATGAAGTAGCAACAAAAATAATGTTATGGTTGAATTGTGGGAGTTGAAGTCCAAAACCCTGGAGGGCCCAAATTTGCCCATGCCTGGTGTAGATGTACACCCTGCTCCTTGTTGGCAGGGAATGAACAAAGAAAGCCATCGAAATCCCTGTTTTTTCAGGGCACTTCGAATTAGCCCTGGTATCTGTATTCACTATTAAGGTATTGAACTAAGGGCACTTCCACACAGCCCTATATCCCAGAATATCAAGGCAGAAATTCCCACATTATCTGAGTCTGGATTCAGATATCCCAGTTCAAAGCAGATCTTGTGGGATTTTCTGCCTTGATATTCTGGGATATAGGGCTGTGTGGAAGGGCCCTTAATAAGCATTCCTCTGAGCATATGAAGAGTGGCTGTCATCACAGCCAGTGGCCTCTCCCTCAGTCATTTTGAGGAGTATTTACTGTAGAGCAGTGTTTCTCAACCTTCCTAATGCCGTGACCCCTTAATACAGTAATTTTGCTACTATGAATAGTAATGGAAATATCTGATATGCAGGATGTATTTTCATTCACTGGACCAAATTTGGCATAAATACCCCATACGCCCAAATTTGAATACGAGTGCGGTGGGGGGTGGGGGTGATTTTGTCATTTGGAAGTTGTAGTTGCTGGGATTTATAGTTCACCTACAATCAAAGAGCATTCTGAACTCCACCAATGATGGAATTGAACCAAACTTGCCACACAGAACTCCCATGACCAAGAGAAAGAGGTGACAAAGGCGGCATATAAATACTGTAAATAATAATAATAACAACAACAACAACAAAATACTGGAAGGGTTTGGTGGGCATTGACTTTGAGTTTGGGAGTTGTAGTTCACCTACATCCAGAGACCTCTCCATTGGCGTCCCCTTGCAGTGAGGGAGAGGTTTGCGTACCCTAATGAAGTTGCGAGCTATGCTGGCGGTGGCATAGCCACCGGTAGGGCCTCGAAGAGAAACGACAACGCAGAAAGAACTGCAACTTGGAAACAACATCACCCAAGGAGACTTTCTGCTGTGCTTTCTGCAACCAGACTTGCCTATCTCAGATTGGCCTTTTTAGTCATCAATGCGCTTGTAAAAAGCATGGGATGAGTCCTTCCTAAAGAATCTTTGTTCGCGAAGTAATGCCCAGAGACATCCAGAGATCACTGTGGACTAAAATAATGATGAATCTGGACCAAACTTGGCACAAATATTCAATATGCCCAAAGGTGAACACTGATGGAGTTTGGGGGAAGTAGACCTTGACATTTGGGAGTTGTAGTTGCTGAGATTTATAGTTCACCTACAGCCAAAGAGCATTTGGAACCCTACCAACAATAGAATTGGACCAAACTTCCCACACAGAACCCCCATGACCAAGAGAAAATACTGTGTTTTCTAATGGTCTTTGCCGACCCCTCTGACACCCGTTGTGACCCCCCCCCCCCCGGGTCCTAACCCCAGGTTGAGAAACACTGCAAGGATTTAAGGAGGAAAGCCATGGTCTTTCAGGGTGCTTCAAATTAGCCCTGGTATTTGTTTTCACTATTAAGATATTGAACTTAATAAGCATTCCTCTGAGCATATGAAGAGTGGCTGTCATCACAGGCAATGGCCTCTCCCTCAATCGTTTGAGGAGCATTTACTGTAGAATTAATGCTGTTTTGACATCACTGTATCTACACAAAAGTCCTAAATTCTCTCAAGCAGGCATGGGCAAACTTGGGCCCTCCGGGTGTTTTGGACTTCAACTCCCACAATTCCTAACAGCCTACCGGCTGTTAGGAATTGTGGGAGTTGAAGTCCAAAACACCCGGAGGGCCCAAGTTTGCCCATGCCTGCCCTAAAGGCACCAGCAATCCTCTCCTTTGGGAGAGATAAACCGGGATATAAATTAATATAATAACGATGATGATAAAAGGGATGGGGGATTGCATTCAGGTTGAGAGATATTTATGCCAGCTTGGCTGCTGGGATCCTTTTGAAACCAACACTGACGAAAATGAGTGGGGAATATTATCAATAAGACATAATGTCAAGCTTTTGTTGGGTTTAAAAGTCCACAACAATCAATGGATAATTAAGGAGGTGACGCTAGGTCTTTCATATCCTCCTTTGACTTTTTTTTTGCTTTGTTCCGAATAAGCTATTTTAGCAAAAGTGGGCCAGATTCAAAAATAAAGCTGTCATCTAAGGGGACAAGGGATTGTCTGCTTTTGAAGGGAAGGATTGTGCTCAGAAACCATCATTTGCCATTTCCAGTGTCTTCCGTGACCTTTCAGATAATCTCGCTCTACTGAGTAAGTCAGACATAATAAATCAAGTTTTACGTTTTTTAAATATTGTTCTGATGTGTAAAGCTGTTGTATTCCTGTGTAGTAATGCATTGATATTTGTGGCTCTGCTAAAAATAAAAGTATTTGCTAGTTCTTTCTTTGGCGTCTTCCAGACAGCTGAATAAAATCCTACATTTCCTACTTTGAACTGGAATATATGGCAGTGTGGACTCAGATAACCCAGTTCAAAGCAGATATTGTGAGATTTTCTGCCTTGATATTCTGGGCTAGATGGCTGTGTGGAAGGGCCCTTCGTGAATTCGTGAATCACCCATTTAAAAAAAACAACACCTCGACAAATTAATATATTCGAAACTCCAGAGTTTGGTTTTCATTATTGTTTTGAATGGGACCTTGTTTTTCGAAACCTCATTTTGCAGTACATTGGAATAGGAGTTCCTAATACACAAACGGACTCTTTTTGTAAATATAAGTGCTATGTGTAATTTACTGTGTGTCCAATTTGAAAGCCAGTTAATTCAGTTAGGCCATTCTTCATAGCCCAAAGATGATGGTCCTCCAAATGTATTATCTAGGCGGTGGGTTCATAGGTGGCTGTGGAACCCTGTTCTTGATCCGCATGTTCTCCCGCAGTGAGAACACCATTTTCCAGGTGAAAGGTGCTCCCGGTCAGGGTTGGCTTGATGCTCCTTCCTCTTGGTACAGTTCTCCCTTTCACCTTCCATTCGTGCCTCTTTGAATTCTGCAGCACTGCTGGCCA
This sequence comes from Anolis apletophallus, assembly GCA_030556195.1. Classification (NCBI taxonomy): domain Eukaryota; kingdom Metazoa; phylum Chordata; class Lepidosauria; order Squamata; family Anolidae; genus Anolis; species Anolis apletophallus. The sequence continues at coordinate 89,284,965 of JARBWK010000005.1, read as the reverse complement.
GAGCTGACCTCCAGTTATTTGAAAACATAATAGAGTGATTAATATTAATGCAAATTTAATATTGATAAGTTTTCTGAGCAGTCTTTTTAACAAGTACATAGACAGCAATTGAGAATTTTCTAGATTGGTTAGACTGTAACTTTCATCATTCCCAGTCAGCAAAGCCAATGGGCATTATAATGCAATGCATTGAGGGAGGCTACAGATTGTGGAAATGGCTAGACCAGGCATGGGCAAACTTGGGCCCTCCAGGTGTTTTGGACTTCAACTCCCACAATCCCTAACAGCCTACCGGCTGTTAGGAATTGTGGGAGTTGAAGTCCAAAACACCTGGAGGGCCCAAGTTTGCCCATGCCTGACCTAGACTATTGTGAGTTGAGATAGTATGTGATTGTGAGGATACATCTACACTGGAGAACTGATGCAGTTTGACCCTACTTTAACTGTTTTGCTAAATCCTATGGAATGATGGGATTTGTACTTTTACAAGGTCTTTAACCTTCTCTGCCAAAGAATGCAAGTGCCTCATTCAACTACAAACTCCAGGGTTTCATCGCATTGCACCATAGCAATGAAACTGGTGTCACACTGTATTAATTCTACAGTGTAAATGTGCCTTGAGTGAGCATCAACTGGATAGCAAAACTGTTGTTATTTGAAAACAATGAGTGTCCCTATAAAATGTTGGTGGGCAGAGGCTTGGCTCAAAAACGAAGACCGAAAGACTGTAGCAAGAAAATCCAGAATGCAGATTAAGAGCAGATCATAAGGATCAGAGTATTATGTAAATGAGGCAAATCTGTTAATATTGCAGGCTAAGTAATAATCTATGTGTCTATGACTGTGAAGGAATCTGGCACTTATTGTTAGAGGTTGGGATAATAATGAAAGGAAAAGAAAGTATTGGGCAATTGAGGCTTTGTGCATCACAGATACAGAGGAAAATGAATTTGGAGATATTTGGAGTGGAAGTGGGCACAGTAAAGTAGCCATTGGTTTTCACACCAGTTTTATTTTTGCATGAGCTTTTGTGAGCATGAACCCATTTCTTCAAATGTATTACTTGATGACATTACAGCCTCAGTAATAAATTAAAAAACATATTAGATTGGAGCATGGGTGCTCATTAGGTAGCTCACTAATAGATCTTTAGCCCTCTTCCAGGTGATCTTCGGGCCTCACCAGCCAGATGGGGCGCTCCTGCCATGCGCGCGCACACCCTGCCCACATGCGCAGTCCTGTTGCTGGCTTCCGCTCTCGCGGTGCTTCTTTCACCTGCGGGGCATTGCAGGAAGAAGGAAGCATGAGGCGGGGCCTCTGGGGGGAGCGCCCTGCCTCTCTCTCATCCAGAAGCAGCTGTGCAGCCTCCATTGCCGGCGAGACAGGCAGGGCGGAGCACTCCCTCTGCATGCCCCGCCTCGTGCTTTCTCCTTCCTGCAATGCGCGGAAGAAGCGCTGCGCGGGCAGAAAACAGCAGCAGGAGCATGCACGGTGGCAAGAGCGCATGGCGGCGGGGGCACGCGGGGGCACATGGCAGCGGGGCGCACGGGAGCACACGGCGGCGGGGGCAGGTAGATCTTTTGGACTTGGTTGCTTTAAGAGTAGCTCGCATGCTGAAAAAGTGTGAGCACCCCTGGATTAGAGTATGTTACAGATAAGTCAGCGGGCATCTACACTGTAGAATTAATGCAATTTCACACCACTTTAATTGGTATGGCTCAATGCTGTGGAATCACAGGTGCTGTAGTTTGCAAGGCTTTAAGCCTCAGTAATCTACAGCTACCATAATGCTATAGCATTGGGCCATGGCAATTAAAGTGGTATCTGTTGAAAATAGCAACCTTCTCAAGCCTCCACTAGTTATTTTGTTATGTATATAATTCATATTGCTTTAGTGTATTGTATATGTGTGTCTTGGTTTGCAGTTTTTCTTTAACTCTTTGTTATGGGAGGGGCTGCAGACCATCTGATCAGGTCTGGTCTTGTTCAGGACTCAGACTCCATTTTAGAACAGTTCCTGCTTTCAGGTGGCAGCAGGAATGGTACACTTTAGACTTCAGTAGCAACAGTATGCTTAGAGATCCATTGGACTTTCAGACTAGACAGAGACTCTATTTGACTCTCAGAACAGAGAGATGGTTTGGACTCTGGACTGCTAATTATAAGAAAGATGTCTGTGTCATAGTCACACAGAGAAACTACTACAAATACTATTTGCAACTGGATCGATAAACAAAGTACCTGTATGCTGAGAACACACACACACATATAAAAGGCAAATATTTCCTCTTGACATTAAGTCTTTTCGTGTCAGATTCTGGAGGTCGATGCTCATCTCCATTTCTAAGCCAAAGAGCCGGCATCGTCTGTAGACACCTCCAAGGTTATGTGGCTGGCGTGATTGCATGGAGAGCCATTACCTTCCCACTGGAGTGGTATCTATTGATCTACTCACATTTGCATGTTTTCGAACTGCTTGGTTGGCAGAAGCTGGGGATAACAGCAGGAGTTCACCCTGTCCTACGGATTCCAACCGCCAACCTTTCAGTCAGCAAGCTCAGCAGCTCAGCAGTTTAAGCCGCTGCACCACCAAAAGCTTGTGACTCTAACACAGTGGTTCTTAAACTGTGGGCCACAGACCACCAGTGAGCTGCGAGGACGAAACTCTGGTCCATGAGCTTCCTTCCTTTTTATTTTTTATTTTATTTTATTTCTGCTCTTTTTGTGCCTCCTGCCACTCCTTCCCTGCTGCTGACCAGCCCAGCCCCCTTGTGTAGACCACATCAGCTCTAAATTATTAAACATGGTTTTCTGTGGGCTAGCAGATGGCGACTATTGGATGGCATATGTTCTGTATCAGAAACTAAGGCTGCTGTGGTCTGTCCACTGCAGTTTTCTGAACCAACACCCCAAATAACCAAACCAAATCTAAAGTTGACCAAAAACTGATTTGTAAGCCTTTTCGTACTAATGTTGGGGAGTGGTCCCTGGTCAAAGTGGTCCCTGGTCAAAAAAAGGTTGGGAACCACTGGCCTAACAGGTCATGCTTTTTACCAATAAGTAATGACATCATTTTTCAAAAGTCTATGACTTCTAACAAGGTCATGCCTTTCCAAAGATCACAAAATCTCCGAAAGGTTATTGAGATTTCCATTTTCCAGAAATATCAAACTGCATTAATTCTTCCATGTAGATGCACCCCGTGGCTCCAAGTACATTGTCATAAAATGGAGTTTGAAGCTGCATTATACGGCAGTGTAGATGGAGCTTCAGGGCCCTTCCACACAGCCCTATATCCCATAATATCAAGGCAGAAAATCCCACATTATCTGAGTGTGGACTCAGATAACCCAGTTCAAAGCAGATATTGTGCACCTTTATGCATTGGATACTTGATTGACATAAAATATTGTTTCATCTACATTTTCTTTAAATTGTAAGAGGATTAGAGGCAAACAGATAAAATTAGAATGCTTTCTTTTGGTCTTTTTGTATGTCATTGAGGTTGCATACAGTTGATCTGAGGTGAAACATACAGCGCGCCAGTATGTCCCTACCACCTCGGGTCAAATTTATCCACGTGAATAGAATAATCAACATGGTATTTATTCATTTCCCCCAAATGCAAGCCTTTAAACAAACCACTAAGAGAGACTGGAATTAATTTGCTTCTTTGAGTCTATATATACATATAGCCTGTCAGGATTATAACTCTCTCAAGACAGTTCACAAAATTTAAAAATAATAATAAGAAAAAGGGGAAAAATGAAATAGGCATTGATAATTAGACTCCTCAGACAATTCAGACAAAAAGCCAGCAGGAAGTGTTTGCAATTACAGTCTTAAAGCACGAGCCAGTTTGAGATTAAGCCATTCAAAGCAGGTGTAAACAACTAGAGCTGAGATCTTATCCCATCCCTGGCAGAGTCAAAAGCATTGTGACACTTCTGCCTCCCTCCAGATGCTGGCTCTATATAGAGTTGGCTTTTTCTTCTGTTCTTGGCGCTGAGCATTTTTGCCTTATCTGTAAAGGCACAGATGATTTCCCAAGCCAACCTTCCAATAGTGCCTTGGCTTCCAAGGAGTCATGGGTACCTGACATTGAAGAAATAGCTCTGTCTGTGCAGAGGTAGCATCTAGTGCAGGCCTGGGCAAACTTCAGACATTCAGGTGTTTTGGACTTCAACTCCCACAATTCCTCACAGCCTCAGGCCCCTTCCTTTCCCCCCTCAGCCGCTTAAGTTCTATTTTGATCCTATCATCCTTGATATAAATACATTAATTACTGTATATACCATTGACTCAATATATGAAGGCATCAGACTTTCAGGATCTAATTTATTTTCAACTGGTCCTTTAAGACCTAAATGATAAAAGAGAAGTGAGTCAAGCAATGTGGTTTTAGTACTAGAAATGAACTGAGCTCACAGTTTTTCAGCAAAGTTTGTTCAATGAATCATATTGGAATCATTTCATTGTTCCCATTGTTAAACTGCTGAGAGTCAGATGCCCTTTCTAATCTACTTCAGATCAGACAACAGTAGGTCCAGGTCTGTATTCTGCCTATTTCGTCATTGGCAACTGGTTTTTATAAAGATCTCTTATATACACAGCCATAGCACAAAAGAGGCTTTGGGTGGAATTTTCCCTTTGTGCATCTCACTTCCTGTGCTCACCTGGGTTGGCCAAGTAACTTTTTATCTGATGGTTAAATGGGTTAAACCCTTGTGCTGACAGGACTGTTGACCAAAAGGTCAGTGGTTTGAATCTGGAGAGAGCAAGTTGAGCTCCTTCTGTCAGCTCTAGCTCCCCTTGCGGGGACATGAGAAAAGCCTCTCACAAGGACGGTAAAACGTCAAAAACATCAGAGCGTCGCCTTGGCAACATCCTTGCAGACAGCAAATTTTCTCACATCAGAAGCGCCTTCCAGTTTCTCAAGTTGCTGCTGACACACACACACACAAATCCGATGTAAAGAATAATATTATGCACACACTCTCTTCATATGTCTAAAAGTCAAATGTGACCTGGCAGAGTAGTGCTGGGCAGCATTGTCCAGCATGTCCAAAGTCAATAGATTCTATAGCAGACCACACACAGCTCTATGTCACCTTCTCATTTCTGCCATCCAATGTGAAAACCTCACTCCAGATTTTGGAAAGATGTGCCCTGATTCTCACTCCCAATTGCTTCTTGGCCTGACACTTTGCAGACATGAAGGAGAATCCTAACAAGCCTTTTTCATATTTCAGAGTGGGAAGCAAGAGAATGGCAGAACCATTTTCTTGTATATTACACAGACACACGAGGAAAACTTCAAGAGTCCATCAAAACAGAAGGATGTCCATGCACGCAAGGGCTAAGACAAGAGCTACATAGGAAGTCCCCCAGCTTGCTAGCTACCAATTTCAACTGATGTAAAATTTGTCTTGTAGCTCCTATTTTTGTGTGTGCCAGGAGCGACTTGAGAAACTGCAAGTTGCTTCTGGTGTGAGAGAATTGGCTGTCTGCAAGGACATTGCTCAGGGGACGCCCGGATGTTTTACCATCCTTGTGGGAGGTTTCTTTCATGTCCCTGCAATGGGGAGCTGGAGCTGATAGAGGGAGCTCATCCACGCGCTCCCCGGATTCGAACCTGTGACCTGTCGGTCTTCAGTCCTGCTGGCCCAAGGATTTAACCCACTGCATCACCGGGAGCTCCTGTGAAAGCAATTAAAAGATGTGTATGTTGCTAAAGTGTGTGGTCTGACAAAATTGCCTGCTCTGATAATCAATTAAGCCTGAACACAAGGTGTGCAGTTACAGACCGTTGCATCCGAGTTCTTCCTGATGGAATGAACTTGCTTCCATCCTTGGATTTTGGTCAGGTTCTGGAAGAATCCTTTTGTAAATTTCAGCAAGATTTTTATCTCCTGGTGTTGTCACTAAAGTATATTTTGAATTGAGTTGAATTTTGGTTCTTGATGTAAGTCTGGGGTCTTTTGGTAGAACGCTTCCCATCAAAAGAGTTATCAGTTTGCGGAGTGAGTACATTAGAGACTTGCGTTATGCTTAAGCCTGGGTCAGTCCATGACATTTTGTGACAGAGGCAGAGCACCAAATGGCCTGTTGAGATGCATAATATTGAAACGCAGACAGGTTATTTTGGGACACTAGGAATAACATCCAAGAAACATCTCTCCTCATCTCTGACAGTAAAAAAAAATACGCAGAGAACAAAGTAAATAACATTGTGCTCTTTTTTATGACACGTAAAATCTAATTTAACAGTTTTGGGGGGAAAAGTAAATTCAGCAGATATTGAAATTCCCTCTTCCACAGAGCTATTATAGATATGGGTGCCTTATCCTTCCCCTGCCCAAGGCTCTGCCTTAAAACTGACTGAGACAGTCATTTCAATCTGATTTATTTCACCCCTGGCTATAACTTTTTGTTCTTTAGGGGAAATATTCAAATGTGAAATCTGTACTTGAAATTATATTTGCTGAGAAGAGCTGTTGCATGCAGTTTTCTTTTAAAAAAAACTATTTAGTAACCCAATGTGGCCATTTATTTCCATTGGTTTCTGGACAGATGTGGTATGCATGAAAAGCTGTGGCATTAGCAGATTTTTGTGTTTCGGGGAATTATACCTCAAGTTATTTTTTCAGAAAAAGCTAGCAGGGGATTGATATGACCAAGAAAGAAAATATTTTCTTATCAGATATGGTGAAGCAATGGAAACTAGTGGCTTCCATGTCAATGGGGAAGTGAATTCAGATCTTAAGAGGACTATCCAAGATACAGAACCCCATTTCCAAAATAGTTTCAGCACCTTGGCTCTTTAAATAGCTTTACAAGGGTTAATGCTATCCCAGTGTGGTAGGAACCCCCAGTGGCTCAATGGGTTAAACCGTTGTGCTGGCAGGACTGAATACTGATAAGTCAGAGTGTGATGAACTCATATTTATTTGTTACAGGTTTTTAAATGTGTTTGATGTTTATATATATATATATATATGTATGTATATTGTAAGGGTAGAACTTAGCTAACCTTAAAGGGTTAATGGGAATATTCGCAGACAGAACCTCCAGGGAGTTTCTGTTACCGTGGAAACAGGAGGCGGAGCCTGTGGGTGGCTCTGGAATCTTGAGATTCAAAATTAAGTCAGTTGGTGGTTAACTGCGAAGCAGAAGGGTGTGTGGAGAAGTTAGGGAGTCTGTTTTTAACCAGCTATCAGCGAGTGTTAAAAAGACTCTGGTTCTACTCTGGGAGAGAGTAGCATTGCAGCTGTGTTTAACTGCTAGGAAAGCAGGTTGATTTAAAGAAACAGCAGAGTGTAGAAAACTCCTGAGTTATTGTTTGTAGGAGAGCAGTGAGATAGTAGCAAACTGTACCTCCATAGTTAGATATTGTAACCTTAAGAAAAGTGCCTCTGAGTAGATATTGTAACCACCCAAGCTCTTGAACTCTGGAAACCTCTACGCTTAAGCCTCTATTTGAATAAACTTTATAGTTCTTTGATTCTCCCACAAGCCTTGAAAACAACCCTCTGCTGGTGGGTAGCCAAGCACAGTAAATTATATGGTAGCAGCAAGTGAAAATTTATATGGTGGCAGCAAGGAAATTCTGCCCTGTCACAGCCCTGAGTTCAAATCCTCACATTCTCTCCACACTTAAAATACAGATTCGAATTCAGATCCTCACAAAGTTAGAGCCTTTACACGGAGGTTCAAATCCGGGAAGAGCATGAATGAGCTCCCTCTGTCAGCTCCGGTTCCCCATGTGGGGACATGAGAGAAGCCTCCCACAAGGTTGGTAAAACATCAAAACATCTGGGCGTCCTCTGGACAACGTACTTGCAAACTACCAATTCTCTCACAGCAGAAGTGACTTGCAGTTCCTTAAGTCACTCCTGACACTGAAAAAAAATCCTAATGTGCTAACTTGTGGAGTTGCCCCCAAATTAGGGTTGCCACTTTTAATGTAAGAAATAAGGGCCATTTACCCAAAAATACGGGATGTTCACAAAAATAAGGGACACTTCCTTCCGTGTGGCTGTTTGGGTGAGAAAAGCAAAGACCGGCAGAAAGGGGGGGGGCAGGGGCATGGGGGCAGTTTGGGAGCAAGCGATGGGAGCCCACCTAGCCTTACCTGTCGCCCACTTCAAAGCTGAGCAGGTGGGATGGATCCCTGGGCAGGCGGGTGGGGGGTGCCATGGGGGCTGCCATGGAGAATGAACTTTGTGGCTTCACGTGGAGGTGGCCTGACGGAGGACAGGGCCCTGCTGGAGGGGGTGAAGGTGTGGTTTGGCGGGTTGAGTTGCTGGTGGGGGTGGAGGGGCTGGGGAAGGAGAAGCCATGTTATGCACAATAATGGGGGAGAGGAGATGGCAAGCCTGGCCTTGCATTCTGGGAGTGGGAGGACAACCAAGCCAGGCCCTTCTCTCTCTCCCTCTCCCTCTTCTGCCACTGTTTCTCTGGATTTTCTCCCAAAAATCAAGGTCAGTTCACTCCCAAACCCCTCCAGTATGCTCAGTTGGCCATGAGGATTCTGTGTGCCAAGTCTAAGTCCAATCCGTTGTCGCAGGGGGGCAGGGGACGATCCACAGTTTCTCTGGGTGTGGGTGAACTGCAACTCCCAAAATGTATGGCAATTCTCCCTCCTGCCACCTGTTCTGTCCTAGTAATGAAGCAGGGGGCAACACCGTAATATACAAAGCACACAGGCTATTCAGGTAAGCAAATAAGCACAGTAGGCAGTTAATATCAAAATGAATTAATTGAATACAGAAGTATATAAATCTCCCCTATGGGGTACATCAACAAATATAAGTGGAAAAAACCACTGGAACAATGTCACTTTTAAATAGTTAACATGCAATTAAAGCAATGTCGCTATACAGCAATGTAAGTGAAATAATATCATGAGATCAATTGCATAATAGCAAGTACAATATACAGTAGAGAAGTCATATAAACAGAAAGGAGAAGGTCTTTCCTTCCTGTTGATGGAAGCGGTTCAAACAAAACATATAATAGTAATACCACAATGGGGATGAAAGAACCGTTACTATGGGAGGATTCCCAGAACACATAGTTGGAAAAGCCAGAGAAAGAGCCGACCGACTTGATAGGAAATCCCTGTTCAAACCAAAGGATAATAGGGAAAGGCAGGATAGATTAGTATGGCCACTCACTTTGAGTCCTCATGGTAACGATATTATCAAAATTGTGAAAAGATACTGGCCCCTAGTTTCCAGCACTCCCAGCTTGAATGACTTTCCGATGGTGGCCCACAAAAGGACAAAGAATATAGGGGACATTCTCACACATACGAGTTTACCTCAACCTACATTGAAGAGCTCCCTAGTGGTTGGCACATACCCCTGCGGATCCTGCACTATCTGCAAGCACATCAAGCAACAAAAAATAGTGGTGAGCACCACCAATAAAAGGCAATTCAAATTGACGTCATACGCAAATTGCCAATCGACAGGCCCAGTATATTTACTCGAGTACAGTTGCCAACTGCAGTACACAGGCTACACCAGCAGGAGTCTTAGGGAACGTTCCCTTGAACATAAGTCCAGAATCAAGTTGAAATCAACTGATTCCACACTTTACACTCATTGCACAGACAAACAACATAGCTTCGACAACATTAAAATTCAAGTCCTTGAGAGGGTGAAGGGCCATCCACATGCAGACATGACATCCTTATTAAAAAAGAGAGAGACATTCTGGATAGTACAACTTGCCACCGAGAAACGCTGGGGGGGTCTCAACGACCCCTTGTCCATTAATGCCCTTCTCAATAAATAATTCAATGCCTGTATGCCCTATTGACTTTCCCTGCTTCCCTTCTATACAACACCCCCAAGTGGGTGCCCCTTTAAAAGCTTTCCAGACCAATCCTACTTAAGCCCCAAGGTGACCTCCCATCCTTGCCATTTCCGGATGTTGGAGTGGTCCGTCCTCCGTGCAGTGTGAACAACTCTTAATGGTAACTATTCCTTATTTACAATGTATTTACATGCCCCCATTCACCGTTCATTCTGGTGTTTACCCATGATTTTCGTTATGATTTAGATGTGCTACAATTGAGGACGCTATCATTTATGCCTCTGAGGAAGTCTATATGACGAAACGGCCCTTAGCCGGCTCAGGAGAGAGCTCCCGCCGTCAGGCAACCCTTCTTCCGCTGTCTTCACCCACCCAGTGACAGTGGACCCTTCTACACCTACCCTGGCACTTGCCTAGCAACCCTTCACTTACAGGACGCCCTGAACTCTTTCCCGAACTACCCCATCCGTCAGGCCTTGCGGGCCGCCATTGCGCGATCCCCTACGCATGCGCAGACGAGTTCGGCATTCAGAGCTGCCCTGGCTGGACTACGACGCCCATGACTACTAGCGGCATGCCACTGCGCATGTCCGCGCATGCGCTTTTACATTTTGGTTCGATTTAGCGTCTCCAGCCCTATTTTCTTTCCGCTTGACTTGGAACACCCAGGGAATCCTCCCACAGTAACGGTTCTTTCATCCCCATTGTGGTATTACTATTATATGTTTTGTTTGAACCGCTTCCATCAACAGGAAGGAAAGACCTTCTCCTTTCTGTTTATATGACTTCTCTACTGTATATTGTACTTGCTATTATGCAATTGATCTCATGATATTATTTCACTTACATTGCTGTATAGCGACATTGCTTTAATTGCATGTTAACTATTTAAAAGTGACATTGTTCCAGTGGTTTTTTCCACTTATATTTGTTGATGTACCCCATAGGGGAGATTTATATACTTCTGTATTCAATTAATTCATTTTGATATTAACTGCCTACTGTGCTTATTTGCTTACCTGAATAGCCTGTGACCTGTTCTGTCCTGTCAATACGGTACAGGAGCTGAAAATACGGGACACGAAATTCAGAGCAAAAATACGGGACGCCCCGTACAATACGGGACAGGTGGCAATCCTACCCCAAATAGTTAGCAAACCCATAGTTTCAGTAATTGGAAGCTGCTTGAGGAGGGAAGGATCTGGTCTTGGTTGCCTCCTTTTTCCTCCTCCTGGAGGAAATACGTGCCAGGAGGGCCCTACTGGGGATCTTCCCATCCTAGAGATGAGAGCAGGGAAAGGCACAGAAGAGAAAGAAGGATGCTGTTGCCACTCTTTCAGCAGATCCCAGTTTAATGTCCTGAACAATCAGTAGTGGAAAGGGGTTTTTTGTTGTGTTTTTTTGTAACCCAATTGCATGGTTCTCAAGCACAAACTTTGTAGTTGACAACAGAATAGAATGGAATAATCAGAGTGTGTTACATCCATAAATATCACTATAATTGAAAACAAAGTAAAAACATTGTGCTCTCTTTTATGACACATAAAGTCTAATTTAACATTTTTGTGGGGAAAATAAATTCAGCAGATATTGAAATTCCCTCTTCCACAGAGCTATTATAGATATGGGTGCCTTATCCTTTCCAGAAGACCTGCTGGATGAATTTAAAAGACCCTCTGAATGAGCACATAATTTGAATTATTATTTGAGAACTTTTTCTTTTGCTTTATCTGTGGTGGCAGATATCATGAAAATTATGCACAGACCTTTTTTTCCATTTTTGCTCATCAGCTATTGATAGCATAGGTGTATTTTTGTGTGTAATTCTTTTTTTCCCAATGTGGCCCAGGGAAGCCAAAAGGTTGGACACTTGCCATGCTGGTTTGAGTCTCCAGGAAGTTGTTCATAAGCTGCCCTGAGTCCTCCTTCAAGGGTATAAATACAGTAAACAAACAAACAAACAAACAAATAGAAAATGCCTGCAATTTTTGTCTCTATAGTAGAAATGCTTGTGTGCCTGGCATTCTAATTATAGGAGACCCCATGCATCTCATTGAATAATTGAATACATTCATGTTTGTGTCTATGACGAAAGGTTTACAATACATATGGTTGAAGAGGCTATGTAAATTATTCTTTTTAATGTTGTGGAGCATTGTTTCGGTCAGTAAATTTAATCTAAACCAAAATGGGATTTGTGGATTTCATTTACGGTAATTCCCAGCTGGGCTTCAGCTCTGGCTTCTCCTTACCCCCAAGCCTCCTTCTTTTTGTGTGATTAGACTGATGTTGAGAACAGGAGTGCTTTATTAGCTTGCTATAAGAAAAAAATGTATTGACACACTAGAGACTGCATCCTCCATCTAATTTGTTTATATTAGCTGCCCGCGCCTACTGAAATGCTAGACGTCAAATGCATAATGCATCTTATGACTCACAATTGTACCAGAAAACAAACTGAGCAGAAGTTGATTCCTCTGATCGTTTCTTTAATTATATATATTTTAACATAGGCAATCTAATTTACAATCAGAGTAATATATATTCAAAATATAAAGAAAGACAATGAAGAAAGAGAGAGAGAGAGAGAGAAAGAAAAGAAGAAGAGAAACAGAAGAAGAAGACATGCTCTTGGACCCCCGTATCTATGGGATGGGCAAGGCACCCATGGTTTTACTTACCCACAATCCATGGCTGCTGCCAGGGCCAGAAGTCCTTCCTTGCCCTTTACTCTGCCATAAGAGGCACAGGCTGCATGGCTGTCCTTGTCTCTGCCAGGCAAGTGGCTTTCAAGTGGCTTTCATCCATCAAGACAGGCATTAGCATTAGGCACTCTCCAGCTGCCACTTTCCTTAGCGTTGTAGAGTGTTTCGAATTTTGTTCTGCTTATATATGAAATCTCTTTCCATCCCTTATCAAAGTATCATTTGATGAATGAGAAATGAAATCTTTGGTGAAATCTTTTGCTGTTTTTGTAAATCAAAAGAAAGACAATTTCTTTCCAGACTTTTTAAAATCGTTCTTTTGAAATAATAAAACTGTTGTTATTCGTGATTGGAAATATTCACTTTGAAATTTGAAATAGCAGTTAGTTCATTGTCCTCTTTTGAAGACATATTTTTTAAAAATATTTATTTATTTATTGAAATAGACATATATTTGTAAGTGTGTGTTGCGTACAGTGCAATGCTTTCCAGCTATTTGTGTTCCATACTCATTTGTCAGATAATATCTTTTCTTTAAGAAGTCATATTTTAAGTCAGCAATTTTATTTTGACACAATTCATTTACCAGAGTATGTTCCAAATGCCTTAATTCTTTCCAGAAGACCCTTCATTGATCCCAACAGCTTTTTTGGTCATTATCACACAATTATATTCACAGGTCTCAGTTTGTATTATTATTTTAAAATTATCATCCAATATACACTAGAGTCTCACTTATCCAACTTTTGCTCATTCAACGTTTCGCTTAACCAACACAATCTGCCTCCTGTCTGGATCCACAGCTGTTTCAATACATTGTGATGTTTTGGTGCTAAATTCGTAAATACAGTAATTGCTACATAATGTTACTGTGTACGGAACTGCTTTTTCTGTTGATTTGTTGTAAAAACATGATGTTTTGGTGTTGAATTTGTAAAATCCTTAATCCCTCCTTATTATCCAGCATTTTTGCTTATCCAACATTCTGCCGGCCCAAGTATGTTGGATAAGCAAGACTCTACTGTATTATATAGATTTTATGATATCTCTCAGTGGTGTCTCTAATGCTACAATATACAGTAACGGTTAGAGGGGACAATCTAGTCCTTTTTTGTATTTCCATCAGTCTTGTTGCATTGTCAACTAGGCCTTTTGAAATGAATATTATTTGCCCAAATAATATTTTCCCCAAAGTCATTATTTCCAACTCTTGAAATAAATGATTCCCATAAATATTATCATATTTTTATTTGAGATAGGTCTATAATTATTCGATAACGTTTAATATGAGTTTTCTTTACAAATCACTGTAATGTAGGTATTTCTCCAAGAATCTGTCATCCATCATTTTTCTAAAAACTCATCATACACTATTTTTAATGGCTGAAGTAGTTAATCTCAAATTCCTTATAATATGCCGTAGACCAGACCTGAGCAATTGCCGGCCCACCAGGTGTTTTGGACTTCAAATCCCAGAAATCCTAACAGCTGTTAAACTGGCTAGGATTTCTTGGAGTTGAAGTCCAAAACACCTGGAGGGCCGGCAATTGCCCAGGTCTGCCGTAGACAGACCATTTTGGACTTGGCACTTTTTCTTTTTTTGTCTTTGTGACATTTGTCTTTATTTTTTCTTTATTCCTTCCTGCCTTAACTTTTAGAACAGCTACACCCAAGTTTATTTATTAATTTAAAGCCTTTTTTTGGCTTAAAGTTTGGCATTAATTTTGTGGACTGTAAACAATAAGGACTGTTATTGGACTAACTTAATCTTGTGTTGAGACTCTTTAGAATTTATCGTATTTGTTTTCCAAAGTCTATATCATCCATGAACTCATTTGTGTTTAGCTTCTCCCCCAACATCGGGGACTGCATTATTATATGAAGGACTATCACATTGGATCGTAAGGGGTTTAGTTTTGTAGGCAAAACTTCTCAAGTTCATTCTCCAATTGAAAAGGTCAGATACCCGGTGATGAGAAACACTCTGCCTCAAGACCCCAGAGAGCTGCTTCAGGCCACAAATGAAGATAATAAGCTGATTGAACAGTTCTGTAAGAGAGCTTCTAATGGTGTCTTCTGGTTTGACTGATTTGATTGCTACCAGGCAAGACTGATAACTGAAAACAAATAAATATGTATGCCTGTCCCATTAGAATATATAATCACTGACTGTTCATGAGTAAAATTAATTTGGATTCTGTAAGACACTATGTAGTAGCAAAAGGTATGAATATTTTCTCCGATTGTTCTGGCTGGCAGCCAAATACGAATTATTGGCTTACGTAGAGTAACTCATTCAGTGAGAATTTGCTCAATACTGGAAAGCCCAATGGGCATTCAAAAGCACAGGATTCTGGTAGTCCAAGAAGACAGTTTGCCGTATTCTGGTAGAGGGTAATGTATACATAAAAATGCAGAGATGGTAACAAGAGAGACATGTACCCCTAATTACATGGGAATTGCACACATTTTAATAATTGAATTACAACTGGAAATAGGGATTGGAATAGGAAAATCAGAGAATGAAATCTCACCTCTTGCACTCTTTCTACACCCTTGGCTTTTCTAGACAGCCCTTCTTTTTCTATGACATAGTGTTCAATTTTTCCTCTGTAATTGTGCTTTAAAGAAAGAAAAGTCTCTTTGTTATGATTTCCATTCAAACTAACACATATGGATTCCGAACTATATAGACTGTTTTAGTAGGTGCCATTGAAGTAATTTCTTACACCTAGAAATAGAAAGCAGATGTATCAGGCTTATCTCATTATCTGTTGCTTCACATAGTATTTAAACATGTTACTTGTGTATCTATATGCTTTTTAAAATTTTTATGTTTGTACATTAACAGAGCAAGATGTGGGTGGCAATTTGTACCTTACTGCAGAATATTATGATTTGTGTATAATATATTTTATTTTTGTAAAATGTTTATATACCCTGCCTTTTCACACTGGTTAAAAGCAGATATAGTTATAGGCTGCTGCCTTATGAATAAATACTCATATAGATTGACTTTTATTATTAGATTGTAAAGAACCACAGTACTTATTCCTAAGGGAGAAATTTACACTGCACAAATGGTAAAATAACCACTTACAAGTGAAATTGACACGGTAAATAGGAAACCACTATATTGTCAAGAACGAGTTGGTATTTTATTGCAGAAATGTTCAAGGAGCAAATAAAGATTAAGTGTTTAAACTGGATAGGTAATTGGCAGCTATCAATTTAAAATCAGGATGAGCAAAGAATCGCTTTCCAGCTAATGTTAGGATTCAATTCCCTTAGCTAGGACTGCTGTGAGTTGCTATCCAGCAATAGTACCTTACCGCCATTGGTTGATGAGCACTGTTTTAATTGAGTGTTAGGTGTTGTTTATATGCCTATATGTTTTGTTTAATTGTATTCTCCAAATTGTTTTCATTTTATGTTCTATTTTAAGGCACCTTGTGCCATGTGTAATCCACCCTGAGTCCCTTTGGAGAGATGGTGGCGGGAAACAAGAATAAAATTATTATTTATTTTAATTTATTTACCTTATTTATACCTGCCTTTTTCTACCCCAGGGGGGACTCAAGGTGGCTTACAAATGACACCAACACAGTGCCTCAAAACTTACAAAATTCACCTAAAAATTGTTTGGATTAAAAATTACAACATAATAAACATGATTAAAATACATTCAAGGTTAAATAAAACACGCCATCCAGAGTTCAAAGTCTGAGGCCATTCAATGGTCAATTGCACATAATTCCACACTATTATTATTATTTTGGGAAAGTTATATTTTGCTCACTCATTTAAAATGGAAATAATTTTCTCAGTGACAATGCTATTGTATTTAATGTTGTATGGCCACCATCAAAATCTTATTGGGGTTTTATTTATTTATTTATATTTTTATACCGTCCCTCTCAGCCCGAAGGCGTCTCAAGGCGTTGTACACATGGCAAGAACTGCCACAGATAAAATACATCAACGATTAATAAAATAACCATATAAATTTTTTTATTTAAATAAAAAAATACAATCTCAGCTTCTCATTATTAAAGAAGAAAAGATGGGATATTTTCTTGTGGAGCAAAGACTATTTATATTACATTTTATTGGATTTTTCTCCCCAAATGTAATAATAGCAATATGGTTCCAGAATGATAAAATGTGGCAATTCCTTCCTGTGTAATGTCTCGCTAGTGGTGTTTCTACTGTATTCTGGACCAACATAGGAGCATGGATCAATCACTTTAGCTACTGATTAGTAAACAGTTCAGTGCTAATATCAACCTGGAAGCCAAGTGGCCTCATCTAGCCTTGGTGTAAGTAAGATATTTGTTTTATGTTGTAAACTGCTAGGCAACAGTGCTGAATATTAATAATGAAAGCTAGTGCATTCAGTTTATATTGGCATCTATTGTGTAAAAAAGTTAATAATTTGTCATTGTGCTAGTTGTGGATTATAATTAGTCTTAGTGGCAAGGAGAGTATAGCATGAAAAAGAGTGAACTAATCTCAATATATATGAATCATTTGATATCAGATATTGGTCAGACTATGAGTTATATTTAAAGGAAACTAGTTAAAGTCAACTGGCTTTAGGCTGAATTCCCACTGGTTTAGCGGATTTGCTATCTACACAACTATTTTATTTATAAATCTTAACATAAATAGTTAGGCTATCCACATTTATTTATTTACTTCATTTTTTACCCCGCCTTTCTCACTCGAGGGGACTCAAGGCGGCTTACAGCTCTGGCAAGAATTCAATGACAGTGAAAATGCCAGTAAAAACCAACAGTAAACAGTAAAAATATATCCCACAGTTAAAACAATTAACAGTTTAACAATAAAACAGAATACAAATTGTAAACATATAACCTCGCTCAAATCCTTAATTCAGACTGTGTCAAAACCTTAGTAACTTATTTTTCGAATACTTGTGTGCAAAGCAAAGTTTTTAGCTCCCCCCCCCAAAAAAAAAGAAAAGAAAAAAGAAAAGCTAGAAGGGTTGAAGCCTGCCTGAGGTCACTGGGGAGGGAGTTTCAGAGTGTCATGAATGACTTTTCAATAACTTTGAAGCATAGGTTCAAAGTTAGACAAAGAATGACATTGGACATACAGACATACAGATTCTATGCAACTATATTGGATGTACAACAACTTACACTTACATTGGACTAACAAACAGACACAGGGGCAGGCATGTAGCCAGGGGGGGGCTAAGGGGGGCTTCAGCCCCCGAAATTCTCAGGGTGGTCCGCAAACAGGCCTTACTGGTACATTATTTAAACTGTTATGTTTATTCATATCATGATCTGATCACCATTCTCATTATATCCCACATTAATGGGGTTATTGGGATACCAATACAAAAGTTTGCTACGGTAGACCCTCTTCCACCCAGTCTCAGCCCCTCCCGAACCAAACTCAGCCCCCGAACCAAACTCAGCCCCCGAATAAAAATCCTGGCTATGGCCCTGCACAGGGGAATTACATTTTCACTTGGCATTCACACACATGAACATGCATTCATCCTCATGCACCCAAATATTATTATATCCTTTTCTCCCTCCTTGGAGAAGTACCTGTTAGGCCAGACACTGCTTTCCTGCAGCCTTTCCAACATATAGTTCCAAAACTTCCATAACGCCATAAGTTCAAAATGCCAACATGCATCCTTTCCCTAAGCACAATGCAAAAGACCATATCTCTGTTTTCCGTACAGTAGAACCTGACTCCCTGCACAAAATCTATGACTCCAAAAGCGCAGTTCTTCCTGTTCCCTTGAGAAAGAAACCCCAAAGTGACCAGAATCATGCTTTCCCATAGCAGATCTGGCACTCTCCATAGGTACACTATTTCTCTCTTTCCCATGGAGCAGAGCATAGCGGATGGAACAGCGTCTTTGTCTGTCACACTTTGAGCATTATTAGATTGCGTCTTTTATAGGAATATTCTGTTGATGTAGTCCCAAAGTTGTAAATTAATGATAGATGCCTTCTATCCTGGATCCATCTCAGTTTCCTGGCCAGATGTTAACTCTTCTTGATTGGTGTTGACAAACACAAGGCTTGTGTTGACTTCTTTCTTAACATAAGGAATGCTGCAAACATTTCCTTAATTTGAAAGAATCATTGTCACAGTTCTTACTAGAGTTTACCTTTTCAGCTGTCATTAGCAACTTTTAGTTACAGTCCAGCAAGCAGGTAGTTAGTAATTGCAGGACTTAATATTGTACTGGTCTTTCCAAAATCATTAACTCCACTCAAACATCCTTCCATTCTTCCATTCATTCCCACACATCATATTTAAATCCACATTTATCAAATCTGCACATTGAAATTTTGTGACAAGAGCCAAGAAGCCACCACTGAGAAGGCCCTGTCTCTCTTCCCCACTAATTGCGCTTGAGAAGAAGGTGGGACTGAGAGCAGGGCCTCCCTAGATGATCTTAAAGTTCTAGTAGGCTCATAGGAGGAGATGTGTTTGGACAGATAAGTTGGACCATACAACTCTCTCCAGAAAAGATGCAGAAGCATCGATGTGTAGATCCTCTGGATTGTTTCTTGTATTTGAGAAAAAATGGATGTTTCTTACAGCCCTGGATCATTAAGAACCAATGATTTTAGGCTTCATGCCGATGTTCACTTATTTGAACACCCTGGATTAAATGCGAGATGGATATGTCAAAGAATATATTCTGCTTGACTATATTAAAGTTGAACACTAAAAACGACTGGGTGCTGTTGTTTTTTTTCTTAGATGGCTTCTGTAGCAGATGCCAGATATGGACACAAAGATGCTTCCGACCAGAATTTTGATTACATGTTCAAACTCCTGATTATTGGCAATAGCAGTGTGGGCAAGACGTCCTTCCTCTTTAGATATGCAGATGACACATTCACACCGGCCTTTGTCAGTACAGTGGGAATTGACTTCAAAGTGAAAACTGTTTACAGGAATGACAAAAGAGTAAAACTACAGATTTGGGTAAGTACAGTGATTCTTGAATCTTTTACCCTGTGTGCAGGTGGGGTTTGTATAATTTCTTGATCACTACAACAGTATTATTTGCAAGATATTTGTTTTTTTGCTTTCTGTTTCAGCAGAATTTTTCTTTATTCCTTATCTTCTAAAAAATTCCTTTTGAAAGCCAAGGGACAGATAACATGTAGCCCTATAGTGTTTTTGGTCTTCTATTATTAGACTACAATTCCCAGCAACCTCAACTAGCATAGACATTTTTGAGGTATGATGGAAGTTGCAGTGCATTCATATCACAGAACGGTGTCTTTCCACTTGTAATGATATCTGTAGCTCAAACTATTTTTTATTGCCCTCTGTGATTTACTGAGATTTTCTGTGACCATTGTTGCTGAGTTCCTTTTTGCATATTAAGGGATTTTTTTATACATTACTTCCATGCACTTTTCTCTGCAATAATTGTCCTGAGTTCAGTCACAATTTAAAAGAACATTTACAGGGCAACACTGTCAGTCTATTGCAGTCCAGTGCTTTATTTACTGTTCTCTTCTGCTTTTTCAGGCATCATTTCTGCTGACTTTTCTCCCCCGATAAAATATATTTATTATTATTATTATTATTTATTTGAACGTATACACCGCCACTCCCCAAAGGCTCAGGGCGTTTCACAACAAAAACAGAATAAACTGACATAACCAGAGTAAAAACAGTTAAAAATTGCATTAACAGAGTTCGAAAGCTAGCTGAAACAGATGCGTTTTACAAGCCCTACGGAAGGATAGTAAGTCCCGTTGGGCTCGGATTTCTGGAGGCAGAGCATTCCATAAGGATGGTGCCACGATCGTAAAGACCCTGCGCCTAGTTGCTGTCAAACGAAAGATCTTGATATCCAACAGATCTTGATCTTCTGAACGAAGAGATCTCTGGGGTTGGTAGGGGGTAAGGCGGTCCCTCAAGTACGCCAGCCCCAGACCATATAAGGCCTTAAAGGTAAGAACCATCACTTTGAAGGTGATCCGGTGCTCAATCGGTAGCCAGTGCAATCGCAATGCCATCCTGTATGGTGAGAAAAGGCAAAGCCCAATTAAACCTTTAGAGCTGCTGTTCATTTAAACAAACATTTCACATTTGTAGGTTCAGTCCATTTTATATTATTTAATATTAGTCCTAGCTGAGTGAAGTAGTGATAAATAGCCTCCAAATAAGCACCTTTCTGAATGATGTTTTGGTTTCCCCCCGATGCCATGATGGTGTGTGTGGGAGGTTTTGATTAATAATTTTCTGTGGCCAACTAGCCCATAGATCAAAATAAGATTGTAGAATTGTGCTACCAATATACCATAATGTATGATGATATCACTATGCCTCCGGATCACTCTACAGACCTATTTTAATATATAACTTCCTTAGACAGTCATCCAAATGAATAAGTAACGAGAAAGATGTAGGAAGAAGTAGCCCTTCAAGTGTTAAGGAGAAGTCTACTTGGAGGGTGCCCTGTCTGCCATAGAGACCCATGTTATGTGTCCAGAGGTGTTCTTCCTGGCAGTATCAGGTACAAGGCCCCCCAGATGTGGTGTTCCAGAAGCTGGACAAGGTAGGCAATAGGTGGATTTGCATCTGTTGGATCCCAAGACTTCCCAGGAGACTTCACGGGGCCTTCCAAAACTTCCCTCTATGTCAGTGGTTCTCAACCTGTGGATCCCCTGATGTTTTGGCCTTCAACTCCCAGAAATCCTAACAGTTGGTAAACTAGCTGGGATTTCTGGAAGTTGTAGGCCAAAATACCTGGAGACACACAGGTTGAGAAGTACAGTGGGCCCTTGGTATTTACTAGGGCAGGGCTGTCCAACTGCCGGCCCTGCAGGTGTTTTGGACTTCAACTCCCAGAAATCCTAGCCAGTTTACCAGCTGTTAGGATTTCTGGGAGTTGAAGTCCAAAACACCTGCAGGGCCGGCAGTTGGACAGTCCTGTACTAGGGTTTGCTTCCAGGACTCCCCGATACCAAAATGTGGGTATACTCAAGTCCCATTATATTCAGTGAATATAATTATATTCAATAAAATGGTATATATTATATTCAATAAAATATATTCAATAAAATGGTGTTCCTTATAAAAATGGCAAAATCAAGGTTTGCTGTTTGGAATAATAATAATAATAAACACATTTTCAAGCCATGAATAGTTGTATGCACCCATAGATACAGAATCTGTGGATATGGAGGGCTAACTGTGCAGTGGAGCCACTATTGGATAGATAAGTGCAGCATTGTGTGTACCAATCCACGCAAACTTTCCATCCTGGCTAGGATAAACTTAGAGGGCTCTTAAAGCTGGCAGAAGATCTGTTCCTTTAATACCCATCTGACTCTGTCCGGTATTGACAGTGTATCATTTTGAACATGTTGAATTTCAGTAGAACTATGACTAATGCAATTAGAAGGAAATTTTGTTTCACAGCTTTAGAAGCTACAGTGCTATTAGCTGAAAGTGCTTTAAACCTGTAGTTCTGAAACATTAAAAAAAATAAAATTCACCAACACCTATCAGGTGTTCAATTATTCATACTTTTATTATTCATTATTTCCTATTTAATGTAATTCCCATTTAGTTTCCCTTCTCACCGAAATAAATTGCAGTTCAAATTTCAAAAGATCAAAGAAAAAATATCTATATATTTTGAAACCAACCACAGTTCCTAGGCCTGTTGTTTTGTTTTATTTTTCTTTAACATCTGCCTCATTGTTTTACGTGGTTAAAAGATTGGGTTTTGTACATATATGTCATTTTCCCCTAGGCTGTATGTCAGAAGAAAGAAAAACATCAACAGCACTAAAATGGATAGTACTTTGAAGCTTTCAGTTGTAATGCAACTGTACTGTATTGCACATGCGTGTGTGTTAAAAATAGCTAGTTCTGCCTCAAAGGCATAAAAATATGTGATAAAGGATGCGTTCATTTTACATAATTTTGTAAGATGTTTTGTTTCCTGCGGTTATTCAGTTTAACAACCTGAATAAACATTTTCTATATTGTAATATTTCAATTTTTATTCAGATGAGACTAATATTTTATGTGTGAGTATGTTGTAAAAAACCAACAGATCTGCTTTTACCAGTTTTCTGTTCAGCGTCATTACCGTATTTACTCGATTCTAATGCGCCATTGAATCTAATGTGCACCTCAATTTTCAAAACCCTGAAACTAAAAAAAGTATTTGCTGCCAAATGTAATGCAAAAGGCGCACTCTTTGTAATATGGGCATTACAGTTGCTGCCGGCTTAGAATTCCTTCTTTTAAAACTTCCAGCAATGGAAAAGAAAACCTTGGGATGCATCGATGCCGTAGAATGAATAAACTTTAATTGCCTTGGTTCAATGCCATGGAATAACCAGGGCTGTTGTTTTACAAGGTCTTGCCAAAGAATGCTGATACCTTACCAAACTACAAATCCCAGGATTGCATAGCATTCAGTCCTGGCTGTTAATTTAGAGATGATGTGCCTCAGATAGGAGTGCCATGCTTTTGCTTTGGTTCAGCACTAAGATTACCGTATTTCACAAACCTAATGCACATGCACTCATGCTGGCCACATGACCTTGGAGGTGTCTATGGACAAAGCTTAGGAATGGAGATGAGCACCAACCCCCAGAGTTGGACACGACTGGCCTTAATATCAGGGGAAAACCATTACCTTTACCTAATGCACACCTTAATTTTGGAGAGGGAATTTAACCAAAAAGGTGAGCCTTATAACTAAGTGAATAGGGTATTTGTGGCACCTGAATGTTTTAAACCCTTTGCAGAAATGGCCAAGATCCAAAGAAATTTGAGAATAATTCTCTGAATATAAGAGACTATGGGCTGCAAACCTGTGCAGATCTGGCCAAAGGTAAATCTTAAATGTCAGTGACATTTTGGACCTGACTTACAGTATTTTTGAATAAGCATGTATAAGATTGCACTGAAATAAGGTCATGCATGACCTTATTAATTCACCCCCCTGCAGATCCTCCGCAATCACCAGGTCAAGTTTCTCAATAATATAATATAATAATTAGTTTAAAAAAGAAAAAAGGAAAGCATGTTTTTTCCTCTTTGGACATAACCTCTGCTTTAATTTAAAAACAACACAATCAAAAACAACCCAACCAAAGAATTAAGCTTGCATAACCCATAACGGATGGAAAAAGGCATTTCTGTATGTTTAGGTTGCCTAGCAGCCAGTGAATAATGTTTTGCATAGACCAGGAGGGAACCAAAGTAGATGAATGGAAGTGGACTTTAAGTGAGAATAGGACAATTATGTCTACTTTGCACTAAAAAAAAAACCAAGACAGGGGTATGTGCTCTTGTTTGATGGCTTATTATTGGCACTGAAAGGACTGATAACTGGAAAAGCATAACTTCTTATCATCACAATGCTCTTTGCCAGTCACCAGCTGTCACCCTAATCAACCAGAGGGTTGTTTAGAAAGAATTGGAGGGAGGGGAGTAAACTAATTGGAGTAAAAACAGTACATAAGAACAAGTAACAGCAAACTAATTGGAGTAAAAACAGTACATAAGAACAAGTAACAGCAAGAACAATATTCGCACTGCCAGAATGAGACCCAATTTAACTCAGCATGTAAATAATTCTATTTTATTTATTTATGTATTTATTTACAGTATTTCTACCCCACCCTTCTCAACACCCCCCCCCCGGGGGGGGGGGGGACTCAGAGCGGCTTACAAGGCAATTAGATGCCGAAAACAACAAATAATACAAAAACTATTAATACGAATAGAGTTAAAAACAGTAACAATTAAACAAGCTATCAACAATCGATTTAAATTTTAAAAATCCATCCTAAATCCACCAATCAATAAGCGATAAGCCATGTTCTCAATTCTAGAGTTGATTAATACTAAATGCACTCAATAAATATATGGCAGTTATGTGCCATGGTGACAGTCCAAACAAACCTCATCATGTTGTCACCATTTCAGTCTTACTATACAGAATGTGCATGGCACAAGAGTAGTTACAAGATATGTATGAAAGATTTTCGAAGGAAGATGATGATTTTTGGAATGTATGTTGTTATATAATGGTATTTATGGCATATAAGCATCAAAAGTGCATATCATCAGTATAAGAATGATCAACTGAATATTATCTCCTGTTGTTCACTGTGTCTCTGAAGAAATCAATGTCATATCGTTGGTAGAACCCAATGAATGGCTGTGAAGATGGAAGATTTTTCACAAAGTGTACTTGTAGCCTTCCAGGTATTGCTGAACTGTGGTCCCCATCTTCTGTGAAGGATATTCCCCTTCAGGTATTGTGTAACTTGCTGGATGGTATCCAATTTTTGAAAATTGCAAATGTTTGGCAAAGAACCACAGGTGCAATTTAAGGAGAAATGTAGGATACTACACTTAGGCAGAAAAATGTAAATGTATAGATACAGGATGGGAGATGCCTTATATTCTTAATAGACAAGATGAATATGAGCCAACAATGTGATGTGACAGCTGAAAAAAGCCAATGAGATTTTGGGCTGCCTCAATAAAATATATAGTGTCTAGATCCAGGGAAGTAATGGTGCCCCTCTATTCTGCTTTGGTCAGATCTTACCTGGAATACTGTGTCCAATTCTGGGCACCACAAATCAATACAGATATTTGAAGTGATTTATCTAGGACTGCTGATAGGAGGATCCATGCTTGGTGAGCGTATGCTAAACCAAAGGAGCCAGGACAGAGAAACCAACTCACTTGGTTGGAGACAAGCCATAGAGTTGTATTACGATTCAGCCAAAAAAGATGCAAGTACAAGCAATTTGCTTCAAAATGTACCATCAGAAAAATGCAAGACATGTTATACAGTTCTGACAGCCATTCAAATCTCCCGCTTCCTCCCCGATTGGCTGAAATGAAGCCTGGTTTGAATCCATGCTGAGATTAGCTAAAAGCTCTGATGAGGGTGAAGGACCAATCTACGGAGAAGTCCCCTGGGAAGGCGCAATATGGGGAGTTCCACACTAGACAAGGATAGGGAGAAGGTTGAGAGGAGATATGATCACCATATTTAAATATTTGAAAGGATGTCATAAGGAAGAGGAAGCAGGCTTGTTTTCTGCAGCTCTGGAAACTAAGACTCAGATCAATAGATTCAGGTTACAGGAAAGGAGATTCCACCAGAACATTAGGAAGGACTTTCTGACCATTAGAGCTGTTCAATGGTGGAACTCACTGCCTTGGACTCTGGTGGAAGATCCTTCTTTGGTCGCTATTAAACAAAGGCTGGATGGCCAACTGTCAGAGATGCTTTGTGTTTTTCTTGCATGGCAGGGAGTTGGACTTGATGGCTCATCTTTGATTCCATGATTTTAAGTAGGAAAAAAGAGGTTATGTCCACAAAGAAAAAAACAAGCTTTCCTTTTATTAATAATTATATTATATTGAGAAGCTTTTCTGGTTTAAGGTCTCAATATGAGGCTTATTGCTTGATGATTATTTAGTGAAAGGAACTGGTCATAAAAGAAAGCTTGTTGATCTAAGATATTATCTGGGATAAAGAGGTTATAAAAGATTATTTGGGGTGAGAACCTACTGATTGAATGATTGGTAGTGAGTGATAACAAAAAGGAAAGGGGAGAATGCAATTACTTTTGTGAATGGGTTGGATACACAACTGATGTTATAACTGATTGATTGATGTTTTAATGGGAAACTGAAGGAGGTAGCCTGACTAATATAATAATAATAATAATAATAATAATAATAATAAACAACTTTATTTAATACCCTGCCACCATCTCCCCATCGGGGACTCAGGGAGGCTTACATGAGGCCAAGCCCAACAACATATTACAATAGAATAAAAACTAAAACACAATAACAACACAATGAAATACATACAACATATGAATACAAAAACAATATAAAATACAAAGCAAAATAATACACAGTAAAATAACAATTAGTGGGTCGCAAGTGTGAGAAAAAAATACTAAAATACTAAAAATTTGACAGAAGTATATATAGGTAAGAAGCGAAATGGTTGAGTTAGGGAAGGAATAATTCTAATGGTTGAAGATTGCTAATAAAGATTATTAATGTTTTTAATAAATATAGTACAACTCCCATATCTATGGGATTGGTAGCCATGGTCTCATTAATCCACTTCCAACAAAATATGGTCTCCTCAGGCCTTTTCTAGGTCCTCTGGCACAATATTTGTGGGCGGAAAGTTCTACATTTCAGCAGGGTTCTCTATTATTTCAGGTTTCATATATCCAAATGAAGACAGGAAACATATTTCCTGTGGTTACAGGGTTCATATCCATAAATATAAATGCTAGATATACTTTCTGTACAGAATGTGTGTGTGTGTGGATTTGCATGATTAATAAGTGTATTTTATAGAAAGCTTTATAGAAAGAAGGTTGATGATTAACGTATGAGAAAAACATTGAAGGGTTTTTTTTTAAGATTAACGTAGGTTAATCTTCACTTCTGAATAAAAACATAAAAGTCACTTTTATCTCTCTCTTTTGCTTTCTCTTCTTTTGGTATCTTTCTTCTTTTCATGTATTCATCTCCCTGTTTTTTCTTCTTATTTTTTATGTTATTATCAAATTCTTTTATATACTTTGAAATCTTTAACAAAAAGTACTTGGGAAATTAAGAAAAAAAACTGAATCCTCTTTGTGACTTAAGTACTTATATAAATATCACACTAAGAGGTGCAGTGCTTTTCCTAAAGTTATGTAAAAGCAGCTGGATGGTGCCCAAAAGCAGCTCCTTTCCTCAAAACAAATAGCATATTATTGATTGTGGGATGTCTGTTGAGAGGATTCCATCATCCGGCTGACAGACCTCATGTTTCTAGACATATCCCCTCCCTAACTTACTATGTAGCATAGTTGCATAGTGGGTGCTTCCCTTCACCTGCTATTGGCAAGGCTCTCCTTTCCAGGCTCCTCTGTGTTTTACGCGCCATGTCTGGGGGGTGGCACAGTTGCCATCAATCTGATTGAACCACAATTTGATTGGCTGGAAAGAGCAGTCCTGAGGAAAGACCTCTTCCCTTTGGCCCACCAGTCAGGTATTTATTCCGCCCGGGCTGTTCCTCTAGCTCAGTGTTTCTCAACCTGGGGGTCAGGACCCCTGGGGGGGGGGTCATGAGGGAGTGTCAGAGGGGTCGCCAAACGCCACCAGAAAACACAGTATTTTCCATTGGTCATGGGGGTTCTGTGTGGGGAAGTTTGGTCCAATTCTATTGTTGATAGGGTTCAGAATGCTCTTTGATGTAGGTGTACTATAAATCCCACAACTACAACTCCCAAACTCAAGGTCAATGTGCACCAAACCCTTCCAGTATTTTCTGTTGGTCATGGGAGTTTTGTGTGCCAAGATTGGTTCAATTCCTTCATTGGTGAAGTACAGAATGCTCTTTGATTGTAGGTGAACTATAAATCCCGGCAACTACAACTCCCAAATGACAAAATTAATCCCCACCACCAACTCCACCAGTATTCAAATTTGGGCATATTGGGTGTTTGTGGCAAATTTAGTCCAGTGAATGAAATACATTCTGCATATCAGATATTTACATTATGATTCATAACAGTTCTGGTTGGGGGTCACCACAACATGAGGAACTGTAATAAGGGGTCATGGCATTAGGATGGTTGAGAACCACTGCTCTAGCTCAATTGCCTTCAAGCTCCCCCCTCCGCTTTCACTCTCAAGGTGTGGGGCACGCTGCTTAGAGAGCCTGGCTAGTGCTGGATGGGTGCTGCTCAATACCCCCTATTGTTGGGTCACTGTCCCAAAGGGGTGAGGCAGTTGGTTCAGCGGGCATTTGCCTCACTTTTTCAGTGTTATTGACTCAGCAGGTGGGCTGGCTGATGCAAGGATCCAGGAACCACATTTGACTGCTAGTACCATTTCAACTGTGACCAATAAAAAACAAATTGTGGCCTTTCTATGTCCAGTGTGTGTTCTTTGGGATAGGAGAGATTTGTCGCCCTGCACGCACAACTGCTATAACTAGGCTAATGGAGCTTTACACTCTATCAGTGTCAAACAGGATTTTGACTAGAGCTGTATTATCCCTTGTTGGCGCAGTGGGTTAAACCGCTGAGCTGCTGAAGTTCCTTACCAAAAGGTCACAGATTTGAATCCTGGGAGTGGTGTGAGCTCCCGCTGTAAGGCCCAGCTTCTGCCACCTCAGCAGTTTGAAAACATGCAAATGTGAGTAGATCAATAGATACCGCTCCAGTGGGAAGGTAATGGCGCTCCACGCAGTCATGCCGGCCACATGACCTGGGAGGTGTATACAGACAGCGCAGGCTCCTTGGCTTAGAAATGGAGATGAGCACTACACCCCAGAGTCAGACTCAACTAGACTTAATGTCAAGGGGAAGTCTTTACCTATTTCATCTCTAAACAATTGTTCAGTGCTATTCCCAGTTCCTTCATATGAATATACATCCTCAGATATGTGGCAAGAAACTGAAGGAGAGAATGCAGTCTTAGCATGTTCTCACACCTTTTCTCTTATTCTTACACTTGTGATATTTATGTTGTACTTAATGTTTAACAAGAGCGAACCTTTAGTTCAGATCTACCTAGAAATCTTAAGCTGTTGTTTTGAAACTGCCCCCTCCCTATGCCATTATCTGAGTTTGCTCATCTCTTAGTAGTAGTGAGGGATATGCCTCCACACTCAGAGATACTGTCTTTCTCAAATGTTATCAAGCCATGAAATCATACCTCATTTTAACTTTCTCTGTTAATTATTTCATGTCTCACCATCCTCTTGATATCAATGACATTATAGAAACTAAGCCAATTATTAAGCTAGAAGTCTCAGATAAGTAAGAGAGAGAAGGACTGTTTTTGGAGTGAAGATTTTAGTGTCTTTCCTAAAAGAAATACGTTTCCAGATGAGATAAGAACCGACTCTGTCAAAGTGACTTGTGCTTCAATGTTGGCAAACAGCTTTGTGAGTGAAGGAGGCACTATCAGGAAAAACCATATCGCTTTTTAAAATGTTATCAGTTCCTGATACAAATATCACTTGTGATCTAGAAAAGAAAGACTGTTTTTATCTGTTTATTACTTGCATTGGACATTTCCTTCAAGTTTAGACAGTTAAGCAGCCAGTTTTCACTGCTCTGTATGTAGATGTTCCTAGTAGAAAGAGGGGAAAGAGATATTGAAAAGGTTAATAACTGTTATCACATTTAGTGAAAGGGAATACAGTTTAGTAGAATATTTTAAAATCCATGCTTAGATAAAATAAATCTTTGCTTTAGGCTAATAACATACTGTAGATCCACAGATCAGATGTCATGAATCATTGGCGTCTCCTTGTCGTGGGGGAGAGGCTTGCCTACCCTAATGAAGTTGTGAACTATGCTGGCGGTGGCATAATAGCCACCGGTAGGGCCTCCCCTGCCAGACAGGTCACAACTGAAGGGTCTGACAAAGAGCATCAATGGGCAGGATGAGCTCTCTAGGCTATTGGCAACCATCCTAGGAGAAGGAAAACTCTAATTTCAAACCAGGGCAGATGGTGCTCGTCTAACCCTGTAAGGTCAACCATCTAGAGAAGGAAACTCAAATCAAACCTATGATCTGAGGACCTTGCTGCCACCGTCGGAGCTTGCTAGGGTCTGGCAGATGAACCTTTGGTTTAAAGGGTGAGGCCAGTTCTGTGCATGCTGCGCTCCACCAGAAAAATCCATTGCACAGGCTTGAAGGACACGTCCAATCTCTGAAAAAGCATCAACGCGCTTGGGATGAGTCCTTCCTAAGTATCTTCATTCATGAAGTAATGCCAGAGAGAGAGAGAGAGAGAGAGAGAGAGAGAGAGAGAGAGAGAGAGAGAGAGTGTGGAAACAGTCCATGCTATGAGTTCTCTTCTGCTGATTGGAGCAGTTTATTCCCAGAATAGATGTGTCTGGTGCATGTCATGTGTATTGAGCATTCCACTCTGAGCAACACTATTTGGATTCACCTTAGAGAATCTGGTTAGGTGTGCATCCCAGAAAGGGATCTGACTTACTGTATCAAATGGGAGCGCCAGCTTGTTGAATTTTCTCAAGTACATTCCAAACACATTCTTCAGGCAACTAAAGAGCTGACTGTATATAGAGACATTACCAGATGCCCAGTGTAGAAGCAGAAGATGAAAAGTTGGTGGCCTTACAGAAACAAAGCAGTCTTAGCCCTGCTGGACTAGCTGAACAAACTGCCACGAACTGGAGATGGATTGGTATCTGCCTCCAGGACCAATTTGGAGTATTACTGCTCTGGCCTGACCACAGATTAAGTAGTCAGTGTAGATGAGCTTTATGACTAAGATTTGGAAGGGCAACTATGAAGGAAATAGTTATGATTTATTTATTTACAGTATTTATATTCCGCCCTTCTCACCCCGCAGGGGACTCAGGGCAGATTACAATGCACATATACATGGCAAACATTCAATGCCAGATAGACATACAACATATATAGACAGATGCAGAGACAATTTTTAACATTCCAGCTGTGCCCAGGCCTTTTCCGCCTTCATGAGGGTAAGCTGGATTCCGGCTCGATTTTAGCCACAGGGGGAGCTGCCACTTCACTGTCCATTGTGACACTGAGTCCTTTGATAGAGTACTTCCTCATTCTTCTGCATGCTGCTGGAAGGTATTTATGGCGTTATAAATTAGTTAAATTAGCCTCCCCGCATAAGCGGTACCTACATTTCCTATTTGACAGATGCAACAGTGTTTTGAGCTGCATAGTTTGACAGCAAGTTAGATGAATGACCGGAAGCTCACTCCGACCTGGGCTGGCTTTGAACTTATAACCTCTTGGTCAGTAGTGATTTGATCCAACTAGCTCTCAGCTAACTGTATCACAACCCTCAAGCATAAATATGTATGATTGAATACCAAACTCAGGATCGCCCATTTCATAATATTTCCAATGTATATGCATGAATATGAAAACTGAACTATTAATAAAACTGAAAGGAGGAAAAACAATTCATTTGAAGAATGGTGTCAGAGAACATGTATTCTACCCAAAAGACAACTTAATGAGTCCAAGAAGAAATCTAGTCTAATCTATTACTATAAGCCAAGATGACAAAACTATGACTATTAACTCATGATAGTATTATAGTGCTTGGCAAAGTGGAAGGCAGTAGGAAAGAAAAAAAGACCACATTACATGTGGAATGATTCAGTCAATAAAATTACGGCCCTAAGCTTACAAAAACTGATCTAGGCTGTTGATAATTGCTTTCCTATTCAGAGGGTCCCCATAATTCAAAGTAATCTTAATGGCACATAGCCACAACAACAAGATTGAGAGATAATGTTGATACTCTTACTGAAGTTATATATATTTTTTTTTCAAGAGCCACTTTGCATCTATAGCATCAGATCCATTTTTAAGAATGCATTAACTGAAGTAGACTTCAGAGGGATATTAATAGTTTTGATGAATGATAGAGATATAGTTTCACTGCAATCAGGCACAGCTGCATCGCCCTATTTTTGTTAGGATAATTCAGCCAAATTGAAACTTGACAACCAGTAATTACGCGGAATGACTGTTCCTTTTTTTCAGAATCAGCTTGGTTTTTGCTACCATACCTACATATAAAATATGTTAACATTTTTAAAAACCTACCATGTTATTTTAATTGGTATGAGACATGAAATGGTGCGATGGTATCAGCTAAACATGATCTATTTTTATTCCTTTGAGTGACACAGAATTTATATAATTGTGTTTCTGTAATGATATATGCATCTTTCATAGTATATAGTCACTGCAGTTGCAAAGAACATCTTATGAGGATCTGATCTAGAAATGATGTTTCTACTGCTTGGTAAATAAAATCAACAGATAGAATAAATTATTCAATTATTCTTCTCTGAATTCACAGCTGCTGGATTTGATAATTGAAAAACAGGAAATACATAGTAAAAATACATACATTCAGACTCTAGTATTGTGTACTCTTGACAAAGAGAAACCAATAAGTTTATTTGAATTCAAAAACATTATGCAAAATAAGCCATCATAACCAATGAAGACATCTGCCCTTGCGCTTTGCTACTCTGCTACTGAGTACACACGCCCACTGTGGAACACATCTCATCATGCTAAAACAGTGGATGTGACACTTAATTAGACATGTTGCACTATCACAGGATGTCTACGTCCCTCACCACTGGAGAAATTATACTGTTTGGCCGGTATTGCACCACCTGATATCTGGACATTTCCAGCCCATCCTCTGTTCAGATATCAGCCAGCACGCCAACACCTAAAATCAAGAAATAGCTTTCTAAGATCTACAGAGACACTTGCAGAAATACCTCAGCAAGCAAGGGTCCAAAAGTGGCAGGCTAAAACCCGGCACCTCAATCCATGGCTATTACCAGATGAGAACTCCCCCCCCCCCCCAGAAGACTGGGCGACTTGGAAGGTGCTGAACAGACCATGCTCTGGCACCACAAGATGCAGAGCCAATCTTCAGAAATGGAACCACAAAGCGGAGTCCATGACATGCGAGTGTGGAGAAGAGCAAACTACAGGCCACTTACTACAATGCAACCTGAGCCCTGCCACATGCACAATGGAGGACCTTCTCACAGCGACACCAGGGGCACTCCCAAGTGGCCAGCTCCTGATCAAAGGACATTTAGTGTAATGTCAATTTTTAAAACTTTCTTTGTATTTTTAAATACATTATAAATACACTCTCAATTCATTTTGACATGATAAATAAATAGCCAGCAGCTTGGCACTTTACAAATGTGATGGATGGGTTTCAATTCCCATGATCCCCAATCAGTGCATCCATGCTGACTGAGAATAACTGGAGTTGTGAAACACATATAGATGGACCTAGGTTGGGGAAATCTGGTCTAGTTTTTAAAAAAAAGTCTAATCATCAGCATCATCATTTTTATTTGTTACCTGCATCTCTTCATGGCTCAAGGCAGGATATAATCTGGCTAGAACAAATTGATAAAATGTTGTTTATTCATTCAGTCACTTCCGACTCTTCGTGACCTTATCGACCATCCCACGCCAGAGCTCCCTGTTGGCCGTTGCCACCCCCAGTTCCTTCAGAGTCAAGCAAGTCACTTCAAGGATACCATCCATCCATCTTGCCCTTGGTCAGTCCCTCTTCCTTTTTCCTTCCATTTTCCCCAGCATCATAGTCTTCTCTAAGCTTTCCTTTCTTCTCATGATGTGGCCAAAGTACTTCATCTTTGCATCTAATATCCTTCCCTCCAGTGAGCAGTTGGGCTTTA
The DNA here is from genome assembly GCA_030556195.1 of Anolis apletophallus. NCBI lineage: Eukaryota > Metazoa > Chordata > Lepidosauria > Squamata > Anolidae > Anolis > Anolis apletophallus. The sequence continues at coordinate 89,251,118 of JARBWK010000005.1, read as the reverse complement.
TTTCTTGAAGTATGGACTGGTTGGATCTGCTTGCGGTCCAAGGCACTCCCAGAATTTTCCTCCAGCACCACAGTTTAAAAGTGTCTATCTTCCTTCTTGATAAAATATAATGCTATTAGAATGCATATTATTATTACTATTGTCATCATCATCATCATTACTATTTATTACCCGCCTCTTCTTGTGGACCAGAGAGATAAAACAAAATACTGTTAATATACAAATAACAAAATGTAGACAATTTAAATACAGGTTCAAATTCTTTAATAAAATGGAATTTAAAATTCACAAGTTAAAATTTACTGGGTAGGGCTGCCAGAAGAAATAAGTCTTCAGCTGAGTTTTGAATTCTGACAGCTGATTAGCTGGCGAATCTCTTCCGGCAGCTCATTCCATAGTCTTGGAATGACCTGCCTTTATTATATGTATATTAAAATACACACAACAAAGGTTGGAACTAATGCTAATAAAATGTAGGTTAAAATTCACAGTTTAAAATTGACTGGGTAGGTACTTAATTCTCTCACCAATGAATTATCCAGGGATACAAACAATGTACTTGGGCCTTCTTTTCTTAGAATGAGATGCCTAGAAGCTTGTGACATGTTTTGTGCCAGCTGATTTATTCACACATAAGTACAAGTTGAGTCACTTCCTCCCGTATAATCTGTCCCAGATACTCAGACCCTTTGGGGGACATTTAGTCTTGTCTGCCAGGACTAGGTTGGGATCTGTCACCCAGAGGACCTTTTCTTCAGCTGCCCCTAGAGTGTGGAACGAGCTGTTGGAAGAGACTCGACAGCTTAATACGCCGCCTGAATTTAAAACAGCATCACAGACCAGTCTCTTTTGACAAGCCTAACCAGAATATGTCTAAAGTATGGTTTTTAGATTATGAATGTTACTTTTTATATTAATAAATATTGGTCTTATGTGCTTTTTTAAATGGGTGCTATATGTTTCTATTTGATGTTTTGTGTGATATGTTAACCTGTTGTTGTATCCCTGGGAAAAGCTGGGTAAGAAATAAAAAGGAGAAGGAGGTGCACACTGTTACTGTAAGTTGTAGCAGGACCGTGTGTGTGCGTGAAAGAAAAACTTTATGATGGTAATTATTTTGTGCAGCTGGTAATGTAGGTCAGCCAGCATGTTTGTACCACACCCGGTGGGGTATAACTGTATGGGTTTTAGAATGCAGTTCAGCTTTTGCTCTGAGGAGCTCTATGCTCAAAGACTTTGTTCTGGGAAGCAGTTTGGAGAAGATACTCTGAAGGAGGCTATGGTGGATTAGCTATTTACTAGGCATGGTTTAGAACCCAAAAATAGGGAATCAAAAATCTAATTGGGGAGGGGGGGATTTTTTTTGGATTAGTAATAGAAAGACTTACAAAAAAAATTCCAAAAATTTCTAAAATGTAACGTAATTACTAACGAAATTCGTTAGTAGTTCGTATGCCAGCGGATGCACATTCCTGATGGTTTTGGCCTACAACTCCCAGAAATCCTAACAGCTGGTAAATTGGCTGGGATTTCTGGGAGTTGTAGGCCAAAACTGGGATAAATCACACTGAATTCTAGATGGGACTCTCCAAATAGGAAGGAGGGAGGGAGGGAAGGAGGGAGGGAGGGGGTATTCTATTCTTGGAAGCAGCAAAAAAGGAGGAGGAGCCCCCCCCCTCGCTCCTTGCTGCCTCTCTCTCACCCAGATCCTGAGGGAGCGAGGGCCCAAGTTTGTCCAGGCTGAGAGGAAAAGGAAGAGGCCTGAGGCTGTGAGGAATGGTGGGAGTTGAAGTCCAAAACACCTGGAGGGCTGAAGTTGGCCCGTCATGAAGCCTCTTCAAGGCTTTAGATCCTGGCAGGCAGAAGGGGCAGGAAGGGCCCGTCCACTCCTCCTCCCCTGCCAGGATCTAAAGCGCATCAAGGCTTGGCACGCTTTAGATCCTGTGAGAAACCAACCTAATGTATAATAGAATGAATGCTAACTTATAGAGTAAGTGCCTAAATATTATAAGTAATCCAACTGGTCATATACCTACATTCCATGCACATGCAATAATACAGCAGTAATAACAATGGGTATAAGAAGAGGTAAAATTCAAACCGAAGTATTCTGACTCTGGTCCCTCCTCAAGCGGTGCAAACGGGCTCTTCTCTATGAGCCCGGGATTCTGCAGCAAATCCTCCCCAAAGAATATGTATGTGCACGCAGGCAGCGAACGCTGCGCCCGGGCTTTCCCGGGAGAGGCTGCCTCCGGGCTCATAGAGAAGAGCCGTTTGCAGTTTGCACCGCTTGAGGAGGGACCAGAGTCAGAATACTTCGGTTTGAATTTTACCTCTTCTTATATCCATTGTTATTACTGCTGTATTATTGCATGTGCATGGAATGTAGGTATATGACCAGTTGGATTACTTATAATATTAGGCACTTACTCTATAAGTTAGCATTCATTCTATTATACATTAGGTTGGTTTCTCACGTGTTGTGTGCAACTACCCCAATACTCTTTGATGCTTTAGATCCTGGCAGGCAGGAGGGGCAGGGAAGCCTGGAAAAATGTAAACAGAGAGGTTTACTCATGAGTAAATCTGCAAAGGAGGGCACTTCATCCAAAGTGCCCTCCTTGCGGATTTACTCATGAGTAAACCTCTCTGTTTACTTCCTTTGCAGATTTACTTCTGAGTAAACCTCTCTGTTTACATTTTTCCAGGCTTCCAGCCGAAAGAAGGAGCGAGTTTAGGGCTTGCCTTGCCATAATACTTATTGGCAAGGGAGGCGGGAGGGTGGTGAGAGAGAAGGAGGGTGCCCCCTTACGACCTAATTACGATACTTAAGAAAATCCTGGCCCCGAAGTTCTATAAAGAAAGTCCACTTCCTGGTTGGCGTTTCAGATGCGGAAATACTCAAAAGTAGCATTTCTTACGAATCCCTTCCGATTCTTTTAATTTTCATAACTTTTTTCTCATGCCTACTATTTACTCAAGGTTTATGTTTTGCTCTCTCATGTGATTGAAGATGAAGATGCCTTATGCTATGTTTCTTACAAGGACTATGTGAGTTTGTTGCACTGTTTGGTTTTTGTATGCAGCACTGCAAGTTTATGTTTCATCTCTGTTAATAAGAGCAAAAAAGATTTTTCTGTTCATTTTTCCTCTTGTCTGTGAGTCTTGTGCATTTGGACCTGGGACGTTGGCTAGAATCCGCTTGCTGCGCAACACACACAGCATTGGAACATCTGCAAATGCGCCAAAGTCAACTGATCTTTGGCTTTTGAAATGTTTGGCTTTTGAAATGCTGAGCTAGGAGGAAAACATGTATGAAGCATTAAAATTCTTGCAAATGTCCCCAAAGTCGATTGATCTTTGGTTTTTTTTAAATGTTAGACTAGAATTCTCATCAATCGTAAACAGCATAGCCAATAGTTAAGGATGATAGTAGCTGCATTCAGCAGCATATCCAGTTCAAAACCTCATTACAATACGTACTGAAATTGGGAGGAAGTTATGTAGTTTGTGTGTTTGATATTCGTGTAGTTCTGCATGCTGAAACACCCTAGTATCTTATAAGACATTGCTTTCAGATGTCTTGATTCAGATGAGTGATTCAGTTGTGTAAGTGGTGTGACATGTGAACCTATAACACAGTTATCTTCTTGGCAACAATATCTACAATAACTGATATTTTTCTCAAAATACATTAATTAATGGAAGTAGAGCAGCAGGTGAAGTTTTTAAATCTTTAGCTTGCACATTGCTTCCCAAACTTTGATTCTCAAGGTGTTTTGGATTTCTGCTCCCAGAAGGTCCAGCCAAGTCAGGAACCACCTGGAGGGTCATATTATATTTACATATACAGTACATATTATGGTGCCCCCGGTGGGACAGCGGGTTAAACCACTGCTACTGAACTTGCTGACCGATAGGTTAGCGGTTCGAATTCAGGGAGCGAAGTGAGCTCCCACTGTTAGTCCCAGCTTCTGCCAATCTAGCAGTTTGAAAACATGCAAATTTGAGTAGCTCAATAGGTACTGCTCTGGCGAGAAGGTAACAGTCATGCCAGCCACCTGACCTTGGAGGTGTCTACGGACAACGCCAGCTCTTCGGCTTAGAAATGGACATGAGCACCACCACCCAGAGTCAGACATGACTGGACTTAATGTCAGGGGAAATCCTTTAACTTTTCGTAATGCACATATATTTCCCATATACATAATTATCACATGCATCATGCCTGAACCAAGCTGATCCTGCCAGTTGTATCCAACCGCACATTATTATAAGTTTACATCCTTAAGCTCATGCTTACAGCTAAGGTCCCCAGTTCAATCTCTGGCATTTCCAGATAGATAAATCCTGTCTGAAACCTTGCAGAGGAATGGAATATTCATGTTGTTAATTACTGAGCTAGACGGATGGGTGGTTTCACTTGATGTAAGGCAGCTTCTTATGCTCAAGATACAGAATAGATCCTCCAGTAGAGAAAGTGGTGCAGCTGCCTCAAACAGCAGATTTTGATAGACATCAGAGAACTTGGCTTGATTTGTCATCCTAATGGTTACTCATTTAATTTATTATTATAGGGTTTTTTATTGTGAAGGGCAGAGAGAAACATTTCTGGAATTATTCATGTACCAAAATAATCTAGCTAGCTCTGGGCACTGCAGCTTTGAGTGGTTGGTAAGTAAGCAGCTAGATATGTTTTGATACTCAGGCAGTAAAGTACATCTATCGGGCTGATCTTTTTCCAAGCATTAACCCTTCAGTCACATCTCCACCTTTAGATAGAAAATGCAGCATGGGGAGAGGAAGGTTGCAAAGTTTTAATGTTTATTTAATGTGCTGCCTAATTGTCTATTGACTGCCATAAAGATTTTATTTGTTGCCTTTTAAATTATGATGGAAGAATGCTACCATGATTGGAAACAAAATGGTGGCACGAATCTCTTGACATCTGATGATTTGTTGGATAGTTATTAAGCCTATAGGAGCCCCCGGTAGTGCAGAAGGTTAAACCACTGAGCTGCTGAGCTTGTTGATTGAAAGATTGGAGGTTTGTATCTGGGGAGCGGCATGAGCTTCCACTGTCAGCCCCAGCTTCTGCCAACCTAGCAGTTCAAAAACATGTAAATGTGAGTAGATCAATAGGTACCGCTCCGGCGGAAAGGTAATGGTGCTCCATGCAGTCATGCCGGCAACATGATCTTGCAGGTGTCTATGGACAACACCAGCTCTTTGGCTTAGAAATAAAGATGAACACCATGCCCCAGAGTTGGACACGAGTGGACTTAATGTCAGGGGAAAACCTTTACCTTTACCATTAACTCTATAGCTATTAGGCAGAACTAGAATAGATCTAAGGGGGTTTGTGTTCAACTCATTTCCTTTCACGTATTAGCAGTACAATAGTTTGGAGTGCCAGCATGTTATAATAGTTTGAGTCCTGGGCAAGGACATTGGGAGAACAGAGTTTAAATCCCATTGAAAAAGCCACTGGGTGACATATGCAAGTTGCACTGTTTCAGCCTGAGAGGAAGGTAATAGCAACCCCCCTCTGAATAAATCTTGCCAAGAAAACCTGTAATAAGGTTGCCATAAATTGTTGCCAACTTGAAGACACATTGGTAACAACAACAAAACCATAAGAACAATGGGTAAGCAAACTAACAACATGAACAATAAAACGGGCTTACTCTTTGCATCTTTTATAGTAGACTATCCTGCTGTTGCACTTAGCTGAAGAAATACAGTAAATAAAATTATATCTTTGAGAATTATAGTATGAGATTACTGTTGCTTCAACTGAGATAAGAATATTATCTGAAAATATTCTCCTTGAAGTACTGCTTGCATGAAAATCCTATTTAGGCTGATCTTGGGCTTGAAGAGTCCCATAACCAGTGGATTTGAAGAGGCGCAGGCTTAAATATACACATTTACGTATGGCTGAGTTTCTTGTCAAACACCACGTTGTTTGTTTTTCCAGCTGAATTGCAATGACACACAGACACCATCTACCACAGCATAATGCCAAGGGCTGTACTTGTCAAACACCTTTTCCCCCAGAACTAGAAGCTCTGAAATGGGCCCTCTGTTGATGTCTCAAGGTTTTAGCTATGCCGACGTCTTGTCAGATGAGCAGTCTTCAGCTGACAGCCACTCGGAGCTACAAATGAGCCCAGCATACATGTGACTCACAGCTGCAAAATGAAACACATACATATATGAATGAGAAAATGTGATGGAAGTATCTTTTCATGATCGATAAACATCAAAGAGGAAGTACATGGAAAATCGTCATCTCTTATACCACCAAGGAGACAATGAACTTGAGGCAAGGAGGAAAGGGCAGCAATCACTCTGTCACTAACAAGAAAAAAATGATAAAGGTCACGATTATTACTGTCAGGAAAAAATTAATTTATGGATCAAAAGAAGGATTTATGACATCTTGTTGCCACAATCAAATGCTAACTTTGGAAAAACCAAACATAGTTACTTACATTTAAAGGCAGTCCCCAAGTTACAAACAAGATAGGACTGTAGGTTCTTTCTTAAGTAGAATTTGTTTGTTAAGTCCAGCAAAAAATGCACTCTTTGTAATTTGTCCAAAATGGGTGCACATTATGGTTCCTGTGTGATTAGAATCCCTTTTTAAAAATGTCAAAGTTTCCAAGCACTGGAAAATAAAGGAAAATCAAAAAGATTAAGCTGTGATGCCGAATAGGAGAAGAGGAGCCGAGATCGGCTGCCACGTGGTCCTGTTATGGACAGGAATCTTTGATGGCTGGGCGCTTGCCGTTATGGGCACAAACCAAAGAAGCCGGATATGCCAAAGGAAACCCCTAAAAATGGAGCTTCACTCAAGTCTAATAACTACTAGAGCAGTGTTTCCCAACCAGTGTGCCGGGGCACATTAGTGTGCCGTGAGCGATCATCAGGTGTGCCGTGGGAAATTGGAACCTCCAGGAAGGGGGGGGGGTCTAGTGTGTTGAAGTATAAAAACCCTAAGAAACCTACCTCGATAAAGGCACAAAATTACAAACACCCCCCTCCCCACCCGTTGTCTACTTGGTCTCTCCCTCTCCATGCATTGGGAAGGCCCGCCTCCCTTTCCCCAAGTAGAGGCGGGCCTCCTGGGGTTCTGTGTGGGAAGTTTGGCCCAGTTCTATCATTGGTAGGGTTCAGAATGCTCTTTGATTGTAGGGGAACTATAAATCCCAGCAACTACCCAAATGTCAAGGTCTATTTCCCCTGAACTCCATCTGCGTTCATATTTGGGCATATTGAGAATTCATGCCAAGTTTGGTCCTGATCCAACATTGTTTGAGTCCACAGTGCTTTCTGGATATAGGTAAACTACAACTCCAAAACTCAAGGTCAATGCCCACCAAACTCTTATAGCATTTTCTCTTGGTTATGGGAGTTCTGTGTGGGAAGTTTGTGTCTTTCTGCCATTCCTGCCAGGATATCTATGTTGAGTTCATCGAAACAGGCCCAGGTTTCACACTGAGTGTATAAATACATTTTAAAAACATGTTAACTATATGTATTACTGTGTTAGAGTATCATTTTGTGTCATTTTGGTTGGTGGTGTGCCCCAGGATTTTGTAAATGTAAAAAAGTGTGCCGCGGCTCAAAAAAGGTTGAAAAACACTGTACTAGAGCACCAGAATGGTTTAATGGTTTGATCATTGGACTACTATTCTAGAGGCCTGGGTTCAATTTCCCACTCAGCCACAGAAACCCACTGGATGCCTCGGGGAAGTCATACTCTTTCAGCCTCAGAAGCAAGCAAAGGCACCCCCTCCCCGAGTAAACCTTGCCAAGAAAATAATTTCACATTAAGTTAATCATATTTTTAATATTAATTTTTATTGAAGTTCCAAAATATTAAAAACATTAAAAAAACATTAAACATCACAATACAAGCATACATACATTTCACTCCACATAGTTTCCATACTGACGTAGACCCACAAACAGACTGTACTTCCCACCCCTATCCCCCGTGATGTAAATTTCTCCATTCTGTTCTCATTAATTCCACTCTTTATCGAGATTCCTTTGTCTGATCAGGACACTGTTAAGGCAATTCTGTCCATGCGATATTGTCTCTTTTCAGATAGTCTATAATCACAGTCCAGTCGGTGTGTTTCATTTTTTTGTCCTCTGCCATTGATCTAGTGAGTCTGGTTGTAGTTTGAATTCAATCTCTAGTGCCTGTTGGATTTCTTTATGTATTTTTTTCCAATACTTACTTATTTTTCTACACCCCCACCACATGTGCATAAAAGTTCCTATCTCCTTTCTACATCTCCAGCACTTATTACTATAATTCTTACTATATTTTGCTATCTTGTCTGGCGTTAAGTACCATCTATAAAATATTTTCATGCCACTTTCTTTTAAATCGTATGCGTACGTATATTTTAGGTGGACATTCCAGAATCTTTCCCATCTTTGTAGTGATATTTCATGTCCTACATCCTGGGCCCACTTTATCATACATTTTTTTTACTGTTTCCTCCTCAGTTTCCCATTTCAGGATTCTCTTGTATAGTGAGGATATCCTCCCTCCTTTTTTCTCTACTACATCATCCCAAGTTAATCATAAATTGAAGGCACACAATAACAACAATGCAAGTAGGCTAAAATTGCTTTCATAGGTTATGAGTTGTACAAGCCCAACAGACAAACCTGCTCATCCCATTTTTACAAGGAAAAATAATGTATGTGGTAATCAAATATAAACAAAAGTCTATATTTCAGCAAAATATTGAGATACAATAATTCAGCTTATACTGTAGTAAAGAAAATGTACATTACATTTCAACTGGGCTATGGTCCTCAGCAAATTACTATATAAAGCTTATCTTTAAAGAGATTATAATAGGATTAAGATTCTTAGCTTTAAATAGAATCAAATCTTTCATAAAGGCTGTATATGTGTGTCATGATTCTTAAGCATGACAGCCTGAAGATAACTAACAAGGAACAGAATTCTTCATGATTATAGAGTAATCCACAGACAGCAAAAACTGCTTTACATTTGTAGTCAGTCATCAATTTGAGTGCCTTATGTATTATGAGTCTGACTCTTGTTTCTCCCATTCCATATTTCTATAATGTGTATTATACAGCTTTGGATTTTTCTTTAACCTCTGAGCATGTCAACGGCTGAATGTCTTTTTGGCTTGAGTCCAGGTGCATCATTAGCATAGCCACAGTGCTACTTGTAGTTGCCTTGTAATTGTACCACAGTAGCTGACTGAGTGCATTTCAAGCTGCACATTATTTTTTCTTCCATCTCTGCCAAATAAGTCAATGTCATCAACCATTCTTTCATATTAGTTTGTACTGAATTTGTCCATCTTTGCCCATATAATAGTCTTGCTGCTGTAGTCATATACTGAAGTGATTTTTCATGACTCTTTTCCAGCTGCATGTCCATCAGTCCCAGAAGAAAAAGATCCAGTTTTAATTGAATATTAATTTTTAAAATCTTCTACTTCAATGTCTGTACTTGAAACATTTAAAAAGTTTTTTTCGCGTGTTCACCTCATGATAAAATGCCCCTTTATATTTTTCATATCACCAACATATATTAGTTACTCATTTATATTGAAGCCCTTGGTGGCACAAAGGATTAAACTCTTGTGCCGACAGGGCTGCTGACTGTCAATTCAGCAGTTTGAATTCAGAAAGAGCAGGTTGAGCTCCCTCTGTTAGCTCCAGCTCCCCATGCGGGGACATGAGAGAAGCCTCTCACAAGGATAATATAACATCAAACATCCGGGCGTTCTGGGCAACATCCTTGCAGATGGCAAATTCTCTCACATCAGAAGTGACTTGCTGTTTCTTAAGTCACTCCTGACACAACTTCCCCTCATTTATATGTTATAATGTTATAGCCAACATTCTTAGCTCATTATACTGTATATAATTATATAAAATGTATATATTTTAACAATTTGTAAACAACTGCAATTCAAATTCTGATATATTCCATTCAAAACCATAGTTCTTTTTATCAATTTTAAATCTGTCTGCTGATTGGAAATAAGAAAAACACTGAAAACTGTATCCCTCAGCTAACTAACCGTTCACTTGCTACTTAGACAGATTTTTTGCATTAGAGCTCCAGGGTCTGTTTCCCATTCTTTCCTGATATGAAAGAACGGGGCTATCTGTAGGAACTGTCCATCTCCTGTGTCCTGAACCAATCTCACCCTTGCAACACCCATTGAAATGGCCATCACCATCAAGCACCTATTGCGTGCTTTGGACTAACTCCATTGTGCCAACCGGAGCCATACCATTAAGCCCACCATAAACCCATTGGTAATTGCCACACCACATTCCTTCCTGATTGTACCCCTCTCAGGAGTGGATCAGAAGAACAGACTGATACTTCAAATGCTTCAATGACAGTTTATAAAAATTTCCCACCACTACAAAGGATCAACTAATGATGGCATTGCATGGAGTCCTGAGCCACTCAGGACACGGATGCTAGCTGGACAGTTTCTGAACTAATCAGGAGCCTGCACAGGTTTCTTAAATAACTGTCAGAATGAAATAAAAATGCTCTGTATTTGCAACTGGGGTATGCCAGCACTTTGGAATGACATCTCTCTGGCCATTAAGAATAAACCTCTGATTGTGCCTTCAACCTGTCCATATCTCATTCAGCCTCTTGGAAAAGCTTGACACGCAGGGCCTCTAAACCCACGGTTCTTGTGGATGCTGAAATCGCATAACAGGCATATTTATTTTACATTCATGCTTCTAATATACTTTTTCTACAGCATACTGAGGTGTGTGTACATGTTTTCATTTACATTTATGGGAATATTTACCCATCTCCAGCCTCTCTCATCTATGCTGAATTCCGAGCAGGAGAGCAGTGAGTCATCTAAGTGTTCTCTAGGCATCCAATTAAGTAAAAGGCAAGGATACAGAGTTCTTTGAGGTGCTGATAAAAGAAACTAATATAAGAAACATGAGCTTGATCACCCTGAAGGGTCAGAAATACAAGGTATTTATGCTAATCCCGTTAATGCAATTACAGTTTTATTATTTCTAAATGAAAAAACTAATAAAAGCATTGTGATTCTAGTTGAGATCTTAACATGTACTGTATATTCAACTTAATTGGCAGGAATTCTTTTCAGGACATTTAAACATATTTGAAATACATCTCCATGGTTGATAAATGCATACCGTAATTAATGGCTGTTATGTAAATTAACAATGTAAAAGCATTTTTACAATCTTAGGTCAAGTTCTTAAATGGTATGCCCCCACTGCTGTATTTATGAACTAAAAATGAATACATATAGCATTTTACTACTCATATGTGGGTAAGTAATGGGTTTCTAATAACCATGTTTGGAAGTCAAGAAAAGCAATTTTTGGGGGTAAATATATTGCATTTCTTGTGAAAAACAGCCTAATATTGCTTTTCAAATCAAAAGGTAGGCATTTTGCTCAGCTAGACCTACAGTATATGAAAAAATTGTAGTTATTGTATTCAGAAACACTTAAGGAAACCTTAGTGTTGATGCATGTGTTATTATTTTTCCAAAGACTTTGAAAAATGAAATAAATCCATCCTTCATTAGTATACCAGTTATTTATTTATTTATTGAATTATTTATTTACTGTATTTCTAACCCGCCCTTCTCAACCCCCGAGGGGGGACTCAGGACGGCTTACAAGGCACAATTAGATGCCGACACAATTGGTGGACAGCTCAATGAAGATGTCAACCCAGTGCGCTGCAGCAGTGAAAAAAGCAAATTCTATGCTTGGCATGATCAGGAAGGGAATCGAAAATAGGTCGGCAAATGTTGTATTGCCTCTCTACAAATCAATGGTGAGGCCACATTTGGAGTACTGTGTACAATTCTGGTCACCGCACCTCAAGAAGGATATAACGGAACTGGAAAAGGTACAAAGAAGGGCAACAAGAATGATCCAAGGGATGGAGCAGCTCCCTTACGAAACCAGGTTGCAACGCCTTGGTCTTTTCAGCCTTGAAAGACGGCGTTTAAGAGGTGACTTGATCGAAGTGTATAAAATCATGCATGGGATAGAAAAGGTGAATAAAGAAAAACTATTTTCTTTGTCACAAAACACTAGGACTAGAGAGCACTCCCTGAAGCTCCAAGGTAGGAAAGTTAGGACTAATAAAGGGAAATATTTCTTCACCCAGAGGGTCATTGGGTTATGGAACTCACTTCCAGAGGAGGTTGTGACAGCTGTCAGCCTGGACAGCTTCAAGGCAGGATTAGACAGATTCATGGATACCAAGGGAATCAGTAGTTACTGAAAAGGACATCCAAGTGCCACCTCGGAGTTGGTTGAGGTAGGCAGGATTTCCCTGGGTACTGGTTGTGGGGGGTCGGGAGCAGGTCAGGGTTTTGCCCTCCCTTCTGCTCGAGATCCCCGTGTACAACTGGTGGGCCACTGTGTGATACAGAATGCTGGACTAGATGGGCTGAGGTCCGATTCAGCATGGCTCTTCTTATGTTCTTATGTTCAATACACAATATAAAAACACTAGTAAAGTAGGATTAAAACATCAGCATTACAACATTAGCTAACCAATTAATTTAAAATTCTATCAATACAATCCACATTCAATCAATCAATGGCGGAAGCCGTATTTCATGTCCGTCGTTAAAACAGTCCGTTCCAAATAAGAGTTTGAAAATACCATGCTGAGATTTAGAGCAAAGGAGCAAAAATAAGGTATGATCCAGATCTTGAAACTTTTTTTTCGGGTCAGGAGTGACTTGAGAAACTGCAAGTTGCTTCTGGTGTGAGAGAATTGGCCGTGTGCAAGGACATTGCTCGGGAGACGCCTGGATGTTTTGATGTTTTACCATCCTTGTGGGAGGCTTCTTTCATATCCCCGCATGAGGAGCTGGAGCTGACAGAGGGAGCTTAACTCGCTCTCCTCGGATTCAATCATCGGGGTTTAACCCATTGAGTCACCAAGGGCTCCCATCTTGAAACTAAAACTATTTTAAATCAGCCATGTTTTCAGAAATTTTACATCATTGGAAGTGAGAATATCTTTTTAATGATTCACATTAGGAACAAAGAAAATATAAGAAATTAAAATACCATAGAAGTTTAAGAATACAGGACAAAAGACAGAGAGAGAGAGAGAGAGAGAGAGAGAGAGAGAGAGAGAGAAGGAGGGAATAACTTTAAACATTGCTTTAAATAGTACATGTGCATGCCTCTCTCACCAAATTATCTACATAATCACCTCTTTTAATATTCTTTCAAATCATCAAAACCATGTGTTGCAGAATCATTTGTTTCTGCAAAAGACTTATCAATGATTTCCAATATTTAAGAAACGTCTCCCTATATCATCATGATTTCCAAACCTTGTTAGTTATTCCACCTTAGCACTTGTTTACAGACTGAAAGGGTTGTAGTTAACATTTTGAAAGGTTTACTCAGATGTTGACAGTGTAGGGTTGCATCCAGATATCCACACATGCGCTTGGAAGTAAGCCCTGATGTTTCTATTCTAATGTAACCTACTAATTAAAAAGAAGTGTGTGGGCTGAAGAAACCTCGTTCCACGAAGTAGCCAAGCAACGCTGAGATCCAGTAGTTTGGGACAGAGGATTTGTGATAAAATTGCTCTGACACTAGAAATGCACAGAAAACAACAAAAAGGACACACATCCCTAATCATAGTTTGGGGGAAAAAAGTTTCTCTGCTCATACTCTCAGCATTTATCAAGAGGCCTGAAAAAGTAACTTTGTCAAATGTTGCCCCCACTGCTGAGACCACTTTCTTAGAGACTGGTCCTCCCACTGTTTTTCAATTGAACATTTTCACGCTGGTAAAGAGAAGTTACCCCTGTTGTGTTCTATCTTTACAAAATGAAAGAAAATTACAGGAGGAGGAAAATAGGAGGAGACTTAGAGCTGGTGAAGAGGACCAAATGTTTCTTGACGCGAGACTCCTGGCGTTACTGGTCAAGTGTCATTGTAAAGCAGTTTTGTCTTTTCTTTATTCATTTTTTCCTGGAAAGATAAGAGGAGAGAAGGATGCAACAGGAAGGCACAAATGGAAGATGACACCCACCAAATGTCATGAGTGAGGTGGGCAATCGCAGCATAAAAGGCTCATCCAAAAATAATGGTTGTCTATGAAACCGCATGAAGGAAACACTGTGATTTCACATTAAAACCTAATAGGATTCCATATTAAAACCTCATCAGAGCAGAATTTCTCCCTGCCTCACCAGTTTCATGCTGATTCCCTCTGCTGTGATATCCAGCAGCTGACAAGTAGGAGATTGAGCCTTACCTGTTACCTGTAAGAATACATTACCTGAGGACTTCTTTTTAATTTGTAGGCGAATTCAATGAAGGAAATAAGTAATTCAAACTTCATCCTACATAAATAAAAACTTATCACTGGAGCAATGCAGAGATAGTTGTTACTAGGCTTGCACATTTCTTCTGAACTAAACAGTTAAGAGTCAATGAACCATTTCACAATAAAAGTATCAAATCAATATATTGTCAAGGGCCATAATTTCTTCTGAACCTCAATCCATTTCTGCTGGCCAAATTTCGGGAGATCCCCGAATCCGTTTTTGTGTGCTGCCCGAAAATAGGCGGGTAGCCAAATAGTTGTTTTCGGTCCTCGGCCGAAAAATGTGGCTAGATCTGGCTCATTGGCGGCAATGTCATTTTTAGGGCTATTGGGATGAAAATGAGAACACTTGGAGGACACATCTACCACTGTTAGCACACAAGTTTCATAACATTTGGGTCATCCCTGATTTTTAGGAATTTCTTTTCTTTTTAGAAACAACATTCTTTAAAAAATTCCTTCCTGACAAATGTCAAAGATGCCACCCAAATATTTTAAAAGAAAAGCACACCAAGAGCAGAAAGATACTCTTTCTTTCTCCCAAGTTCCCAAACTTGCGCATGCTCGCCCACCCCCACCCCACACTTTCCCAACTCCCATTCCCACTAAATAAAAATAATCCAGAAAATAAAAGGAAAACCAAAAAGATTCAATGTTAGAGAGATGCCAAGCCAAGCCAAAAAATAAAGCTGAGAGCACGTGGCAGGGCAAGCACTTCTTCAGAGCCAGGATGCAACTGAGAGCAATGGAGGTGCTCACCCCATTAAATAGACACAGCTTGCGTGAGACGTGTCACAGTGTTCTTCTATTTTGATTGGCCCAACAGGCAAGGCTCACTTTTTTTGCTCCACAATTGCTAGAGGGGAAAAAATCTTTGATATATTTGTCCAGGGCGACATCAGGGAGAAGGGATGTGTGAGGCATGACTGATTGGTGGGTGGCAAGTATCACCACTTAACTTTTTTTTTCCAGTGCGACTTGCTGGGGTTTATGTGTATGCAGGGCCGTAGCCAGGATTTTGTTTCCGGGGGGCTGAGTTTGGTTCGGGGGTGGGCTGAGACTGGGTGGAAAAGGATCTACCCTAGCAAACCTTTTGTATTGTTATCCCAATAACCCCTGAATGTGGGATATAATGAGCATGGTGATCAGATCATGATATAAATGCACATAACAGTTTAAATAATGTACCAGTAAGGCCTTCTCGCGGACCACCCTGAGAATTTTCGGGGGGGCAGCCTATGTGTATGTTTAGCATTAGTTGATCTCATTTATTATTTTATCAAAAAATAAAGAGCACCAGGGCTACCAGACTTCCCAGCCGAGCCAAGGCATGACATCAATGGTGAGGGCGTCAATAAGGCCAGAGGAAAGAGAAACCTGTAGAGAATGGTAAAGAAATGAGTGTGCGTGAGACGGGTGAGCCAAGTCAAGAGTGCTCTCGATCACGGATATTTAAGAACAAAGATCTGTTTGGGTGAGTTAGCATCTGCTTCTGGTCCGATTTCCCCATTTACTTTGTCCCTCACTTTGATATCTTTCTTCTCCAACTGTGTGATGTGTCACTTATTTTGGTGACCTTCATGCAGTGTTTGAGAAAAGGCCAGATGTCATAGGATCTAAAGTGTGATGGATGAGATTGTTTATGCCTTTATGAACGTTAGTCTTAAGCTGCACACATGCAAGTGCGAGCAGGCAAAGTTTTATCAAATATTTGGCTGTTCTATTTGAAGTTACTTGTCAAACTATCAGACCCAAAAATTTGTTTTTGAATAAAGTAGGAGGACTCAAGAACTGCGGAAAATTACAAACTGTTACTGCCAAACACTATACTGAGAGCTGCTCTCTTAGTGTGTATGCGCCTGTGGATTTTTGCATATACTGTATGTATCCATATGTATCTTTACATTTCCTTTTACACACACAGTCACATAGATAATTGGGTTGCTGGATTAATAGTGTGAGCCTTATGATCACTCCTTTTCTGAATATTATGTATATAAATTACCACCTTGGAAGCCAATCATCATCATCATCATCATCATTATTTATATCCCACTACCATCTCCCCGAAGGGACTTGGGGCAGTTTACAAGGCACTCCAGGGTGCACATATAATATACAACAGGTAAAAATGGTACAAAAGGAAGAGGGACCTAGAGAGCGTGTGGCGTTCAGATCCGAGCGGGGCAAATCGAACACGCCTTGATGCCTATCTAAGGGCATATGGTGCGGCAATAAAGGCTGCAAAGAAATCCTTTCTGGCAGCCAATATTGCGTCCGCAAAGAACCGTCCAGCAGAGCTGTTTCGAGTTGTCAGAGGCCTATTGCATCCCACCGTCCAGGATGGGAGCCCTGACAACTCGGCAGCACGCTGTGAAGCATTTGCAAAGTTCTTTGCGGATAAAGTTCGCTTTGATCCGTTCTGGCCTGGACACCATGTTAATGGCAGTCTCTGAGGATGTAGCTGGAGCACCTGCTTGTCCGATTTTGATGGATCAAAATCGGGGGTTCCAGAAAAAATTTCTTTTTCTGGGGGTTCCAGAAAAAATTAGCAGGTAGAAAAAAAAACAATTAAAAAGATGCAAATACTGCAAGGTGATCACATGCTCTGCTTCTTATTAATAAACATTGGCAGACTAACCCAACAGAAAGCAATTCAGTAGCAACAGTAACTAGAAAATTAATCTCTGTACTCATAAATTGCCTTCTGCAAGTACATAAACTGACTGGAATGGGTCCACAGGTGTTTCCTCCGGACCGCTTCCCATTGTCCAATATTACGTTTTTATGATAGGGAATCAATTCCTTAATACCAAGGTGCTCTCTCTATTCCTTTTAATTCCCCTTCAAACCCCATTGTTTTCTCGGAAGAGCATGATTGATCTCAAGGTGGGCTCAAAACAATTTGCTGCCTGAGAAAAAGATTCCCTGCTTTTCCAGTGCTGCAGGCAAAATAATAATAGATCAGTAAGTTAGTCGAGAGGATACAGAGTGCATCGAGGGCTGCTTTGTTAATGATGTGTGTCTGTATGTGTATGTGTGTTTGTCCATGTGTATCTTTTAACTATCCATTTACATACACAGTTGAATACATTATTGGAGTGTTGGCTTATGCCTCATGATCATTGGAGACACAATTTTTTTTACATAGGACAAGAAGTAGGAGCCTAGTGATGAAAGGTGGGTCTCTGTGTATTAGTGCTGGCATTGAGTGGTCAGCCTGCTCTAGAAGTTTTCCTGAATTTGAAAGGAAATATTCTAAGTGCTGAATTTTTATCCTACAGTTTCAGCATTTTGGATAGCTTCTTGGAAGTTCTGACCCATGCCTACAATGGATTCCCCACCCAACCAACACAGCACTTATCAGCTATCAATGTTAGCTGTCATTCAGAGTTCTTCTATTATCCTGCCTCTACTTCTTGTCCCTGTATCTCTCACCTGGGAGAACTTCAGTTATTCTTATGATAGGGCCAGCTCTGGCTGAATGGTGAGTAAAACTTCAGACAAATTTCTGGGCTAAATTCAAAGCGCAAGTTATTACCCATAAATCCCTATACATTTCAGGTCCAACCTATCTTCAAGACCACATCTCTTTCTATGAACTGGCACGGGCTCTGAGATTGACAGGGGAGGCCCTTATCTTGGTCCCACCACCAACTCAAATGCGGTTGCTGAGGACGAGAGATAGGGTCTTCTCTGTGGTGCCCCCCCACCTGTGGAATACCCTCCCAAAAGAGATTAGATTAGCCCCTACCATTCAATCCTTCCGTTCCAACCTGAAAACATGGATGTTCATACAGTCCTTTGACCTTGAGTAGGCTGAATGGGCCCACATGAAGCTGACACTTGACACTTTGTGAATTGACGACAGTTAGCTTTATCTACTGTTGTTTTAAAATTGTATTATATTGATTTTATGCTACATGTATTGCTGGAGATTTTTATAATTTTATGTGACTTGTTTTATTTATTTATTTATTTATTTATTTATTTATTCGTCACGTGTCTATACCGCCCCTCTCAGCCCGAAGGCGACTCGGGACGGTTTACACAGGCAGTCTCTGCCCTCAATACAACACAGCAACAAGTCAACCCCCAGAGAATAACACATAATAACAATGTAACAATTAAAAACATACAATTGCAGCCTCAGCGTCATGTTGAAATCAGTTTCCATCACATCGTCGTCATTCCTTATATCCAATTCAGCCTTATATTTCATCAACAAATGCCTGCTCAAATAACCAGGTCTTGACTTTCTTGTGAAACATCAGGAGGGAGGGGCCGATCTGATGTCTTTAGGAGGGCGTTCCAAAGCCGAGGAGCCACCACTGAAAGGCCCTGTCTCTCGCCCCCGCCAGTCGCGCCTGCGAAGAAGGCGGGATCGAGAGCAGGGCCTCTCCAGATGATCTTAAACATTTCGATGGTTCATAGGGAGAGATGCGTTCGGACAGGTAAGTTGGACCCGAACCGTTTAGGGCTTTAAAGGCTAAAGCCAGCACTTTGAATTGTGCCCGGTAGCAAACTGGCAGCCAGTGGAGCTGGCACAACAGGGGAGTTGTACGCTCCCTGAATGGCGCTCCTGTTATCAACCTGGCTGCTGTCCGTTGGACTAGTTGCAGCTTCCGAACAGTCTTCAAAGGCAACCCCACGTAGAGAGTATTGCAGTAATCTATACGGGATGTAACCAGAGCATGGACCACTGTGGCCAAGTCAGACTTCTCAAGGTACGGGCGCAGCTGGCGCAGAAGTTTTAACTGTGCAAATGCTCCCCTGGTCACCGCTGAAACCTGGGGTTCCAGGCTCAGCGATGAGTGCAGGATCACACCCAAACTGCGAACCTGCGTCTTCAGGGGGAGTGTAACCCCATTTAACACAGGCTGTAACCCTATGCCCTGTTCGGCCTTTCGACTGACCAGGAGTGCCTCTGTCTTGTCTGGATTCAATTTCAATTTGTTCGCCCTCATCCAGTCCGACACAGCGGCCAAGCACCGGTTCAGGACCTGAACAGCCTCCTTAGTAGCAGGTGGGAAGGAGTGACAGAGTTGGACATCATCTGCGTACAGATGACACCGCACCCCGAAACTCCGGATGACCTCCCCCAGCGGCTTCATGTAGATGTTAAACAACATGGGAGATAATATTGAAACCTGAGGAACCCCACAAGACAATGGTTGTGGGGTTGAACAGGTGTCTCCCAATAACACCTTCTGAGATCGGCCCTCCAGAAAGGACCGGAGCCACTGCAAGACAGTACCTCCAAGCCCCATCTCTGCGAGGCGTCCCAGAAGGATACCGTGGTCAACGGTATCGAAGGCCGCTGAGAGGTCCAGCAGAACCAACAGGGACACACTCCCCCTGTCAAGCTCCCAGCGTAGATCATCCACTAAGGCGACGAAGGCTGTCTCGGTACCATGTCCCGGCCTAAAACCAGACTGCGCCGGATCCAGATAATCCGTGTCTTCCAAGAATACCTGGAGTTGTAAGGCCACCACACGTTCCAGGACTTTGCCCAAGAAGGGAAGATTGGAAACTGGCCGATAGTTGACGAATTGAGTGGGGTCCAGTGATGGTTTCTTCAACAGCGGTTTTATAACAGCTTGTTTTAAGCTCGCTGGAATGTTGCCTTCCCGAAGGGAGGCATTAACCACCACCTTCACCCACTCGGCCAATCCCCCTCTGGCCTCCTTTGGAAGCCAGGATGGGCAGAGGTCTAGGATGCATGTGGTCGCTCTAATTCCTCCAAGTATCTTGTCCACATCCTCAGGTTTCACCAAGTGGGAGTTGAAGTCCAAAACACCTGGAGGGCCCAAGCTTGGCCATGCCTGATCTATGACAACGGAGGGCACCTGGAGGGCTCAAGTTTGCCCATGCCTGCCATAGAATGTAATTGACTGGAAGGCACATACTATAAATAGCATCATGTCATGTTGCCCAAGAAAAACATCAGTGAAATGTATTGGGCCTTTTCTTGTTTTGCTGAAATTCCACACTTACCTTTCAGTGCCATTTTGAGTCTTCTTTCTCTACCTTTTTTTTCCTCCCACTCCATATCAGAAATATATTGCTTCTATTTATCTGAAAAGAGATTAATCTAATCTGAAAGGACGCATGGCGTAAGATCTATCTGATCAGGACATTACAATATGTATAATCAAAAGAGTGGAAAATATGTGAAAATGGCTTGAACATACTCCCAGTCATGCAAAAACAAAACAAACAACAAACCCATCTTAGCAAGCCTGTTGTTTAATTAAAATTAAAATTAGGTAAACATTGACCAACAGACGAAATGGCTTGTTGAATTAGTTGTTAAAGGATTTAGAATGATATAATCCTTGTTATTGATGCTGCATTAACATGATGCATAAAGCAGACATTCTTTTTCCATTAATACTGGTGGATTTGGCCCATACCTGCAAGCTTCAATTGTAGCTTATTCTTAGGATCAGTTAGTCTGAAGTAATTCCTATCTTAGAGATCTTTTCAATTTTGTTGTGCAATAGCACAATGACAAATAAAGCTATTCTAATCTTTTGAATTATTAAAAAATATTTTTCTCCCTTGTTCTGCTATACCAGGCATGGGCAAACTACCGGCTGTTGGGAATTGTGGGAGTTGAAGTCCAAATCACCTAGAGGGCCAAAGTTTGCCCATGCCTGTGGTATACAATGCCTGCGATGTGATGGTGGAGGAGTTGATTTACAGTTTTATTGCAAGAGGTGGAAATGTATGTGTGGATATTGTTGGAGCATGTAAGAAATCAGTTTGTGTGTAAAATAAGATGCATGATGACGATTGGTTGGGCAATGCCTGGGGAGTTAGCTGAGCCTGGGACTTTTGGATACTGTTACATTTTTCAGGCTTCAGCTGTACAGGTGCTTTCAAGCAAGCAGAAAGACAGTTTGAAGTGTGCTCCTGTTTCATTAACTGCTGGAAGGAAGATTTTTCACATGGACAAAGAAAGACCATTATTAAGGACATTATGTGAGTCAATACGATTAATCACATGATTGTACATATGTTGTTCTGAACTTCGAAGAGTAAACTACCTATTATTTACTGTTCATCTGCGTGGCATATTTTCTTTCTCTGGCAAGACAGTGTGTGGACTGATCAAACATGAACTACACATGGTTTATTTTACATTACACCATAGATATTTATTTTTTTCCTATGGGTTTATAAGCAGTGTTCAGATGATACGAGGGCGGGTGACTTTTTGAATGAAACACAGGTTTTTGGATAAAAAATCATTTTATTTTTCAACGTAGTCTCCTTTGAGCTCCAATGTTTCTCCAATTTTTTTATCCCTTCCAAAAAATAAGATTTGTCGAGGTCATCAAAATAGGTATTTGTTTGTGAGATGATTTCATTGTTGGAGTCAAATTTCTTTCCGCTGAGCCATTTCTTCAGGTTTGGAAACAAGAAATAGTCACTCAGGGCTAAATCCGGATAATAGGATGGATGAGGGAGCAATTCGTATCCCAATTCATGGATTCTTGCCATGGCAACTGCACATGTGTGCATGGTCGATTGTGAGCAAACACGGCACCCATCTTGTGGAAAGCTTTCTTATATCCAAGTGATCATTTAAAATTGAAACCACTGAGCCATGTGAGATGCCTATGGCTTCCACAATATCTCGCACGTTCAATTTCCGATCGGCCAACACCATATTGTGAATGCTTTCAATTGTTTTGGATGTAGAGACCTCAACTGGGCATCCAGAACGTTTGGCATCTTCCGTGCTTGTACGGCCACAACGAAATTCAGTAAACAACTTTTTTTACCATTGAAATTGATAGTGCAGAGTCCCCATAGTATTTATCAAGCCTAGCCTTGGTTTGAGTGATGGTTTTTTTCCACAAAAATAATGCTTAATGAGCACACAAAATTCACTTTTTTCCATTTTTTCCTCAAATCTCGCAGTAGTCTGCTATCAATGGCTGTCAAACACAAACTAAATGACGCAGCTTGTTCAAATTTTGACAGGAGTCAACTGACAGATGCCTGTTGACAGGAGCAGTGTTGCCCTTTCAGTTAAGAGGCGGGAAATTCAAAAAGTCACTGACTTATTAACCCGCCTTTGTACTTTGGTATTGGATTAAGACTGTGTAAAATTGTACATCCAACAAGGAAAATTTAGCTTTAGAATTAAATAAATGTGTTTGGAATAGTGTAGCACGACATCTTAACTGTTTAATAAGCATAAAAAGATGTGTCAGTCATTAAACACCAGTGTTGTGTTTCATACTGAGTGTTGTGAACATAAACTGCTCAATAACTGTCCATGGCACATATACAATGAACAGCTTGGACATACAGTACTAGCTGGAAGAAGAGTCATATCTACCAAGCATCAAAAACTTGACAATTTCAGTTTAGGGGAAATGTGATAGTCCTACTTTGAAACATTCCTATGAAAAAAATATGTAACAATTCTGTTTATTGCACCATGTTTGTTGAACTGCAGTCCCCCCAAAAATCAAAAGCATTCCTTGTGCACCAGTTCATCCGGACAAAAATAATGCTAAAATAACTTTAAAAGAATTCCTGAATAAAATAATGCTTTTGTTCACCTCATCGCATAGGACTATATCCGCAAAATCTCACAGTTTGTCATATACAAGAGCCACTCTACATGGAAATGAGTTATAGCCAGAGCACAAAATCTGGCAAAAGACATAGCCAATAAATCCCATTTCCTACAGTTAATAATTAATCTGTCTCAGGAGCTTCTCTTCCTATTAAGATGAATGAGATGTGGATTGGCTGCTACCTGCTGTATTTCCATACTTTATGTCTATAGTGAACTAAAATTAAATATAGGAGGAACACATAGCTCCTGCAGATACATAAGAAAGACAGATAAAATGAGAACGATATAGCGAGAGCTCTATCATTAGGCAAAGGGAGGTGGTCTGTTCTGGAAATGTCTCAGGAGGACAGTAAACTAATAGTTATATAATGTGTTCTTTTAATTTTTTTACTGCTAGCTTTGGAGAGAGGTGCTTTTAAGTTTGTACCCGTTGCACTTTCATGTGCTAAAATAGCTTGGTTAGCTATGGGTACATTGCACTTGGGACTTTTTGTGCGGGAGGTACCATTTACCGCACTTGCTGGAGCAGTGGGTTACACCAGTGTTTCCCAACCAGTGTGCCGTGGCACATTAGTGTGCTGTGAGCGATCATCAGGTGTGCCATGGGAACCTCCAATACCCTTTCTTCCCCCTCCTGCTGAACACTTTTTCTTCTCCACTGAGGCTCCCTTCTTCCCAGCCTCACTCTGCTCGCTTTGCCTTGCTTTGCTCACGCTGCCGCTTCTGCAGAAGGGGGGAGGGAGGAAGACGTGACCCGTGCGGGCACTACTGCGCAGACTCGCCCCACATCTTCCTCCCTCCCTCCCCTCCACAGTGCTCTCTGGATATAGGTGAACTACAACTCCAAAACTCAAGGTCAATGCCCACCAAACTCTTATAGTATTTTCTCTTGGTTATGGGAGTTCTGTGTGGGAAGTTTGATTCCATTCCATCATTGGTGGAATTCAGAATGCTCTTTGATTGCGGGTGAACTATAACTCCCAGCTGTTGAGCAAGACCTTTGTGTGTGTCTTTCTGCCATTCCTGCCAGGATATCTATGTTGTATTCATCGAAACAGGCCCAGGTTTCACACTGAGTGTATAAATACATTTAAAAACATATTAACTATATGTATTACTGTGTTAGAGTGTCATTTGGTGTCATTTTGGTTGGTGGTGTGCCCCAGGATTTTGTAAATGTAAAAAATGTGCCACGGCTCAAAAATGTTTTTAAAACACTGGGTTACACCACTGAGTTGCTGAACTTGCTGACTGAAAGGTTCAAATCAAAGG
Organism: Anolis apletophallus; assembly: GCA_030556195.1. NCBI lineage: Eukaryota > Metazoa > Chordata > Lepidosauria > Squamata > Anolidae > Anolis > Anolis apletophallus. The sequence goes on along the minus strand of JARBWK010000005.1, from coordinate 89,226,831 downwards.
AGCAGGGTGAGCTTCTGCTGTTAGCCCCAGCTTCTGCCAACCTGACAGTTCAAAAGCATTCAAATGTGAGTAGATCAATAGGTAACGGCTCTCCATGCAGTCATACTGGCCACATGATCTTGGAGGTGTCAATGGACAACACCGGCTCTTCGGCTTAAAAATTGAGATGAGCACCACCTCCCAGAGTCGGACACAACTAGACTTAATGTCAAGGGGAAACCTTTATCTTTTTTACCATTTACTCCTCTGTTCAGACAACAAAATATCATGGCCAGGCTCTGAGAGTTGCAAAAAGAAAGGAGGACAAATGGATGGAACAGATGTATTATTAAGGCAAATTAGAGTTCATAGATAAAGATGAAGTAGCAAAGGAAATGTAACTATGATATATTGTACTGGGGAACAAAATGGATGTGTGATGATAACATATTTCATCCAATGCTTCCTTTCTATCCTTTTCACAAATTGCCACCAATGTGTGAATCAAGCCCTTTTTTGCCTGACCTACTTTATTAATGGTGTCTGCTGTAAAATGAGCCCTATTTGCATTTAGGTTGCACAGTGCGTTCTATTTGGGGAATGTGAAATTCCTGGCCCCAGAATTGGATTATCTTTCTGCAATGCAGACTACATGGTCATAGAATTCGGAATATAAAGAGGCTGAGCAAAAACGAAGATATTTAAATATAAGGCAAGATAAGCGATTAAAAAGCATGGTGAGATGCTAATTATTCACTATCTTTAAGCCATGAATTTAATATTTATGTATTTTCCTTGTATAAAATACCATTATACAGTACCAGGTCAGCTAAGGCGATGTGTTTTCATAAAGGTAGCTTTAATGCAAGATTACATCAGTGGAAAGATAAGTTGTCCTAAAATAGCCTGCTAACGAACAATTCCATCCCATCTACATCGCAGAAAGAAACGCTCAAATGGTATGCTAAAATGTAACCTCAGAAATGAATTATCAGGAGGGAAAAGCCACAGCTGCTACTACTTTGTATTGTATTGCATTGCATATTTTGTGATTCAGCATCTGGAGCCTGCGATTAAAATACTATAGTAACTAGCTGAAACTCATTTTTCCTCTCTAGTAGTTACTGAATGATAATGACTTACTCTAGGAAGTTTTTAGGAGGCAAAACACTCAAAACTTACATCCTTATAACTTACTTACTTACTTAGGCGATCCCTCGTTGTCCGAGTAAGATTGTCCTCCAAGGTCGGTGTACTGGCGGTGGGTATGTAGGTGACTGTGGAGCCCTATTCTTGACCTGCATCTTCTCCCGCAGTGGAAGGCACGTTGGGGTTGGCTTAATGTGCCTTCCTCTTGGCATATTTCTCTCTTTCGCCCTCCATTTGTGCCTCTTCAAATTCTACAGCACTGCTGGTCACAGCTGACCTCCAGCTGGAGTGCTCAAGAGCCAGGGCTTCCCAGTTTTTGGTGTCTATGCCAGTGTTTTTAAGGTTGGCTTTGAGCCCATCTTTGAATCTCTTTTCCTGTCCTCCAACATTCCATTTTCCATTCTTGAGTTCAGAGTAGAGCAACTGCTTTGGGCATTCGGATAATGTGGCTGGTCCAGCGGAATTGATGGCGGAGGACCATTGCTTCAGTGCTGGTGGTTTTTGCGTCTTCTAGCATGCTGACATTTGTCCGCTTATCTTCCCAAGAGATTTGCAGGATTTTCCGGAAGCAACGCTGATGGAATCATTCCAGGAGTTGCTTGTGATGTCTGTAGATTGTCCACATTTTGCAGGCATATAGCAGGGTTAGAAGGACAATAGGAGGACAATAGCTTAATAAACTGTAGTAAAAAAGAGGCCTTACAACTCACCTGGAAATTTGCCTTAAGAGCATAAGAAGCCCCTTTAAATAAGTTCAGATGTCCACCCAATCTTGTATCAGCTTCTCACAGCATCCAAGCAATGTCTGAGTTTTTTTAACAGGCAGGGAGTAATCACTCTCGCCCACAGTAACCTCTGGCAACCTATAATGAGATCTGCATGGTTAGATATTACAAGAACACAGACTTGAAGAGCTCTTGTTTCAACTTTGGATACACCATATATGAAGAGTCACCATCTCAGAAAAATTGACCTAAGACCTCATCAGATAAAGGCAAAGAAGCTTCTTCTCTGTGCTGTGGCACGTAGTCCCCCAGAGCCCATCACATAATGCAGGGCTACTTCCGGTGGGACTCCGTGCTGGCAGCATTGTGGCAGTGGAGGCCAGAGGAGTCGAGTGCACACCTGACTCCTCATAGTAGGATCTGAAGATGAAGTGGGGGACAGCAGGGAAACATCATGGGAAGGCAGAAGACGGACCCCAAAGGTAGGGAACACATCGAGACAGTTCCTTATGCTGACTCATTATTTCCCACACTGAACCCCACTTTACAAAGGGCCATCTGACTAGAGGACTGTAAAAATGACACTGCATTATATGAATCTACACAGACCATATTCTCGCAGTCTCCAAGTTATGAACAAGATAAGTTCTATAGGTTTGTTCTTAACTTGAATTCGTATGCAAGTTGGAAGAGGTACATTTTTAAGTGTAACTCCAGCCAAATATCTATATATATAAAGGAGACACGGTCGTGCAAAGGACTTTATGCACGGCCAAACTACGCCCCCCAGAAACGCCAATCCAACGAGACACAATCCCACAAACCACAAGGTATTGCCATCACACAAAAACCCACCTCCCTACCTTTCAACCCCCCCAAAATCATCCCCCAAAATCCGCCAATTGGCTACCGTTCTGCGCTGGCCACAAGCGCAGAACAGAGCGAGAGCCATCGCGCAGGCGCACTCCAACCCCCAACACCCCACAACGCAGGACAGAGGGTGAGCAAACACACTGCGCACTCTGACTCCCCCCCAACCCATCCCATCCCCTCTCTCCCCACACACCAGCAACTTCACCGCCACACCGGCGGCGACCAACCCGCCTCCTCCGCCGCCTCACAGAGGGAGACCCGCAGCCGCTCTCAAAGCATCGGTCGCTTTGGGGCTCTCGGGAAGCAGCACTGAAAATACCCCAGAAAACTACAAAAAACATGGCGCCCGAACAGCTTCGGTCGGCGAAAAGGCCCGACGGAAGTCGATCCGTCAGGAAAAGGGTCCGCCGGAAACTGACACACAAACAATGCCGAGCATCAGTTTCCGACGGACCCTTTTCCTGACGGTATGACTTCCGTCTGAGCTTTTCGGCCGGACAGGAAGCTGTTCGGGCGCCATGTTCTTTGTAGTTTTCTGGGCGTTTCAGAGCTGCTTCCCGGAGAGCCCCAGAAGCCCCTCCTGGCCGAAGTGCCACAAGAAAATATGGCAGCCGCCACGGACGAGGCGTCGGGACGCTGCCCTCGCCGCTACTGCCCTCCGGATGGCAGAGGGTGAAAAGGAAAGGACCGGGCTCGCTGCTGCCGCCTTCTTTTCCCTCCTCAGCCCCTTCTTTTCCTCCATCAGCCTCACGGCCTTTCCTTCTCCCCCCCTCAGCCTATGGCCCCAAACCCCCCACGTCAGCCCCAGGCTCCTTCTCTTCTCCCCTCACCCTCAAACCCCTTCTTTTCCTCTCAGCCTCAGACCCCTTCTTCCCCCTTTCCCCCACTCATGTGTATGTACACATGCACAAACATATACAGTACCATACACACGTATACATATATAAACATACATACACATATATACATATACACACACATATATACACTACATACACACATATACACATGCACACACCCACCAAGACCATAAGTAGCATCATTTCAAACCCTTACATACTCAGACTTTACCCCATCTCCTAAATAGGGCACAGCAACGCGTGCCGGGTTCAGCTAGTTGTACATATATGTGTATGTGTGTGTGTGTGTATGTATGTATATATATATATATAGAGAGAGAGAGAGAGAGAGAGAGAGAGAGAGAGAGAGAGAGAGGGCGCATAAGGAAGGGTAACACCCCTGTTGTGTTTGTTTTGCTGCCTGGAAATATTGGTTTGTTGTGGAAACAAGGGTTGGATATAAAACTTCAGAGGAGACACCCTTTCCCCGTGATAATAAGTCTTCCAGATGTGATTTCCCCTTTGAGGGGTAGACTTCTCTCACTTCCTGTTGTCTCACCCCCATTCTTAACTATGAGTCATTTGTAAATTAGATGTCTGTAACTTGGGGACTGCCTGTAATGTAGTTTCAAACTGCATTATATGGCAGTGAAGATGAGGACATAGTTTGAGTCCCATTCCTCTCATTATTAAATTAGCAAGATTTATGAGGTGGCCCACCAATACAGAAACTATTATTTTGGCTGTTGGCATTTTTAGTTGGCAATGTTATTACAGTCAGTTTGTGTAACTATTGTTATAGATCTGTATTTGAATTGATATTCATATTTCTTGGCTAGCTATATTGCTTTTGTCATATGTACATATGTACATATACAAATTCTACCATAGAAGAGAGTTAACCAACCATCTTCGGTGGCAAGATGCTAGGAGCGGGGAAAATCAACTCTCACAATCCCACAGTACTCCAAGGTATATTATGAGTATATTACATTGGACAGATGTAGGAATGCAGAGCTATATGTGCATGTCACCTACTTCTCTTATAAAGAAACTGAAGACACATTTACACAGACTACTTTCATCTGTTTAGAATTGGTTGGGCAGACACGTTTTGCTTATTATTAAATTGATATTTGTGGAACAAGTTAGAGCCCAGGAAGATGAGGAAGATTAACCTTAAACCAGTTTCAGAATCCAAAGTATCCCCGGCTTAAAAGTTCACAGAAAAATTCATTTTTCCTTCATTTTCTGGTGAGATGTGCACCAGGGCTTCAAAGACGCATGAGGAGGATTCAAGAAGGGAAAGTTTACAGTTAGCAGTGGGTAATCAATTTCTCACCCTAATGAGTCAGCTGGCAGATGAACCTTTGGTTTAAAGGGTGAGGCCAGTTCTCACGCTGTGCTCCATCAGAAAAATCCATTGCACAGGCTTGAAGGACACATCCAACTTCATCAACGCACTTGTAAAAAGCATGGGATTAGTCCTTCCTAAGAATGCACAAAGTAATGCCAGAGAGAGAATCTGCTCCAGATTTTAATCCAAACTTTGTTCAGCATCCTGGATAGTTTCCTTAAAAATTAGATTAAAATTTATGGTGCATCTACACACTATAGAATTAATGCAGCTTAACACCACCTTAATGGCAATGGCCCATTGCTATGGAATCATGGGAACCGTAGGTTTACAAGGTCTTTAGCTTCTCCTCTTTAGTGCTGGTGTTTCAAAAACTACAGGTGTCAAATTGCATTAATTATATAGTGTACTAATTGCACTCCAAGCTTGACATTGAAACAACCAGCAACCAGAGCAGACGGGTTGAAGGTGAGTTTTTGATTTGGAATTTCCTAACAATTAAAACATAAAGAAACTAGCCATAAGATTTGACCACTTCCATAAGGTTAAAATAATGTATGAAAATGGGAAAGCAGGAAACCTTTTTACCTTTAAAAATCAGAATGGTTATGATATTAATGCGACTGTGATGTGAATACTCATTGTGATAATATGCATTCTATGAATGAAAATGACATACATGCCATGTATATTTGAATGATTATTGTGAATATTGATGACATATTTAAATGTATCTAATTGCACCTTGCACTATATCTTTAATATGACTTATTTTATATATATAAAAAAGTGATTTTCACACCAAATTGAATTGAATATTTTCTTTAGCTTCCACTTTGTGTTTTCAATAATGATATGATACTAATGCCTCATTCTTATGCTGAGCATATGATCAAATGTATCTTGTTTCTTAATTCTTAACATTTTTCCACCAGGCTGACCCATCCCGTTGCGATCGGGTCTAGTAAGTGAATCTCAGATTTCTGAATTAAAAATAATTTCAAGTACCCAGTTAGTCTATAACTTGAAATAAGAAACTTTTAACAGTATAATTCCAACCTGTGAACAACAGTTGTTTTTTCTTTTTGCCTGAAGATATGATGACTGTATCTATTTAGTGTGAACAGATTTCTTCATAACCCTTACCTGCTTCAGATGAATGATGCTTGGTGTGACATTTAAATAGAACACGTTGCCTGAATCTCATATTGCTGTCATAATTTTAATTAACTTCAGAACTTGATATCACTAGCTTAGCTAAAGATGGTTTGGCTGCACTTATCACAAGTGATTGCTACATTCTCTATGCTGCTCTTTATTTTTATTTTTGCCAACAATGTGTGTGGTGATTTAGTGGTAAAGAAACCAACAACATCATCACAATGATAATGATAATGATAACTTTATTCTTATATCCCGCCACTATCTCCCTGAAGAGACTCGAGGCAGCTTACAGATGGCTCAAAGTGCCTAAAAACAAACATAAAAATGAACACAATATAAAATACAATAAAATAATACACATATAAAAACATCAATTCATACTCAATTAAGCTGCAATCCTCTAACCATGACGGTAAATTACTAGTATCATGGCCGGGCCGTAAACATTGGAATAAAATAAGTGCCAGCTGCAGTAATGGTGAGAGGGCATGGGATAAAGTGTATGATGTGCGACTATTACGTAGGGCAGTGGTTCTCAACCTGTGGGTTCCCAGGTGTTTTGGCCTACAACTCCCAGAAATCCCAGCCAGTTTACCAGCTGTTAGGATTTCTGGGAGTTGAAGGCCAAAACATTTGGGGACCCACAGGTTGAGAACCACTAACGTAGGACAACTAATGGCTAAATGTTCTCAAAGGCTTGATTGAAGAGCATAACATAGCCAGTTATGGCAAAAAATCAAATGTATCTTTATATCTTCTGCTGTTGTTAGTAATTGTTATCAAGTCAACTTTGACTTATGTATTTATTTATTTATTTACTTCATTTATATTCCGCTCTTTTCACCCCAAAGGGGACTCAGAGCGGATTACAGTACATATACTTGCAGACAATTCCTGCAGTTCAACATATATAGACATATTTTTAGACATATATTGACGAACATAGATGAACAAAGAGCCAAACTTCTGGCCACCAGGGGGAGTTGACGCACTCCTCATCTCTCTCAGCATTTTTTTTCCAGCGTCCCTTTTTTGCCCTAGTTAAACAAATAGGGTAAAAAAATATAATCTTGTCTATCCTCCTTTCCAAACAGCAACCACTCCATTTTCCCATTCTGTGCACCAAAGGGGCCCCATGTGTGCTGCATTTTTTTTTCTATATTGGACATTAGGTCATGTCCATGTATGCATTTGCTTCTTTGCCTTAAGAATGTGTTTGCAATGAGCCAACTGTTGACCTCACAAAATTCAATCAGTCACAAAATTCCAATTATTGTCATTGTCTCTGAGAGATCACCAGTGTCACTTCACACCCTTGCTGCCGTCTAGTAGATGTTTGACATGTTTAGTCTGGCTCCCCAGCAGCTCTGCTAACGTCAGAACAGCCTTTTGCTTCACAGGAGCACAAAATCCCAACACCGAGGAAAGATAGTGCCATGCTGGGTATGCTTTGATACTGGAGGGAATAAGTTACGGAAAAATACATTTTATATTGCTCAGATTTTTAAATCCTCCTTTTTCAATCATTTCAAAAACAGCAGGAAAGAATGAGCAGTGATCTTGATTTTTTTAGGAATTTCCTTTCATGGATGCATATTTCTATAGTTCTGGGGTTTAATTCTCAACCTCCCATCATTTCTGTGTATTCTGATTTAACGTTCCCCGCTGCACCATCCAGCACTGTTTCGTAAATCCCACGAAGTCTTTAATAGCCCAGTAAAGCAATAATCAGTGCTAGAGAAGATGTTTGAGAAGGAAGCAGCTGTGTTTTTCTACCCCACTTGCTGATTGATAGGCTGAGCAGGCAAGCAGTAGCTAATCCCTGCTGCATGCACAAAGCAACACAAAAAAGCTAAACTGTTTACCCTTTGATAAGCTGCATAATTAATCAGAGCTTTATAGTCCTATGCTGCATTAAGATAACTGAGATATTTTATATTCACAAGTTATTGCCAGTGGTACATTGGAACAGCACCAATTTTGCTCTGATTTTGAGATGTGGAAAATGTAGCAATCTATATTTTGTGACATGGAGAGTAAACGTACGGTAGGTTAAAACAGTGGTTGTGTCCAAGAGTCATTTTTTAACTCTGTATGTAGTTTTCTTTTGGTTATGGGTTCCCAACCGTTTGGCTAAATATGTAGGATGCTGTCACAGACCTAAGTCCCTACTGGCCCCATAAACAGAATATCATCCAGGTAGTGAATGATGCCGGTTTTCTGCTTATCTCCCTATTTCAAGAATGTTTTGAATTTTTCAAAAGCTGGACAAGATACAAAGCAGGTCTTATAGACTGACTGGGAACCCAGCAAACTGAAGGGAAAATGGTTTTGAGGTACTGTCAGGAGGCAGAATGCTGACTATATATCACATTATATTAACCCCAGTCCCACATGAACTTATCAGTCATGCCATATGGTCAAAAGACATTAACCTGCATTAACCTGTTTTTTTTTAAAGAACTATCCACTGAATAGATATCTTTAGATTGAGGATGGGAGATAAGTGAAAGGAGACACCCTATCTGGCGTATTTTGTCAGTATTTTCCACCACAGTCTTAGGCAGATCCTTGACTCAATCTCTGGGCCAGTGAATGAAAAATATAGAAAACATAGCAAAACGTCACGAGAGTAGGAGAGCCCCAAGGTGACTAGTTGTTGTACTCCAGGACAGAAATAACCCTCTGACTTTAAAACATCACACGTTGGGTAGGAAAAACAATCTTTTTATTGAAGATAAGTAAAAGCAGCAAAATAAAAAAGCACTTTAAAGGAATAGGTAAATCAAATTAGGTAAGAAGATAAGCAGGAACAATTTAATCTAAGGTAGGGTTCAGCAACGTCTCCAAACAAAGTCCACACTTCTCTAATAAAATCCAGGGAACCAGGAAATGTTGATCCAAGAGACAAAAGCCAAAATCCAGAAACAAGAAAAACTTAAACATGCATCTTCTAAGCAAGGAAGGAACAAGAACAAGAACTTAGCAGGATTCTGAACGATGCTTCATCTGACTACACATCCTAAACTTGAGACTTTGTCTCCTCGTTAGCTAGGTTACTAGCGGTCATAAACTGGTTTCTCTTTAATTGAGGCTTTATTATTGTTTTCTTTTGAAGCCTGGCAGAGTGGCAAAGGCACTGCTCAGCCCTCCTGTTCTGACTTATCTCTTCTCGTCTATCTCTTGGCTCGTTATTTACTTGCTCATTAATTTTTGCAGGTGCCTCTCTCTCATGGGAACCCTCTGGTAACAATTCAGAACGCACACTATCATTCCCACACCCCTCCGGGACATTCTCATGGGAAACTACAGGGATTCCTGGTCATTCTCTGCATCCATATCACTGACCAAACCATTGCCATCTTGAAACTCATCTTGAACCTCATTGACACCCTGATCCTGAAACCCAATCACAAGCTGAGCTCCAACACTAGTGTCTATCCCAACTCTACTCACCAATTATCATTTGCCACTCTTCTTCTCCTTATTGTTGCTCTGTCTTCATCATCAACTTCACTACTGGTTTGCCATTGCTGAACACCTTGATCCCTTCTCTCTTGTTGTTTCTGATGCACCAAATGTTTGAACAGCGCATCTGGGCATTGTTTTATACCAATGGTTCCCAACCTTTGGTCTTCCAGGTGTTTTGGACTTCAGCTCCCATAAATCCTAACATCTGGTAAACTGTTTAGGATTTCTGGGAGTTGAAGTTTAAAACAAACAGAATAGCAAAGGTTGGGAACCACTGTTTTATACACTCCTGGAGTACACTAGAGTGAATCCTCTAGTTCTGAAAGCCTTTATTCTTCAGCAAACCAGGTCACCTCTGATTCACTGGGCTTTGTGCCATGTTCTAAATGGGTGAAAACCAAGAAGGCACTTGGGATAGAGAAATCTCATTCTGGCAGTCATAATGGCATCTGCAACAACCCTCTTCTTTGCCATAGACCATAAATGGTCTCGCCATTTAACTGGGAAATGATTCAATATCCGGACTCAATCATTCAGATTGATTGAGTACGAGTTTGTCTAGAATTGTAGAATCATAGAGTTGGAAGAGACCTTGTGGGCCATCCAGTCCAACCCCCTGCCAAGAAGCAGGAAAATTGCATTCAAAGCACCCCCAACAGATGGTCTCTGTTTGAAAGCCTCCAAAGAAGGAGCCTCCACCACAGTCCAGGGCAGAGAGTTCCACCGCTTTCCTAAAGTTCAGGTGGAATCTCCTTTCCTGTAGTTTAAATCCATTGTTCCACGTCCTAATCTAGACCAAGAGCTATTCCCCTCAATCATTCAAGCAGCTCCCCCCCCCTGTAGATTATTGATTAAAACACATCAATTACTTTCAAATCTCATCTGATTGGTCCTGAACTTCCCCAGTCATGATTTGCTTCCTTGAAAGATGATGGAACAGATTCATGCATCAACAAGAGGATGGTCAAACATTCTTGGACATAATATTCAAAAGGTATTCCCAAGAAGTTTTCCAAAACAAATGTTCCAGAACATACGTTTTTCTACATATTTTCTCAAGATGACTATTTTTTCAATAAATCGATGCTAATTGAGGTTGACCAGTCTCTTCCTTCCTTCAGTGTAATTTCTCATACTTCTAAATAAGTTTCATGGTAGTTATAGACAGTTGGAACCACACTCAATTGCTATCGGGATAATGACAGGCCCGCCAGATACATTGATTGGAACCACCTTTCTGCATGGAGCTTTTAATGTGTTGAATGTGCTCTGTGAACATTTCCGATCTCTACAAGTCATTTATTTCACCTGGGATGATCTCATGTGGCTTCCTTACTCATCTGCAAAGCTTTAAAATGTGATTGTCATAAACTTTGTCTACTGCCATATATCTTCAGTTCTGTTTTGTGATAAAGAGGGAATGGTGGTTGTGGTATGTGGTCTGTGTGTTTTGTAGACATGCCTGAACAAGCGCTTCCAGTTTTGTTCCAAACAATGAGCAGCAGACCACAGCTCACTGAGTAGAGCATGAGTTGTCAATCTATGTTTCATTCTGAGCCCTTATCAAGACTTACTGGCTCATTGTCTTGAAATACACTCTCTCATCATTCAATTCATCTCTTTGTTCTACATTAGGGGAATGATTCATGACCTGTCTGGTAGACAGGGCAGACTTTATTGCAAATCCATTTTATTCATCGAATAAAAATATAACTTAAGAGAGAAATACCCATAACATACAAGTGGGCGTTGGTTAAATTAATGTTGACTCATGCAAGAACAAGTAAAATGTTACACATATTAACTAATGGCAAATTAGTAACACTACACATTCTGTCATATTTCCAAACTGTCTCAACAGGTTCCCAGCTTCCTACTTTATAGTGTGCCTTAAGAAGCTTGCAAGTAGTTAAGGAACCATAATTACCTGTTTTACCGTAATTAAAAAATATGGTTCTAAGCTTCAGAACAAGCCAGGATCTTAAATTTTGACATATTTCCCAAATGAGATAAGATGTGAAACTTTAGTTAATTAAAGCAGTGTTTCCCAACCAGTGTGCCATGGCACACTAGTGTGCCATGGATGATCATCAGGTGTGCCGTGGGATCATCAGGTGTGCCTGATCCAACATTGTTTGAGTCCACAGTGCTCTCTGGATACAGGTGAACTACAACTCCAAAACTCAAGGTCAATACCCACCAAACTCTTACAGTATTTTCTCTTGGTTATGGGAGTTCTGTTTGGGAAGTTTGATTCCATTCCATCATTGGTGGAATTCAGAATGCTCTTTGATTGCGGGTGAGCTATAACTCCCAGCTGTTGAGCAAGACCTTTGTGTGTGTCTTTCTGCCATTCCTGCCAGGATATCTATGTTGTGTTCATCGAAACAGGCCCAGGTTTCACACTGAGTGTATAAACACATTTAAAAACATATTAACCATATGTATTACTGTGTTAGAGTGTCATTTTGTGTCATTTTGGTTGGTGGTGTGCCCTAGGATTTTGTAAATGTAAAAAATGTGCCGTGGCTCAAAAAAGGTTGAAAAACACTGAATTAAAGCATTGCTGGTTTATTGAGGTGCACTATAAATGAAGCTGCATTTGCAGGCAAAATGCTAATGATAAATGGGTTTATTAAGCCAAATTATCATTGTAAAAACCTGGATAAGATTGTTTCTGAATCCCAAAATAATGTCAATGTAAGAAGAATTATACAGTTATGTATAGTCTTGTATGTGAAGAAAGTTGTATTGTATTTCTGTTTGATTGTGGATTTTCAATGGTTGTTCCACAATGGAGTTGTTCATATTTATTAATAACTGTGTCAATATTTTACACATAGTTAGCAAAAGTGATATTCATCAAGGAAAAACACAATGGAACCAACTGCAAAATTAGTCCTATCTAATAGGCCTGCTGAAAGCAATCAGATGTCATTTAGTGGGATATAGTCGAACAAATACAAGTAATTTTAATGGCTGTACAGCAGGTAGGACTAACATCAATGAGGCTCATAGATTTTTAATTATATATTTCTATGTAATGTTGATAAAGTATATGCCACAGATACTGTATATTGTGACATAAATATCAGTGTCTTATCTAGTAGTGAAATAGAGCAATTTAAAATGGTGTACATGATAATCCTTTCAGGACTCTTTGCATTTTCTTTGTCTGGATGATCATCCTGCCCCATTAGCCATTGGAGAGCATGAATCCGCATTGGAAGTGGGGAATACTCTCAGATTGGCTGGCAAGTCCCGCAATCCCACCTTGTTATAGAATCCCACTCAGCTGAATGTAATGTCAACGGGGCTCCACCAATCACGGAGAAACTGGCTCCAGCTGGGGCAGGTGTGGGGAATTCAAAGGATTTGACTTATAAAAATGTCTCTTTTTGCTATGTACGGGATCTCAGCTTACCACGAGCTGTCATCCTTACCAGTTAGTTTGAATAAACCACCTTGGTGGCTTCTTCTTTAAGTTTGTGAGATATCTTCATTGGGAACATTGGGTAGCTTCTCACTAGATGCACATACCTACAGGGTGGCCGCTGCTGGTACCAGTATTTGCTTATTGGGACTCGGTATAGGCCAGGGATGTCCAACTGGCGGCCTGCGGGCCGTACACGGCCCCCCAGCCCCTTAGCTACGCCCCCCTACCCTCCTGCAAATAATAATAATAAAAAATTGGGGGGAAATTCGAAAAAAAATTCGGAAAAAGTGCGTATGCGCGCGGTTTCGCCCTCCCCCATGGCTCTGCCCTCCGTCCCAAAGCGTCACACCAGCGTCAGAAGCGGGCGAAACTGCCGCTTCTGGCGCTGGCGTGACGCTTTGGGACAGAGGGCGGAGCCACAGGGAGTTTACTCCCAGGGAGAGGAGGAGGCAGGAGAATCGCGTTCCCCTCCTCCTCCTCTCTCTGGGAATAAACCAGGACCCTTGCCCCGGTTTATTCCCAGGGAGAGGTGCAGGCGGGGGACTCGCGTTCCCCTCCTCCTTCTCTCTCTGCAGGTGGCCCTTTCCCCGCTAAGAAATAGCTTGGCTTGGGTCGGCTCATATCTTAGCGGGAAAAGGGCTGCTGTGCGGGTGGCCCCTTTCCCGCAAAGATATAACCCGACCCAAGCCTGGGTCAGTTTATATCTTAGCCACGAAGACGCTGGCTGCGGCCAGCCTCTTCTTGGCTAAGATCTCAGCCGACTGAAGCCCAATCCAACCTGTGTTCCCCTTAACACGGGTTGGATTGGGACCGCAGGGGAAGGGTGGCGTCAATGCCTTCCTTAACCCCTGCGAGTTCCTCATCGGAGGAATTTCCTCCTGTTCTCCAGGCTCTCCCTCCGCTTGTGAGAGACAGCCTGGGAAACAGGAGGAAATTCCTCGAATCTCGGCCCGAGCTGCTTCCAAAGCGCTTTGGAAGCAGCCGGGCGAGTTTCCTCCTGTTTCCCAGGCTGTCTCTCACAAGCAGAGGGAGAGCCTGGAGAACAGGAGGAAATTCTTCCGATTGGGAACTCGCAGGGGGTTAAGGGAGGCATCGACGCCACCCTTCCCCCCCCTGCGAAGCTCACAATCCAACCCGTGTTAAGGGGAACACAGGTTGGATTGGGCTTCAGTCGGCTGATATCTTAGCCAAGAAGAGGCTGGCCGTGGCCAGCATCATCATGGCTAAGATATAAGCCGACCCAGGCTTGGGTCGGGTTATATCTTAGCGGGAAGGGGCTGTCCACATGGCAGCCCTTTCCCCGCTAAGATATAAGCCGAACCAAGCCTGGTCGGGTTATTTCTTGCGGGGAAGAGGCCGCCCGCACGGCAGCCCTTTCCCCGCTAAGATATAAGCTGACCCAAGCCTGGGTCGGGTTATATTTTAGTGGGGAAAGGCAGCCCTTTCCCGCTAAGATATAAGCCGACCCGGGCCTGGGTCCTCTAGTGGGGAAAAGGGCTGCTGTGCCGGCGGCCTCTTCCCCTAAGAAATAACCCGACCCTTGTCCCGGTTTACATCCAGGGAGAGGAGGGGGAGGTGGACTTGCTTCCCCTGCCTCCTCCTCTCCTTGGCAGTAAACTGGGACAAAGGTCAAGGTCTATTTCCCCCAAACTCCATCTGTGTTCATATTTGGGCATATGGAATATTCATGCCAAGTTTGGTCCAGATCCATCATTATTTGAGTCCACAGTGCTCTCTGGATGGAGGTGAACTACAACTCCAAAACTCAAGGTCAATGCCCACCAAAGCCTTCCAGTATTTCCTGTTGGTCATGGGAGTTCTGTGTGCCAAGATTGGTTAATTCCATCATTGGTGGGGTTCAGAATGCTCTTTGATTGTAGGCGAACTACCAATCCCAGCAACTACAACTCCCAAATGTCAAGGTCTATTTTCCCCCAAATCCACCAGTGTTCACATTTGGGCATATTGAGCCGGGGGAGGGGCGGGGGCGGGGAGGGGTGGAGCCAGGGAGGGGGCGGGGCCAGAGCCAGGGAGGGGCGGGGGAGGGGCCTTAGGCCCCCCAGGTGATCAGTGACCGGAATTCAGGCCCCCGGTCCAGTAGAAGTTGGACAGCCCTGGTATAGGCACTTTGGTTTCTGCTATCCATGGCCCGGCTCTTACTATCTGCAGCCGTTTTAAATTGCTGCATTTTAATAGTATCAACCATTTACCCTTGGACCTGTGATGTTGACGTGAAAAATGCCATATCAAGCGCCTCCTTCCAAGTTGCTTGCTCATTACATTTGATGAAAAGCAAACAGAGATTATATCATCACGGTAGCAAATGCACAAGCTTTTATAAAAGACAATATTTGCACAAACATGAAAGGTAAAACAAGACTTCACTTTGGCAATACCCCTAATAATTAGTTGGTAGAAAGAGACACATTACAGAGCTAACTTTTTTCAAAATGAGTGCTCTCAGGACAGCTAAGCTCTGAATATCCATTGACATTCCCTTGTAGCGATCAAGTGGGCGGCTGTGGGGGTTAACTGGCTGCTGCCAGCAGGTGAAAGTAAAAAGGCAGCTTTGAAAGTGATTCATATAATTTTCTTCTCATAGTAGCCACTGACTCATCAGTTGCTCCTGTACCTTTCTATTTCTAGGTTGCTACAAGAACAATGGTTGACCAGTTACTGTCAGTATAATGCTTGGTTGCTAATTTTGTAGATTGGCCTGGAGACAATGTTGGGCATTTTTTCCTTAGAAACGTAGGCATGAATTTCAAAGTTTAATTTTGTATGCTATTTTGTGCTCTCACTGTTGGTGTACATTGGGATTTGCTGAATGACACTGAGGAAAAAACTGGGTTTGGCTCCTATGAGCTTTCAGCCTAAATTTGGCTCATTGGGAAAGGGGAAGAAGCAATAGAAAACAGCAGGGAAGGAACCAGCCGGAACAAAAAGA
The DNA here is from genome assembly GCA_030556195.1 of Anolis apletophallus. NCBI lineage: Eukaryota > Metazoa > Chordata > Lepidosauria > Squamata > Anolidae > Anolis > Anolis apletophallus. Next base: position 89,210,891 of record JARBWK010000005.1, on the reverse strand, counting down.
GATAAATGTGAAGAAAGGTTGTTACACATATTTGGGCTGCAATGCCACGGAGGAAGTGTGTTTACTGGGGTTTACATTTGAACATGAAAGGAAATACAGAAAAGAATGAAGAGATTATTTTTGCAGGGAAAGGAAGAAGCTGCTACAAAACACACACAAAACATGTTGAGTTGAAGTAATATATGACTTTTAAAACATATAATAATACACTTTATTTATATTCCACCCTTCTCCCCTAGGAGACTCAGAGCAGATTACAGCATTTACATACATAGGGAAACATTCATTGCCTTTACAATTATATACAAGGAGACACACAAACACAAACAAAGGTAGAGGCTTCTCCTTTCATTTCTGGCTTTTGGATGCGGTGCTCATCTTTGGTTCTGGGAAGGTGCTTGACTCCATTTTCAAGCTGGAGATTGTGCATTGTCACCTCCTGGTTGTGTGGCCGGCAAGATTGTCTGGGGCGTCTCTTTGCCCTTTCCCGCCAAAGTGGTATCTATTTATCTACTCACATTTGCATGCTTTCGAACTGCTAAGTTGGCAGGAACTGGAGTTGACAGACAGGAGCTCACCCCATCATGTGGATTTGAACTGCCAACCTTCAGGTCAGCAGTTTAGCAGCACAAGGGTTTAACCCATTGCGCCTCTGCGGCTTCAGGGTATATAGTCATACTGTGAATAGCAAAAACAGAGAATGCAGTATTCAACATGACACTTTTCTGAAAAATGAAAATGTGTTAAGTAATGGAAAAGATGCAGTGAAGATAATTTAGTCCTATTTATAATTTTGGGGAAGAAGCCTCCATGTGGGACTCCCTTCTCCATAGAGATACATAGAATTGTACTGCTAAATTCTTAACTGTCCCTGCTGAGGCTGCTTAATTACAAACCTTTGCTTCAAACCTGTATTTCAATATCCCCAATGATTATGGTTCATCAGTGCTCATATATTTAAATAATTAGTCATGCAAATCTGCATGGGTTTTTTTTTTCATTCAAGAGGAAAAAAAGAAATCAAACTGTATTTTATTTACATGCCCGGCTAAACGGAGGGACTATAAAAGAAGTAGGAAATAAAAAATAGATGAGAACTGTTGGAATTATGGTAATTCAAATAGTAATTAAAATATAAATATTTATGATGTAAAAAACCTGTATGCAGTCTAGCTACAGGCATGGGCGAATTTCAACCCTCCAGGTATTTTGGACTTCAACTCCCACAATTCCTAACAGCCTCAGACCCTTTCATTTTCCTGAGGCTGTTAGGAATTGTGGGAGTTGAAGTCCAAAATACCTGGAGGGCCGAAGTTTGCCCATGCCTGATCTATCATGTGCAACCTGTGTAGTAAAAACATAAATCTATGAAAGTTCAAGGATTGTTAAAGTCTTTTCAGACAAAATATATAAATAATAATAACAATAATAATATTTTTTCTTGTGTCAGGAGCGACTTGAGAAACTATAATAATAATATAGCCATCTATTTTGTTGTATCTGTCTCTTGTATCCAATGTGGCAGTCAGGAATTTAAGTAAACCTACTTGTATTCCCGTCTGCCACATCAGACTGATTTGAAGTGCATGAAAAGAGAAACTGTTCCATCTGATTCCATACTTGCTTCATAATGAGTACAAGACAGATTATGCACCCCAGGTTTCAAAGAAGATATAGAAACTGTCATATTTTAAGACCTCACCAGTAATCATGGTGTCAGATTTGCATATGCATTTGATATTTTGTGCAACCCATTCAATTTTGGACTATGCTTCATGCTATTTTCATTAGATGAGGACTGGGGGAGAAGGAGGGGGGACGTCACTGGGAGCTATAAGATGATTTAAGTAAAAGACAGACTTGAGTGTAGTGTATTTGGAATGAGCAGAGCCAGAAGTGTTTTGGATTTTTTAGGCCTTTGAAATATGTGTGTGTGTGTGTGCGCGTGCGTGTTATTAAATCACAGATCCTTACATCTCCCTCTAGCCCTGCATCTCATTCTTTCACTATTTATGTTGTATACAAGAAAGTGCTATGAGGGTCCTCAATAAGGGGCACCACTTCACAATTAGTAGCTAGAGGAGAAAGCTGTGGGAGAGTCTAAGGAGAGATGAGAAAGGGACAGAAGAGAAAGAAGATGGAAGATACCTGTAGTTCTTTTTTACTGTACTGATTTCTATGATGATCGGATTACAGTTTTTGTGTCATATACATCAAAAACACAAAAAACCCCAAATTATGACAACCATACTGATTGGTAACTGGCAAATAGAGGGAGAAAACATAGAGGGAGTGACAGACTTTGTATTTCTAGGTACAAGATTACTACAGATGCAGGCTGCAGCCAGGAAATCTGAAAACATTTGCTTCTTGGGAGGAGAGCAATGACCAAACTTAATAAAATAGTGAAGAGTTGAGACATCACACTGGCAATGAAGGTCTGCATGGCTAAGGCAATGGTATTCCCTGTAGTAACCTATGGATGCGAGGGTTGGGTCATAAGGAAGGCTGAGCAAAGGAAGGTAGACACTTTTGAATTGTGGTGCTGGAGGAAAATTCTGAAAGTGCCTTGAACCGCAAGAAGACCAAACCAGTCCATCCTTCAGGAAATTATACTCACTGGAGGGAAGGATATTAGAGGCAAAGATGAAGTACCATAATGAGAAGAACAGGAAAGCTTGGAGAAGATCATGATGCTGGGGAAAATGAAAGTAAAAAAGAGGGGCCGGCCAAGGGCAATACTACTACTACTACTACGTGTTTCCCCGAAAGTAAGACAGCGTCTTACTTTCTTTTGACCCCCAAAATCCCCACTACGGCTTACTTTCGGGGTACGGCTTACATTAGCCGACGGTACCCAGTAAAGTAAGGCGAAAGTAAGACCGCGGGCGGCATGGCATGGCTTCTTGGCTGGGCGACGAGAGGCTCCCAGAGGGGCTCAAAAAGGGGCCAGAATCCTCCTCCTCTTCCTCCTCTTCTTTCCAGCGGCGCCTTCCATCCTCCTCCTCTTCCTCCCAGCAGCGCCTTCTCCCTCTCGCGGTTCCGCCCCCCCTCCCTTCAGTGAAGGGAGGAGGCGCAGCCGCGGCGAGAGGGGAAGCGCGGCGGAAGTCCCGCCCGCATGGCGGCTCAGGCGGCTCGCCGCCGCCCAGCTCGCCCCGCTCGCGTTCGCGCCTGAGCCGCCGTGCGGGCGGGACTTCGCCGCGCCTTCTCCCTCTTGCGGGCGGCGGCTCCGCCCCTCTTCCCTTCAGTGAAGGGAGGGGTGGATCCGGCGAGAGGGAGAAGGCGCCGGCAGAAGTCCCGACCGCAGGGCGACTCAGGCGCTGTTCGCCACCGCCCCGCTCGTGTTGGGAGCGCGGGCGAGTGGGGCGGTGGCGCGGAAAGACGCCTGAGCCGCCGTGCGAGCGGGACTTCCGCCGGCGCTTTCTTCCTCGCCGCTGGGCGGCTCGCCCCTCCTCCCTTCACTGAAGGGAGGGGCGGAACGGGCGAGAGGGAGAAGGCGCTGCTGGGAGGAAGAGGAGGAGGATAGAAGGCGCCGCTGGAAAGAAGAGGAGGAAGAGGAGGAGGATTCCGGGCCCTTTGAGCCCCCTGGGAGCCTCTCGTCGCCCAGCCAAGAAGCCATGCCATGCCGCCCGAGGTACGCGTCTTACTTTCGGGTACGGCTTATATAAGCCGACCCCTCTGACACCCCGATACGTCTTACAATCGGGGTGTCATACTTTCGGGGAAACACGGTAATAATAATAATTATAATGACAATAATAATTTATTTCTATACCTCCCTATCTCCCCAGGAGGACTCAGGGCAGTTTCCAACATAGGGCAAAACATTCAATTGCCAAAACGACACAAAAACCAAACAAAAGAAAACATTGCAAAACATAAATCCTATAAAAGACAATCATCAACCATTAAAAGCCAATTCTGATTTTACTCCATTGGACGGGATTCAAGACACCAATGGCCAAAATTATGACGTGGGCCTAGTCAGCTATGAAGGCGCTGGGCAAGAGTTAGTGCAATGAAATAGCATAAGGCCAGGGAAGTGGTTAAATATATGATGGGTACCTTTTTATAATAAGTTGGCAACCACTCCTCACCTTGAAGCACAGTTAATAAAATAAAATAAAATAAAATATTAGGACTGTGCAAAATTTCATTTTCATTTGTAATTCATTAGATTCATATATATGAATTGTTATTACGGTGCTTTATTACGTATTGTTTATTGATGTGTTATTACTCATCTGAGGCATTGAATGTTTGCCTTTTTGTGTGTAAACTACCCTGAGCCCCTTCAGGGAGAGAGAGCCGTCTAGAAATAAAGTTGTTTTTTTATTTGTTTATTTATTTATTTATTATAAAGTGCAGATCTGGGTCCTAGCTGATGGCCAGGGAAGGGCCTGGGACTAATCATTCAAAGGCAAAACTGCCTACATTCCCCAAGATCAGGTCTCCAAATTGATAAGACTCCTTTTAGCACCCACAGTACTCCCAGGCCTAAAAGGTTAATTGCATTTCAGAAGGTCTCTTGGGAGGCATAGTTCTTCTGTCCTTTAAATATTGTTTGAGGCAACTTTCTGTCCTAACGTTCTCATGTTCAGTGGAGGAACTCTGGTAGGTATTTTAATTAAACAAAAAGTGACCTTGTCATGTCCAGTCTTGAACATATTGGCAACTGTGGTCCAGAGGTCCGTGGTTAATAGAAAATGGGATAGATGCACTGCTGGGAACCAACACAAATGTCACCCTTTCCCTTTTTGGAAGACTTTGGCTTTTCCATTAATCTGTCCAGGCAGCTTTGAATGTCAACAGAGTTATCTTCTCCATTCCCTATCCCCCTTTTAATTACCACAGCATACAGTAAATACATTTCAGATGTATCAAATCTTGTTTCTATCATGCTTTAACACTATCAGGAAGCCACAAGATCCAAGCATCCATAGTAGGGCTGGCCTTACCGTTAGGTAGGCTAAAGCCATACATTCTCGAGATCATGAAAAGACAGTAGATTGCTATTTATTGTCATTCTATATTTTTATTATATGGGTCTGGGTGGGGAGGATGATTGTGAGATTTGCTCTTACCCCATAACTTCATAATTGTTCTGAATCCATGCTTCCAGATTTGTTGAAGTAGGCAGACGCAGCAAAAAGTCCAAGAAAGTGTGTGTAATATTCTTCTCTAAGGCTGCAATCCTAAAAAAAATATCTTTACTAAGGATTAAGACCCATTTAATGGAGTGAGATATACATCCAAGAAAACCCGCTTATCTCCCAAATGGCTGCTACAGATAGATTTGTTTGCTTTAAAGCCACTTTGCTAGCTGAATTTTCTGCCAAAGTTATCTGGGCAGTAAAGACTTTTTTATTTTTCTTTCCCCACTGGAGTGGGGAAAAGGAAAGAAGAGACTTTCTCATTAATCAGATCTGATGCATGAGACCTTTCTTAAAAACTGAGCTTGAAAACCAGTCCATTTGCCATTTCACTAAAACCAGAACACATCAGGGAAGAATAGCAGCTGCAGTACCAAGTGTGTGCTTGAAAGATAAGGCTGTCATTTTCCGTGCTGCTGCTTCACAGCACCCCTTGGGCTGCTAAGAGATGGCTAAAATATGTGCAAATGGAATATTTAAAAAAAAAGAAATGGAACGTGTCTGAATGAATGGCTTGTTAACAGGTTGCTCTTTAAAAGGAACAGATTAAAGGGCCTGCAAACTGATGTAGAATTCTAGGAGCAGAATGTCAGGTCAGATCGGGCTTGGTCTGCTTCAGCATTATTTCTGCTTATGTAAGATGATTTATTTTGGGGGTAGCCAACTAAATGGAGGCCCACATCAGAAGGACTGTAATATACCTGTTAGGTAGTCCATCCCAATAATTCTCAAATATTTTCAAACCTTTATCTCTTGGGACCTGAGAAGTGTTGCATCTCTTTTAAGTCAACTCTTGGAAGTAGGATGACTTTCCTCTTTCAAAATATTTTTCTATTTCTCCTCATTCAGGGGAATTTCAACTTTTTTTAAAAAAAGAAGCATAGAGTTGTAAGGGGGGGGGGCGTAGGTCCCCTCATTATAGAATCCTCAACCAAATTATCTCCAGCTATTAGCTATTCAGACTCTTTTTGAAGACTTCTTGAGAAATAGACCCCGTAATCTCTTAGGCAATTGGCTTTATTGCCCAACTGCTCTTAGTGTCAAGACATTCTTTATAACATCCACTCTGCTGTTTCTTCAAACCATTCTGGGACCCCATCACATTGGAATTTAAATGGCCCCTTTTGCCTCTTTTGGGGAGAGGGCCTGCCGAGTGCCATCAGATGACGCTGGCTTGACCCCATCCCCATTCCTCATGAAGTGGAGGGGACATGTTCTGCCACCATGGAGATGAAAGTGTATTTTGGGTAGCTGTGACAGAGCTAACCACATTTTGTTGCCTTTTCCTCCATCTGATGGGGGAAAGGGCAACATGTGTCACTGCTCTTTCACCCATATGATAGGAACAACACCATTCCCGCCCCCAATATGTGATGGGGGAAGGAAGTAGGGCATGCGGGGCACCACGTGGTGCCCCATGTGCCTGCCCAGCAAAATGGCATTGCCCCAGGGGCTGCATGAATAGGTTGTAAATCTTACCTTCACAGAAAGAGCAGCAGAGAAAAGGCCTATCACTTCTGTGACAGCACTTAAGGTATATAATGAGTACAATCATATCATCCCTCAATTCTTTTTTGTCACCAAACAGAACTTCCTTTACTACTTCAGCCTTTCTTTATATGTTTTAGTCTCATGTCGTCCCTGTTGCCCTTCTCAACCTGTTCCAACATGCCAATAGCCTACCTAAAATAAGATGCCTTGAATGCATTGCTCCAGATGGAACAGTAGCCGCATTGTCTCCTTGATCACTCTCTTGCCACAAATATAGATGAAAAACTGGTGTTCCCATCCCTTTTGCACAAGTGACCTCTGGTAGAAAAGGGAATTAACTGCAGTAGGGATCTTGCTTCTGCTTATCAAAAAGAAGATTGCTCACAATCTTATTAGTCCTTTGCTTCCCAAGCAACAGGGAAATGGGTCTACTTAATCACAGTAACCAATGTCCAGAAAGTGAAAATTGGGAAGGTTGGGCTGGGAATCACCAAGTAGCTACATAACTATGGTAGTTGTGCCTTCATATGGGCTCAAGTGGATTCCAGCTATTATGGCTTCAATATTGTCATTTCCTTTCTCTCCCTTCCCACTGAAAGCCTTCACCTGGAAACTTGGTAATTTGTACACTTTTTAAAAACCCTTTTTAGTTGGGCCAATAAAGATTTTTGATTTTGCAATTATTCAATTATATGAACATTCAGAGTATAACGATAACTTATCATGGATCCGAAATTGTGTCCTTAATATCTGATTAAGAATTGTATACAGGTTGCGTATATTTTGTCCAAAATTCTGAAATGTATGCAAATCCAAAATTGTCCACATGGGTGGTTGAAATTGTGATGCCTTTGCTTTGTTATGGTTCAGTGTAATGTTTCATTCAAAAAATAATTACAAATATCTCTCTAAATAAAAATCAATGTATGCACATTTGTTTGTCTGTCTTTCTGTCCATTTGTCTCATAATGGCTGTTGCTAAATGAAGTGGCCCTCTGTGATGTCCCTGGGAAACAAGGGTCAAATGTGGGGAAAGGAGGAAGGGAGGGAGGAAAGAGACACAGTGACCCATGTTGTCGTGGAGACTTTGTGAGGAAGGTCTTCTCAGAGCTGGAGAAGGGAGAAAGAGGAGGGGAAGGAAGGAATAAAAGAAGAAGAAAAAGGGGGAAGAAAGGAAAGGAGGGAGGGAAAAGAAAGCAAAAGAGGGAAGGAGGGATGGAAAGAAGGAAGGAAGGAAGGAAGGAAGGAAGGAAGGAAGGAAGGAAGGAAGGAAGGAAGGAAGAAGGGAACTGGGTATAGGGGGAGAGGGAGGGAAGCGGAAAAGTAAGGAAGAGAGGAAGAAAGAAGGAAAGGAAAGACTGCAGGCACGCACTGGCCCCTCCAACACTCAAGCAAATGCAGGCCATATATGCTAATTCTGTATAAAATTATTTTTCAAGCTATGCATGTAAGGTATATTTGAAACATAAATTAATTTTGTCTGTATACTTTGGTCCTATCTCCAGGACATCTCATTGTGTACACATACACACACACCCCAAAAAATCCCAGACGTAAAACATCTCTGGTCTTAAGAATTCCAGATAATTCCTGTAATATGAATATTTTCTCAGTCTCAGAGAATTTTGAGGAAAAATATAATTAATACTCCAAACAATTTAAGAATCCAATTATAGTTTAACCAATATGTGCACAATCCTGTTCCTTTTCTATATCTCTACTAAGTTAACAAGAGTTCACTGTCACAGTGGGCTCTTGGTACCAATATCCGTAGATGCTCAAATCCCATTATATATAGTTCTCTTATGTAAAATAATAAAGCGTTAGGTGATTTCCAATATGGATTCACTTTATTTAGGGGGCTCAAATTCCTTTCTTTATCTGACAAAAACCTTAAAAGACATAAAATATTGCCATGCATAGGTGCATTGATCCTACATATTTATGGGAAAATGTATTACTTCCAATGATCTCATATCCAGTGAAGGTCAGTGATTCCATGCTTGGAGACCTAGTGAAACTGCTCTGAGTTGTAACCTGCTCAAGATCTTGAACTCAGATAGCTTCTTTAACATCTATAAAATCAGGAAGATTCATATTTTGGTGTGTGGGTGTGTGGGTGTGTGTGTTCGGTTTCTCGATACGAGGGTCAACTATGTCAGGCAGGTCATCGTTAATTTTGACCGCTTACAAGTATATTTTTACAAAACAATAAAAAATGCAGAATATGATGCATAAAAACCGTCCTTTCCCTCCCTTCTTCCTTCTTTTCCTTCTTCAACTGCTTTGCAATGCAGGGATTACATAAGCATAACTGAAATTTCACACATGAAATGACTCTCATGCTCTCAGTAGGATTATGCAGATTTCAGTGATCTACATAAACGTAATGCCTAGTTGCTTCTTTTTTATTTTGTTTTGTTCAGGACACTGCTGGACAAGAACGATATAGGACCATTACTACTGCCTATTACCGAGGAGCAATGGGATTTATCCTTATGTATGATATTACATGTGAAGAGTCCTTCAATGCTGTCCAGGACTGGTAGGAACTGTTCATTGCTGCTCTGTTTTTTGTTTTTGTTCTGTTTCAACCCAGTTACCAGGTAAGCAAGTCACTGACCAGCCTGCACTGTATCCTCTGGACCTAAGAGCAGAAAGGAAGGCTAACTGTTTAATGAAATGTAAGACTTTAATCAAATTATATGCATTTGTTGAATTGACTCTGCTTGAGTCTATAAAGATTGGATGAAGGCATTTTAATAAAGTTTTCAGCCCCATCCTGTGGTTGTTTGCAGAAACATAGATGCTATTGAATTCAGGGGATTTGATCCCAGGTAGATAGGCATAACATTGCAGCTGTATCTTCAAGTATAGCTCATTAAGGCACACCAGGACAGTGTTTTCCCCTGAAACTACTTGATAACCAAAATATTCTACGGATGGCATTCACTGTCAACCTCAAGTTCATTTCACAATGTCAGTGAATAATATTAGTCTTGCCTAATGTTTATGTATGAGATATCAGAGTAATTATGCAGAGAGCTTATGTATTACTAGAAGCTATACATCATGCTAACATCCATGTGCCTGTATGTTGTCCAACCTTCAAACTCTTCATATAGTTATTCAGATTCAGAATCTTAGGTTCTGAATTTGTGCCTGATTAGATATGAAGCTAAGGGTGAGAAGCATGTGTCTTTTTAATCAAAAGACTCAGATTTACTAGAGTCCCTTGTTTAAGAATCTTTAATTTAAATTCAAAACATGAGGCCCTTTCACACTACACAAGTGGTTCCCAACCTTTTTTTTGACCAGGGACCACTTTGACCAGGGACCACTCTCTAATATTAGTACCAAAAAGATTCTACGGATGGCAGTTTTTGGTCAACTTTAGATTCGGTTTGGTTATTTGGGGTGCTGATTCAGAAAATTGCATTGAATAGACCACATCACCTCCAGTTTCTGATAAAGAACATATGCCATCCAGTAGTCGCCATCTGCTTGCCTACAGAAAACCATATTTAATAAGCCTCGGCTCTGCAAGAGGGTTTCGAGACTAGTCGCTCTTGTTGCAACGATGAGGTCCATGGACCACAGGTTAGGAACCACTGCACTACACAGTTCTGAGGAAATGATTCTCCACCATCAACTTCGCTGAACTGACCAAATGCCTGATCACTGTCTCCTAAAGCAGTTTCTCTTTTCTCAGCTCATAAATGGACAATGGAATGTCAATGGACAACAAAAGAGTTTTAAATATAGGCTTAAAGCAAACTTGAGAAAATGTGGAATAAACAATGAGAACTGGGAAGCCCTGGCTCTTGAGCATTCTAACTGGATTTCAGCTGTTACCAACAGTGCTGTGGATTTTGAGGGCAAAAGGGAGAAATGTGCCAAAAGGAAGGCGCATTAAGCAAATCTTTGTCATGACCGCCTTCCATCTGGAAATCTATGTCCTAATTGGTCTCTACATTCATTTACGGACCCACCACTAAGACTCTACCCTTTGGAAGACAATCATATCCAATCACGACTGATTGCCTATAGTATACTAGCTATATTTTTCCACCTGCTTGGCCATTGATAAATGGCTCTCTGTTATAATATTATCTGCCTATCCAGGTTTTTCTTAATTCTGTGTGTAGTTACTAGATTCATATTTCCCCATTCCAGAAGCAATTTCTCATGCCATCTTTGTCTCTATGACATTGCAGAAGCCCATTTAATACAATTACAAAGATACCCCAGTGAAGCTCAGCCCATAAACTTTGTGGAAATAGGCTGGTGCTGTTCTGGCAATCTGTTTTGGCATTGCAGATTCAACTGATGTTACCTGCCTTATCTTGATGTGCACTACTTGAGTTCTAATCTTAGTGGAAACTAACCTCAAAATAATGTTTAGCTTCCTTCTTTTTCCTTTTCATATGCATGTGGAGGTTGTTTCCTCTCATCTACCAGAGATGTCAAAGAATTTATAAAGCACAGAATGGCAGGTTGGGAGAGAGGGAGAAGAGGCATAGTAATTGAATGCTTCCTAACCACAAACAACCATTGGATTTTGAGAGGGAAATGTGGGGAAAAAACCATTAAGTCCAAGATGTAAAATGATCTAGCTGTAGTAATGTATATGCAATAGGAAAACATTTGACAATTGCTGCTGGTTCATCTTGAAGAAGGGGTAATGATTTTGTAAATCATATGGCTATTGAGGATATAGGAGCCATGCCAGAAATGAAAAAGTGGCAATCCGGTCTCCCTTATGATTTAACACTTCTCCAGAAGCCTTTTATCCTTTAAATCAGATCTTCTTGCAATAATTATTTCACACATCAGACTAACAGTTCTAATCAAGCGGTGGATTTTCATTAACGGAGAACTATTTTTCTTGTAACAATTGCACTATATCAGTTAAGCTGTGATCAGCAGCCTCTATAATGCATGAAGACAGAGCCTGTGTTTACATCGCCAAAATAATGTGGACTCACCATTGAGTTGCTGAGGTGAATTCAGTTGACACATGGGGCAGATGTGCAGTATACCCGCTGCACCCAAATGTTGCTTCACTATAGCGAAACACAGGATTTACTCCAGAATTTCCTGGCAGCTCCAGAGTGATCTCAGAGTGTTAGGCCCCTTCCACACAGCTGAATAAAATCCCATATTATCTGCTTTGAATTGGAATATATGGCAGTGTGGACTCAGATAACCCAGTTCAAAGCAGATATTGTGGGATTTCTGCCTTGATATTCTGGGATATAGAGCTGTGTGGAAGGGCCCATAGACTTGCAGACAGCTGGACTAGACTTGATCCATCCTAACCCCCTGTCCACACCACCCACGGGTCCCTTGTGGTCAACAAGCACATCTCTTCAAGCATCGGAGCAGTTCCAAAGCCCTTTAAGACATAGTTCTCTGGTAAGTGTAGACATAGCTAGTGTCCAGCTGTGCAGTTACTTTTAAGGCTTTTCGGGCACATTTGAGTAATTGCACCTACGTACATAAAGCAACAACAGGGATAGATTGAATAAACATTGTGCAGTAAATTCTTTGAATTAGCCCGGATACACCAAAATGTAGAATTCATAATACATTTAATGCTATGTCATTCATTTTACTTTGATTGGTGCCACACATCATCACATATGGACTGCCATGTGTGCTATTTGGCCTGTCTGTCTGTCTGTCTGTCTGTCTATCTTCAACATCAGGTGTGGCAAGGACAGCATTTCAAAGTAACTATGTAGAAGTTGATTACAAAATAATTGGTTAATTTCACTAATAAAGTGTTATAGTTGTTTTAGTATATATTACAGTTGATCTCATATTACAATTATAACTTAGTAAGGAAGAACTTTAGTTCTTCTGTGACATAATACATTTTAGTTCAATTCGAGTGTGTGGTTTGAGTGCTGGACTAGGAGCTCAGGGCACCTTCTACACTGCCATAAAATCCAGATTATCAAAGCAGATAATTGACATGATCAGTTTTGGACTGGATTATGTGAGTCTACACTGCCATATAATCCACTTCAAAGCAGATAATTTGGATTTTATATGGCAGTGTAGAAAGGGCCTGGGAGACCCGTGTTTGAATCCCTGCTTTGCCCTCTGGGTGACCTTGTAAAATTCAGCCTCAAAGGAAGGCCATAGCAAACCCTTCTGAACAAATCTGGGCAAGAAAAGCTTCTGATAGTATCACTATTCAGTTATAAATGACTTGAAAGTGTACAACAACAAACAGCAATGGCATTACTAAATGGAAGAGGAAGGAAATTGTGAGATTCAAATGCTGGATCATACACAGTTTTGTGGTAGTGGTCATGCTCCCCGGGAGTGTTGAGGCAAGGATGAAGTAGACAGGAGAAGAACGTATATTGTATGCAGGGGCCAAAAGCTGGAAACATTTATATTTTTGGGTGGCATAAAAGTAGTAATTCTAGTTGCTTCCGATAAATGGAAAAGCAAATAGTTTTGGAATACCAAGGAATTCTAACTGTAACTGATTCCTTTTAAAAAGCAATTCTGCAGTGTGTGAAAGATACATGTGCACAGAGTTTCTATAGAGGATGTATTTCTTTTTAAATATATTTTTCCTAATTATGAAAATAATTTAGTAGGACTTCTTCAGTGATCACTACTAATAGAGGATTTAGAGTGACCGCTTGAGGGATAATTACCTCTGCTGTCTTGAAAGTGGAGGGACCCATCACAAGGTCTTTCTCCTGCTGCCACTTTGCTTGCCTGATAAAATGTACTTGCGGGCAAATTAACTTTTGCAGCATCTTGAAAACTTCAGCATTGTGATTTTTGCGAGGATTTTGATTTCAGAAAAATCACCTTATATCTCATGAAAATTATAGATGAAACCATATTTTAGAAATTTTTCCAACTTAAAATATTTATTTGAATCATTCCTAAGTATTCCCTTCAGTGGAGCAGGCTCTGGGGAGGTGGGGTGGGATTGTGGGGAGGATATGAGTTTTAAAGGCATTTTAGTGTATTTATTGTATTTTAATTCTGGTTTACCACATTGTTACTATTTAATTTTTTTAAACTTTTGTATTGCTCTTTTAAAACTTGTCTCGTGTGGATTGTTAGTCGCCTTGAGTCCCCATGAGGGGAAAGGCGGGGTATAAATAAAGAGAGTGGCGGCGGCAGCACTAATAATAATTCAGTGCCAATAAGTGATAATTGTTCTTCAGGAAATTCATGTGGCTATTTATGTAAAGGGTTAATGGTGGCTACTGTGCAGTTGTATAGCAAGATGTTCCCCAGTTTCATTGTGTGACAAAATAATAATAGTTTGTTTACTATTGTTAGCTGCATAAGGCACAAATTACATGGCAGATCACTAACCAAACCATAGGTTGTCTTCCCTATTACTCATTTGTCTGCTGTCTCTTTCCATTCACTCTTTTAGGCTAGGAAGACAAAACATGAACAAGACAGTTGCAGATCCAGATGTCATTAAAACAATGGTTCAAGTAAGCAAAAAGTTGTAAGCTAGGAACAGCAAACCAGGGATTCAGGGCCCTTCCCCACAGCCCTATATCCCAGAATATCAAGGCAGGAAATCCCATATTATCTGAGTGTGGACTCAGATAACCCAGTTGAAAGCAGATATTGTGGGATTTTTCTGCCTTGATATTCTGGGATATAGGGCTGTGTGGAAGGGCCCTCAGACTGTTGTTTTGGCTGGCTAATAAAGATGTCTTGATTGCAAAACTATGCTGATCTGTCAAAATAGATTTCAGAGAACTACAATGTATCTTGTTATTATATGAGAACACTGCCTTTGTCTTGAAATCTACATCTCAGTGACAATCCAAATAACTGGTTGTTTTTGCCTTAGCAGATACTATTTTCTGTGTTCATTATATTTCTTCCAAATCTCCTTTGAACACAAATATTTCCCAAAAGGGTTTCTATACAATAAAGTGGCTGATAAAATATTAGTGGCCTAAAAGCTTGTTCTTGTGACTTCAAGTTATTTCTAACTTATTCCCCCATAAGGAAAAACTGGGATTATCTTGGCAAAATTTGTTTAGTGGGGGGAGGATGCATTAGAGAGAGATACACCCAAAGCCATCCCATGGTTTTCTATGGCCAACTGGAGATTCAAATCTTGGCCTCCCATGGCCTCCCAGGACTTCATCAGACAGAGCTGGGGAAAGCAGGGAAAGCAGGGAGAATTGCCTTATTTGCTTGTGGAATCATCTTATTTGTGTGGTGTCCCATCTTTAAAGAAAATGGAAAACTTACCCCCCTTCATACAGGATAGCCTCTTCCCATCTTAACCATCTTCTTAGAGAAAACAGGAGGCATCATTCTTAAGACAGACACCATTTCTTTTCACGGGCTGCTTCCCTTCCCTTACCAGTCTCCTTACTCTCAGTCGCAGAAGTCTCAACACCTACTAGGTACCTACCTAAATGGTTCCAGCCCAGCTTACTTGTCCGAACGTATCTCTCCTTATGAACCATCTGGGACTCTAAGATCATTTGGGGAGGCCCTGCTCTCTGTCCCGCCTCCTTCGCAGGTGTGTCTAGCAGGGACGAGAGACAGGCCTTCTCAGTGGTGGCCCCTCGGCTGTGGAACACCCTCCTTAGAATGAAACAAACAGTGCTCAGGGGCTAAAAGCCAAAAACAACAATACCCTCAAAGGGTTGGTGAATCAAACAAGATTCAGCATAAGTATCAAATGTATCTATATTGAATATATTGCATATATAAACACAGAAGTGAAAGCATAAATGAATGCATGAATAACAAAGCCACCAATGGCAAGAAACTATAAGTCCCACGCAGGGGTTAAGTCATCATAATTAAAGTACATCAATTCAAAGTTCAATTAAATTATATCATGAAATCCCTTAATGGGGAAGCAAGCAAGGACGCGGAGGAGTAGATTGGCACTCTTCCCAGGAGGATAAACAGGCCGATGGAGCCGCCTATGCGTGTTTAAGGCCAAGAATTCCGTTTCACCGTGTGTCCGGTTTTATCAAGGCAAATCCAAAAGTAGCGTCCAGTATCTGTGAAGGGGTATAAACATCAACCAAGGGAAAAACCCCAATATATACATAATAATATAGAGCAAGGCAGGAAAGAAAGGCAACATACCATCAGTAAATATCCATCATGACCCAGGCATAGTAGCCGATCGCGGGTGACCCAAAGGTAAACAGCAATAGTAAAGGAGGGATATATATCTATGTGTGGGTTAAGCAAATGAGCTGAGGGGGATGGCGTCGTTTAGCCCATTAGGCCATTCAGTGTCTAGGAGGAGTGTCCATTTAATTTCAGCTGCCCTTAAACAGGCATTGGTATTTTGGTGAGGACGTGGTTTGATTTGCTCCAAGATCATGAGTCTTAAAGAGGCCACTGAATGCTGTCTGTCTTTACAATGTTTGTAAAATACAGAGTCTTCGGACCCTCTATTAATCTTACTCTTATGTTCAATAAAGCGGGTACGGATCTCCCTCGAGGTCATGCCCACATACACAAGAAAACATTCACAGGAAATTCCGTAAATGACGGATTTGGAGGCGCAGGTCCCATAATCCCTAATCTTGAATGTTCTGTTTTTGGATTTACTATAGATATCTTTGTCTTAAGAGACATTCACACAAATGGAGCAGTGGGAGCATGGTTTCATACCCGGGCTCATGATGCTCTTAATGGGTGGCCTGTGTCCATGGGAGTGCACCACAAAGTCTTTAACGTTGCCGACTGTAAAGTGCTTTGGGTCACCTTTGGGCTGAGAAAGGCGGGACACAAATAT
This sequence comes from Anolis apletophallus, assembly GCA_030556195.1. Lineage (NCBI taxonomy): Eukaryota > Metazoa > Chordata > Lepidosauria > Squamata > Anolidae > Anolis > Anolis apletophallus. The sequence goes on along the minus strand of JARBWK010000005.1, from coordinate 89,194,463 downwards.
GGTAAATAAATAAATAAATAAAATAGGCATTATGATTCAATTCAGGAAATTTTGACATCTCTCTCCCCCCCCCCCTCCCTCCCGCTTTCTTCTGTTTCCATACGCATCAGGACCTCAGAAGACACTTTCTAACCGGCTCCAGTTCCCCCATGTTTCCCTACACTTCAGAGACAGTTTACAAACAAAGCAGCATGGGGAAAAGGTGGAAGTCCCTTTGCGTCATATGATGGGATCCATGTTGCTTCATCTAATAACTGTTTTAGAAGTGTGTGGAAATGGAACCTTGTGTTTGATGAAATCCCCAGTGTCCTACTCCAGAACTCAAACCATTGCACTAGGTTAGCCCTTGGCCTGAAATCTGTGGAGATATAATGCTGGGAAGCCAAATAAAAGAGAGCGGTTTAAAAATTGTAAAGTAAAAATGCTAAGAGGACTGATTGTTCAGAAGTGGCAACTTGGTATGAAGAAACTTTCCAAAGCTAGAAAAAAAACACACCTTAAAAATTAATGGTAGAGGCCAAATTAAGCTCTCAGTTTCATTGTTTTGCCACTTTATAGAAGTGACTGAAGTTTGTACAGATAAGAGCAGCTACTGCCCACTATTTTTCCCTTCCAAGAGCCATCTTCCTTTGTTTGACTGATAATGAAGAGCTCTTGCCTCCAAAAGGAGTAAAATGAACTCAGTAATAGAAAATTCAGGAGGAATGTGACAACAACACCTAAAATGCTAGGAGTAATTTTTATTTAAAAACAATCTCACAAACTGACTGATGTACTGTAAAAACAGCGGGGTGTCTATAAACAAACCTTTAAAAGAAACTGTTCTTAGCCAATTTGCAAGGAGAAAGCAACACTTTTTGCCTGTTTAAGAAGAGACTCTGCAAGCTATTGGGGGGGGGGAAAAACCCGTGAAGATTTATCTCTTGTGATGTTTTTAAATTGCTTTGCAAAGGTATTGCCATATGTCCTTGAAGAAAGCAATCTTTTCAGAGTCAAAACATTCAAAGCCTTTAAATTAGTTAGTGCGCTCTCATCTGATTTAACTTATTTCTGAAACCAAAAGAACACATTTCAAGACGATAGTGGAGAAAGTTTTAAGCCTTTAGGGGAGAAAACATTTCTTGTGAAATAGCTGCCGTGCTGAATTTTTTAAATAAGGAAACAAAGTTTGCATACATTTTGATGGTCTTGGAAGGAAATGTGTATTTTCGTGCAACAGAACAACATGTCACAGGTCATGCAATAAAATATCATTTCACCTGATGCAAATCACATGGAAAATAATGATTCTGTGATGTAAGTAGGCATATAAACAATAGAAGAATAAATTAGAATTTTTGGCATATATGGTCAGTATTCCATCTGGAAAGGAAGTGGGAGAGATGTCTGTTGTTGCTGTTGCTGTTGTATGTCTTAATGTTGTTTCTGATCTATAGGTACCCTAAAGCAACCCTATCACAGCTTTTTATTTCCCAAGATTTGTCCAAAGTGGACTTGTCTTTGTCTCCCTCTTGTTATTGAAATTTGGACCCCAAAAATATGGAACCCAGAGTCCATTGCTCCATTTGGGCAGGCAGTTAGCCTGTGTTGACCTCTCCTTTAATTCTAAGCTAACCTTCAATGAACTTCTCTCTGGAATGTTGCCTAACCTTTTCCCACACCCCAGACTTCAGGGAATAACCACATATTTAACATAATACCTTTACAATACATTGGGAGAGTCACAGGGAACACATAATGGGTCTCTCGGAAGAGCCACAAAGGTTGTTATAATATTATCTGATTTTTATCCTGGAAACATTTCCTCATCTATAGTGTTGTGCCAAATCCCCTTCCGTGACTGTCTCCTTTTTATATGCTAACACCCTTCGGGGAGAGGGGGCAGGGTATAAATTTAATAATAATAATAATATAATAATAATAATAATTACACTGCCATATAATCCGGTTCAATGGCGTTGATCTGCATTCCGAAACTGCATTACATGGCAATGTAGATCTAGTGAAGTCTAAGTAAAATTTGTATGTCTATGTTAATAATTAAATATATGGATGATGTAACTAACACAAATTTCTAAAATGTGAGAAAAACAGATGTAGGAGATGCCAATCCAGGAAAATAATGAAAAGTAACTTTTTAAAGTAACTTTCAATGTTCCACTGTAATGTAAACAAAATTACAGGTGATATGTATTAACCAATGTTATATATTTTAGCTCCCCCTGCTGGATTTGAATGTGTGTATTTGACAAAAATGTCATCCATAGCCAATATAAAAACAGTATAACTGAAGCTTTTTGTTGTAAAAGTAATTTCCGATTTATGGTAATGCTAAAATGAGACTATCATGGGATTTTCTTGGCAATACTTGTTCAGAGCAGGTTTGCCTTTGTCATCCTCTGAGGTTAAGGGCCCTTCCGCACAGCCATATAACCCAGAAAATCCCACAATATCTGCTCTGAACTGGGTTATCTGAGTCCACACTGCCATATATTACAGTTCAAAGAAGATAATATGGGATTTTATTAAGCTGTGTGGAAGGGGTCTAAGTGAATGTGACTTGCCCAATACCAGCCAATGGGCAAAATGGGGATTAAGATAATTACTAACCTGTACTTTCACTCCCTGAAACAATGCAGTGAATTATAAAAATGGTTTCAAAGTTAATAGATTCTGTTAAGTAACTAAATTTAAACAGGTTTGCATTCTTCCAGAACCTCATTAGAGATGGCTAAGTGTGCATCTACGTTGTAGAATCAATACAGTTTGACTTCACTTTACCTGTCATAGCTCAATGCTGTAGATTGATGGGAGTTCTAGTTGTACAAGGTATTTAACCTTCTCTTTCAAAGAGTGCTGGAGCTGCACCAAACTACAACTCCTATCATTCCATAACATTGAGCTATGGCAGAGTGTGAAACTGCATTAATTTTGCAATGTAGTTGCACCTATTAAACTGGAAATACAAGATTATAATATAATGGGCAAAATCTACTGAGATTTGCTGGATATAACCGATATCTGTAATAGGTCAGGTTCACAACTTTATTACCGAAAAAAATACACAATAGCTTCAAGAATAAATCAGTCTGGAATTTCACTCGGGTATTGTTTCATTATCTGAGTGGAGGCCACAAGGAGGCGTGAGCCAGAAAAAGTCCATTTTAGAGGGGAGGTGGGGGTTGAAGAAGTTAAACCATTTCCCTCTGTTTTCCTCTTATTCCTCCTACCCACATTGCCCCCGGTGGTGCAATGGTTAAACCCTTGTGCTAGCAATACTGCTGACTGAAAGGTAGGTGGTTCCAGGGAGCGGGATGAGCTCCCGTCTGTCAGCTCCAGCTTCTCATGCGGAGACATGAGAGAAGCAGCCTCCAACAGGATGGTAAAACATCCCAGCGTCCCCTGGGCAATGCACTTGCAGATGACCAATTCTCTCACACCAGAAGTGACTTGAAATTAATCAAGTTGCTCCTGACACACACACACCAAAAATTGTTTCTGTCATTGAAACAACCATTGTTTATGACATGGGAAAGTGTGTGTGTGTGTGTGTGGGGGGGGGGAATAATCAGCAAAAATGGGGGAAAGGGTTTTCCTTCATCGACCTCCCTCCCTCCCCTAAAATGGACTACCCTTCTCTGTCTAGACCTCCTTTTGGCCTCTACCCAGATAATGTAACAGTACCTTTACTCTTGGCTCAGAAATAATATTAAATTGATTAATCTACTGAATTAAAAGGAACTTGGAGGTTTGGAATTTATCACTGGTATTTACCTGAAAACATAGGGCAGATTCCTGAGAATACAACATTACATAATTAGGGAGAGCTATGATAACAAGAGCTGTTTGACGGGTGAATATGCTGCCTTGGACTGTGGTGGAGCCTCCTTCTCGGGAGGTTTTTAAGCAAATGTTGGATGGCCATCTGTTGGGAGTACTTTGATTATATTTTCCTCCATGGTAGGGGATTGGACTGGATGGCCCTTGGGGTCTCTTCCAACACTAGGATTCTGTGATTCTCTAATTTCTGTATTAGAATCAGCTATGAGTTGAACTGTTTCTGGTAATATAAACATGCTGATGCTAAGTAAGCCAAACATGTTTTAGCAATGTTTCAGTGAACAACCACTACTAACTACTTAATTGTTACTGACAGTCCTTTCTCCCTTCAATTTTTTTTGAATGCACTGCCTGCAGTAACCCACGTCCCGTACATCTGCTTCAAACTGAGGTGTCTAATGAAATGAGCTATAGTCTACCAAAGTTCAGTTTATAGTAACTGTATTAACCACCGGTGTTGTTTTTGATGTGTCTACACTACAAAGTTATAGCACATTGATTCCACTTTTAACAGCCATTATCTAAGGAATGTGAAGAGTTGTTGTTCGTTGAGATAATTAGAATTCTTCAACTCTGCTACTGTGAACTTCAGCACTAATAGCAGATTTATTTAAATATTGAATCAAAGTATTAATTCCATAAGGGATAGAATTATGAAAAATTAAACTGCACCTACCAACTTTTATGAAGATTCACACCAAGATGTTGCTCTCCGGTGCTGAATTGCAACGTTTACTAACACCCCCAACAAAGGATCCCCCAGGCAGCAACCAGCCAGACTTTGAAGCTGCAAAGCCATAGTGGCCCACTGAAACAGTCACACTTGCCTAAAGAAGACAAGAGTTGTTTTTCCCACCCTGGACATCCCACAGATATATAAGCCACACTTGCCTAGTTTCCAACAGACCTCACAACCTCTGAGGATGCCTGCCATAGATGTGGGCAAAACGTCAGTAGAGAATGCTTCTGGAACATGGCCATACAACCCAGAAAACCCGCAGCAACCCAACTGAAAGTTTTTCATGAAAGTTTAACAGACAGTCTTTCTTGTTGGTATTTCAACGGATATATTTCTTTTTAAATTTTGTATATGAGAAAATTGGAATTAGTAAATATGCAAAAAGGAGTTCAAAGGAAGTCTGAGAAATAGGAAGTCTGCAATGTTATTGACATTGTTGTCCCTTTACAAACAGCATATTTTTGTTCCATTGTGGTTGGAGGGTTTCCTATATTTATAGTTCACGTTGTGCTATATTATTATCTGCTGTTCTCACTACAAACAACTTTCTTTTCTCCCAGGGCCACTCAGATCAAGACCTACTCCTGGGATAACGCTCAAGTCATTCTGGTGGGGAACAAGTGTGATATGGAGGATGAGAGAATAATTCCTATTGAAAAAGGAAAACATCTGGCTGATCAGTTGGGTACATGTTAAAAGCTTTTCTTTTTCTTCCATATCCCTTTTTCTTCTAATCTTACCATCACCTTTTCAGACTTTAATAGCACAATTTATTGGAGACATAGCTTGTAATTGATTAAGTATACTAGTTGTTGCCTGTTTGATCAGACTTGCTTTTTATAATGCTATTTAATGCTAGTATTTATACATCATAGTAGGACTGGTCCTCCAGATGCTGATGATGTAGTATCCCAGTGGTTTCTCACCACTGGACTTATGGGAATTCCAATTCAACAATGTATTTAAGAACTGTTTTATCCTAAACTTCCAACAATGTAATTGAGAAAATAGACTGAAAGAGAAGTTTCACGACAAAATGGAATCGTGATCTGGATCTATTCGTCTCCATATTCCAAGTTTATCTTATAGTAATAATAATTTGTATTCCACCCTTCTCCCTGAATGGACTCAGAGCGGATTACAGTATATAAGCAGATACAGGCAAACATTCAATGCATTATTACAATGACAAGCAATGAGACACAAACACACAGACAAAGGCAAGCGCTTCTCCTTTCATTTCTGGATCTGGATGCAGTGCTCATCTCCGGCTCTGGGCGAGGTGCTCTTTCTCCATTTCCAAGGCGAGGAGCCTGCGTCTGTAGATACCTCCTGGTTGTGTGGCCAGCATGACTGCTTAGAATGTCTTTTTTCCTTTTTCCGTCAAAGCTGTACCTATTGATCTACCCATATTTGCATGTTTTCAAACGGCTAGGTTGGCAAGAGCTAGAGCTAATAGCGGGAGCTCACTCCATCCTGTGGATTCGAACTGCCAACCTTCAAGTCAGCAGTTCAGCAGCATAAGTGTTCAACCCATTGTGCCACCACAGCTTCTTCTGAACTCATTAAATCTCTCTCCCTTATATTGAAAGACCATCATTTTTTCCCTAGACAACACTCTTTCTTGCTGAGAGAAAAAACCCAAAATAAATGCAATCTATTAAAAATATCCAGATAAAAGAGTTTTACTTCTTTAAATTGATTTCACTGTTTAACATTTTTTAAAGCACCAGTTGTTCCTAAACCACAAGTAGAGTTCTTACCACTTCAGGCTTTTGGAGGAGGATCATTATTGAAGTCTGTGCAGCTATGGTATATCATTTAATATCAAGACTGGGATTATCCATGCTATAATATTTCTAGTTTCTATCTATGATTATGCAAAATAATATGAAGAGAAGACAGTAGGAAACGTCACAGTAGGAAGACAATTTTTCTACTAATAAGACAAATAAATGCACATGTCTTAGGAGCAGTAAGTTCTGAACTCTCTCTGGGAGCCAAGATGACCAAATGGAAGCTGTTGTACTTTGGCCATATCATCAGAAGAGATGACACACTTAAAGCAGTGGTTCTCAACTGGTGGGTCCCCAGGTGTTTTGGCCTTTAACTCCCAGAAGTCCTCACAGCTGATAAACTGGCTGGGATTTCTGGGAGTTGTAGGCCAAAACACCAGGGCACCCACAGGTTGAGAACCACTGCACCAAACAAATGTTAATGCTTGGTAAAGTGAAGGGCAGCAGGAAAAGAGGAAGACTATATTCCAGATGGATAGACTCAATCAAGGAAGCTATCGGTCTGAATTTGCAAAATTCAGCTGTTAATAGCAGGGTGACTTGGAGGTCTCTCATGCACAGGATTGCTATAAGTGGACGGTAGCCGGCTGCAATAAACAACAATGCAATCTCTATAATGTGGTGGGAAAGTGAGCCACATACAGTTATTGAACTCCCTACTTTTTCCCTTGAATGTGTTGCTTTTAAGTGCCTTCAAATCAACGTTGACTTATGGCAGCCTTATGAATGAAAGACCTCCAAGTGCTACAAAAGTTCTCAGCAGCCTTGCTCAGGTTTTAATCAGAGCCTCTTTTAATAATTTTAAAGTTCTCATCAAAGTACAAGTTCCAGACTTTGATCGTATGGTACTGCGGCAGTTTAGAGTAGCATGAAACCTGCTTTAATATTGCAGCGTATGTGCACCCAACACTGTGTTATCAGATATAGTGTGAAGTATGCATTCTGTTTGATAAGGGATACTATGAAGTAATGCAAAGTAACACATTTTTCTCAAGTCCTTGCTTATACACCTTTATTTCAATTTCCACTGTAAATTGCAAGAAACAGCCAGTCATTGCAACTCCTAATACAGACAGAGGCTCTTCCTCCTTGTTCAGAACTCTTTTGCTGAACTCATCCGCTTTACTTGTTCTTATGATGATGTCAGCTTCTCTGCTTAAACAGTATGAAGAGCAACCAGAATATATATCTTATGTCCCCAAGCCATTTCCATGTTTCAGCTTGAATCAGTTTGAAGGTTTTAGTCATCACATTTAAAGCTCTTCCTTTTGTCCCTAACACATCCATCTCAAACCCTGAAATTTTCTGACTTTATATGCTGTTTTGATTCAGTCTGACAGCTGCAGTTTTGCATTCATACTAGTATTACCTCTAAAGCTTAGTTTTATTCAGACATACACATTATTTTGCAGGAAACATATATGTCTGTGTCTACCTTCAAGTTGCCCGTTGACTTATAGAAATTTCATAGGGATTTTTAGGCAAGGAATATTCAGGTGTGGTTTTGCCAGTTTCTTGCTCTGGGATATCACGTAAAGCACTTGGTGTTTGCTGGCGGTTTCCCATCCAAGTACTAACTAGGGCTGACTCTGCTTTGTTCCCAAGATCAAATGGGATCCGCTGCCTTTAGGGTATTTAGGCTTGCAGGAAACTTTGCTCTTCAAACAGCTGAACAGTGAAGGCACTATATGAAGTTTTAACTGCAGCCATACAGGAACAGGCATGCCTTAGCATACATAAAATATAATGTCACTCATTTGCCTTTTAATTAGTTTGTGTTAATATTGCATGCTCATTTAGAACAGCTGGTCTGAAGCAAGGCTGTTAGGAATCTTACATAATAATTTCAATTCAGCCATTGCTCTTTTCCCCCGTTTTCCCAATGTTTGCAATGTTCGGCATTGCCAATTGTCACATCTGCTGTTCTGCCCCAGTTCTCTGCATCATGTATTTTTTTAATCTCTTCAGATTTTTGAAGACATAATTGAATGTATAATGAATGACAAGTTTAAAAATGATAACTCAGTAGTGTAAATATTTGCTCATTTGGCAAGAGAATATTCAGTTTGAGGGATTTTCTTTAATCCTCAGTTTTATTAAATCACTTCTTATTTTAAATCCAGTTCTCAACTTCCAAATGTTATCTTCATGACTAAAGGGCACATAACATTTTTGAAAGCCAACAAATTGATTCCTAACTCTATCTGATTATGTTTATAAATGTTTTTAGTGGTGATAACTGAGCTAGAATGTTCTCGTTTGTAGCGAATTGACTATTCAGCTGTTTTCATTCTTCTCTTAATAATATCAATATTTCTGCCATTCCTATGCACCCTGCACATAACTTATTTGTAGTGCAAGAACACTTAAATAAAATAATTAAAATTCATTCATGTTTTTTTCAAGTTATAATCCGGCCCTCCAACAGTTTGAGGGACTGTGACCTGGCCCTCTGTTTAAAAAGTTTGAGGACCACTGCTATAGTTTATCAAGTGCAGAAACATTAAACATTAATGAAGAGGAGACATATGACTACAGGCAGTCCCCAAGTTTCAAACAATACATGATATGTAGGTTTGTTCTTAAGTGGAATTTGTATGTAAGCCAGAACAGGTACATTTTTAAAGTGTAACTCCAGCCGTATACGGTATATATGCATGCATATATGCATGCATGCTTTGGATAGCATAGGTAAGGGTTGACACCCCTGTTGTGTTTGTTTTGCTGCCTATGCCCCGTTCAGAAGATTTCACCTCACTTTCTGTCCCTGTGAGAATTGGATTTTGGAAAATTTGGCTTGTTGTGGAAAGGATTGGTGAGAAAGCTTCAGTGAAGACCCCTTTCCCTCATAACTCTTTCAGGAGTGAATTTCTCTTACGAGGAGTAGATTTCGCTCACTAGGTGTTGTCTCACCTCCTTCTTAACTATGAATCATTTGTAAATAGGATGTTTATAATTTGGGGACTACCTGTCCTGTTAGACTACAGTGTCCATTTCTTCTCTCCATTGGCGGTGAAGGTTAGGACAGATGAAACTTGCAGTCCCATAGTATCTGGAAGTTCATATAATATACCCTTGCCCTGATCTGATCAGAAAGTCCTAAATTTGACATTCATATATTTGATTATATATGTTGTTTCTGTTTCTTCTCTTCCAGACTCTGCTGCCCATGAAAGTGTAATTTATTTTCCATATGGGTACAGTGGTGGACCCGCTAGGGTGTCAGCTTGCCCAGTGGCAAATAAACCTCCTTAAACTTTAGACAATCCACTATTTGATTTTTTTAAAAAAAAAATAACAACCTGTATTTACTTTTAATATCAGCTCTATACTGTCAGTAATGTGTACAACATATGGGCACTGTAATTACTAAAATACAAATTCATTTTGCAATAATATTTTTCCACTTATGTATTTTTTACAAATTAATTTATCTGTATATCTGTATACCTTTATAAAGCGGAATGTTTGTATGTATGTATGTGTGCGGAGGGCGGGAGGGCGGGAGGGCGGATATGTGGCAGACACTTTCACAGGCCACAGCAACCAGCGCGGGTGATGGACCTGCACCAAACTTGGTACACATAACCCCCCTAACCCCCTTTACGTCCTGTTGCGGTTTGGGGGACATGACCCACGGATTATGGGATTTGTAGTACTTTCAAACACTTTGGTTCCCACAGACCACTGAGGCCACCAAAAAGTACCAATACAGACCACACTTAGCACACACAGCCCCCATGACCCACTCTACGTCCTGGTGCAGTTTGGAGGAGGGTGGACCATGGATGATGGGACTTGAAGTACCTCTACTCACTTCCCAAGTCCGCTGCAACCCTCATCCAATCACTGATCGAGACCAAACTTGGCATACATAACCCCTATGACTGCCTTCATGTCCTGGTGAGGTTTGGGGGAAGGACTGACAATGGATGATGGGATTTGTAGTACTTTCACACTCCTCTGTTCCCACAGACCACTGTGGCCCCCAACAAACACTGATAAAGACCACACTTGGCACACAGAGCCCCAGTGACCCACTCTACATCCTACTGAAGTTTGGAGGGGGACAGACCATGGATGATGGGACTTGCAGCACCTTCCCTCACTTTCCAAGACTGCTACAAACCTAATCCAATGACTGATCAACACCAAACCTGCTACACAGAGCCCTCATGACCCACTTTACATCCTGGTGCCCATCAGAGGAGGGTGGACCATGGATGATGGGACTTGAAGTACCTCTACTCACTTCCCAAGTCCGCTGCGACCCTCATCCAATTACTGATTGAGACCACACTTGGCACACATAACCCCCATGAATGCCTTCACGTCCTGGTGAGGTTCGGGGGAGGACTGACAATGGATGATGGGATTTGTAGTACTTTCACACCCCTGTTCCCTCAGACAACTGCGGCCCCCAACAAACACCGAGAAATACCACACTTGGCACACAGAGCCTCAGTGACCCACTCTACATCCTACTGAAGTTTGGAGGGGGGCAGAACATGGATGATGGGACTTGCAGTACCTTCCCTCACTTTCCAAGCCTGCTACAAACCTAATCCAATGACTGATCAAGACCAAACCTGGCACACAGAGCCCTCATGACCCACTCTACATCCTGGTGCAGTTTTGTGTGAGACGGACCACGGATGATGGGACGTGAAGTACTTTCACTCACTTCTTAAAACAATGCAACCCTCATCCATTCACCAATACAGATCAAACTTAGCACACAGAGCCCCCATGACCCAATCTACTGTACATCCTACTACACTTTGGGGGAGGGTGGACCAGAGATGATGGGACTTCCACTACCTTCAGTAATTTCATGATACCACTGCAACTCCCAATAATGATGGATCAAGATCAAACTTGGCACACAGAGCCCCCATGACCCACTCTACATCCTGCTGCACTTCTCAAATGACCCGGGCACTGCCGGGTCCCCAAGCTAGTTTCTTATAAAAATTAAACAATAGCATTCAATAGCATTCAATGGCATTCAATATTCTGGGGGTATAAACACACACACACACACACACACACACACAAAATCTATATTCCACCTTTTTCTGCCCTGGAGGGGACTCAAGGCAGCTTACAGATAGGCAATAATTCAATGACTTATCAGCAATATACAATGAAAATACATTAAAATTAAAATCAAAGATATATTTAAGTACATTAAAACATTGCAACGCATTACTATCACCACAAAACCATCAGTGTTGCTTGTTAGAATTCTCACAAATAATTGCTAGAATATTTGCAACTGAAGGTAATTTAGAAAACCATTACTTATATTATTAAAAGAGGCTGCATACACAATTACTGTTCCATTAAATATGATTTTGAGTATGTAGGGTGTATCTACACTGTAGAATTAATGCAGTTTGACACCACTTTACCATGGATCAATGTTATTGAATTGTGAGAGTTATTGTTTGGTGAGGTACCAGCCTTATTTGGCAGAGAAGACTAAAGGCTCTATAAAACTACAACTCCCATTATTGCATAACATTGAGGCATGGCTGTTAAAGTGGTATCAAACTACATTAATTCTACAGTGTAATGGTTTCATCTTCTTACTTTGTAAGTTTAAAAACTAGGTTGCTGCAAGTTTTTCGGGCTGTATGGCCATGTTCCTGAAGCATTATCTTCTGATGTTTCACCTGCAGGCATACTCTGAGGATGCCTGCCATAAATGCAGGTGAAATGTCAGAGGATGCTGCTTCTGGAACATGACTATACAGCCCAAAAAACTTACAGCAAGCCAGTGATTGCAGCCATAAAAGCCTTCGACACACAAGTTTAAAACAGTTTTCACTGGGATCCAGGTAGTTGTGGGGACATATATGCAGGACTGAAGTCAGTACACTCTCAGAATAATAGGATTAGCTTTTGGACCCTGTTCATTATTTTTTAAGTAGAAGACATTATAAACTCATCTCAAAAGATACAAGGCTATTTCAAACCTCCTTAGCAGTTCTTCAGAGGTCATTCAATTAAGAAGCCACCTGTTTTTGTTCTGAACAGAAAGCTCTGAAAAGCAATCTTGGGATAACCAGGTATTGATTTCTGTACTTTATAAAAAAAAAACAGGGTTTGATTATTTTGAAGCGAGCGCCAAGGAGAACATCAATGTGAGACAGGTCTTCGAACGCCTCGTTGACATCATCTGTGAGAAGATGTCAGAGGGCATGGATTCAGAAGCTGCGAAGACAGCCGCTGGGAAGAATGTGCATCTCAGCTACAACCCACCTCCGCTTCAGCAGAAGTGCTCCTGTTAATGCCTCAAAACCTCATTGGAAGCTCTTGGTGGCTGGAACAGTTCGCCAACCCTTTTATGCCTAAATCCACTTGAGTCCCAACCGGAGCAGACCAACTGAATCAATAGCAATTACACAAGCGCTGGTTTATCAAGTTCCATTTGATTCAGTGATTCTACTCTAATTGGGACTAGCAACTGAATTTAGGTCACAACCTTTTAAAAGATCTGTTTCCATATCACTGGAGCTGGATATGTTTGTTCACTGTCCCTCGAAGTCTGTTGTATTTTGCTTATTGAATACAATGAAAATGATGTAAGTGCAGCTAGTGTTCCAGTGAAATGTTATGCCACGGTGTCAGTGATCTAACCCGTTTCTGAATGGTTCTTGATGTTTTACTTATATAGTAAAATATAGCATTGATGCTATTCAGTTGATTGTGATCGAGCGCATTCCCCGTACATACTAACTAGAAGCTGTTAAGAGTTACCTTTGTCACTGTGTTGTTTTGTTTTGAATAGCTTTAAAAAGTGGAGAGAAGGAAGGGGTAGAACTGGGTAGTATTTCTTCAAATTCTTCAAAAGGGCATATTTTTATTTGGACGTTTTGTCTAATGAGCAACAGTATGGCTAGAATAGCCAGCGTGGTGTAATAGTTTGAGTGTTGGACTACAACTCTGTGTGCCTTCTAGTCATTTCTGAGTTATAGGTTCCTCAGTTGGACTTCCAATTGGATTTTCTTGGGAAGATTTGGTCAGAGAGGATTTGCCTTTGCCTTCATCTGAGGCTGAGATAGTGTGACTTGCCCAAGGTTGTCCAATGCATTCCCATGGCTGTGCAAGGATTTGAACCCTGCTCTTCCAAGTCATCATCCAACACTCAAATCACTACATCACACTGGCTCTATATAACATATGCCTACTATGAATAAAAGCTTTCTACATCCAGTACTAAGAGGAAAACATCTTAAAATCACTAAGAATAAATGCATATTCAACTAATTTTTAAACAGACATCCCAGACTGGATCGACACTACCAGTTCAAAGCAGATAATTTGGATTTTATATGGCAGTGTAGATGGGGCCACAGTATAGCTCTCCTGGGTATAAAAAAATCCATACCAACAATGTATGTACAACTGACCATTCTTAAAAACTTTAGCACTTAAAGTAGCATTGTTTGGCTTTGGAAACTGAGAAAATTGAATATGCGCCCTACTTTGTGCACAGAGGATTCTGACTGTCCTCACAATTGGATTCTAAGGCTCAGTGACCAATGCCCTGCCAGCCAGTTTATGGATGAACTGCAGCTACTGCTCCACTGATCTATATTCAAACTGGAATGCTGACTTTTCTTTTGTAATGTTTCACAGATGTGGAATTGACATTAGCTTAATTAGAAACACATATTTCCAATCTGTCATTCTGTGAGCTTTCTCTGCTGTGGTGCCCTCCCACTAGAATCCCGATTGGCATAAACAGTGCTGCCATTCTAGTGCCAAGTAGAAACAGAAAATCCTAGAGTTGGAAGAGATCACAAGAGCCATCCGGTCCACTCCCTGCCATACAGGAATACTCGATCAAAGCACTCCTGACAGACGGCCATCCAGCCTCTGTTTCAAAGCAGCCAAAGAAGGAGACTCCAGCACACTCCAAGGCAGTATATTCCACTATCAATATATTCCACTATTAAACAGCTAATATAATCAGGAAGTTCTTCCTAATATTTAGGTGGAATCTCTTTTCATATACTTTGAATCCTTTGCTCCATGTCCTGTTTTCTGGAGCTGGCTCCATTCTTTATATGGCATCTTTTCAAATATTTGAATATCTTGTCACCTCTTAACCTTCAATCCTACAGGGTAAACATATCCATCTCCCTAAGCCACTCCTTATAAATTATGGTTTTCATACCTTTTACCATTTTGGTCACAATTTGGACAGATTCCAAATGTTAATATCTTCCTTGAATTTTAATGCCCAGAACTGGACATAGTATTCCAGGTGAGGTCTTACCAAAGCAGAATGTAGTAGTACTATTGCATCCTTCCGTTCTATTATACAGCCTAAGATTGCATTGGCTTTTTTTATCTGCCACATAACACTACTGACTTATGTTCTTGTATCTGCTATGACTTCTAGATCACAACATGAATTTTTACTTAAGTCTTTGAGGCCTAATTGGTTTCTTATACAGTACATCTGTACACATGCATAGTTTTAAATTGTTTCTACTGGTTTTTAACTATCTTCCTTAACTTACTAACTGGGTTTAGTTTGCTTAAATTATTTATACTTTTACAAATTGTTTTAAATTAGCCGAGTGATGTTATTGTACAAATACTCTTCTAAATTAAATAGAGGGTAAATACACATAAAAATAAATATAGGTCTCTCTCTTTTTCTTCACTTTATGCACATAATAATTTATGATGTCAGTCAGGTTAAGTGGGTCATTTGTTTGCTAGGTTTCATGGCTCTTTGGGGATCTTGAACCTAGACCTCCAACCCTCCAGACCAGCACTAAATCCACAGGCCTGCATTTTTTTCAATATTGTAACTCTTTTTCATTTATCTTGGGTGCTGAATTTTAAAAAATCAGAATAAACAGATAGTTCTTTCACAAATTTGGTATTTTTTCCAATTCAATTGCTATTCTGTCTTGATTAGGTTGCAATTGTATAGTATATGAGAAAAAGTCTAAAAGCATTATAAGAGCATTATTACCTCTGAATATACAATATTGCACTGTTTGCATATAATTGTAATCTCCCTCCCTCTCATCTATCTCCCCCCCTCTATATGGACTACTTCAGTTCTGCTGAAATATTAAATGTAGGCCTATATGTTAAAATGTTTTCAATGGAGTTCAAACTGTTCGAATTTTTGTCTTCAGTAGAACAACTATTTTCACACTTGTTTATGATTTTGTGCTTAGAGAGCAAAGTCTCTGTAGTGCTTGAAGTGTATATATTGTTCTTAACAAATAAAATGTGATTTGGTAGCTGTTCGTTAATTGTGTATTAATTTGGACAGGTGTATAATACCTAGTGGACACACATAACTATGGAAGGACTCATATCTGTGGACTGTCCTGGGTAGGAGAAATAACTCTTGTTTGTTTGAGGCAAGTGTGAATATTGCAGTTTGAAGCTTTGAAGCTGCAAGTCCATTCAGTGCTAATTAAGGTGGCCAACTGCAACATTCACACTTGCCTCCAACAGGCAAGAGTTCAACAGACAAGAGTTCTTCCTCCCACCCTAGACATTCCACAGATATATAAACCTCACTTGCTTTGTTTCCGACAGACCTCACAACCTCTGAGGATGCCTGCCATAGATGTGGGCAAAACGTCAGGAGAGAATGCTTCTGGAACATGGCCATACAGCCCGGAGAGCTCACAGCAACCTAGAGCTGTGTATTCAGAACTGTGATCAGCGGTCCATTGACACCCTGCAATTATAGGTTACAGACCTATTCAGGACTTATAATATTTAAATTTCATTGTTCCATCCCATGGAATCCTGAAATTTGTAGTTTAAGAGGGTTATGTAGAATTCTCAGCTGGCCAGGGTATTCTAGTGCCTTACCAAACTACAAACCATATGATTGAATAGGGTGGAACCATGGCACGTAAAGTGGAATAATAGGACTTAATTACATAGTGAGTATGAGCCCCAGGTAATTTTGTGTGTACTTTCTGGTTCTTTACTGCTGAGTAAACATGCAGAATTTCCCAGCAAAACACATTAGAAGGCATGTGAATAAAAATATTTGCCACTTT
Organism: Anolis apletophallus; assembly: GCA_030556195.1. Classification (NCBI taxonomy): domain Eukaryota; kingdom Metazoa; phylum Chordata; class Lepidosauria; order Squamata; family Anolidae; genus Anolis; species Anolis apletophallus. The sequence continues at coordinate 89,178,030 of JARBWK010000005.1, read as the reverse complement.
CTTAATCACCACATGTGTTTAGAAGATTCTAGCTAAATCACAGGAGCCCAATCCAACAAAGTATGCAATCTAAAGGAAAATCCTGTGCATATTTTGCTTTTCAGAAATCTTTAGAATGTATTTACACATGACTTCACACCTTATAAGTTGCCTACAAAATAAGTTATCTGAAAAGATTATTGTTATAAAACGTATTACAAACAGGTGTCAAAGAATACAATATCGAGTGATTAAAATACATATTTAGTTTCAAAAGGTCAGTGTTATATAAGCCAAATGTCTAATTTTAACTCACAATTTAGGCCAACACTTCACACGGATGTTTACAAGACATTGTAATAGTCACATTAACTTAAAAACTCTGGCAATGCTGGACAGAGCTAAGAGCAGATCAGGTGAGTGATTCTATTAAATGATAAGCAATAATCAACGAGTATCAAAAATAGTATGTATTCGCTGGTACACTATTACAGTATAAAATCCACAGTGGAATCAATGGTTTACATATATCTGTACAGCGATATTAACACAATGGTTATATTCTCATTGAGAGATAGCATCAATGTACAACACAATAAACATTAACAGTTCAACAAATCATAATACAGTGTTAAATTGGTGAGAGAACAAATAATATAGTCTCACGTCCTGTAACCCTGTTACTGAAGTATTCTCCGTTTATCTAAGATAAGTATAGCAGGGGACAGGAAAAAAGCCCGTAATGGACGGGAAACGACTCTAGGACCGCTATAGTAGCCTTGGGCATGCAGTGCGCATGCGTCGGTTCGTGTGCTTCGAAACCGCAAGGGTAGCTGGTCACTGTAGTCAGGAAGAGACGCTAGTTGGTGGGTTGGAACAAACGCGGCGTCGCTGTGATGACTCGCCGCGGGGGCTGGTGGACCTTGTAGTATCGAGCGAGTTGAACAAGCGTCTATGGAAAATAAGGACCTGACAGTGCAGCGGAGGGAAAAGCTGCCCCTTGTTCGTCTCTCCGTGGTGAGAGGAACAAAGGGGGGGGGGGGTTGCCTGACGGCAGGAGCTCTCTCCCAGGCCGGCGGGGGCCGTTTCGTCTTATGGACTTCTTCAGAGGCTGTCACGATGGCCGTCCTCAAATGAGTAGTAGTCTAAGTAGTAATATATAATAAATAAATAATATGTATTGGATTTAACCTAACAAAACCTTTTGCTTGTGAAATTCGGTGGTTGCTGCCACAGGACGTCCAACTCTTTGTCACGCAAGTCGGATGTTCCCTCTTTAATATCTTTAATATCATTAAACTTACTCGCCCAATGAGGCACAGTACTCACATCAACACAATCGCCATAAACAGATCTGCTGTCAATAATTCCATGACTGCACGTTGCTTAAGTCGCATCGACCGACCGTCTGCGCAGGGTTCCATACTTCGCACTTTAACAACACAACCGTTCAATGCTAAGGCTTCCCAACCCAATGGAACTGTAAAGGAGAGTCTACTGAACAAGCCAGTACCTGCCGCATACCAGTACTGCCATCTCTTGAGGAGTTACGAAGGTGGAGGCATTACTTTTCATTCAACCCTCCTACATGAACATACATACATTCCTTATGCAAACTTTTTATATATACAGACAAGCTTTATCACCAATCCTTGTTTCCACAATTTTGGGCCTTTCAGGTGTTTTGGACTTCAACTCCCACAATTCCTCACAGCCTCAGGCCCCTTTCTTTTCCCCTCAGCCGCTTAAGCGGCTGAGGGAAAAGGAAGGGGCCTGAGGCTGTGAGGAATTGTGGGAGTTGAAGTCCAAAACACCTGAAAGGCCCCAGTTTGCCCAGGCCTGCCTTTGGAAGGGGCCTGAGGCTGTGAGGAATTGTGGGAGTTGAAGTCCAAAACACCTGAAAGGCCCCAGTTTGCCCAGGCCTGCCTTTGGAAGGGGCCTGAGGCTGTGAGGAATTGTGGGAGTTGAAGTCCAAAACACCTGAAAGGCCCCAGTTTGCCCAGGCCTGCCTTTGTCAGGGGCCTGAGGCTGTGAGGAATTGTGGGAGTTGAAGTCCAAAACACCTGAAAGGCCCCAGTTCGCCCAGGCCTGCCTTTGGAAGGGGCCTGAGGCTGTGAGGAATTGTGGGAGTTGAAGTCCAAAACACCTGAAAGGCCCCAGTTTGCCCAGGCCTGCCTTTGTCAGGGGCCTGAGGCTGTGAGGAATTGTGGGAGTTGAAGTCCAAAACACCTGAAAGGCCCCAGTTTGCCCAGGCCTGCCTTTGTCAGGGGCCTGAGGCTGTGAGGAATTGTGGGAGTTGAAGTCCAAAACACCTCAAAGGCCCCAGTTCGCCCAGGCCTGCCTTTGGAAGGGGCCTGAGGCTGTGAGGAATTGTGGGAGTTGAAGTCCAAAACACCTCAAAGGCCCCAGTTCGCCCAGGCCTGCCTTTGGAAGGGGCCTGAGGCTGTGAGGAATTGTGGGAGTTGAAGTCCAAAACACCTCAAAGGCCCCAGTTCGCCCAGGCCTGCCTTTGGAAGGGGCCTGAGGCTGTGAGGAATTGTGGGAGTTGAAGTCCAAAACACCTCAAAGGCCCCAGTTCGCCCAGGCCTGCCTTTGGAAGGGGCCTGAGGCTGTGAGGAATTGTGGGAGTTGAAGTCCAAAACACCTGAAAGGCCCCAGTTCGCCCAGGCCTGCCTTTGGAAGGGGCCTGAGGCTGTGAGGAATTGTGGGAGTTGAAGTCCAAAACACCTGAAAGGCCCCAGTTCGCCCAGGCCTGCCTTTGGAAGGGGCCTGAGGCTGTGAGGAATTGTGGGAGTTGAAGTCCAAAACACCTCAAAGGCCCCAGTTCGCCCAGGCCTGCCTTTGGAAGGGGCCTGAGGCTGTGAGGAATTGTGGGAGTTGAAGTCCAAAACACCTCAAAGGCCCCAGTTCGCCCAGGCCTGCCTTTTGAGGGGCCTGAGGCTGTGAGGAATTGTGGGAGTTGAAGTCCAAAACACCTCAAAGGCCCCAGTTCGCCCAGGCCTGCCTTTGGAAGGGGCCTGAGGCTGTGAGGAATTGTGGGAGTTGAAGTCCAAAACACCTGAAAGGCCCCAGTTCGCCCAGGCCTGCCTTTGGAAGGGGCCTGAGGCTGTGAGGAATTGTGGAGTTGAAGTCCAAAACACCTGAAAGGCCCCAGTTCGCCCAGGCCTGCCTTTGGAAGGGGCCTGAGGCTGTGAGGAATTGTGGGAGTTGAAGTCCAAAACACCTGAAAGGCCCCAGTTCGCCCAGGCCTGCCTTTGGAAGGGGCCTGAGGCTGTGAGGAATTGTGGGAGTTGAAGTCCAAAACACCTGAAAGGCCCCAGTTCGCCCAGGCCTGCCTTTGGAAGGCCTGGGGCTGTGAGGAATTGTGGGAGTTGAAGTCCAAAACACCTGAAAGGCCCCAGTTCGCCCAGGCCTGCCTTTGGAAGGGGCCTGAGGCTGTGAGGAATTGTGGGAGTTGAAGTCCAAAACACCTGAAAGGCCCCAGTTCGCCCAGGCCTGCCTTTGGAAGGGGCCTGAGGCTGTGAGGAATTGTGGGAGTTGAAGTCCAAAACACCTGAAAGGCCCCAGTTCGCCCAGGCCTGCCTTTGGAAGGGCCTGAGGCTGTGAGGAATTGTGGGAGTTGAAGTCCAAAACACCTGAAAGGCCCCAGTTCGCCCAGGCCTGCCTTTGGAAGGGGCCTGAGGCTGTGAGGAATTGTGGGAGTTGAAGTCCAAAACACCTGAAAGGCCCAGTTCGCCCAGGCCTGCCTTTGGAAGGGGCCTGAGGCTGTGAGGAATTGTGGGAGTTGAAGTCCAAAACACCTGAAAGGCCCCAGTTCGCCCAGGCCTGCCTTTGGAAGGGGCCTGAGGCTGTGAGGAATTGTGGGAGTTGAAGTCCAAAACACCTCAAAGGCCCCAGTTCGCCCAGGCCTGCCTTTGGAAGGGGCCTGAGGCTGTGAGGAATTGTGGGAGTTGAAGTCCAAAACACCTCAAAGGCCCCAGTTCGCCCAGGCCTGCCTTTGGAAGGGGCCTGAGGCTGTGAGGAATTGTGGGAGTTGAAGTCCAAAACACCTCAAAGGCCCCAGTTCGCCCAGGCCTGCCTTTGGAAGGGGCCTGAGGCTGTGAGGAATTGTGGGAGTTGAAGTCCAAAACACCTCAAAGGCCCCAGTTCGCCCAGGCCTGCCTTTGGAAGGGGCCTGAGGCTGTGAGGAATTGTGGGAGTTGAAGTCCAAAACACCTGAAAGGCCCCAGTTCGCCCAGGCCTGCCTTTGGAAGGGGCCTGAGGCTGTGAGGAATTGTGGGAGTTGAAGTCCAAAACACCTGAAAGGCCCCAGTTCGCCCAGGCCTGCCTTTGGAAGGGGCCTGAGGCTGTGAGGAATTGTGGGAGTTGAAGTCCAAAACACCTGAAAGGCCCCAGTTCGCCCAGGCCTGCCTTTGGAAGGGGCCTGAGGCTGTGAGGATTTGTGGTGTTGAAGTCCAAAACACCTGAAAGGCCCCAGTTCGCCCAGGCCTGCCTTTGGAAGGGGCCTGAGGCTGTGAGGAATTGTGGGAGTTGAAGTCCAAAACACCTGAAAGGCCCCAGCCCGCCCAGGCCTGCCTTTTTGAAGGGGCCTGAGGCTGTGAGGAATTGTGGGAGTTGAAGTCCAAAACACCTGAAAGGCCCCAGTTCGCCCAGGCCTGCCTTTTTGGAAGGGGCCTGAGGCTGTGAGGAAGGGGCCTGTGAGGAGTTGAGTTGAAGTCCAAAACACCTGAAAGGCCCCAGCCTTTGGAAGGGGCCTTTGGAAGGGGCCTGAGGCTGTGAGGAATTGTGGGAGTTGAAGTCCAAAACACCTGAAAGGCCCCAGTTCGCCCAGGCCTGCCTTTGGAAGGGGCCTGAGGCTGTGAGGAATTGTGGGAGTTGAAGTCCAAAACACCTGAAAGGCCCCAGTTCGCCCAGGCCTGCCTTTGGAAGGGGCCTGAGGCTGTGAGGAATTGTGGGAGTTGAAGTCCAAAACACCTGAAAGGCCCCAGTTCGCCCAGGCCTGCCTTTGGAAGGGGCCTGAGGCTGTGAGGAATTGTGGGAGTTGAAGTCCAAAACACCTGAAAGGCCCCAGTGCCGCCCAGGCCTGCCTTTGGAAGGCCTGCCTTTGAAGGGGCCTGAGGTGAGGAATTGTGGGAGTTGAAGTCCAAAACACCTCAAAGGCCCCAGTTCGCCCAGGCCTGCCTTTGGAAGGGGCCTGAGGCTGTGAGGAATTGTGGGAGTTGAAGTCCAAAACACCTGAAAGGCCCCAGTTCGCCCAGGCTGTGAGGAATTGTGGGAGTTGGCGTCCAAAACACCCTTTGGAGGGGGCCTGAGGCTGTGAGGAATTGTGGGAGTTGAAGTCCAAAACACCTGAAAGGCCCCAGTTCGCCCAGGCCTGCCTTTGGAAGGGGCCGGAGGCTGTGAGGAATTGGAGAGAAGTCCAAAACACCTGAAAGGCCCCAGTTCGCCCAGGCCTGCCTTTTGGAAGGGGCCTGAGGCTGTGAGGAATTGTGGGAGTTGAAGTCCAAAACACCTGAAAGGCCCCAGTTCGCCCAGGCCTGCCTTTGGAAGGGGCCTGAGGCTGTGAGGAATTGTGGGAGTTGAAGTCCAAAACACCTGAAAGGCCCCAGTTCGCCCAGGCCTGCCTTTGGAAGGGGCCTGAGGCTGTGAGGAATTGTGGGAGTTGAAGTCCAAAACACCTGAAAGGCCCCAGTTCGCCCAGGCCTGCCTTTGGAAGGGGCCTGAGGCTGTGAGGAATTGTGGGAGTTGAAGTCCAAAACACCTGAAAGGCCCCAGTTCGCCCAGGCCTGCCTTTGGAAGGGGCCTGAGGCTGTGAGGAATTGTGGGAGTTGAAGTCCAAAACACCTCAAAGGCCCCAGTTCGCCCAGGCCTGCCTGGGGCGGGGGCCTGAGGCTGTGAGGAATTGTGGTAGTTGAAGTCCAAAACACCTGAAAGGCCCCAGTTCGCCCAGGCCTGCCTTTGAAGGGCCTGAGGCTGTGAGGAATTGTGGGAGTTGAAGTCCAAAACACCTGAAAGGCCCCAGTTCGCCCAGGCCTGCCTTTGGAAGGGGCCTGAGGCTGTGAGGAATTGTGGGAGTTGAAGTCCAAAACACCTGAAAGGCCCCAGTTCGCCCAGGCCTGCCTTTGGAAGGGGCCTGAGGCTGTGAGGAATTGTGTGGGAGTTGAAGTCCAAAACACCTCAAAGGCCCCAGTTGGGAGTGGAAGCCCAGGCCTGCCTTTGGAAGGGGCCTGAGGCTGTGAGGAATTGTGGGAGTTGAAGTCCAAAACACCTGAAAGGCCCCAGTTTGCCCAAAGGAAGGGGCCTGAGGCTGTGAGGAATTGTGGGAGTTGAAGTCCAAAACACCTGAAAGGCCCCAGTTCGCCCAGGCCTGCCTTTGGAAGGGGCCTGAGGCTGTGAGGAATTGTGGGAGTTGAAGTCCAAAACACCTGAAAGGCCCAAGTTTGCCCAGGCCTGCCTTTGGAAGGGGCCTGAGGCTGTGGGGAATTGTGGGAGTTGAAGTCCAAAACACCTGAAAGGCCCCAGTTTGCCCAGGCCTGCCTACCCAAAGGAAGGGGCCTGAGGCTGTGAGGAATTGTGGGAGTTGAAGTCCAAAACACCTGAAAGGCCCCAGTTCGCCCAGGCCTGCCTTTGGAAGGGCCTGCCTTTGTGGGAGTTGGAAGGGGCCTGAGGCTGTGAGGAATTGTGGGAGTTGAAGTCCAAAACACCTGAAAGGCCCCAGTTGGCCCAGGCCTGAAAGGAAGGGCCTGAGGCTGTGAGGAATTGTGGGAGTTGAAGTCCAAAACACCTGAAAGGCCCCAGTTGGCCCAGGCCTGCCTTTGGAAGGGGCCTGAGGCTGTGAGGAATTGTGGGAGTTGAAGTCCAAAACACCTGAAAGGCCCCAGTTCGCCCAGGCCTGCCTTTGGAAGGGGCCTGAGACTGTGAGGAATTGTGGGAGTTGAAGTCCAAAACACCTCAAAGGCCCCAGTTCGCCCAGGCCTGCCTTTGGAAGGGGCCTGAGGCTGTGAGGAATTGTGGGAGTTGAAGTCCAAAACACCTGAAAGGCCCCAGTTCGCCCAGGCCTGTCTTAAAGCGACAGTGCCCTTCTCCCTCCTATTCTATTCCCGCCCCCTCCTGCCTCCCGCCGCCCAATCAGAGCGGCTCTGCGCTGCCGGAGCCTAGGATTCGCAGGAGATTGTCACGCGCGCTCCAGGCCGGGTTCCGATTGGCCGGCGGCAGCGCTTCGACTCTCGCGGCCGCATCGAGGGGGCCCCGCGGTGGATGCGGAGGCTGGTGGCCGGTTTCGTGCGCGCGAGGAGCCCCTTGCCCAAGCTGCCCCGTCCCGTTGCCCCGGCAACCGCCGAAGGAGCCGCGGGTGTCCTCCTGACTAGGCCGCGACGCAGCAGCCTCGCCTCCGCCTTCGTCCCCGTGGCAGCCATGCCGGGCAGGGCCAAGGCCTCGCCTTCTTGCGGGCCCGCGCGACCTGAGGAGTCGGAGGGCGGCCGCGGGGCCAAGGCCGGCGCCGCCCAAGACGAACCGGAGGCCGAAGGCGCCGCAGCCGCCGCAGCCGCCGCCTGCGAAGCCGGCCCCAACCTGGGCGACCCGGAGATCGTCAAGTCCCCCAGCGACCCCAAGCAGTACAGGTGAAGGCCCGGCAGCCGCTGCTCTTGAGGGCCACGGATCCCAGACTGGATGAGGGTTGCATTGTTTTTATTTAGTGAGTGAAGGTACTTCAAGTACCATCATCCGTGGTCCGTCTCACAAAACTGCACCAGGATGTAGAGTGGGTCATGAGGGCTCTGTGTGCCAGGCTTGCTCTTGATCAGTCATTGGATTAGGTTTGCAGCAGTCTTGGAAAGTGAGGGAAGGTACTGCAAGTCCCATCATCCATGGTCTGCCCTCCTCCAAACTGCACCAGGATGTAGAGTGGTTAATGAGGGCTCTGTGTGCCAGGTTTGGTGTTGATCAGTCATTGGATTAGGTTTGCAGCAGTCTTGGAAAGTGAGGGAAGGTACTGCAAGTCCCATCATCCATGGTCTGTCCCCCTCCAAAGTTCAGTAGGATGTAGAGTGGGTCACTGGGGCTCTGTGTGCCAAGTGTGGTCTTTATCGGTGTTTGTTGGGGGCCGCAGTGGTCTGTGGGATCAGAGGGGTGTGAAAGTACTACAAACCCCATCATCCATTGCCAGTCCTCTCCCGAACTTCACCAGGACGTGAAGGTAGTCATGGTGGTAATGTGTGCCAAGTTTGGTCTCTATCAGTAATTGGATAAGGGTCGCAGCGGACTTGGGAAGAGAGTAGAGGTACTTCAAGTCCCATCATCCATGATCGACCCTCCTCCGAACTGCACCAGGACGTAGAGTGGGTCATGGGGGTTGTGTGTGCCAAGTGTGGTCTGTTTTGGTCCTTTTAGGTGGCCGCAGTGGTCTGTGGGAGCCAAATGTGTTTGAATGTACTACAAATCCCATAATCCATGGTCCATGTCCCCCAAACCGCACCAGGACGTAAAGGGAGTTAGGGGGGTTATGTGTACCAAGTTTCGTGTTATTTTGGGATTTATTAATTACCCATCCCAGTTGGCTCTGGGCGATTTACAGTCAAACACAAGTTGAATGCCTGAACATCTAAAAACATCCAAATATCTAACACCTAAAAACAATTAGCATCTAAAACATCTAAAAACAATTGACAATCTAACAGTTCTCAGCCGAACGCCCTCTCAAACAGCCACGTTTTGCAAGCCGTGCGGAAATCCTTTAGATCACGGATGGCTCTGAGGTAAGGAGGGAGGGTGTTCCAAAGTGATGGAGCGATCACCAAGAAAGCTCTGGTTAGATGTTAGATGGGCTTCCTTAGGGCCTGGGACTTGTAGTAGATTCTGATGTTCTAAGCGAGGTGATCTCCAGGGTCGGCACGGAGAGAGGCGTTCCTGTAGGTATGCCGGCCCTTGGCCACACAAGACCTTAAAGGTTAGAACCAGCACCTTGTGAGTAATACGAAATTCGACCGGAAGCCAATGCAGTCGGTATAACACAGGTGTTACATAGTTCCTCACAGGGGTTCCCGTGAGGAGTCTGGCCGCCGCATTCCCACCCCATCTCCCAAAAAGTGAATTCAGAGCGACTTATAACCATTAACTAAAACATATTAGATAATGTATGGAGGTCCACATTCCCTCCAGCTCTGCCTGGGAGGGATGATCTGTTGCTTTCCTGTTTGGGTTGTTCTTGAGTAAAGAGGAAGGTGAGTTTGGCAACGTGTGGGAGGCTAGATGCCTCCTGAATGGTGATGGGATCTCTCTCCCATCATCTTCACCTCCATTGATTGTGTTGGTTGGGGCTGATGGGAGTTATTTATTTATTTATGGTATTTAAACCCCCCCCCCCTCCTCACCCCGGAGGGGACTCAAGGCAGCTTTACAGACAGGCCGCAATTTGATGCCCTAAAACAGTGTTTTTCAATTTTTTGAGCCGCGGCACATTTTTTACATTTACAAAACGCTGGGGCACACCACCAACCAAAATGACACAAAATGACTCTAACACAGTAATACATATAGTTAATATGTTTTTAAATGTATTTATACACTCACTTAGTGTGAAACTTGGGCCTGTTTCAATGAACACAAAATAGATATCCTGGCATTTTCCCTTCTCAAAAACGAATCTATCACTGTCACTTGCTTGTCTTGCTGTGATCCCAAATTGCCACTGTCACTTGACGCGCAACTGCAGCACTAACTCTAACTTTGTTTACTTAGTCTGAGCGAATCCAAGATGGCGCGACCATAGCACTCTAGCGTCACTTCTTAGGTGATGCAAGAGTGCTATGGTTCCATTTCTTAAAGGGACAGATGCGCCTTATAGTTTATACCAGGGCTGTCCAACTGGCGGCCCTGGGGCCGTACATGGCCCCCCCAGCCCCTTCCCTACGGCCCCCTATCCTTTTAAAAAAGAAATAGGCTGTTTAAAATAAAAAAAATATTTTTAAAAATTTATTTTGAATTTTTTTAATATTATTTTTTAATATATTTTTTCGCGGAAGGGAGGGGCGGGGCAGGGAGGAGGAGGAGCAGGCTCCCTCCTCCTCCATTTTTTTCACGGCGGGGAGGGGCGGGGGCGGAGAACCGAGAAGAGGAGCTTTCTGTGCCGCGCCACCTCCTGCTCCTTTTCGCGGTGCCCCCTTCCTTCCTTCATTCACTCCAGCGATCACACTCACATCTAGTTTACTTGCAAGCCCATCTGTATATAAACCTCACTTCTCCTAAACCTTTCCAGTGATGGTGACTCAAACTGGATTATGCAAATATTGATACCTGAGCAGAGAAAGGGAAAAATCAAAACCAACTACCATGAGAAATAAAATTCCAGTTTTGTAAATTTCCAGTTTCAATCCTTTCTAAATAAGCTCTGAAAGGAATGCAAATTAAGGTTCCTGTTATTGGCTGAGTCCCCTCCGCCTTGGCCACGCCCCCCTTCCCTTTCCTCTCTGCCTAAACTAGAAGAGGAGGATGAGACGCCATACAGCCCAAAAAAACGTACAACAGCCCAGCATTTTCTCCTGATGTTTTGCCCACATCTATGGCAGGCATCCTCAAGTTGTGAGGTCTGCTGGGGGTGGGAATATAGGGGCAGAAATATAATAATAACAGTAATGAATGTATTTAATTTGGAAATAAGGGGAGATGGGGATGGGAATATAGGGACAGAAATATAATAATAACAGTAATGAATGTATTTAATTTGGAAATAAGGGGGAGATGGGGATGGGAATATAGGGGGCAGAAATATAATAATAACAGAAATGAATGTATTTCATTTGGAAATAAGGGGGAGATGGGGATGGGAATATATGGGGCAGAAATATAATAATAATGAATTTAATTTGGAACTGAGGGCTGTTTTGCTGAGGTGGGCTCCTTTCTTCCTTCTTCCTTGCTTTAATTCTTGCTTTTATGTTATTTATTTATATTTATTTCCCTCTCATATATATTCCCTTCTTCAATCCATCTCTCTTCTGATATTTATTTATATTTATATTTATTTCATTCAGTTCCATTTTTTAAAATTTATTTTATAATTAATAATGCAACTAGTAATTGTAAAGTAAATTGGAGCCCGGGAGGGGGCGGAACCGAGGGGCGGGGCCAGAGTGGGGCGGAGCTGGGAGAGGGGGCGGAGCCGGGGCGGAAGCAGACCCTAAGGCCCCCCAGGTGATCAGTGACCGGAATTTAGGCCCCCGGTCCGGTAGAAGTTGGACAGCCCTGGTTTATACTGTATATGAATGAAGTTCAAAAATAATTTCCCACGGCACACTTGATGATCTCTCATGGCACAATAGTGTTCCGCGGCACACTGGTTGAAAATCACTGCCCTAAAACACAATGTACACTTAAATAAATATTAAAATGGAATTATAAAGTACATGAAAACATTTTAAAACCATGAATTCAGATTTAAACACGTAATCCCCAAGCGTAATCCGGACCGTTCCAATTGTCATTTCACATTGTTCCAAGTCTAGCTATTTCACAAGTTGTCTAAAGGCTTGGTCACAAAGCCACATTTTCTCTCTCTTGTGGAAGGTCAGGAGGGAGGGGGCTGAACTAACATTGCTGGGGAGGGAGTTCCACAGCCAAGGGCCACCACAGAGAAGGCACTGTCTCTCGTCTCCAGCAATGGCGCCTGTGAGGGAGGCGAGACCACGAGCAGGGCCTCCCCAGATGATCTTAAACTCCGCAATGCTTCATAGATATTCGAACAGATAAGCTGTGGTTTCAATACTATAATGCCAATTAGTTTTGGGGCAAAGTACAAGGTGTTGGTTTTGACCTTAAAAGCCCTATATGGTTAGGTCCAGGTTGCAAAGGATTACCTTCTCCCATACAATCTGCCCAGCACACTTCAGCCTCGGGGGGGAGGATCTTCTTCAACCAGCCAGAACCCAACTGGCAACCACGACCCAGAGCAGTGGTTCTCAACCTGCATTTTGGTCTACAACTCCCAGAAATCCCAGCTAGTTTATCAGCTTTTAGGATTTCTGGGAGTTGTAGACCAAAACATCTGGGGACCCACAGATTGAGAACCACTGACTGAGAGGACCTTTTCCTTGGCCGCTCCATGACTGTGGGAACGACTTGCTGGAAGAACTACAACAGCTAACTGCGCTGTCAGAATTTTAAAACCATGTAAAGACCTATCTCTTATGGTAGCCTACCCAGACAGTCGTTGAATATGAATTTAAGTGTCCTTTGTTTGATCTCTGTTTTGTGTGTGTTTAGTATGTATTTTGTAGATACATTTTGGTGTGTAACTTTTATGTAGGTATATTTTAATGTGTGTATTTGTAGGTTTTTTTGCTGTGCTTATGTATTTTAATTGTTTTGTAACCAGCCTCGAGCACTCAGCCCATCCTGGAAGAATAGATCTGTTGCTTTCCTGTATGGGTTGCTCTTCAATAGAGATGTAAGGTGATTTGATTTGATCATATTAAGGTGATTTCGGATTCTGATATTGCCCTCTGGGTAGGCATTCAGAATCTGACATCCTCTCGAGGTGGTAACTAACAGCTTCCATAATCTTCAGCCAATGTCGCATTTGGCTACATGTTAGATGGGGATGATAGAGTTGTTTGAAGGAAGACTGGTGCTCTGGACCATTACTTTCAATGGATTCCACTACATAAAAAATGGGGCCAGTATGGTATGGTAAATCTCTGCTTGGCCATGGGATCTGTTGGGAAAGTCCCACTCTTTCAGCCTCAGAGGAGGCAAGGGCACGCTCCCTTTGAACAAGTTATGCAAAGAATAGGGTCATCTTAAGCCAGTGGGTCCCCAAATGTTTTGGGTTTCAACACCCAGAAATCCCAACAGCTGCTAAACCGGCTGGGATTTCTGGGAGTTGTAGGCCAAAACACCTGTGGACCCATAGGTTGAGAACCACTGCCTTGGGGGCTCCATAAGTCAGAAATGATTTGAAGGCACACAACAAGAACAATAAAATCAGTATAGGAAATGTATTTAAATGTTTCGTAACTATGATAGCCTTATGTGGCTTATAGGGGCTCTGCGTTCAGAGGGAGAGTGTACCTTTGAATCTAAGTTGTTGTTGAACTTTGTAAAACAGGATTCTAGATTAAAAGAACTTTGGTTTGATTCAATCTAGCTAAACAGGATATAATTCTAGATGTTGACCCATGATAAATTCTCATTATATCATCCAAAACTCTAGCACAGTTGTCATTTCTGGTGTTGTGTTTCCAATATATTAGCTGGATTGATGGATGTTTGTTATAAAGAATGAGTGTGATGATCACAATTGTTGGGTTCAGATGCCTCTGTCAGCAATAAACTTTCTGACTTGCTATAGGTAAGTCGCTCTTGCCAAACATACAGGACTGTTTTGTTAAAAGGAGATAAGTCCAAAATGTAAATGCAGTAGATCTAAACTAGATCTATTAAGGCAATTGAGCTTCAGAAAACAACCGTTCAATTACTTCAGCTGGGTACACTATAGTTAAGATTAGATTTAAGATCTGCTACAGGTTTGTACAGAAAGATGGGAATGCTCATGGTCCACCCTCCTCCAAACTGTAGTAGAATGTAGCGTGGGTCATAGGGGCTCTGTGTGCCAAGGTAGGTTACTGTAAATTCAGGCCATACACAATGTCCCATGAGCTGAGGCCTAGTCAGGAACAGCAAGTTAATGAAGCCTTACTGTCAATTCAGGCCATACACAATGTCCAATGAGCTGAGGGCTAGTGGGAGAATCGTTAATGAAGCCTTACTGTCAATTCAGAGCGTAAACAGCATTCCATTAAGTGAGGCCTAGTCAGGAAATTAAATTAATGAAGCCTTACTGTCAATTTTGGGCATGGTCTGTGATTTGTAGGGGTGTAAATTTTCTGTGGGAAGTGAATTGGGTGTTTGTGTTTGTGCCTCAGCCGTTTGCCTTATCCTCCTCTGAGTTTATTATGGGTTCCGACCCATAATGTTCATGTTGGCTGGCCAGTACAGGAGTTATGCAAATCCGCCCTTATTGGCAGCCAATCATGTTGTCAGAATGTAGAGGCTGGGAGAGTCGTTGGCAGCCCCGGAGGATGCTGGGAAATGTGGTTTTTTTACTCGTTGTTTTGGGGGCCTTTTAGGTTTTGGGGGGGAGTTTCTTTGCTACAAACGTACCTTGTCTGAGGCCTATTTCTGTTGGCAAGTTTGGTGTCTCTGCGTTGTAAGGTTTCTCTGTTTGTGACGGTCTTTCCATGACGACTCTTCCTTTATATATATAGATGGCTCTCACTGAAATAAATTTCCAAATATTTTGCTTTTATGACTCTATGAGTATATAAGTAGCTTGCATGTTGAAAAAGTGTGAGCGCCCCTGAGCTAATTTTAAAAATAGAAATATGCTCCTTCCAGACAAATCACACAATTTGGTGTTCATAGAAAAACTTTGCATACCTATCTTCTATCTATCTCTCTGTCTGTCTATCTATCTATCAATGTATTTCCCCATTTCAGTATCTCCCCATTACAAACACTACACTCAGTGTGTATATTAATATCTCCATACACACACAGACATACGCACACAGATATGCAATGTTAAAGAATCTGTGCTTAAGGGATATATATATATATATATATATATATATATATATATATATACTGTGTATATATACACACACACACACACACAAGGTGTGTATGTATACGAGGGTTGAATGAAAAGTAATGCCTCCACCTTCATTACTTGGGTTTAGATGGGAATATTTTAATAAATCAAATGCAGAAATAATCCTTAGAATGTGCTCTTTAACTACCACTATTCACTTTCCCACATAATCACCAGACAATTGGATACATTTCTGCCAACAACGAACAAGTTTTCTGAAGCCGTCACGGAAGAAGTCAGCCCTCTGTTTCCACAACCAGCGTCTCACAGTTCTCTCAATGTCTTCATCAGAAGCAAAGTGATGTCCCTGCAGATCTTTTTTCATTATCGGGAGCAGATGGAAGTCAGGTGGTGCTAAATTTGGACTGAATGGAGGATGCCGTACAGTAGTGAGATCCAGTCTCTGAAGTTATTTATTTATTATTTATTTATTATTTGGACTTGTATGCCGCCACTCCCCGAGTGTTATATAAAACATAACAAAGAACAATGAGCATCACATTAAAATTAACAGATAAAGAGTTATCCTGCTGTGGTGCGCTTTCATTTCAGACGTCAGCATCCTGGGTACCCATCGTGCACAGTTCTTCCGATAGCCAAGCAAAGCAATAATGTGACCCACACGTTCTTGTGAAATGCCGATTACGCTTGAAATTTCTCTCCGAGTGATACGATGATTGTTCTGAATCAATCTGTCAACCTTTTGCTTGTGAAATTCAGTGGTTGCTGCCACAGGATGTCCAACTCTTTGTTTGTCACGCAAGTCAGATGTTCCCTCTTCAACATCATTAAACTTACTCGCCCAATGAGGCACAGTACTCACATCAACACAATCGCCATAAACAGATCTGATGAATCTCCTTTGGGGTTGATGCCGGAAATCGGCGGTTTCAAGCTGCAGGCAGTTCCGCGAGTGAACAGGTCCCAACTTTCACACACACACGCCTGTTCCCGGGTGAAAACCCCCACAATCTCCCTCTGAGGCGGCAGGATCCCGCCGCCAAGGTTCCTGTCCTTCCCTGAACTTTTCCCGAATTTATATATATATTTTTTTTTCCTCATTTCCACTCCCCGGGCGCCTTAACACTGCGAAGAGAAGTTGCACTGGAGGGAAAGGTGCGGTAGCTCATGCGGTTGGACGAAGGCCGCCCGGAGCGGGGGTCTCGGGTTCGAGGCCTCCAAGGGAGGAGAGAAGGAGACCCATTTTTGCCTTTTTTTTGCTTTTAATCCCCTCTTCTTCACTTTCTTTCCCCCGCTTTGGGGAACCCCAAGACCCAGCGTGGCGAGCTCAGAGAAAGGAATTGGCTCAAAGCAAGGGGGTTCTGTTTATGTTGGACTCGCAGCTGGAAACTGGAATCATACTTATGAATGCACCCTGTATCTGTATATGTATGATGTTACCCCCTGTTCCCACTGACCTCCTTGTAACCCCTTGCCCCCTCTTTCCCATGTAAAGAAAGATTGCCTGTATTTTGCTATTGTGTCAACTGAGAGGAAGTAACTGAATTCCCATCCTAAACCCTTTTCGGATCACCATTGTTCTATTGCATGAGCTAATCTGATGGAGATTTCTTGTTATGGTAAGCGGGAGCGCTAGTCTCCACAGCCCCACGTTTCCATCAGCCTGAAGGAGGGATTAACCGTCGGAGTTTAGCCCAGTCATTCCCGCCTTTCAGACTTGGACATAAAATGTTTATTATCACGACGGGATCCGTTCCGGTTTCGACCCCGGGGCGTCCCACAATAGCCCTTCTGTCACCAAAAGGTCGGAGTGCATTTCTGACGTCAGGCCTCTTCCCCTTCCTTTCTCATTCCCATGAGTGAGACATCAAACTTCATTTAATCCAATCACTCCAGGTATCAGCCAGGTCGTTTACCTGAAAGGGACTCTTTTGTTGTATCCACATGCAAATATTGACAGCTGTTTCCGTCTAAAGCTTCCTTTCCTGGAACTCCATATATGGCCATGACCCTGATTGGCTGGGGTGGCAGAAAGGAGTGAGCGCCGATTGGTTCTCCGGAACTAGTCAACACCCCAGTCGTCAGCTAATCCACCAATCATGGACGGAGCCCGCCCAGAAGGAGGCAGGCGGGAATTTCAATTGTTTTGACAGTTCTGTAACCTTTAAAACCAATGTTTTGAATGTACATGTATGCGTCTTTGCGGGATCAGGAATTTGCGGTCGCATCCTACTCAGCTGAGCAGAATAAACAATTTCGTGGCATCTACCTAACCGATTGGTGAGCATAATTGGGTCCAAGGGAGGCGGGTAGACTACGAGGACCTAACCGCTTCCTGGCTCGCCAGGTTAACTGAACCCTCGCGGGCTCTGCCTTGCGGTCGGTCCAAAGGGCTTGCCCGGTTGTCGGAACAGCCGGTCCGGGGAAGTGACAGGTGTTCGACGACAGGGTGACACCTTTTGCTGTCAATAATTCCATGACTGCACGTTGCTTAAGTCGCATCGACCGACTGTCTGCGCAGGGTTCCATACTTCGCACTTTAACAACACAACCGTTCAATGCTAAGGCTTCCCAACCCAATGGAACTGTAGAGGAGAGTCTACTGAACAAGCCAGTACCTGCCGCATACCAGTATTGCCATCTCTTGAGGAGTTACGAAGGTGGAGGCATTACTTTTCATTCAACCCTCCTACATGAACATACATACATTCCTTATGCAAACTTTTTATACACACAGACAAGCTTTATCACCAATCCTTGTTTCCACAATTTGTTTTTCAGGTGTTTTGGACTTCAACTCCCACAATTCCTCACAGCCTTAGGCCTTTTCCTTTTCCCCTCGGCCTGAGGCTGTGAGGAATTGTGGGAGTTGAAGTCCAAAACACCTGAAAGGCCCCAGTTTGCCCAGGCCTGCCTTTGGAAGGGGCCTGAGGCTGTGAGGAATTGTGGGAGTTGAAGTCCAAAACACCTGAAAGGCCCCAGTTTGCCTTCCTTTGGAAGGGGCCTGACGCTGTGAGGAATTGTGGGAGTTGAAGTCCAAAACACCTGAAAGGCCCAAGTGTGCCTTCCTTTGGAAGGGGCCTGAGGCTGTGAGGAATTGTGGGAGTTGAAGTCCAAAACACCTGAAAGGCCCCAGTTTGCCTTCCTTTGGAAGGGGCCTGAGGCTGTGAGGAATTGTGGGAGTTGAAGTCCAAAACACCTGAAAGGCTCCCAGTTTGCCTTCCTTTGGAAGGGGCTGACGCTGTGAGGAATTGTGGGAGTTGAAGTCCAAAACACCTGAAAGGCCCAAGTGTGCCTTCCTTTGGAAGGGGCCTGAGGCTGTGAGGAATTGTGGGAGTTGAAGTCCAAAACACCCGAAAGGCCCCAGTTCGCCCAGGCCTGCCTTTGGAAGGGGCCTGAGGCTGTGAGGAATTGTGGGAGTTGAAGTCCAAAACACCTGAAAGGCCCCAGTTTGCCCAGGCCTGCCTTTGGAAGGGGCCTGAGGCTGTGAGGAATTGTGGGAGTTGAAGTCCAAAACACCTGAAAGGCCCCAGTTCGCCCAGGCCCGCCTTAAAGCGACAGTGCCCTTCTCCCTCCTATTCTATTCCGCCCCCCTCCTGCCTCCCGCCGTCCAATCAGAGCGGCTCTGCGCTGCCGGAGCCTAGGATTCGCAGGAGATTGTCACGCGCGCTCCAGGCCGGGTTCCGATTGGCCGGCGGCAGCGCTTCGACTCTCGCGGCCGCATCGAGGGGGCCCCGCGGTGGATGCGGAGGCTGGTGGCCGGTTTCGTGCGCGCGAGGAGCCCCTTGCCCAAGCTGCCCCCTCCCGTTGCCCCGGCAACCGCCGAAGGAGCCGCGGGTGCCCTCCTGACTAGGCCGCGACGCAGCAGCCTCGCCTCCGCCTTCGTCCCCGTGGCAGCCATGCCGGGCAGGGCCAAGGCCTCGCCTTCTTGCGGGCCCGCGCGGCCTGAGGAGTCGGAGGGCGGCCGCGGGGCAAGGCCGGCGCCGCCCAAGACGAACCGGAGGCCGAAGGCGCCGCAGCCGCCGCAGCCGCCGCCTGCGAAGCCGGCCCCAACCTGGGCGACCCGGAGATCGTCAAGTCCCCCAGCGACCCCAAGCAGTACAGGTGAAGGCCCGGCAGCCGCTGCTCTTGAGGGCCACGGATCCCAGACTGGATGAGGGTTGCATTGTTTTTAGGTAGTGAGTGAAGGTACTTCAAGTCCCATCATCCGTGGTCCGTCTCACACAAAACTGCACCAGGATGTAGAGTGGGTCATGAGGGCTCTGTGTGCCAGGCTTGGTCTTGATCAGTCATTGGATTAGGTTTGCAGCAGTCTTGGAAAGTGAGGGAAGGTACTGCAAGTCCCATCATCCATGGTCTGCCCTCCTCCAAACTGCACCAGGATGTAGAGTGGTTAATGAGGGCTCTGTGTGCCAGGTTTGGTGTTGATCAGTCATTGGATTGGGTTTGCAGCAGTCTTGGAAAGTGAGGGAAGGTACTGCAAGTCCCATCATCCATGGTCTGTCCCCCTCCAGAGTTCAGTAGGATGTAGAGTGGGTCACTGGGGCTCTGTGTGCCAAGTGTGGTCTTTATCGGTGTTTGTTGGGGGCCGCAGTGGTCTGTGGGATCAGAGGGGTGTGAAAGTACTACAAACCCCATCATCCATTGCCAGTCCTCTCCCGAACCTCACCAGGACGTGAAGGTAGTCATGGTGGTAATGTGTGCCAAGTTTGGTCTCTATCAGTAATTGGATAAGGGTCGCAGCGGACTTGGGAAGAGAGTAGAGGTACTTCAAGTCCCATCATCCATGATCGACCCTCCTCCGAACTGCACCAGGACGTAGAGTGGGTCATGGGGGTTGTGTGTGCCAAGTGTGGTCTGTTTTGGTCCTTTTAGGTGGCCGCAGTGGTCTGTGGGAGCCAAATGTGTTTGAATGTACTACAAATCCCATAATCCATGGTCCATGTCCCCCAAACCGCACCAGGACGTAAAGGGAGTTAGGGGGGTTATGTGTACCAAGTTTCGTGCAGGTCCATCACCCGCGCTGGTCGCTGTGACCTGTGGAAGTGGCAGCCAATCAGAACGCTGCCACATACATACATACATACAAACACACATACACACACACACACAAACATTCCGCTTTATTATATATATATATATATATATATATATATATATATATATATATAGTAGAGATAGAGATATATTATTTTTATTTATTTTGGGATTTATTAATTACCCATCCCAGTTGGCTCTGGGCGATTTACAGTCAAACACAAGTTGAATGCCTGAACATCTAAAAACATCCAAATATCTAACACCTAAAAACAATTAGCATCTAAAACATCTAAAAACAATTGACAATCTAACAGTTCTCAGCCGAACGCCCTCTCAAACAGCCACGTTTTGCAAGCCGTGCGGAAATCCTTTAGATCACGGATGGCTCTGAGGTAAGGAGGGAGGGTGTTCCAAAGTGATGGAGCGATCACCAAGAAAGCTCTGGTTAGATGTTAGATGGGCTTCCTTAGGGCCTGGGACTTGTAGTAGATTCTGATGTTCTAAGCGAGGTGATTTGATTTGATCATATTAAGGTGATTTCGGATTCTGATATTGCCCTCTGGGTAGGCATTCAGAATCTGACATCCTCTCGAGGTGGTAACTAACAGCTTCCATAATCTTCAGCCAATGTCGCATTTGGCTACATGTTAGATGGGGATGATAAGAGTTGTTTGAAGGAAGACTGGTGCTCTGGACCATTACTTTCAATGGATTCCACTACATAAAAAATGGGGCCAGTATAGTATGGTAAATCTCTGCTTGGCCATGGGATCTGTTGGGAAAGTCCCACTCTTTCAGCCTCAGAGGAGGCAAGGGCACGCTCCCTTTGAACAAATTATGCAAAGAATAGGGTCATCTTAAGCCAGTGGGTCCCCAAATGTTTTGGGTTTCAACACCCAGAAATCCCAACAGCTGCTAAACCGGCTGGGATTTCTGGGAGTTGTAGGCCAAAACACCTGGGGACCCATAGGTTGAGAACCACTGCCTTGGGGGCTCCATAAGTCGGAAATGATTTGAAGGCACACAACAAGAACAATAAAATCAGTATAGGAAATGTATTTAAATGTTTCGTAACTATGATAGCCTTATGTGGCTTATAGGGGCTCTGCATTCAGAGGGAGAGTGTACCTTTGAATCTAAGTTGTTGTTGAACTTTGTAAAACAGGATTCTAGATTAAAAGAACATTGGTTTGATTCAATCTAGCTAAACAGGATATAATTCTAGATGTTGTCGAAGGCTTTCATAGCCGGAATCACTGGGTTGTTGTGAGTTTTCCGGGCTATATGGCCATGTTCCAGAAATGTCAAGAGAGAATGCTTCTGGAACATGGCCATACAACTCAGAAAACTCACAACAACCCATGATAAATTCTCATTATATCATCCAAAACTCTAGCACAGTTGTCATTTCTGGTGTTGTGTTTCCAATATATTAGCTGGATTGATGGGTGTTTGTTATAAAGAATGAGTGTGATGATCACAATTGTTGGGTTCAGATGCCTCTGTCAGCAATAAACTTTCTGACTTGCTATAGGTAAGTCGCTCTTTGCCAAACATACAGGACTGTTTTGTTAAAAGGAGATAAGTCCAAAATGTAAATGCAGTAGATCTAAACTAGATCTATTAAGGCAATTGAGCTTCAGAAAACAACCGTTCAATTACTTCAGCTGGGTACACTATAGTTAAGATTAGATTTAAGATCTGCGTTACAGGTTTTGTACAGAAAGATGGGAATGCAGATAATCACTGTTCAGTCTGATCTTGTTAGTGTTTAATTGGAAGTAAATTGGCGGTGTGGATTGGGGCAGGGTGGGTGGGGGGTATTCTCAGGATAGTTTCTGTAGAATTGTTTACCTTATCCACAACATTGTTGAGAGAACTTTTGGCAAGGGACTTGTTCATTTGTAAGTAAACTTGCCTGTGATGGGTGATGGCAGAGCCAAATACAATGTTCCCTCTCTACTTCGCGGTTCGGTTATTGCGGACTCGCTGTTTTGCGGATTTCAAAAAATATTATTTTAAAATATATATCATGGTATTTTTGTTGTTTTGTGGGGTTTTGCCACCACCGCTCTCCAAGACACTTTCCCTCCTCAGTCCTCCCTCCCTCCAGCCTTGAAGGGCCTTTCCTTCCTTTCCTTCACTTTATTATAAGTTTATAAAGACTTAAAATAGTGTATACGGTAACTACTAAAATTATGTGTAAATATTAAAACAAATAGAGCATGCCTACATCGCGGTTTTTCACTTACTGCGGGAGGTCCTGGAACATAACCCAAGCAATAAGTGAGGGAACTCCGTCCAGGTGGAGTCATCTATTTTCTTCTTTTCCTTCCTCCTCCATGACATCCCATATTCTCTTGCTGTGGGGCCAGTCAGCTGGTTAGGTGAGAAAGTGATTACGTCTGCTGGAGGTCTCAAGTGATAGTTTGTAAAAGAATTTTAAATTTTGTCCTAGGGCAGTACCTCTCACCTAAGTTTGTTCATAACTCACCCTTCCAGAGGTCATATTAGTGTACATTTTTGTAACATCACAAGACCATGTGCCTCAAAGGTGTGGAAGGCGTCCGTGGGTGTTCACTTGATAACAGGTTCCTCAAATACTGTACACTTAGCCTTTTACATTCTCTGGGTTAGAAGCATACAACCCCATGAAAGTGAAAAAACATATACATGCTATTCATGAATTACAAACATCCAACTTACATACAACTCATAATTAAGAATGGCAGTGAGAAAAACAGGAAGTGAGAGAAATTTATCCTGCAAGAGTTATCATGGGGAAAAGGTGTCTCCACTGAAGCTTTATCACCAATCCTTGTTTCCACAACAAGCCACATTTTTCAAAATCCGATGATCACAGGGACTACTGAAATCTTCACCACAGGGGCGTTAACCCTTGCATTTGTTATCTAAAGTGTATGAAGTCCCCAAATTATTAACAAGATAGGTTTATTCTGTAGGTTTGTTCTTAGGTTAAATTTGTATGTCATTTCGAATAGGTACATATTTTAAGTGTAACTCCAGCTAACAGGGGTGAGACCACAGGAAGTGAGAGAATTCTACCTCTCAGAAGAAAAATACACTCCTATCAAGGAGAAAGGGGGTTTATATATAAATCTTTCACGAGTTAATTTCCCTTCTGAGGGGTAGATTTCTCTCACTTCCCGTCTCACCCCTGTTTGTATCTATGAGTCAAATATAAGTCTTATGTTTGTAACTTGTATATATATTTGGCTGGAGTTATGCTTAAAAATGTACCTGTTCTGACTTACACACAAATTCAACTTAAGAACAAACCTATTTGTAACTTATTTATTTATTTATTTATTCAATCTTGTATTCCGCTCCTCCCTGAAGGCTTGGGGACTGCCTGTACTATTACTTTATACAGTAAGCCCTTCACGTTCACAGGCATTATTAGTGCAGGAAAAAATCCAAAATTAAAAAGTAGAAAAATGCAAAGTACAAAATTGTTCCAGGGGAAACATTTCTTTCTGTGCATGTAAGAATCCCAAGCTAGAATGACCAATGTGGCTCACCAATTAATTTTTAAAATCTGGTTTTTTTTAAAAAGGAGAGATACTGTATTCATGTTTAGCTGATCTTACAACTTGATGAGATAGTTCATCATGTGGGTCCAATGTAGTTGTGATAATTGCAAAAGTACTACATGTATTTTATTTTATTAATGGTGTAGTGGGGTACCTGTTGGATGCCTTGATGATATCTATCTATATACATTTCTAGATATATCAAACTCAAAAATGGCTTGTGCGCGTTACTGATTTCGGACCTGAATAACCCAGATGGTAGCCCTTGTGCTGCATCTTCAGAAGGAGAGGATGAATCTGAGGATGACACTGATGAAGATGATGATTCTGGAGCAGAAATTGAGGATGACCAAGAAGGATATGACGATGACGACGACTATGATGATGATCTCGATGATTCTGATAGTGACTTGGAAGAGTTAGCAGATAAAGTGGAGACAAGAAAAAGGAATTGCACAGAAAAACAGGTATGTATATAATGCAAGGACAGTGAAATGACGGAATACTTTCTCTAGCCAGGGCCATATCATGATTGTAGCAGAAAATGTTTTACACTTTTGCTAAACAGTGGGACCTTGACTTAAGAGCGTCCCACCAAGAGCATTTTGAGTTAAGAGCCATCACTTAGCCTGGGGTTGCTTTGACATACAAGCAGCATTTTGAATTAAGAGCTAGTGTCAGAGAGAGTGTTAGCACAAGAGTATAGGCTCTAAGGCTTTAAGGGAGCAGCCTCTGTGCCTCATGCTCTTGTCTGCTTTGGGAGATTGCTGTCTGCTTTGTTCTGCTCTGCTTTGAGGAACTTTAGGTTAGTTGATTTTGTGTAGCTTATATTCCTGGTATGTTTGGCTTCATGAAGAGAGAGCGAGAGCAAGAGAGGGAGGGAGGCTAGAATGAGTCCAGTATGAAGAAAATGATGCATCTGCCTCTTCACTTTGTGCTTTGTGCTTCCTTTCCACAACTTGGCGCTTCTACCATTATACTACAACTTTGTGCTTCTTTTCATTTTAAAGTTGTTTTTTCTTTTTGTATTGTTCCATGTGAATGTGCATTTATACATTATTTGTTTTATACATTATAATTTATACATTATAAGGTACATTTTCTTATTTAACAACACATAACAAAATTCTATGGGGGGTCTGGGGGGCCAGAACAGATTATAGCATTCCCATGCATTTCAATGGGAAAATTCACTTTGAGATAAGAGTGTTTTGAGTTAAGAGCTCAGTACAGAACAAATGGAACTCTTAAGTCAAAGGATCACTGTATTTCAGTTCCTTTCTGTCTTCTATAGATTTCATCAGGGAATCTGTTATTTTCATAGATACTTGGAGAATCTTTTTGTACCAGGGCATTTGGTAGCTTTATATGTAATATGGTAATATGTTCCTCAGAATTCGTAATATTTTTCTTTTCTTTTCTTCTAGTCTGCAGCTGCACTTTGTGTTGGTGTCGGCAGTTTCTCAGATCCTGAAGATCTGCCTGGGTTGGCACATTTTCTGGAACATAGTATGTCTTTGTTTAAATGTCATTTTTCTGTGGTTTTGGCAAAAGTCAGTGCTATATAATCTTGTGTTTGTGGGGGAATGTATAACAGCACTCAAGAATCAGTATTGAGAGAGCTGTGTTATCTTCTTCCTTTTGTGTTTGTGAAATTAAGTGGGACACCATATTTACCTGAGTCTAATTCGCACCTCAAGTTTCAAAACCCTGAAACCCCCAAAATGTTTGCTGCAAAAAGCTCACTCTTTATAATTTGGCCAAAAATGGTTTGCAATACAGTTGCTGCTTGCTTAGGATTCATTATTTTAAAACAAAAGTGTTATAACACCAAAGCTTCAGCAATGGAAAAAAACCCCTTGGGATGCATCCATGCCGTAGAATGAATCTACTTTAATTGCCCTGTTTCAATGCTATGAACTCATGGGGGCTGTAGTTTTACAAGGTCTTAAGCGTTCTCTACCAAAGAATGCTCATGCCTTACCAAACTGCATATTCCAGGATGGCATAGAATTGAGCCATGAGAAATTAGATGTCCCTCAAATAGGAGCTCCTGGTGCTCCTGAAGCAGCTTCCCCTTTTGCTTTGGCTCAGCACTAAGATTACTGTATGACACGAATCTAATGTGCACCGTGATTTTGGCAAGATAATTTAGTGAAAAAAGGTCAGCATTACATTCCAGTATGTTACTTGTAGAGGTTACTTCATTAAAATAAATCAGAAATGGGCACACACAATTCTCTTAACTGTACTAGCCTCAAAAAAGTTAATAAAAAATTAACATGCAGTTATTTCCATCGGTTTTCAGTTACTTGCCACTCAAAATATTATTTGAACTTAGGGAATGTTCGCACCATCAGCTTTAGCCAGAGAAATAGCAAACACTGCATTTCTGAAACTGTGCATTGAGCAGATTAAAATAATGGCGTCTTGTGTGTGTGTGCTCTTTAAAATTGTAAAAGGTCCCCTAGAATTTGAACACAGAAAACTGCATTTTTGTTAATACAAAATTAAATCAAGACAGGTTGAGTTAGGTTTATAGCAGTGCTCACTGACTTGAGCCCATTTAAAAAAAAATCTTTGTTCAGGCATGGAATACTATTTCACTAATATTTTTGAGTGAGTGTTTAATTTTTGTATTTTTGAGTTTAGCCCTTTATGTCTGAGGATATATTGTTAGTCAATACATCTTTGAAGTTGAGCCTTAAGAGGTAGTGATGGTAGTTGGAGTAACTTTAAAACATAATTAAGACCATATGTTGCCTGATATGGAATCACAACTGCTTCTTTAAGAGGAAAAGAACACTTTTTCAAAGAAACATTTTCAGTCTCCAGCTTACACTTTCCCCCAGCCATGATGGACATAGGTACAAAAACTAAACGTTTGACCTAATCTCCTAATAATGTGCTCATACCGTAACATTGAACTCATGCATTAGACCAATGTTTCTCAGCCTTCCTAATGTCGTGACCCCGTAATACAGTTCCCACGTTATGATGACCCCCAACCATAAAATTATTTTCGTTGCTACTTCATAAGTATAATTTTGCTATTGTTATGAATTGTACTGTTAATATCTGATGCAGGATGTATTTTCATTCACTGGACCAAATTTGGCACAAATACCCAAATTTGTATACTGGTGGTGTTGTGGGGGTTGATTTAGTCATTTGAGAGTTGTAGTTGCTGGGATTTATAGTTCACCTACAATCAAAGAGCATTCTGAACTCCACCAATGATAGAATTGAACCAAACTTGGCACACAGAACTCCCAAGGCCAACAGAAGATACTGGAAGGGTTTGGTGGGCATTGACCTTGAGTTTTGGAATTGTAGTTCACCTACATCCAGAGAGCACTGTGGACTCAAACAATGATGGATCTGGACCAAACTTGGTACGAATACTCAATATGCCCAAATGTGAATGCTGGTGGAGTTTGGGGAAAATAGACCTTGACATTGCTGGGATTTATAGTTCACCCACAATCTAAGAGCATTCTGAACCTCACCAACGATAGAATTGGGCCAAAATTCCCATACAGAACCCCCATGACTAACAGAAAATATTGTGTTTTCTGATGGTTTTTGGCGACACCTCGGACAACCCCTCACAACCCCCTCCCCCGGGTCCCGACCCCCAGGTTTATAAACACTGCATTAGACAAAGGAAAATAGTTCTTCACTCAGTGGGTGAAAATGAAGGTTGTGTATGTGCGTATTACTACTTATTCTTATAGATTTTATTTTGCAGTACAAATTAACAACTGCCCCCTTTGATTTTTGTCTTAGTGGTTTTTATGGGCAGTTCAAAATACCCAGCTGAGAATGGGTTTGATGCTTTTCTGAAGAAACATGGGGGCAGTTGTAATGCTTCAACAGACTGCGAACGGACACTTTTCCAGTTTGATGTACAGAGGAAATATTTCAAGGAAGCGCTTGATAGGTATCACAGTTGTTCCATATTAAATGGTAAAATTGTAGTGGAAATAATTCTGCTTTCCTGTTTCAGCTGATACTGATGTATTTCATGATTATTCAGCTATCCAGTCCAACTTCTAAGAAACAGATTGCATAAATCTCATATGCCTTTGTAATAAATATTATACTTAAAAGGAATACAAATCTAATTTATCTAACCAAATATTTGAATAAGGTAAATCTGAATATTTGAATAGGGTACATTTTTGTAAAGGACCCCTACCACTAAATAATTCTGTGGTGGAATGACTGTAATAAGACTATAGCTTTTGTAGATCGTTTCACTTCAGTTTCTTTGGAAGGGATTATTCACTGCCAGCATTAGCCCATATAAAATGTTTATATAAATGTATTCACTGTTATTATTATTATTATTATTTTATAATTATAATTATTATTTAGAAAATTGTCAGAACACTTATGTGCTTAATATAATTTTCATTGGGGCATGAAAATGAAATGAGTTTAAAGTATTTGTCTAGGGCAGCGGTTCTTAAAGTGTGTTGTGCAGAGCCCTTGGGGAAGCATATTGAGGAGCACTGCACTTTCCTCCTCCTCACCTTTGCTCTCCCTCCAAGTGTGCATGGCAGCGTCTTTCCTTCATCCCTCCTTTTTGTTCCTCATCCCCCTTGATAGCGTCTGCCAGCTCACGCCCGGCTCAACTGTTTAAGGTAATTCGGTCTCTGACGACGGTCCCTACTGTCCCAAAAAATAGCGATCAGGCCCTCACTGCCGGTGCTTTTCAGAGCTTTTTCACAGACAAGATACTGAGCCTCCGCCGGGACCTTCCGGCCACAGTTGACACAGTAAGAGAGCTTGAGACTCCGTGGCCCACCCTCGACCGGTTTCGGCCACTGGACGCAGATGCTGTTGATAAGATAGTGGCTGCAGCTAGGCCTACCACCTGCTCCCTCGACCCGTGCTTGTTAGATCTTGCCTGGAGGGGTTACGTGGGCCTCTGTTGAATATCATAAACAGCTCCCTTGAGCAAGGAGTCTTTCCAGAGTGCTTGAAAGAGGCGGTGGTAGCTCCATTACTGAAGAAACCGTCATTGGATCCCGCGGTTCCCTCCAACTACTGCCCAGTGTCGAATCTTTTGTACCTGGGCAAGGTGGTTGAGAGGGCAGTAATGGAGCAGCTGCAGTCCTTAGATGATGCAACATGGCTAGACCCCTTCCAGTCCGGCTTCCGTTCGGGGCATGGGACGGAGATGGTGCTGGTCTCCATCACAGACCAACTCCGCTGCCAGCTTGACCAAGGCGCGTCTGCGCTGCTCGTGTTATTGGACCTCACGGCAGCGTTTGACACGGTCGACCACAATCTATTGATCCACCGCCTGGCCATGGCTGGAGTGAGGGGACAGCCCTAAAATGGCTGACATCCTTCCTCCACCAGCGGTCTCAGCGTGTGAGGAGGGGCGAGGTGGTCTCCGAGGGCTCCCCATTAGTTTGTGGAGTTCCGCAGGGGGGCATTCTCTCCCCTCTGTTATTTAACAAAGGCCCGGCTGACAAAGACCCGACGGAGAGCCTTCTCTGTGGTGGCCCCTGTGATCTGGAATACACTTCCGCCTGCTCTCAGGGCCACATTGGCCCCAGCCAGATTCCTGTCCGACTTGAAAACTTGGCTCTTCTGCCAGGCGTTTGGGGATTGACTAGATAACCTTGGAGGCTGGGCCCTTTATGGTTCTCTGTACCTGTGTTTTTAATTGATGTACTTGTGTTTTTTAAATGTTGTAAGTCGCCCGGAGCACCAAATGGTGGAGGGCGACTCACAAGAAATAAAGTTATTATTATTATTATTATTATAACATCTACATGCAGCCGCTTGCACAGCTGGTGCGGAGTTATGGGCTGGAGTGTCACCAGTACGCTGATGACACCCAGCTCATTCTGAGGATGGAGGGCAGGCCGGGATCCGTCCCCGATAATTTCCAACACTGCCTCGAAGCCGTTACTGGATGGCTGCGAGCCAGTAGGTTGAGGGTGAATCCGGCGAAGACGGAGATCTTGTGGCCGGGTCGCCCGGGCGGGGTAGGTGTCCAGCTTCCGACCCTTGGACGGTGCGGCGTTATGCCCATCGTCTTCTGTGAAGACCCTGGGGGTCCACCTGGACTCCCAGCTGACCATGGAGGCCCAGGTCTCTGCGGTCAGCAAGGCTGCTTTTTTCCATCTCCGACAGGCAAGGAGGCTGGCCCCCTATCTCCCGGAGCGACCTGGCCACGGTGATCCAAGCCACGGTCATCTCAAGGCTAGATTACTGTAACGCGCTCTATGTTGGCCTGCCTCTGTCGGCGATCCGGAAGCTCAAGCTGGTGCAGAACACTGCCGCCCGGCTCCTGTCTGGCACCCCAGCAGGCCGCCACATAACACCTGTCTTGCAGGATCTGCGCTGGCTGCCAATTGAGCACCGGATCGCCTTCAAAGTGTTGGTTCTTACCTTTAAGGCCTTGCACGGCCTGGGGCCAGCGTATCTGAGGGACCGTCTCACTCCATATTGCCCTTCGAGATCACTACGGTCCGAGGATGCCAACTTCCTGGAGATACCATCGGCAAAGCTGGCACGACTGACATCTACCCGCCGGAGGGCGTTCTCTGTCATAGCTCCCACGCTGTGGAACGCCCTCCCGGCCGAAACCAGGGCCTTGAAGGACCTGCTCCCGTTCAGACGGGCTTGCAAAACCCATCTGTTCAAGCAGGCTTTTGGCGAGTAGGCCCGTGTATCTTTAAGTGTGTTATTGCTGAATTATGTCACTGTTTTATTTTGCCACTGCTATTTTAATTGTTTTTACTGCTTTTATTATCTTGTATTTTATTGTGCCTTTGGCTCTTGTGAGCCGCGAGCCTCCGGGAGTCGGCGGCATAGAAGCCTGAATAAATAAATAAATAAATAAGTGCATGTGGCAGCAGCAGCTCTCCCTCTCCTTTCCTCCCCCTCCAAGCATGTATGGCTTTCCCATCACCAGGGAGCAGGGAGGGAATGAATGCCGGTCCAGAAAGGAAGGTATCATGTGAAGGGGGCCCCTGCTGAGGCGGAAGGCAAGGCCTCTTGCTCTCATTCTCTCTGGCAGGACATCCTTCCTGCTAGCAGCTGCAGCAGCATCAGCATTGTCCTCCCAGGGCGCACACCCTTTCTCCTGCACCCCCTCTCTACCCAGACCCCTTCCCCCATGCTCCCTCACCATGCAGACCCTTTCCCCTACACCTTTCTTGCTTCTAGAACCCGATTTCCCTCCCACTGCTTAGGAGGCACTTTGATAGTGCTTTTCCTGCATGGCAGAAGACGGTTGGGCTGGATGTCCTCTGGGTTTGGTCCTATTACTAGTATTATTATTACTACTACTAAAGAGGCTGGATTGCCATTTCCCTGGGCGCTTTGTGCTTTTCCTACATGGCAGAAGTGGGTTAGACTGGATGGCCCCTGGGATCTTTCACTGAAACACTGTGAAGTTTATGTTGGTTAAAATTGTTTTTCATTTTAAATATTATATTGTTTTTCTTTCCTTTTTTTGAACTACAAATGAGATATGCGTAGTGCTCATAGGAATTTGTTCGGTTTTTTCCCCAATTAGTTCACACAAACACTTTCCATCCATCTGCCACTGGTCTGACCCATCTTGTCAATTTTTAAAATTTCAAAAAGTTTGCATTGCATCAAAAAGTTTGAATTCATAGGAATTTGTTCGGGTTTTTTCCAATTAGTTCACACAAACACTTTCCATGTGTTTCCTATATATATATATATATATATATATATATATATATATATAGGAATTCATAGGAATCGGGTTTTTTCCAATTATACTTTCCATCCATCTGCCACTGGTCTGACCCATCTTGTCAATTTTTAAAATGCAATGCATCAAAAAGTTTGCCCATGTTTGATATATATATATATATATATATATATATATGCATTATATAATATATAATATAGAAACATTTCCAAAACTGGCCTCTTTTTATGTCAGGATGTTTTGATTTTGAATTGATAAAAACGTACATTATTTTTCTCCTTTAGATGGGCACAGTTTTTCATTCATCCTTTAATGATTCAGGATGCAATTGATCGGGAAGTTGAGGCAGTGGATGGTGGTAAGTATCATATGATTTTCTCTCAGTTATCTTTTAATATTTAAATACTTAACTTTCCTTGGTATAATGCATCTTTTCATGAAACAGTGTAATCATGTATTCACTTATGAATGCTAGCACTTGTAAAGTTTTCAAGACTGTATTGGGGGGTTTATACTTCTAATTAAACAATGCTCTTTACACTTTTGGGGTAAATTCATGACCAGCATAGAGAGTCTTCGTACAGAAGCTGATTTCTGCTTATAGATTATCTTTCCAATTGGATTTAGAAAGGTGTTAGCATCAGGAAGCTAGGTTAGAGAAATACATTTTGCATCCTCTTCATCTAGTAAATTGCCATCAACTGTATTAAGGGCCATTACTTTTGTGTTTTGAATTCTTTTTTTCAGAAGCAGATCTTAGAAAAATTACACTTAGAGTGCAAATATATGAATCTTTTAATCAGCATGCTCTTTCACGGTCCAAAAAAGTAACTTTTCAAGTTCTGCCTAAGTTAAATCAAATATATAAGCCTTCCCTGTATGTGGTCTTGGTTAAATAGTTTCAGTTTTCTTATTTGTTCTTCTTGTTTTGAGCAAATTAGTGTTTTGATGTATATGATGGGATCGCATTCCTGCATTGAAAACTGGTGCTGAAAGACAGACAGTATTGCTTCCAATCTGGTGTTTTTGTTTTGTTTGTTTTTTACAATAGAATATCAGCTTGCAAGGCCTTGTGATGCAAATCGAATAGAGATGTTGTTTGGAAGTCTTGCCAAGTCTGGACATCCAATGAAGAAGTTTTTCTGGGGTAAGTGTATCCTAAGATAACTTTCCAAACATGTAAGGCTGGATCCACACGGATGGCAACCTTACTTATACATGTCAGACAATTAGTTTAATTTTGTTCAGTGAAGTTTACTCCCAGATAAGTGGGCATGTAATTGTAGGCTAAATTAGTTTCGAACTTAATTTGCACTGAAATTAAAGGGATATGTATACAATTAAATCTGTTTAACACTCATGGCAAGGATTCATTGCAATAAGTTGAATTTATGGTGTTAAAATAAACATAAATGCTTATTAAGATTTTTTTTTAAAAAGGATCAAAGTAGAATGATATCACCCTGATATATAAACTCTAGGGGAGTCCCTACTTCCCATATCATAATTCACTGAAATATAATTGATAGCATATGTGAAGGAAAGTTTTTGCTGTTTTGTGCCCAGTATGTGGAATGGCTTCCAACTGAAATCAGAGAGGTTATTCTCTTGTGCCAACTAATCAAGGTGATGTTCTGATCTGTCACTGTCATAGCCTTTTCATTCTCTCTTTTAGTTTTTCTTATTCTGTCTTGCCAACTGGTCCCTCTTTAGTTCCATTTTAGTGTTAATTGGGACAATTATTTGAGTTAGAACATGGCAGTATCAGGGAATATGTTAAAGAAAAAGAGGGAAAATCTAGAGAGAGATGAGGATGGGAGGAGGGCAGAACGACCTCACGCCTCAATAGAGAAAAAAGTAGAAAATGTTGGAGGAGGATAAGTCCATTAAATCTGTTCTGGTCAAATAGCTGCAGGAACAGTCTGAAGAGTGGCAAAATGTAAACTGAAGTATCTTAATCTAAAGCAGAATTATGGAAATATGCAACTTCTGTTGTCAACATTTTGACAGGCAATGCCAACACGCTGAAACATGAGCCAAAGGAAAAAGACATTGATACCTACACCAGACTGAGGGAGTTCAGGCAGCGTTACTACTCAGCGCATTATATGACATTAGCAGTGCAATCTAAAGGTAACATTTGTTCATTTGATGAAAGAAAAGTAAACAGTGAAATGCTGTATACAGGGTGTTTTAAAATGATAGACCCATTTTCAAAGCATTATATTTCACTATGGCAACATGTTACAATTACAGAAAAAGTTACAAACAGTTGAATGAGTTATCAAGTTTTACTACCATTTTTCAACAAATTGAAAAAATAACCCTGCAACTGGAGAATATCTCATTAGGCCATGTGTCATAAGGTCACCATCTTTCAAATGACTGAAGCTAGGGAGAGGCATCTAGTGGTAATTCTTTGAAGTTCTATGCCATCCCTTCCAAGTGGTAAGAGTTTCATTCAAGGGTGATTCGTGCTTGCAGAGATACAGCAATTTCAAATCAGATCAATCTTTTTGAAATACCCTGTACATTTTTGTGCAAGTAAATGTCAGTGAACTCAGGACTGACTTTAAATACAAGTTCATTGGATTGCATTTAAATTGATGTATGTATTGAGATATGTTTTTCACTTATATATTTAAAATGAAGTAGGTGTTAATTGTAGTTGAAGTACAGCACAGATGTTTTATTTATTTATTATTTATTTCATTCGGCTTCTATGCCGCCACTCCTGGCGGGCTCGGGGCAGCTCACAACACTAAAAAAATCACAGCATAAAAACAGCGACATAGAATAAAACAGAGCTTAAACATCATAAAAACATCATTAAGATACAATAATCAGCAGTTTAAAAACGACCTGGGGTGAGAATAGCTTTTCCACAGGGGGGTGCAGAGATGTTAAACAGCCAATCATGTTTTCAGGAATTCGTCATTGTACTGTATTTCTTCAGTTCTGAGGTGCACGTTTTCTCCTATATAAAGATCTCTAAAATGGGGTACATCTTAGAACAAACAAGCTATCATACTCAACAGTAAAAACAACAAGGTGCAACAATGGTGTAGTTCAAATCATTCATTAAACAATTATCATTTGCATATAATACATATAAATCAATCAATCAAACGCAACTCATCAGATCCCAGTCCTACCAGATGTGTAGAATAAATGAAAGTCCAACCGGCTAGAATCCACAAGGGTGCCAGGTTATTTGTAATCCACAAATAGAAGGTAGGAAAAAATAATGATGCCCGAAATCGGGGGGAAAAAAAGGATGCAGTCGCGGTGCCTCAGTGGGAGTTGGTCGGAGGAACAGAAGTAGCGCTTCTCATAGTAGATGCTGAGATGCCAAA
The DNA here is from genome assembly GCA_030556195.1 of Anolis apletophallus. Lineage (NCBI taxonomy): Eukaryota > Metazoa > Chordata > Lepidosauria > Squamata > Anolidae > Anolis > Anolis apletophallus. The sequence goes on along the minus strand of JARBWK010000005.1, from coordinate 89,143,785 downwards.
ACGCCGACGGAATGCGAGTGCTGTTAATCCCAGGCCATGTTGGTATCCGTTTCTCCCGTAAACCAGGTTCTCTCAGGGCGAGACATGTCAATAATAAGAAACCAACCACTGAAAATGAGACAATATATATAATAAAGTAATACTTGAAACCACAGTGTACAGTGATAACTATCGTCAATAATATAGAGTTTACGTACCATTCTGAGTAGAGCCACAAGTATAACCCCATTCGCAGTCAGAAAGGGTGACCCAAAGGTGGAGAAAAAGGGGAAAGTAGCAAGCCATTTAAAGGGGAACGAAACCTCAAAGTTCAAACCGGTGAAGCCTGTAACAGCAGGTTGAGCTTATAAAGTTATTAATAATCAAGCTAATAGCTCATTAAGGGAAAGAGGATCATTCATCCCGAAAGGCCACTCTGAATTTAATTTCAAAATCCATTTCCTTTCTGCTTTAATTAATTGAGCAGTATTGTCTTTGTGGATATGGGGAGTGATCCTTTCCAAGACTCTCAGTTTAAGGGAAGCCGGGCTGTGCTTCATATCCAAACAATGTCTATAAAAAGCCGAATCATTGGATTTGTTCAAAATTCGCGAACGATGTTCAATAAATCTCACTTTGACACGTCTTTTCGTTTGCCCAACATAGACATATAAACAATCACAGGTGACAGCATAAATACAGAAATCAGAATTGCAATTAGCGTGATCTAGCAATTTAAAGGTGCGGCGCTTGGAAGGACTGTAAATCTCCCGGGAAGTATCGATGTTAGGGCAAACCAAGCAATTAGTACAGGGACGAGTGCCCGGGCTCAAGCTGCTCTTTACTTTAAGTGTCCTGGGTTTATTGTGCATTAAGACATCACGAAAATTTTGGGTTCTCCTATATGCGACCATTGGAAATTGGTCCAGGCCTTTAATATGTTTAATAAGGGGCCAGTATTGTTTGGTGATCTTAATGAGATCTTTGCAATGGGGACAGGCATGTAGCCAGGGGGGGGGGGCTAAGGGGGCTTCAGCCCCCCCCCAAAATTGTCAGGGTGGTCCGCGAGAAGGCCTTACTGGTACATTATTTAAACTGTTATGTTTATTCATATCATGATCTGATCACCATGCTCATTATATCCCACCTTCATGGGGTTATTGGGATAACAATACAAAAGGTTTGCTAGGGTAACCCCTCTTCCACCCAGTCTCAGCCCCCACCCCCGAACCAAACTCAGCCCCCCCCCCCCCCGAACCGAAATCCTGGCTACGGCCCTGAATGGGGAGTAAGTGTGAGCGGCCACATAGTTCTGTTGTTTGAAGTTTTAACTTTGGGTTGGAGAAGTTGTTCCCTGGGAGTCCTGGAAGCCCGCAAATATGCTTTTTGGATGACCTGTGGGGGATATCCCCTTTGTACAAAGGCTTCTGTCAGCCTGTCTGATTCTTTAAGGAAATCATCATGTTGAGAGCAATTCCTCCTCATCCTGAGGAATTGGGAGTAAGGCAAGTTGGTATTTAAAGGGAAGGAATGATAACTCTTGTAGTGTAAGGTATTATTCCTTTTGATTGGTTTGGTATAATTTCTGGTCATGATTTGATTGTTGAGATTGTAAATTGTGATATCTAAATAATTGATTGCACAAGTGTCCACAGAATGGGTGAACGAGATACAAGGATGCCAGGATTCCATCCAATCCTGGAAGGCAGGCAAGTCTATATCCTTAGATAAGATCCAGATCAAATCATCAATATATCTGTAGTATTTCTTGATGAAAGGATAAAAAGGTTGTTCCTGATCAAATACAAAAGTAGATTCCAAGTGATTCATGAAAATATTAGCTAAACTTGGGGCACAATTAGACCCCATGCTGACCCCATGGACTTGCAAGAAGTCTTGATCTTGAAAAATAAAGTAATTATAATCGCTAATAAAATCATATAGCATCAGTAAGAATCCAGTGGGTGGTTGGCCAGGTAATGGGGATTCATCTAAAGTGGAGTGTATTATATGCCTTAATTGATCAAGAGGTACATGGGTGTATAAAGATTTGACATCTGAAGTCATCAAGAAGTCACCAGGTTCTATCGAGAAACCTTCTAATTTGTGAATTACATCCATGGTGTCTCTGAGGTAGGCTCTAGTACGTTTTACTGCTGGTTGCAAGTAAAAGTCTAGGAGTTGTGCCAGGGGTTGTAAAATTCCTCCCTGGCCAGCGACGATAGGTCTGCCAGGAGGAGGAGTTCCCTTATGAATTTTTGGTAAACAATGAAAATATGGAGTATTAGGATGTTTAACCATCAGAAACTGAGCAGTTTTATCATCAATATGTCCAGATGCAGACGCTTCCTCAATCGCTAGTGCGATATTCCTGGCGAAAATTGATGTTGGATCGGATTTGAGCTTCTTATAAAACTTAGTATCATTAAGTTGGGATAGACATTCCGCATTGTAGTCATCCGTATTAAGAATGACAATACAGCCTCCTTTGTCGGAATCCCGTATAGTAATGGAGGGATTGCTGCCTAGGTTCCTCAGGGTTGTCAATTCATTAGGTGTAAGATTAGAGTGTCTAATATCAGACCTATGATCTAATTGTCGTATTTCTCTTAGGACTATTTCCTCAAAGGCTTTGATACATGTTGATGGATTGGGGGGAATAAAGGTAGAGCGTTTGGGAGGTTGAAATCCTAAGGACAGGGGTGCAGAGGAAGGAGATTGAGGAGAAGAGTCATCAGATGGGTCATCATGGTGAGAATGATCTTTGAGTCTGATTAGTCTAAATAAAGTGGAGACATCCTTACGTATCTCCAGGTCGTTGCAATGTGGGGTGTAAACTAAAGAAAGACCGCGTTCTAGTAGAGATTGTTCAAGCGGATTAAGTTGGTATGAGGATTCAAAACTATCGACGGGGCCGTTTGCCTCCCCCCCGAAAATTTGTCCCTCTGTTGGAGTTGCTGTTAGAACTCGACCCTGTGGGAGTATTAGAGTTAGTGTTAGAATTCTTATTGGAATTGGAGTTAGTAGTTTGTTTGCGCTCACGAAAGTTGTAGCGGGAGCCAGAGGTGGATGCATCATCTGAGTCTCCGGAGCCCGCGGAGGCATTGGAGTCGTCCGAAAAGCCAACTCTTCTGGATTTCAGATTGTATTTGGGATTCCATTTAAAGGCTTTAACCTCTTTGAAATCCCGTTCATCTCTTCTAAGTTTATTGAGTTTCCTATTCTTGATGTCCTCATACAGGGCATCACAATCCAGTTTAATTTTGTCAAGCTGTTCGGTGGTAATCTAGATATTATCTAGATATTAAAGATTCCCTTAAGGACATGATTACCACCGAACAGCTTGACAAAATTAAACTGGACTGTGATGCCCTGTATGAGGACTGGGATCTGATGAGTTGCGTTTGATTGATTGATTTATATGTATTATATGCAAATGATAATTGTTTAATGAATGATTTGAACTACACCATTGTTGCACCTTGTTGTTTTTACTGTACATCTTAGAACCACACGTGTATCTTGTGTATTTTTGTTGGTGCTGGTAGTACTGAATTTAGGGTACATCTTACAATCAATGGCATCTTACAATTGAAATGTGGTAGCAATGTCTCTTTCTCAGAAAGTAAGTAAAGCAACCCCTTTCTCCCAAAACATATGCCAAGAGCCAGGCTGTGCATTTGGAGCTCCTGTGTGGAAGCTCTCTGAAGAGCTAGTGTATATTGTTGCCATTACATCTAGAGTTTCCCTGTTGCCACCAGCATTTGCCAAGAAAAGGTCTGCAGGGAAGGAAAACCACATTTGTGATAAAATAGTTGTTGTATGGAGACTGTTTCAGATGGACGCAGTGAAGGTGGCATACGTAGTGGAGGTGGGAGGCATCTGGCCTTCTAGATGTATTGGATTTAAACATCTATAGATATCTACTATTGAACACGCTGGGTATGAGTTCTTGGGAATTGTAGGCCAAAACATGAAAGGCCAAGGTTTGGGGGTTTTTTTGCCTGTGATATATATAAACCCAGAAGACTTTTAAATAGTATCTGGAAAGGTTTAAATATGTGCTACATAAATGAGAAAATGATAATGTTTTATGTACCTGGTTGCCAACTTGCTTTCAGTGCCTTTTGTAGCAAACACAGATTATACAGGATACAGGATCCAAAATGTGGTCTGACAGTCACTCTGTATACTAGGGGGACTAAGGGCACTTCTGCACTGACCATATAATGCAGGTTGAAACCGATTCAGTTCTATGGTGGCAAAAAAATGCACACTGCCATTTTGCACTGGAAAGAGCATCAAGGGGTTATGCAGCTTCTTAAAAAGTTCCAGGTTCAGTCAAATGTGCTGCAGTTGTTCCTGTGTATCCCAGATCCAGGGCAAAATTGTTTATGCAAAATGTAGAGCACATTGTAGACATCTTCCCCTGCTGAAACGCAGGAAAAGATCTCAAAAGGGGCTGCCAAAAAGTGCCCCAAGGGCATGGCTGGTTAGCAGGGGGCTAATCCATCCTCTGTGAAAGGTAATGGTTTACCTCTACTGCTGCAGCTGCTCTCTTTTTCTCAGGTTGCTCCTGACACGCGCACACACACAACTTTCCTGGCTTCAAACCAGTTCTAGATCTCTCAATCTAATGACCCTGCAGTGAAACCCAATTCCTTTTGAACCAGTTTCAAGCTGAACTGTAATGTCAGTGCAGAAACTCCCTGGGTCTGCATTTTTTTAAAGTTATACTCTTAACTGGCTAACCAGTAGGCTTTCATCATCCTGAAAAGAGTTAGGCAGTGAAAACATTCTCCTACCTAACCCTTGTCCTCCTGAGAATATGCTGCTTGCTTTCCATGAAAAGTGTTCAGCTTCCTTTCCCCCCACTTCCTAGAAACCTTGGATAATCTGGAAAAATGGGTGACGGAAATCTTCTCAGAGATCCCAAATAAGTAAGGAACGTTTTGTACCATTTTTGTACCATTTTTGTAAGATGTGTAAGTCATATGCACCATTTTGCATGTGGGTCATGCTTTGCTCATCTGGTGGTATTTGTTTTCACCCTTTTATCCACCATTGCTTCGCTTTACTTCCACTTTTCCCTTAGGGCTTGTGGGAGGAGTGTTGGGACGAAGGAGACAAGATTACACAGCCTAACCAAATAAATAAATTGGATATTGGTTTTATTTGGGACGCTGATTTAGAAAATTGCATTGAATCAACTGCATCAGCTCTAGTTTCTTTGATACGGTGAGCAGATGAAAACTGATATATGGGATGTGTTTTGTATATCAAAAACTAGAGCTGATAGGGGGAAACTGGTGGCATTTTTGGAATCAGCATATCAAATATACCCAGAAACACATCTAAAATTTGAGGCACCAAAACATTTCTTTGCCAGTGTTATGGATCATTGTATGGTGATGCCCTAAAAAAGCTCAGAGTTGTGGTAGCATATTTTGCATGGAAATATGTAGATATTTTCTATTCATTTGTTAATTGCTTTTTAAACATTTTTAAAGACTTTGCAATTTATCAGTTTGAAAATGTGTTGAAAACCAGGATCTGGTGTTGTATAATTTCCATATTACAATGTAAGTTTAGGAAACTCTATGCCAAACCGCCTTGTCCATAGTAGCGGGCTGTGTCCATGTGGCTATTAGGCCTGGTTGATCCATGGTTCTAAATGCTTCAAAAGTACTTACAAAACAAAAGTTCTGGTGGTGAACATTTCAGAACTCTTATCAAAATTTCATTATTATTTCATTATTGGCCATTTTTAAGACAGAACCAATTAGGAACTGCCATTTATAACAAAATGTTGAAAGTTTTGTTAGAGTTCTGAAATGTTCACTACCAGAATTTTTGTTTTGCATTTAGTGCCATGGATCAAACAGGCCTAGTGGCTATACATGCTGCTTTTCCTAGGAGACATATGATAGTACAGATTGCTTACTGTGATGGGTGGTGGTGGGGTTCTGATGGCTGGAATATAGTCTGTCAACCATAACAGGCAATTTGTAAGTATTGGGTATGTTAAACCTCAAGAAGGGCGATTCTTGCACAAAAACTCCTTATTGCTGTGCGTAGTATGGGACCTTCCCTGAATGGAAATGCTGGTATTTAACTCTTCTTTCCTATTTCTTTTAAAGTAATTTACCTAGACCTGTATTTAGCCACTTGACCGAACCTTTTGAAACACCAGAATTTCACAAATTGTACAGAGGTGAGTGATTACAATGAGTAACTGTTATGAATGTATACTGTGTTTCAATCTTTGTTACTCTAAAATCACCTACTTTCTGCCTTTTTTTTCTTTTAAGCAAATTATTGTGAAAATTGTGACTATGGACAGAAAAATCACTCTTTTATATTTACAGTTACTATTTTTCTTTTACCTTTAGTTGTTCCAATCAGGAAAACCCATTTTTTGAATATCACTTGGGCTCTTCCACCACAAGAAGAGCACTACAGGTAAATAAAAGAAATTATGATAGAAACCCCCACATGGATACAATGAAACATAGTTCAATAAATACAGTTTTGATAAAGAATAGTCAGACTGATGTTTTCAGTTGTGTCATTTTCATTTGGAATGCCATTTTGTTTACATATGTAATTGACTTGGATTTTCAGTTGATCTTTCTCGCTTTTTCTGTCAATATTTGAAGTTATTGCTTGTATGAATTGTAGTAGATAATATTTGTAGTGAGATGACCCTTGGCCTTGTGGCTAATGCAATAAACTATATACTATACTAGTGAGATGATCTCCAAAGACAACTGTTTTATATATGCATGTTCTACTTACTCATTTCTGTGATGGGTGGAAGCTGGGATCTTCAAGCAATGCTTTATGGCTCTCTTGTTCCTCTCCGACACACAGGGTGAAGCCTCTTCATTATATTTCTTGGCTTGTTGGACATGAAGGCAAAGGCAGCGTTCTTTCATATCTCAGAAAAAAGTATGTATTTGTACTGTGAAGACTATTGATGTTTACAATATTAAAAGAAATAAAAATACCTTCAAATTTTAAACTTTGCATTGAAAATCTATGTCCTTGTACTTTCTTTTTCTAATCTGGACTGTTGAGAAACATGTCAGTTTACTCAGTGGCCAACTAAAAAAAGTAAACCGGAAAGCACCAGGAGTATGTAGTGTGGTTAGTATTTCACAAAAATTGTGCAGAGAAATACCGATTTCTCAAGCAACATGATCAGAAGTCCACAACTGTTGCAGGTTTAGGGGAGAAATTTTCGTGTTAGGGATCCACATTGGCTGCTCTGGATACTCCCGAAATGGAAAACAAAACCTGGAGATGGTTGAAAGTTTACTTGTCCTTAACAGTGATCTTTTTTAAAAAAAACAACCCATAAAACGGTGTTCTTAAAATCTTTTTTAAAGGCCTGCTGCTGTTCCTTAAGCCTTCAAAGAGAGGCATTTCTTTTTGAGGGATGAGGGGTTGTGCAGAGTGCTTGGAGTGGTCAAGAGCTGCAAAAATAAGAGGCTTGGGGAAGCTGACATAGAGCCCATAGAGGTTGCACTTTGCCTTCCTTAGATGTATTATCCTCATAAAATATCCAGTGAATATAGATAAATGAGATTGATTATGATGATGATTATTATGATGTTTACTTATACTCAGCTTTCTCTCTCCACAAGGAGACTTGTGTGATAAGGTGCTGTAAATATCACAACAGTTTGAGTTTTAAAGAACCCCTTAGGGACAATCTGATCAGATCCCAAATCGCTTCATTGCCATTAGAGCTGGACTAGAGCCCTCTGGAAAAGTCTCCTGATGGTCTTTGCTCTAAACATTTCTACCATGCAGGAAAATTGAGTCCATCAAATTAGGGCTTACAGATTTCAGTTAAGATGCAAACAGTCTCTTCCTTGAACAAACTGGATTATTTGAAGTTGAGCAAAACTGCTTTTTCTGCCCTAAGTTCATTTGCTGACACACTTCACTTGCTCATTCTAAAGCAAGTGGTGTAGGTTTTCTTGTTACATGGAGCTAACAGATATGCTAGAGACACGGTATGCTTTTTATATGCTATATAATTTTCCCCTGACAGATTCTGGTCCCTTGCATTATATGGTGGGAATGATGAAACAGGATTTGAGCAAAATTCCACGTATTCAGTCTTCCGTATTTGTGTTACATTGACGGATGAAGGTTACAAGCATTTCTACGAGGTAAATTAGTTTCAGTTGGGAAATGGTTACTGTTTTCACTTGCTGTAGGTAACAAAACCTGAAAGTGTTTGCATTTTCATTTTCAGGTTGCTCATGTAGTATTCCAGTATTTAAAAATGTTGCAGCAAACAGGACCTGACCAAAGGTAATGAAAGCTTTTCAGCTTCATTCTACTGAGCAGCAAGGCTTTCTGGCTTTCCCCTCTTATAGTGAAGGAATATAGACTTATGTGAGTTACTCCTTCCAGTTCTGGTAGCTTTAGATATGTTACTTGTGGAAATCAATTCCATTGAGGTCCATCTGCTTAACTCTGGATTACATAACCTGGATGTTGGTGAAGCCCTGGCTAAATCTAGCTTTTTCACCCCTTCCCATCTTTTTGAAACATCGCGTTTATCTTTTCCAATGCTTGTAAGCCATGAAAACACTGTCCAGGCATCCAGAGGAAGTTTTCCTTCATATAATTTGAAAATATTACCCTTTCAAACGACAATTTCTAGAATCCAGTGTGGCCTTGATTACTGAGGGTTTCTGGGTGTTGTACTCTAAAACCAGCAATTGCCTTAGTGTTTTCCTTGCACAACCAGTGAGAATATTAATGTTGACCTCCTTAGAGGATTTATCAAATATTACTGTATTTCTTCCAATTGTAAGATGCCATCGATTGTAAGACACACCAGATTTCAGTACTGCCAGCACCAATAAAAATACACCTTTAATTCTATGACACACCCATTTTTATAGATATTTATTGCCATGACGTTATTTCCTGGTTTTGTGTGAAGCCAGGATATTAGGCCATGATCCATGATCCGGACATTTATTTAGGAAAAATGTGTCTTAGAATTGAAGAAAGACTGTATCTGAAATCAGTTGGAAAGAAACCTACTTCCAACACTTGCAGGAACAGAACACACCCAAAGTGACCCATTTTCTTCCCTCCTTAATCCGGCTGGGCCTCTAACCTTAGCTCAAGTCTCTTGATGGCTGGCATTTAGGTGAAGATTAACTGTTGTTCTGAAATTATTTCTGAAATGGTTTCTTCCTTGACAAAAGTGGCTGGTTCATTGAGGATGCACATGTTTTCTACCCACAGAATATGGGAAGAGATGCAGAAGATTGAAGCCAATGAATTCCATTACCAGGAGCAGGTATTTTGTTTATTAAATTTCTGTGACACAAAATTTGTAAACATTGATAGTATTCTCTTGTAACATTCCTCATGAAATTTGGGAAGCAGAAGTAGATCTGCAAAAAGATTACAGTGGGCCTCTGGTATCTGCTGGGGATATAAAAATCTGGATACTCAAGTCCCATTGTATACAAAATCCAGTTATATACAGTGACATAGTAAAATGATGTACCTTACATACATTGGCAAAAACAAGGTTTGTTTTTTGTGTTTTTAAATTTTTTAAATTTATTTATTTCTATCCTGCTTTTCTCCCAATTGGAACTCAAAGTGGTGAACAAACATGTAACAAAAACAGAGCATAAAAATAAGCATAATCAGCACACCACAAACATATCTAATAAAAAATTATAAAACTGGTGACAACATAATGAAATATTCTAAGCTGTGGATGGTTGAATGCATAGATGGTTGAATATGGAAATATGAAATAGCCCACTGTAATCTGTTCTACTACTCCTTCCATCTAGTCCAGTGGTTCTCAACCTGTGGGCCCCCAGGTGTTTTGGCCTACAACTCCCAGAAATCCCAGCCAGTTTATCAGCTATCAGGATTTCTGGGAATTAAAGGCCCAAACATGTAAGGACCCACATTTTGAGAACCACTGATCTATTCCTTTCCCCATAACAGTGAACTAGCATTTCATTGTCACTGAGCATGCTTAGTTCTTACTGAGAAGTTTGTCCCTTTCCTCATTCAGGTTCATTTTGAAGATATTTGGGTTTTGTTGTTCTTGAATTAGTGATGCCTTGTGCAGTTAATGCTATTTTTTCAACTTAGAATCTAGATTTAATTCCTATTTTATATTTTTTAACAATGGAAGTGTTGCTGTAAAGAGTAATTTTCCAGTATATGACTTTTATCACTTACGAGTATAAAACTTAATATTCGAAAACAATATACAAAATAATAAAGTTAAAAAGTCAAAATAGACTTCCCACCTCCCACCTTAAAGATATAGAATGAAAATAAGATGATGTTATTATCTTCATGTTAAAGAGTTTGCTTTTAGAGTGTTGCTTGGAAGAATTCAGATGAACTCTTTTTGTAAAAATCAGTGAAGGTTGGGGGAGGCTGATTCTCAGCCTGATTTGAATGAACACCTTTTCAAGCATACATTAACTTCTGCTGATACCATACCTTTGGGAATCAAGCGAATGGGATGCAGCAGATATTGACTGAACTGCCACTTCGCTGTTACCACCTCTTGATGAGGTGCAGTTAATTACTGTGTAAGTTGCAAAGCCGGTGCACATTTGGTGGAAGAACTGGTGGTCTGGATTCACATTGGAGCTTGGCTAGAAATGCTATGAGGTCGAAGAGACAATTGTTCAAATGATTAAACAGTAATACAATGCTGCTTGTTTTTTAGATTGATCCAGTTGAATATGTGGAAAGTCTGTGTGAAAATATGCAGCTGTTTCCAAAGGAGGACATTCTGACAGGAGACCAACTTCTTTTTGAATACAAGCCAGAAGTAAGTGGAGTCTCTTTAGGAAAATATTTTGGCCAGAAGGTTTTTTTTCATGACCTTAGGATTCCTCACAGCCCCAAAACTGCTCCCCCATGTTTAGGCTTATTTATGTGGGAGAAACTGGTCTTATAGCAGATTTGAATATATCTTTCCTTGGTTCTTGTTCCAAATTCTTCAAAGTTTTGCATTGATAGAGATTTGCTCTCTTTGAATCCTTTATCTTTCCAGGTCATTTCTGCAGCTCTTCAGAAGTTGACTCCCCAGCGAGCCAACCTTAGTCTGTTATCAGCTTCACATGAAGGGCAATGTCATGAGAAAGAGAAGTGGTTTGGTACACTCTACAGTAGTGAAGGTAAAACAGCATTGAATCCTCTTGAAATAGCTTTAGGGGCAGAGAATGGCCACGGAAGCCACTGTTTTGCCCAATATTGCAGTGGGACTGTAATATGAATGGATCATTGAGTTCTGCTTCGGGGAAAATATTTATTTATTTATTTAAGCAGATATCTGAACGGGATTGAGATTGTGCAATAGCTGGTCTATTTTAAACTTTGTTTTAACCTTTATTTTAAACTTTTGTGGTGTGTAATTTTACCTTGGCATTTTAATGCTGATATTTTTAACTATTTTTTTAACTTAATCAAGTTTTAATTGTGTTAACTGCTTGCTTATTTTAACTTATGTTGTACTGTATGTGTATGTCAAACTTTTTGATACGGCCAGTGGGCTAATCAATAAAGACTTCCTATTTATTTATTTATTTATTATTTACCACATTTATATCCCACCCGTCTCAGCCCCAAAGGGGACTCAGGGTGACCTTATAAAGGCAACAATTCAATACATACAGTAGGTAAATAAACAAAAACATTAAAACCAAGCCCATTAAAAACATAGCATTAAAACAATTAAAATCACATGATCCATAATAAGGAACATCTAGACAGGAACCTCTAGTCTAAGCAGTGAAGAAGTGTGGTTCAATTTATTGTGTCCTTCCTTATTGTATCTTAACAATTTTAACTTGTATCCATGACAGAACTACTTGGTTTTTAAAACTGTTTTACATGTTTGTATTTGCCAAGTTTTAAGCTTATTGGGTTGTGTGATGTTATTGTAATCCCCCTTGACTCCTCATGGAGAGAAAGGTGGGGTAGAAATCAAGGTCATCATCTTCATCATCTTGACTAAATCATCCTCTTGATTTCATTTGGTCAATTCTAGTCTTAATTAAGTCAGAATCAAATCCATTAAATTTCTTTCTTGAATAACAAGTATGGAAACATAGCTAGGTCAGATTTACAGATGTCCTCTTTCCTCATAATCTGGGAATACGAGCTATCAAACCTATCATCCCCCTCAGGTCTACTTCTATTAAACCCATCTGCTTAATATTATTTACAGATATTGATCCATACTGGAGAGATATGTGGGCCAGTGACTTTCTGTTGAATCCAGAGTTACATCTCCCTGAAGAAAACAGATATATTGGTGAGTGAGGCTTGGATTAATACATGCCTATCATAGCACTGACTGCGACTAAGCCCCTTTGTATGTATGTAGATATTGTTCCAGTTTTAAAGGGAAAAATGGCAAACTCTCTTTTTAGTTCTAAGTGAATGGTACAGATTGATTTAAATTGACTTCTTTCTTGGTATATCTTCCAAAACTTGGAAGGATTACACAGGAGAATCTTGAATTTAGGATGCTATGCTGTTGCACATTGATGCAACAGCACATTCACTGGTGTTGGGTCACTTGAACGGTTTGGTCAATTCAATAACTTGCATGTTTGGGGAACTAATTTCTGTATGAGTGCTTGTCAGTTATCTTCATCTTTGTGGCATTAAAAGTATGTCAATTTTTATAACTTGCTATATTTTAAAGAAAATATTTGTGAATGTAAAATAATAATCCTCTGTTTTGCCTATTAGCAACTGATTTTGCTCTGAAGGCCCCCGACTGTCCCCAGACAGAATATCCGGTCAGTATTGTGAGCACCCAGCAAGGTTGTTTGTGGTACAAGAAGGATGATAAATTCAAAATCCCTAAAGGTAACACTTCTTTGTATTTTTGTTTTCACTACAATTTCAAAGGTTCTTTCCTCATATAAACATTGACTGTATCTCTTTAGTTTTTTATGTGGCTTCCCTGATCCTTTTGTTTTAATAGATACCCACTCTTACAATGCTTTCTGAGCTTAACACATGTGTCTGTTGTGTCTGTGTTATCACACTGGAATCATACAGTATGTGCCCCCAGTTAGATATAGTGGTTTTTAACAAATGCATTTTAATGGTAAAATGGATATATGTTAAAAGGCATCTCCATGTAATGTAAAGAGCCACATCTCCAAATTTAATTTTGCTTTTTAAATGCCCCTGAATCGAATTATGAAGAATCAGGTTGTTTCCATGTTCTTTGTTATATACACTTGACTGTGCTGGTTCCTTGGTTTTACGAAGTGAAGACTTGGAACAATTAATTTCTCTTGTAAATAAACCTTGGTTTAGAGTACTTTTCAACATCATAGAAAGAATAGCTGGGGGATGATAGTGGGGTGAATAGTGGAGTTGATGGTGGAATTGAAGCAGTGTTTCAGTCACTGCTATACAAAGCTGTCTTCCACGAAGGAGGCGATAGCAGCAATAACAGCTGAAATGTTCCTATATAGATGATGATTTTTACCCCACGTTTCTCCCAGAATTGAGACACAATTCTCTTCTGATGTTCTCAGAGTCTGAGCCTGCTCATACAGGGAGATAGGTCTGCCAGTACTGTGGACTTGGGCCATATAGAGCTTTATTAGGTATAACCAGCATTTGGCTAGATTGCTTGCAAAGCTGCGTACCTTTCTTCTTCCCAACAATCTGCATGCCCTCATCCATTCTCATCATTAGGTAAGAACATCAAGAATCCAGAAGACCCTCTCCACTATGTTGTGACTCAAAGGAGGGGGGGGGCATGTGGCCCCTCATGTTATTGGACTGTGATTCCATTGTTGGTATATCCTTCCTCATAGGAGGTCAGCAAGAATAAACAGCATTTCACCTTAGTTGTACTGGATAGGACATCTGACCATGGATTTCCACCCCTACACTACATAATAAAATTTTGCTTTCACTTTTACAGAGTCTAATCAAGAGTGGTATTGCTAAACATGGGAAGCTATCGTGTATTTTAAGAACTATTGGGAAATATGGGTCTTGATGCCCTTAAATTTTTTTACTGGTTTCCATTGTTTATATTATACCTTCTCTTTCAGCTTATATCCGTTTCCATCTAATCTCACCGTTGATCCAGCAATCTGCCGAGAAGTAAGGGCTACCCTCTTTTTTTCTGTTCTTTGACTTACTTTGTTTTGTGCTGGAAATAATATTTCAAATTAGCTTTTTTTCGTGTCAGAAGTGACTTGAGAAACTGCAAGTTGCTTCTGGTGTGAGAATTGGCTGTCCTCAAGGATGTTGCCCAGGGGATGCCCGGATGTTTGGGGAGCTGGAGCTGACAGAGGGAGCTCAACCCATTCTCCCCGGATTCAAGAGATTCGAATCGCTGACCTATTGGTCAGCAGTCCTGCTGGCACAAAGGTTTAACCCAGGCATCCTCAAACTGAGGCCCTCCAGCTATTTGGGGCTTCAACTCCCAGAATTCCTGACAATTGAACAAACTTGTTAGGGCTTCTGGGAATTGGAGGCCCATACAGCTGGAGGGCCACAGTTTGAGGATGCCTGGTTTAACTCATTACGTCACCAGGAGCTCCTTTCAAATTAGCTGAAATTATTTTACTAATAGGTTCTACTTAGTAAGGATCTTTATATTAGGGCTTATGATATGTCACATCTTGTATTATTATTATTTTAATTTATTTATTATTCAAATTTTATGCTGCCATTCCCCGAGGGCTCGGAGCAGCTTACAACATCCAGTAAAATACATCATAATACAGAAAATTTAGCAATTTATTAAAAACAAAGTTAAGATTCAAAGGCCAGCCAGAACAGATGGGTCTTACAGTTATAAATAATTAATTATTAAAAATAAATAATTATTTATTATTAATAAATAATTGGAGATAATAGGTGGGAGCGATAGTAATAAATACCACATTTTCCATTGCACCACATTTACTGGAGATGTTGACTGTTACTCATGGTCTAAAGTCCTGATATTGTGTGTTGTTTATATAAATAAGTATGTTGTCTTTATGGAATATTGTGCTTGAATGAACTGTATACCGCCAAAGAGTTTTATTATGACTGGTTGTCATTCAAATTCTTGTATGGTTGTTTATAGTGTGGTACTTTTTGATACGTTTGTGAACATCCTTGCCCACAATCTGGCTGAACCTGCCTATGAAGCAGATGTTGCTCAACTGGAGTACAAGTTGGTTACTGGAGAGCATGGATTAATAATTCGTGCCAAAGGATTCAATCATAAACTGCCAGTAAGTGTTGTCAAAGTTTGGGTTTTGGGAAAGAGTTATTTCTGAAATAATACCATACTGGATATAATGTTCTTGGGCTGGAATGGGGAACTGTATTCTCTTGAAGTGTGAGTCTGTTGGCGCCGGGAAAAATTCATAGGGTTGAATGAAATCACTGTTATGAATTATCCTTTACAATCTGGTCCTTTCTTCATGGAGAGAGAGAGAGAGAGAGAGAGAGAGAGAGAGAGAGAGGCATTGAGCAAAGGTGATTTTGGGGGAATGCTTGCCCTGTCTCCTTACAACTATAGGAAGAACTTCCACATCTTTGCTTCAGACTATCATTTAAATTTCTATTGTAGCTGCTGTTCCAACTCATCATTGATTATTTAGCTGACTTCAGTTTTACTCCAGAAGTTTTTGAGATGATAACTGAGCACCTGAAAAAGACCTACTTCAACATCCTCATCAAGCCAGAGACGCTGGCGAAGTAAGTGCCTAGAATGCCTAAAAATAGAATGAGTCTCTAGAGTGAGATAGTGGATTACAGCTAACAGCAGGCTTGGGTAAAAGGGAAGTCTATGGAAAGAAAGTCACAGTTAATATTTCAAGTTTTCAGATATGTGCATAAACTTAGGAAGGGGCCATTCTGGCTTCCCTGGGCAGGGAGTTCCAGAATCAAGGAGCAGGTACTGAGAAGGCCCGCGCTCTCATTCCCACCAACCGAGCTTGAGATGGAGGTGGGACTGAGAGAAGGGCCTCTCCTGAAGATCTCAGGACCCGGATAGGTTCATACAAGAGGCTGCAGTCAGCCAAATAGCCTGGACCTGAACTGCCTAGGGCTTTAAATATGATAACCAGTACTTTGAATTGCGCCTAGAAACAGACTGGCAGCCAGTGAAGCTGCTGCAACGACGGGGTTGCCTGCTCCCTGTAGCCAGTCCCAGTTAGCAACCTGGCTGCAGCTCTTTGGACCAACTGAAGTTTCCGAGCACTCTTCAGAAGCAGCTCCACATAGAGCATGTTACAGTAATCCAAATGGAATGTAACTAAAGCATGTACCACTGTGGCCAGATCTGGATTCTCAAGGCACAGATGCAGTTGGCGCCTAAGTTTTAATTGTACAAAGGTCCTCCTAGCCACAACCGATACCTGGCCTCCAGGTTCAGTGCTGAGGCCAGGAGGACCCCGAAACTGCGAACCTGTGTCTTCAGGTGACCCTATCCAGCCTCTTCTCTGAACCGCTTTCCAATTGACCAAGAGTAACTCTGTCTTGTCTGGATTAATTTTCATGTAGACAGTGCTTATCTATTACTCAGTGTGTTTTCTACTGCTTGATATTCATAGTCCTCCTGTGTTTGTTGTGTTGATTGTTAGTTCTCTGCCTGCCTCCCATTAAGCTCCTGGTTAGATCTACTTTCTTGAGCTCATTGTCAATCATGAATTCAATAGGAGAACACATTAAATCCACCAGCTAATCCTTATATGTCTGTCAGGCTTTTGAAATTTGAAATATGTATTAAAATCAATGGGGCCTTATACTCAAGTAAATAGGGTATATGACAGGTGAGAAGATCTTGTTTCATAAAAGGAGGACAGAAACATGAGGCAAGACCTGAATAAACCCACTAGCATCTGTGTAGCTTTTGTAGCCTTTATAGTTTATACTAGCTGTACCCGGCACGCGTTGCTGTGCCCTATTTAGGAGATGCGAGATGTAAGGGTTGGAAATGATGTTACTTACGGTCTTGGTGGGGTCATGTAGGCATGAATTGCGCACTTTCTATGTGTGCTCCAAATGATGTCATCTGGAAGCATGAGTTGTATTGTCTTATATAGCGGAGGAAGTGTTTTGATTCTGGAGTGTGTCCACTCAGCAAAGTCTGTAGTGGTTGTGGAGGAGTGGCAAGTGGTGGTAGAGAGACTTTACCGGCTAGGCAGCACATTCCTGGTGTTTCTGCTGAGTATTTCAGGGCTTTGCAGTGTGTGCAGATGTGCGTTAGGGTGCCAATGTCGGCCTCTGGCACCATGTTGTAGTCTTCTGCAGCGTTGTATCTGAAGGCTAGGCAGTGGACTTGGTTGTGGTGTTTTTGAAGTTTGTTTTCTGTGTTTGCGACGTCGTGTTTCTGCGCTCCTTGCGCGCTGCTGTTGTGTTGCATTTCTGCGTCTTTGTTGTTCCTGGCTGCGCGCTTCTTCTTGTCGTGCAGTTCTTTGCATTTGGTTCTCAGCTGTGCGTCGTGCAGTGACCTGTTGTCTGTGTCTCTGCTGCGCAGTGTGTTTCTGTTCTGGCGTTTGTTCTGCCCTTTTTGTTTGATGTATGTAGCGTTGTGAGTGTGTCGTCCGATGCTGTTATTTTTATAAGGCATGGCTTGTCTTTTGGGTCAGTTTATGTCTGTGTGGAAGGAAGGAATGGTTTTAGTTTGTGGTGTTTGTAGGTGTTATGTGTACGCACATCTCTGGTGGGAGTGTAAGGAGATACAAAGGTTCTGGAATCAAATTTTTAGGAAGATCGAACTATATACAAAAATAAAAATGATTTAAATATGGATATTCTCTTAAAAGGGATATGCGGGGATAGTAAAATCAAAGCGCAAGAACAAAAATTAGTTATGATGATGTTTAGAGCGGCACATGCCGTGATTGCCTGGGGGTGGAAAGAAAAAAAGAAATGGACCCTTGAAAAATGGTATGAATATGTGTGGGAACAAGTTCAGCTGGAAATTATGGATATTATAAGAAATGAAAACTATGGACAGAAAAGCAGAA
Source organism: Anolis apletophallus (assembly GCA_030556195.1). Classification (NCBI taxonomy): domain Eukaryota; kingdom Metazoa; phylum Chordata; class Lepidosauria; order Squamata; family Anolidae; genus Anolis; species Anolis apletophallus. The sequence goes on along the minus strand of JARBWK010000005.1, from coordinate 89,125,768 downwards.
GAAAATCAAAGAAATATGGTTACCCTTCAAAAACTGTATACAGGAAGCAAAACCAGAAGATGAACATTGGGGAAAAAACTGGACAGAATGCAACGATGGCTCAAATAAATGAAGGACTAACTTGTCAACGGGGGGAGGGGGGAGGGTCAGGGGGGGGAAGAAAATGTATTTTAACTAAAGCAATGTAAAGTAAGAGTAAATGTAGTATAACAATACAATAAAAAATCTTTAAAAAAAAAAAAAAAGATGTATGTAGCGTTGTGAGTGTGTCGTCCGATGCTGTTATTTTTATAAGGCATGGCTTGTCTTTTGGGTCAGTTTATGTCTGTGTGGAAGGAAGGAATGGTTTTAGTTTGTGGTGTTTGTAGGTGTTATGTGTACGGGGTCCCGCAAGGTTGGTGGGATGGGTTGTGATTGGAAGTTGTGTTGTGTTGTGTGGGTAGGAATTTGCTGGAGAATTGCTCCCTCAGAGTTTGGTTTTGGCAGTTTAACCCTCAAACACCAACTGAAATCTCTCAGCATTCTATCCTAGCCTTGGATGGCTCTTGCCAGCGTTGCTATGGTTACAGCAGTTATGCAAATCCGCCCTTATTGGCAGCCAATCATGTTGTTCAGAATGTAGAGGCTGGGTGAGTTGTTGGCTGCCCCGGAGGATACTGGGAAATGTAGTTTTATTTTTACTCGTTGTTTTGGGGGCCTTTTAGGTTTTGGGGGGAATTTTCTTTGCTACAAACGTACCTTGCTTGAGGCCTATTTCTGTTGGCAAGTATTGTTTTTCTGCGTTGTATGGTTTCTTTGAGGTATACATCACATGACGTGAACCCATTTATATAATAGATGAGGAGCTTCAGAGGCAAGCCATTTTCATTGAATACATGCCCATCTTTTGTTGTAGGGATATACGTCTCTTAATATTAGAGCACGGCCGGTGGTCTATGACTGAGAAATATGAGACACTCATGAAGGGCCTCTCCATAGATTCTCTTCTGTTGTTTGTGAAGGCTTTCAAATCTCAGCTCTTTGCAGAAGGTCTAGTCCAAGGAAACTTCACAAGTCATGTAAGTATACATCCCATGTGCTTGTTTTGCTTCTCTGGATTGTCCTGTCTTTTTCTCTTAAAACAGATTTTTAGTCCCACTGAGCGAGGGCAGCGCAGTAACACGGCACCTAATTCTGATCTCTTTGTTGACTTTTATCTATTAATAGCTGATATATTTCTAGAGAGAACATGTCTCTTGGATTTTCTAGGTCTCCAAATTCAATTCTGTAGAAATTGGCCATAGAGTCATGCTTGAAGACCTAGAAATTTCTAAAGGTTTTCTCTCAGATAAAAATGTCAAAATGTCTTTATTTGCAATTTTTCACTTTCACTGGGATCCAGCAAACCTTATATCTTTTATAATCTCATGTCTGGCCAGTGCAGTGATATGGAAATGGTAGCTTGGCAGTGAATGCAAGGTTGAGTGAAGATCTGAAATTCCTTCAACGCATGGACACTCACGTGTTACATGTTTTATGTATTCCGTTTATTTTCTGATTGGTAGCTTTTGAAATACTGTCATTTCTTCATGTTTTACAAGTCTACCACTTTCATTCTAGGAATCAAAAGAATTTCTGGATTATGTTGTGGAGTGAGTATTTTCCCTTCATCTTGAAAATATTACATTAGCCATGAACTATAGTGAGCACTAGAGAAAATATTCTTGGTATTGTTGAATCACTAGAGTTTAAATATTCATACTTCTCAAAGCAGTATTTCTGAAAACAGAAGCAAGCTTGTGCATTTTGAAACACTGTTGTTGCAGCAGGTTTCATCTGTGGTTTTTATTGTCTGTTTCAAGGATGGACACATGCTAGTCATTGAAGGGGTGCATTGGACCCTTGAAAGGACTTCAGAGGCTTTGTGCTCTTGCTGTATCCCTACACAGAATTATCAAACTTTTCCCCCCCCCAAAAATGTTTTGGCTGAAAAAGTCCCTTATGTCCCTTAGGCAAAGTAGGGGGAAATCATGTCACATTTTTACTCTCCTGTCTGGGCTGTTGTAATGAGAAGAGAGGCCTTTGTTTCGCCAGGAAACGAACCAACATTAATTTGTATTATTGCAATCTTGAGGTACCCCAACTAGGTTCTTACGCAAAAGACACAGAATTCTAAACCCGGGAATTTGATTACTGAACAAAGCTCACTATCTTTTCCTGCCCAATTACCTCACATAATCTTAATGTCAACATCATATTTTAAGGCAGTGGGTCTGGAAATGCTTTTCTTAATTCAGAAGTAGATATACTTGCTGATGTATTACAAATCCTTGAGTGATCCACCTTTGAGTTCAGATCTCCTTTTTGCCTATCCTTGGCCTATGACTGTTATGATGAGATAAAGAGAGTTTGTAGTTGACTCTGATGTTTGGACTCTTTTAAGAAAGCTGCAGTTCCTTCCACTTGTACATCCGTGTCCAGTGCAGTTCCGAGTGGTGGAGTTGCCAAACTGCCATCTGCTGTGCAAAGTGAAAACGCTTAACAAGGGAGATTCAAATTCTGAAGTCACAGTCTACTATCAGGTGCGGTGATATCAAATTTGGATGTTTCAGTTTGTTCCCCATCATTATTACCCCTCCTGCATACCATGGAAAAGTTCGTTTTCTGCTAGTGGATAAGAAGCCAACCAGAATCGTTTAACCTTTTCTATCTCCCAAGCACGGCCAGGGCTTCACTAAATCAAAATTAAATCTTTCTCATTGGATCCTTAGCTCTACCATGTAGATTTATCTGCAGTTTGAGGGCCCTCCTTTACCCAGAACAGGTTGTATCTGAGCTCATCTTCTTAGGGAATACTAGTGCCTAGTGCCAAAGGAGGAAGACATCTTTATAAAGAAATCCAAGGACAGATATGGCTTTCAAGAGGTCTCATGAATTAGAGACCTTGTCCATTTGTCCTTCTTTCACAGCCTCTTTAAGTGTCTGGAACTGGTATGCTCTGGATTTGGATTTTTATAAGACCCATAATCTCGATAAAAGCTCCTTGAAAGGACTAAAATTATGTAAGTCTTTTGTTTTTGTAGGTAATGCCATAAGAGATACTACCATGTTTTCAGCTCCTGTTGTTGTTACCTTGGTTTTCCTCTGTTGTGATTAGGCGATCTCTTCGTTACACATTTAATTCTTGTTTTAGACTGTTATTTATAGGCAATCCTCAAGCTACAAACATCGGACTTACAAAAGACTCATAGTTAAGAACAGGGGTGAGACAACAGGAAGTGAGAGGAATCTACCTCTAGGAAGGGAAATTTGCTTCTGAAAGAGTGTTATCATGGGGGGAAAGTGTCTCCAAGGAAGCTTTCTCACCGATCCTTGTTTCCTCAACAAGCCAAAATTTCCAAAATCCAATTATTACAGGGACAGAAAGTGAGGTGAAGTCTTCTGAAAGGGTCATAGATAGCCAAAAACAAAACAAAAAACCTACAGGGCTGTTAAGCCTTCCCTGTTCTATACAAAGTATGTAAGTATGTATGTATGTACGTACTGCTGGTGTTACACCTAATATATATCTGTTCCAACTTAATAATAATAATAATACTTGTATCCCACCCTATCACCCCAAGGGGACTCAGGGCGGTTTACAATAGATATTGGTGAACATTCAATGCAGTGAGAAGCTGAACAAAGACAAAAATAACCAACCACCCTTCAAATTCCAAAAACAAACATCTACATCAAAAATAATAACGTTATACTACAGTGTTACCAGTAATACTATATGTAATATACAATATACAATTATATATTATTATATTGTACTATATTATTATACCATTGTATCATATCATAAGTTGTAGTATATACAATATACAGTATATTATATTACAACATTATTAGTATTGCATACAATATACCAGCACTATTACATTAAAATGTTATTTCTATATAATTAAAATATATGACATCTTATATATTTTAGAATATTTCCAAAATTCAATGAATTTTTGTCCATTGGGTTTCTAACTTGCAGATACATTCAACTTAAAAAGAAACCTACAGAATCTATCTTCCTTGTAAACTTGGGGACTGCCTGTATTTGCTGCAAAAGATGATACATTTCTTGTCCTAAAATGTTTACATAAGTTGTTTTACTTTTTAAAAATGGGTTTGTTAAAACCAAACAGCACGTGAAGGTGCAGGCTAGACTGGTGAAGGATTGGTTTTTTTCATGACAAATGACAGAGAAATACATAAGTACTTGTGAAGAACACTGCTAGACTTAACCAAAGACTTAGCTGGTCAACTGTTCTGTTTATGCATTTAGTATTGTTCCAAAATAGTCCCAAAACTGGGAAAGTTAAAAAGACATTGATAATACCCTGACCAAGGGGTACACCTAAATCTAACTTTTGCCAGAATTCACTTTGTGTTGTGTTGAATGTGTTCCATGTATATGTTTTAAAGTAGCTTTGTTGACAGTTTTGGAGTCTGGTGTAATTTTCCATTATGGACTTACAATGTACTTGATTTGATTACTGTTGGTTTGATTCCTGTTGAGTGAGCTGGCAGAAATGAAGGTATGTGGATTTTGTGGTCAATGAAATCTGTCTCTTTTTACCTTTCAGTCAGGAGCTAGAAGTTTAACAGAATATTCCCTCATGGAATTGCTTGTGGTAAGTTTGGATTGCGTCACAGAAGAAGCTTGGTACCCTATGATTTGTACAATTGCAGTAATAAACACCACTGCAGTTAACACTAACGTGGTGTCTATAAAGACACTGGTGAAAATGTTGTATTATATTGTTTTGTGGTGAAATTATACTAAGAAAGTAGATGGGGAGATCTGGGAAAGGGGCAGAAGAGTGATTCCTACAACTATGTGATACCTAAATCACACATGTTGCTGTTTGAAACTTTGCTGTTTTCTACAGGCAGATCATGGTGTCTCCCCTGACATTGGCAGCAATTTGGGGGGAGGGCTTCTGAAGTTTAAGGCTAGGGTTTAAGAAACAGCACTTCCTGCAATCCTTTCCCTTCTGTCTTTAGAGGGACCTAAGTTAAAGGCAAGGGCTTAAGAAACACTGCTTCCAGTGATCCTTTCCCTTCTGTATATAGAGACCTGGGTTTAAGGCAAGGGCTTAAAGGGATCCTTTCCCTTCTGGTAGCTGCCTCCTGTCTTGTAACCGAAAGAAACCAAAAGCAGCTGAGTTTTTGATAGCCGTTGTTCTGTTGTGGCAGAAAACAATTGGCATGCCTTACGAGCATCCAAAACAACCGAACCAGCAAAAGACTTTTTTGAAAATGGATCCGTGGAGAAGTCTAAAGCCTAGACCTTCTATGTACAGTTTAGATATGGCCTGAACTTAGTAGGTATAAGTAACGTGATATATCATTCCTTGGGCAGTTTACTTGTCCTGACCTTTAGGGCACAACAAACCAAATGTTGTTTTTATTGGAAAATAATGGGTAAACCAAAGAGCCTAGCTTATTGGAAATTATTGCGTTACAGATGTACATGGAGGAGCCTTGTTTTGATTTCCTGCGAACCAAGCAAACCCTTGGGTAAGTTCCAATTCAATTGCTTTGACTTATGGAGATAGGGCAGAATATAGATAAAGTCGTCGTCGTCTTCTCCTCCTCATGATCCTGTGCTCAGCTCTTGCAAACTCCTCAGGACTATGGCTTCTTTGATTAAATTGATTCACCTATATTGTGGACTACCTCTTTATGTCCTGCCTTCCATTTTACTAAGCTTTGTTGCCTTTTATGCTGAGCTCTGACTTCCCAATGGTATATCTAAAAGAGAAGTTCGTCACCTTGGCTTCTAATGAGAGTTCGGGCCTGATTTACTCCAGGACCCAGTTTGATTACTAGAAGTAATCAGGAAAATCAAAAGCCTCTGTACCATGTTAATGTTGAATCTCTATGACTAAGCCAACTAATAGTGGTTGCCCAGTGGGTATAGTAACACCCACTATAGCATGAATAAAGTATTTGTACAACAACAGGGGACTTCTCTCCATTTCCCTAACCTCTCTCTTGACCACTTCTTACATCATTATAGAGCAGGGCTGTCCAACTGGCGGCCCTGGGGCCGTATACGCCCCCCCAGCCCCTTTCCTACGGCCCCCGCCTACCCTGCAAAAAAAATTTCGATCTCCGGGGGGCGGGGCTGGGTGACGTCAGGCGTGGCGCCAGCGCCGAGCCTGACGTCACCCAGCCCCACCCACTCCTTCCTCCTCCATCCCGCCTCTCCCCCCGGCGCACCAATCGGGAATGCCGGGGGGGGGGATGGAGGGAGAAGGCGGGCCTAACGGGGAGGAAGGGAAGCGCGTCCCTTCTCCCTCCATCGGCCCGCCTCCACCGTCCTGCCTCTCCCCCCGGCGCTCCGATTGGTGCACCGGGGGGGAGAGGCGGGATGGAGGAGGCTGCCGTGACCCTTTAGCTGGAAGGGCGAAGCCATGGAGGGCTCTCCTCGGCTTTGCCCTTCCAGCTAAAGGGACATGCCAGCCTCGAAGCGGGAAATCGCTGCTTCTGATGCTGGCGTGTCCCTTTAACTGGAAGGGCGAAGCCATGGAGAGCTCTCCTCAGCCGCCCTTCCAGCTAGGCACACGCCAGCCTCAGAAGCAGCGATTCCCCCGCTCCGAGGCTGGCGTGTCCCTTTAGCTGGAAGGGCAAAGCCAAGCAGAGCCCTCCTCAGCTCGCCCTTTCAGGGGACACGCCAGCCTCGGAAGCGGGAAATCGCTGCTTCTGAGGCTGGCGTGTGCCTTTAGCTGGAAGGGCGAAGCTGAGGAGGAGGGTTCTCGGCTTTGCCCTTCCTCTTACAGCCTCAGCTGGGGCAGCAGAACCGGGAGAAATTGCCGGTTCTGCCGCCCTGGCTGTCACTGTAGGAGGGAGGAGGCGGGGGCAGGCCGCTCCGGACGGGCGCGCTGACGTCACCACGTCTGACGTCACCACGCCGGCGTCCTGCACGGCCCGCCCCTTTTCGGGCGGGGCTTGGTGACGTCAGCAAGCTTCGCCGAAAAGGGGCAGGCCGTGCTGGACGCCGGCGTGGTGACGTCAGACGTGGTGACGTCAGCATGCCGACAGGAGCGGCCCGCCCCCTGCTCCGGCCCCCCAGGTCATCAGTGGCCAGGACTCCGGTCCTTGGCCCAAAAGATGTTGGACAGCCCTGTTATAGAGGAATCCCTAATTCTTAAAACTGCAGTGGTCAGTGTGAACACATAGTGGTTAGCCATGTGCAGAAAGGAAAAAAAGCATTCCTCTAGACATGTGTCAACTGGACAGGCATTGAGGGGTTAATTGCTCAGTGTAGAAGCTCGACCAAGTACCTTTCCAGCTGGCCCAAAGGTCATTTCCTGGACTGTTGTACTAAAGAGGAGCCAGTGGGGTATGCTATTTAAGCTGGAAGCCATATTACTTTGTTCTCTTTCTGAATTCTCTTGTTTCTCTATTTATGCTGTGAGTATTTCCTGGTAAATACCTAAGTATTTAAGTAACCAAAACAAGAAATAAAACTTGCCATCAAGGTCACTTGATAGAAGAAACAATTCCATAGTGTTTGATTTAAAGACAGCAGCAGAGAGATAGATATGGCTCAGTGAAAGCGGTCTGGCTAAATTCGTGCATGCCCCAGAATAGAAAACGTTTGAGGTTGCAGGTTAATCCAGGGGTCGGCTGAATCCCACGTGCCCTGGGGAAGCCTGACAGTCAGATGCCAGAAGACCTCATTCCAAGGGGAAAATGTGTAGGAGTTAAAACCCAGTTCAAAGTTCAGTTCTACCTTCACTTGGGTTAATCTAGCAAAATGATCAGAACATCTGTTTTTGTTCTGAAGTTTTTAAAAAGCCCCTCCAACCTTTACACTATTTACCTTTTGAGAACCTTTGGTAGCCATTGTTCTAGGCAGGATTTCCAGTTCATACATGTACTGCTAGAGCACTGCATTGAGCTAGTGTTCTTTTCTCCTAATCATGGTACAAGTTCTCCAGAATTCTGAAATCCAAAATATTCCAAAATTATCCATCAGGGTGGCTAATTTTGCTATGTGTATAGGATATATGTATGAACCAGCTGCTCCCCAAAGAGGTGAGTGGGCACCTCTTTGAGGACCAGCTGGTTCTCCGCGCTGGGCACCATGGCTCATGTCGTAGGCAGGCCGGGTGTCCTCTGCAGCAACAGCAGGCAGCCTCGCCTCGAAGATTTAGGAAGGATGAAGAGGAGGGAGAAGAGGAGGAGTAGAGGGAGAGCTCGAGGAAGGCGTCTTCTGCAGTAATTGCAGGCCTCGGCGTGCTCTTTCCTTTCCTCCCTGCCTGCCTTTACTCGCCTCGAAAGAAGGGGGGGGGGGAGAGGAGAGGAGGAGTGGAGGGGGAGCCAGTTGTCCCTACATAGCAGATTTTCACATCGCGGGGAGTCCTGGAATGCAACCCCCGCGATAAGTGAGGGAACACTCTCTATGTATGCAATGAATTACCTTGGCGATGGGACTCAAGTCTAACCATGAAATGCAATTATGTTTCTCCGCGCTGGCATCGTGGTGCAGGCAGGCCGGGAGACGGAGATGGAAGGAGGGGGAGCTCTCAGGAAGCGTCCCCAGCAGCAACAGCAGGTGGCCTCGCCTCGAAGATTTAGGAAGGAGGAAGAGAAGCAGGAGGGGGAGGAGTGGAGGGAGGGAGGGCTTGCGGGGAAGCATCCTCTGCAGCAACAGCAGGTCTCTGCTGGACGGGTGTGCTCTTTCCCTTCCTGCCTGCCTGCCTGCCTGAGGGAGGGGCCTGGCCTTTCCTCAGCAGCCTCGCCTCGAGGGAAGGAGGAAGACGAGGGAGAAAAGGAGTGGAGGGGGAGCCAGATTTTCACAGATTTTCAGCAACAGCAGCCCAAGGAGCTGCTGGAGCAGGAAAGAGGCGGCAGTATGCTTCCCTTCTCGGTGGCGGCCTCTTCTCATCCTCCTCCTCTTTTCCTGACTCAGCCCCCATACACTCTTATTTAAAAACAAACAAACCGCGAAACAGCGAGTCTACGTAAAGCGAACTGCGAAACAGCGAGGGAACACTGTATGCAAGGACAAATATTCCAAAATTCCCCGAAACCCAAACTGCTTCTGGTCCACACATTTCAGATAAGGAATATATAACTGTAATTCTACCCACAGTAAAATAGCATAATACGAACATTTTAAAGGAATTCATGAAGTGATTTCTCTTTCCCGTCTCCCATCCTTTTCCTTGTTTTAGATATCATGTGTACCCAACTTGTAGGAATACATCTGGGATCCTTGGTTTTACTATTACAGTAGAAACACAAGCAACCAAATACAAGTGAGTAGCATTTTCTTTTCCTGTTTTTTGCACTGCATCATTCCTTAGTCCCTGCAGTAATTCAGCTCCCACCCCTAAACTGTTCCTGTTGCAGTTCAGATAGTTTTGAGGAATATCTCTGAAAACAGGGGCTTTCCCCCTCTTGGCCATATAGAGACCAAGACGAGAGACAGTAAAATGTTAATTAATTTATTATTTCAAACTTCTATACCGCCACTCCCCGAAGGCTCAGAGCGGTTTACAAAGTTTGGTGAATAATAAAATACAGAATGCACAGAACAGAATACAATAGGGGAAGGTGGGGAGATCTACACAAAACGACAGGGGGGGGGGGAAGAGCAATGGCTATGTCCATTGAAAGCAGGTTGTCAATTAATGCCACCTTAACTCAACCGTCAAAAGGAGGGAGTTTGGGGGGTCCCACAAGTCATAAAGGGTCCTTAGCTCAGAGAGGAGGTGGTCAACTTTGGCCTCTGGGTCCATAGATTCTGGCACAGGTCTCTTGGTCGCCAGGATGTCCTTCCGGGGCTGGAAGCTCGTTGAGGACTGTTCTCGGCGCCTGTAGATGGAGCTCCAAAAGGTCCTGGTAGGGAACCTCCTAGGTGACCTGGGCATGAGGGTCCTGGTGTTCACCCATTCAGAGGGTCTAGTTGGAGATCCAGTGGTCCTTTGGACTCCATGAGTCCTGCAGGGCACTCCATGGATCGCCAGCCTGCTCCTAGGCTGGCCAGGCTGGGAGGGCTTCCTGTGCTCCCTGGAGAGGAAGTCCACTCTTGGCAATCGTTCTTGCTCCAACATCATCTCCGATGACGTCTCCACTTCCTGGGGTGACTCAGCACTTTCCGCTGTGGGCTCCTCCCGGGCTTCCAGGGGAGACGACGGCCGGCCGGCCTCGGCATCTTCAAGGCCATCCGCCATCTTCGCCTGTCCACCGTCCATCCACCCCGCCAGGTCACGGCGGGAGGGCGTGGGACAGAATCCCCTAGACGCCCAGCCACGGCGTAAACAGGAGTAAAGTAACGCCTCTTGGATTCCAGAGTGTCTCCATCCCTTATGACCCTTCAGGCCTCTTTCTTAGGCAGATAACATTGAATTTCTCAAGAAAAATCCATACTGCTGTATCTAGAAAAAAATGGTGAATCTCAGCCAAATACAGGTCCTTCTCAAAAAATTAGCGTATAGTACTAAAGTTCATTGTTTTCCATAATGTAATGATACAAATTAAACTTTCATATATTGCACACCAACTGAAATATTTCAGGTCTTTTTTGTTTTAATACTGATGATTTTGGCAGACATATCTCATAAAATTAGCATATTTGGTCGGATGGAATATGCTAATTTTATGAGATATGTATGCCAAAATCATCAGTATTAAACAAAAAAGACCTGAAATATTTCAGTTGGTGTGCAATGAATCGAAAATATATGAAAGTTTAATTTTTATCATTAAATTATGGAAAATAATGAACTTTAGCACTATATGCTATTTTTTTGAGAAGGACCTGTATTGTCCTAAAGAAAAAAAACCTTTTGCCCTTGCTGAAGGTAGAAACTTAAACACCAGACTTCAGTTTGCTCTATAACACTGTTGCTTTACATTTCCTGTATGATTTTGTAAACATCTTTTACCTGATGAAGAAGCCAGTGGATCTTCAAAATCTTGCATGATGTGTCTTTTGCGTTTTGGTTGTCCAGTAAAGTTATTGCCATTTTGTGCATTTTGGATTTCCTAAAGCAAGATTTAAGCGTACCACTCCTTTCTCAAAAGACAGGATTATACTTTTAGTATAATTCACTCTCTCTCTTGTTTGGTGCTGTTTGGTACAAACTTGTGTCTGTGTCTTTATTTTTTTCAGTTCTGAATTTGCAGATAAGAAAATAGAAGAATTTCTTCAATGTTTTGAAGAAACAATCAAGAATATGACTGCAGAGGCCTTCAATACACAGGTAATAATAGTTAATTTCCTAGAACCAAAAAGGTATTTTTATCAGGTTGTCTGCTTTTGTATTTATACATTCCTGCATCAACCGTAGTTTCAGGTATATCAGGGCTGTCCAACTTCTACCGGACCTTGGGCCGGAATTCCGGTCACTGATCACCTGGGGGGCCAAGCCCTGGCTCCGCCCCTCCACTCTCCCAGCTCCACCCCCTCCCCACCCCCGGCATTTCATAAATATACAATTAAATATTATTTAAATAAGGGGAGAGGGAGAGATGGATGGAACACATGAGGGGCATTAATATACAATTACATATTATATTATTTAAATAAGGGGAGAGGGAGGGATGGATGGAACACATGAGGGGCATAAATATACAGAATATCAAGGCAGAAAATCCCACAATCTCTGCTTTGAACTGGAATATATGACTGTTCTACTGGCCAAATTGATCAGCATTGAATGGCCTTGCAGTTGAAAGGTCTGTGTGCTTTCATTCTGCCAGTTTACCCCTGGCTGATTCCATTCAGTGCAAGTCATCAAAGTAAACTTAGGTAATTGCAAAGAATGTAAATAATTCTGGGAGGAGGAGAAGGAGGGGGAAAGGGGGTGGGAGGCCTTTCCTTGAGCTCCCTCTCATTCAATTCCCCCCTCCCTCCTTTTCTCCTCCCCCCCCCTCTCCTATGGCTGGCCGGTTCTCTCCTTCTCATTAAAGAGACAGTTCATGAAACGCAAATGAAGGGGTCAGAAAGGAAGGGGCTTGTGTGTGTGTGTGTGTGTCTGAGAGAGCCAGAGAGATCTTCCCTTTGCACTGGGGAGAGGTGTGCCCAGGGCAGGTCCCCCTCCTCTCTCTCTCTCTCTCTCTCACTCACTCACGCTCTCAGACACACTCCCTCCCTCCCAAACCCCTTTCGCTTCCCTGGCGCTAAGGGCCTGATCAGCAATCCTGAGGAGGAGGAAGCGAGCGAGAGGAGAAAGATAGAGAGGGAAGGGGCAGGGAATAAAGAAGGATGAAAGGGTGGAATGGAAGGAGGGAGAAGAAATGTGGCTCACCTTAACGCTGAATGCTTCCTTGCAATAACTCCCCTCCCTGGGAAGGGAGGGAGGGAGGATGAGAAGGAGGAAGGAGCGCTGCCGAGGGGGAAAGCCATGCGGCCGGGTCGCTCTTCCTGTTTGCTGCCAAGGGGGCGGGGCCCGAGAGAAGTCACTCCCTCCCATTGGCCCCCTCCCTCAGGAGAAGAGGAGGCAGCCAATAGAAAGCCAAGGGGCAGGACCAAAAAATAATAATAAATATTTTTTAATTGAAAAAAATATTTTTAAAATATTTTTAAAAATATTTTATTGCAGGAGGGTAAGGGGCCGTAGCCAAGGGGCTAGGGGGCCATGTACGACCCCCGGGCCGCCTGTTGGACAGGCCTGAGGTATATTATCCCTAATATGTGATACCGAACTTCACTTTCAACTTCCAGAAACCTTAGCAGAAAATACGATGGCATAGAAAAGATTAACTGCCTTGCATAAAGTAGCTTTTACAACTGGAATGCTAAAACGACAGAGAAAGGTGCACATGGAGGTTTCTCTTCTGTGTCATACTTCAGTGTTCAGGAACTCCTTCAATTCTTGTGATGTAGTAAAAAAAAAAGTGTGTGAAATAGGGTATTGGCCTGGTCACTCAATTTAACCTGTGTATGCTCTGCATGTGAGAAATGGTAGTGGGACTCAACATGCAAGTTCTTACCTTCCTTAATGTACCCAGTGGAGAGCCTGTTTTGTTGAGGATCTCCATGTCATTTTAAACAAAGTATGAGAACAGTCTTTGTAATGAAATTATGTCTTCTCAACCACAGGTCACAGCTCTAATTAAATTAAAAGAATGTGAAGATTCCCATCTTGGTGAAGAGGTGGATAGGAATTGGACAGAAGTGGTGACCCAACAGTATCTATTTGACAGATTAGTTCGAGAGGTAAAAGGTCCTTCTAAAATTTAACCCCAGAACTCCTCTGTAGGCCATGCATTAATGTCTTAAAACTTGCAAGAATCAAAGTGAACAGCTAATATGAAATATGTATTCAGTATGACATGATAGCAGCCAAAGCAGGAATTCTGAGGAAAAGAGAAAGGTGCCAATATGCTAAGGAAAACTAGGAAGTCTTCAAAAGTATAAACTAAACAAAATATATTCTGAGAATTGAGCATAGACAGTTGAAGAAGTGCTACGGAATATTGAGTTTCATTTGAAAAAAAGGGGAAATTGTATGTGAAAGAAAAGAATATGAACTCCAATTTCCTGAAGGTAGGTAGGACTGGCTTGACCTTGAATCATAACACGGATGTTCAAGTTAAAAGGATGCACAGCAGCGTTTTGTTGTTGTCATTGCAGGCCATATATGTATATGTCAAAATATTGTGGAGTCTTACTGTGTTTACATAGATGCCATCATCTCACTACCTTCTCATGACTGAATCCTATCACTGATCTGTTGTGAGACTCCAACTCATTTGTGCGGGAGCAGCTGCTGGAAGTTTTTCCAGTTCTCTGTCATGGATCCTCTGTGAATACATACTCATGCAATATCCCAAGCTCGCAGAGCAGATCGGAACCTTCTAGAAGATAAAATTGACACATTAACGTAGCCCCGCCCCTCCATATATAAGCCCTCAGCTCAGAGCTACCCACTCAGTTTTCTCTTTTCCGCGCAAGCATTGAGAGAACCTTCAACTTTTGGACTGCTCTACTGGTATAGTACTTGACTCTTTCTGACTGACCACTCTTTAGCCTGACGTTTTGGACTTTGTTGCTATAGATTACTGGATTGGATAATTGGACTGCCTGACAATTCTATTGGATCACCCTTATTATGGCGACTTCTTCCTTTAAGTCCTGTTCTAAATGCCCCAATGTCCTGCCGGACACTGATGGACATGAGCTTTGTCTAGTCTGCCTGGGCGAAGGTCATCTTGCCCAAGCATGCAAAATCTGTAAAGCTTTTTACAACTCAGACCCGAAAGAACAGGGAAGCTCGCCTCAAAGCTGCCTTATACGAAAAGGCGCTCCTGCCCGCTCTGACTCCGTCGCTGGACCTGGAGCTTCTCCCATCACTGGACACGCCAGCACTGACTCCCCCACGTCCAGGCGATTTTTTGGCCCCTCCTGTGGCCCAGGCGGAGGCCCCCCCCGGCCAGAAAGGTCTTGAGGAAGACCAAGCATCTGGCCCCTAAAATGGCCGCCAAGCCGCTGCGCCGAAACCGCCGCCAAAAGCGCGCGAAAAGGGGTGAGGAAAGCTCGCTCACCAAAGCTCTCTTCTCGCCCCTCCTGTGCTGATGGAACAGCCCTCTAGTGGCGGCGGGCCTGTGGGACAGCAGCAACAACAGCAGCTCCTAGTCCAGCTGACGACTGAGCCGCTGTCGGGAGAGCGGAGGAGAGAGGGCGACCTGGGTGCGCCAAGCCCTGCAATGGGGCAACAGAATGGTTGGGCGCAAGCGCCGCTGACGACCCCTCAGGCGCTCCTCGGAGCCGGTGGCCGGGCCTCCCGATCTCCGCTAGCGGGCGACTTGAGCCTGGCGCGAGCGCCACGCCGGTCTTCTCCTCACCTCCATCGCGGGAGGAGGCCCTGCCGACGCCAGCCCCGCCCGATCCCGTCGGGTCCCTTCTCCATTGCCTCCCGAGGCCGGGTCCTGCCCAGCAGCGGCCGTGCCCCGCCTCGGCGCTCCTCTCGGGCCAGCAGGCGTCGCCGTCGCAGGTCCTCTTCCTCCTCGACGTCGCCGTCCTCCTCTTCCTCGTCCGCCTCCTCCTCTTCCAACTCCTCCAGAAGGCGCCAGAGGCGCCACAAGAGGGCGCAAGCGTCGACATCGGGAGAGGAGCAAGGAACGCAGGATGACAGCTCTTCCCCCCTCCTTCTGGCAGTGGACGGCTCAAGGATATGTTTACACTGGGCCCCCTCCACCTCAACCGCCCCAGGGGGCCCCTGCTCCAGCTCCTGCCCATACTGTGACTACTATGGCTAGCATGCACCAGCCTACTTTGCCTGCTCAGAACTGCCCCGTTCCTCCAGCTGCCCTGCAGGTGATACAGCCAGCCCAGGTGGCAGCCCCGGCTCTGCAACCTGCGATCCTGCCTCCACTGGCACCTCGTCAGTGGATCGCTCCTGACCAGCCAGGCCCCTTTGGGAATGCTGCAGAGGCCCAACAAGGAATTGACTCTGACGTCTCCGGTGATGAGCCAGACCCGGCTGTGGAGGGCGAGTGCCTGAGGAGGACATGGGGGACATTCCTGATTTTAATAACTTTGTTGTGATGATGTCTAGGCTGATCAGGGCACTAGACTTACCTATACCTAAGGTTAGCGATGCAGTCGAGGATCCGATGTTCCCGTCGGATGAGCAGAGGATTCCCACGGCCCAGGCCGTTCCTCCGCTCCCTTACCTGGCAAAATTAACTACCCTGCCTGACACCTCCCCGGCTCTTGTAGCAGCGGTCCCGAGACGCCTTGACTCCCTTTATCGGGTAGACCTCTCGGGCGTACCAATGGATAGCTCGGCCCACTCAACCCAACACAGTGGTCACCGAGCTAACCAAGTCCAAGCGCCGAGGGGAGCATTGTCCACCCCGCGGATAAGGAGGGTAGAAAGCTGGACGCTATAGGGAAAAAGATGCACACGACGGCCGGGCTTATAGCACGCATGGCCCACTTTTGCAACCTATTTTAGTGGATACCAGACCTATATCTGGAATAGAATCCTTCCGTACCTCAACCTGCTCCGCCTGAGCGGCGACATCTCCCTAAGGCTCTACAAGTCGAGGCCCTGGCGGTTTCCCGGTTTCAAAAAGACCTCGGGAAACACCTAGCGGAGACTTCGGGCCGCCTGTTTGCCGAGGCAACCTCCCTGCGCCGGCATGCCTGGCTCCGTACGGCATCCCTCTCGGAAGAGGCCAAGGGCTTGGCAGAGGACCTTCCCATGCTAGGGAAGGGCCTATTCAACCCCGAGACAGACTCCGACCTCAAGTCGAAGCAAGATGTCAGGGTGGCGGCGCAAGACTATGGCTCCCCTAACCAGCCGCAGCCCTTTAGGCGCAGGGGTCAACAGCAAAATACCTTCTACAGGAGAAATTACGGCAACCAGTCAGGTGGTGGTTTCAGATATGGCAATAGAGGCCCCAATAGGTTCCAGCCGGCAGGTAAACGCCAAAGCTACGCACAGCGTAATAGGTTCAAGCCATACCAAGGCAAACCTAGATTTCAGGGACCTCCTAGGAAGAGGTTTTGAGCTAAGCCGTACATTCTTCTGTTTCCACAGATCCACCCCCTGATCCTGTTCCAGCTGGCCCCGTCTTCCCAGCCCGTCCTCCCACTCCAGGTCCGATTTTCTTTTTGGACAAGTTGTCCCAGTTTTACCCGGCATGGGAGTCAATCACTTCCGATGCTTGGGTACTCCAGATTGTTAGGCAGGGGTACAGTTTAGAGCTATTGGAGTTTCCCCAGTTAGGCAATGTTATCTCTACAGTTCCTTCTCAGCCCCTCCTAGAGGAGATTCACACGCTGTTGGCCAAGGGGGCCATTTCATTGCTAGCCCCATCAGAATATTCTGGTTGTTTCTTTTCTCGTTACTTTTTGGTTGACAAGAAAGATGGGGGTGTCAGGGCTATTTTGGACCTCCCGAGGTCAACCGTTATGTAAGACCTCACAAGTTTAAAATGGTCACTTTGTGTTCCATCCTTCCCCTTCTGAATAAATTTGATTGGTTCGCCACGATTGATCTCAGAGACGCTTATTTTCATATTAGCATAGCGCCTCGATATAGGAGGCCTCTCCTTCAAGGTCGGAGATCACGCCTTCTGTTTTAACGTCCTTCCTTTCGGGTTATGTTCAGCCCCGAGGGTTTTTACCAAATGTATGGCGGCCGTAGCGGCCCACCTTCGGACCAACCGGATAACGATTTATCCGTACCCGGACGACCGGCTGCAGGCGGCTCCGCCCAGGGCTAGCCGTCGGTCAGACCTCTCCTTTACCCTTTCCCTCCGCCGCTCCTTCGGCCAGGAGCCGAATGGCGAAAAGTCCAACTTAGAACCCTCACAGACGATCCCTTTCATTGGGACAGTTATTGACTCAGTGGCGGAGCGTGCATTTCTGCCCAGCGAGAGGTTTTCCGCTTTATGGACATAGTGACTCGGACGCTTCGTTCGCATACAGTGTCCGCTCACCACATTCAGACATTATTGGGTCATATGGCGTCTACCACTTCGGTGACGCCTAATGCTAGGCTGCGCCTCAGGCCCTTACAATCATGGCTGCTGTCGGTGTTCCGCCCATTGTCGGATGATCCGTCCACAAGGTTGCAGGTGCCGACTGACGTCCAACAATCTCTTTACTGGTGGTTAGACCCCAGTTGGGTATGTTGTGGCCTACCGTTCATGCCCCCCAGCCCTACCCACACGGTGACCACGGATTCCTCCTTGACGGGGTGGGCGCTCATTCAGAGGATCTAGTGGCCCAGGGCCTATGGTCCTCGGCAGAATCCTCCCGCCATATCAACTACCTGGAGTTGCTTGCTGTACAGAGGGCGTTGGAGGCATTTGAGTTAGTACTTACAGGGAAGTCGGTCCTCATCCTGACCGACAACACTACGGTTATGTATTACATTAATAAGCAGGGAGGGACGCATTCCAGATCCCTGCTTGGCCTGACCCTGACTATTTGGAACTGGTGCATAGATAGGAATATCTCCCTCCTATCTATCCACCTCCCCGGGGAAGAAAACACAGTGGCGGATGCCCTTAGCAGGTCCCCCGCTCAGCCATCACGAGTGGTCCCTTCTGGATGAAGAGGCCTCGTATATTTGCTGCATGGGGACAGCCCTCTATTGACCCTCTTTGCCGCACATGATAACGCCAAATGCCACTGGTTTTGTGCCCGTGCGAGACAAAACTTATCCCAGGGTTGTTTAGGGGATGCATTCCTTCGGTCTTGGGACAATGGGTTGCTTTATGCCTTCCCCCCTTTCCCTCTGCTCCTTAAGGTACTATCCAAGATCCGGAGGGACAACGCCAACTGCATCCTGGTGACGCCGTGGTGGCCGCGCCAGCCATGGTTTGCCCCACTCCTCCATCGGTCCCGAGAAACCTTCATCAGGCTCAGGGGGGTTCCAGACTTACTCTTGTCGCAGGGGAACAGGGTGCTGTACCCGGAGGTAGCCAAGCTACGTCTTACGGCGTGGCGCCTGCGCCCAGTCAACCCATACTAGTTTCTGACCTCTCCCTACCGGTACAGCGGTATATTGAGGCCGCCCACAGGGATTCTACAAGGAAATCCTATACCTTTAAATGGAAAAGATTTAGCACCTTTGTAATGCAGAGAAATGCGGATCCTTTGTCCGCGCCCATACCTATGATTTTGGATTTTTTGGCAGACCTGGCGGAGCAGGGCCTGGTGTTATCATCAATTAGGTGTTACCTAGCGGCCATTTCATGGTTCCGGAGGAAGGCTGGCCTTCCATCCTGCTTTACGGACCCTATGGTCAAGCTATTCCTTAGGGGGTTTTCACGTTCTAAGCCTGCAGTAGCCCCGCTAGCCCCGGGTTGGGAATTAGACCTAGTTCTGTCAGCCTTATCTAGGCCTCCATTTGAGCCTATGGCGTCGAACGACGTCTCCCATCTATCCTGGAAGGTAGCATTCTTAGTGGCCATCACTTCAGCTAGAAGGGCTAGTGAGCTATGCGCGCTCCGTGCTGATGCCCCTTACACCATTTTTCATAGGGATAAGGTGGTGTTGCGCACGGACATTGCGTTTTTACCAAAGATAGTATCTTCGTTCCACATGTCACAGGAATTAGTTCTGCCTGCGCTTTTTCAGGAACCCAGTTCCCAGCTAGAGCGTTTTTTACACTGCCTGGATGTCAGGAGGGCCCTAGCCTTCTACTTAGATAGGACAAAGGGGTTTAGAAAGTCTACTAGGCTATTTGTTAAGTATAGAGAGGATACCAAGGGCCTCCCCGTGTCACCCCAGAGGATGTCCTCCTGGATTGCGGCGACCATCCGCTTGGCGTATCAGATGGCCAAGAGGGAGGTTCCCTAGGTGTAAGAGGCCATTCTACAAGAGCGATGGCCACTTCCACGGCTTTCATGAGGGGAGTGCCATTGGATGTGATCTGCCGCGCTGCGACCTGGAAGACGCCTTCGACCTTCGTGTCTCACTATAAGGTGGATGCCATTTCCAGGAAGCAAGCACAGTTCGGTAGAGCGGTCCTTTTTTCTTCGGTGGCATGACGCCCACCACCCAACCAAGGTTGGTTGCTTTGTAAACTGTTGCATGAGTATGTATTCACAGAGGATCCATGACAGAGAATTATTAGTTGCTTACCTGTAACTGTAGTTCTCTGAATGATCCTCAGAATTCATACGACCCGCCCTTCCTCCCCTGGGTCATGCCCCTCGGCTAGCTGCTTGCGGCTAGAAAACTGAGTGGGTAGCTCTGAGCTAAGGGCTTATATATGGAGGGGCGGGGCTACGTTAATGTGTCAATTTTATCTTCTAGAAGGTTCCGATCTGCTCTGCGAGCTTGGGATATTGCATGAGTATGTATTCACAGAGGATCATTCAGAGAACTACAGTTACAGGTAAGCAACTAATAATTCTCTAAACACTGCTTCTTAAACTGTACGAGTCCTAACCCCAAATGGGGTCCTCTTAGCTCAGGGGTGGGCAATTACCGACCCTCCAGGTGTTTTGGACTTCAACTCCCAGAAATCCTAACAGTTGGTAAACTGGCTAGGATTTCTGGGAGTTGAAGTCCAAAACACCTGGAGCGTCGGTAATTGCTCACCCTTGTCTTAGCTTAGTGAAAAGGGGTCACTAGTGGAAAAAGGTTTTAAGAAGCCCTGCTTTAAAACAGGAGTGGCAAATGTGTGCTAATTCCAGATATTCCTGGACTGCAGTCCAGTGCTGGAAAAGGCCAATAAGACTTTAACCACAGCCATGTCCCCAGACTAAACGCTCGAATGAGTTCATGTCTGACACTAGGCACTCCAATCAAATGGAAAGGGCTCAGACTTTGGGACAATTCCAACATTATGAATACATGTGAAAATATTGTATGTGTTTGGACAATTTCATTTTGAACTAAAGGGGTTTTCTTTCTTTCTTTTTAAAGATTGAAGCACTAAAATCCCTTTCTCAGTCACAATTAGTTGACTGGTTTCTAGCACACAGAGGCAAAGAACGCAAAATGCTTAGTGTACATGTGAGTATTCATTGCAAAAACACCATTTTAAGGATATACTTAAACTGTGATGTTTTGGAAGTCTTTTTTTTAAAGTGTGAAAAGTTTTTGATCTTAGAACAGGAGCGATGAATTCCCTTTTAAGCTATATTCCTTTGAGGGTTTTATGCTAGGAATAAACCATGTAAAAGCCAGCAATTTTTAAGTCCATTCTTAATCTTTCTTTACCTCTTGGCATGCTGAAAGACACAAATCATGAATCTAACATGAACTGTTGGGCTTTAGACATTTGTCAAGGCCCCCTCGGCTCTCAGTACTTGTCCAACTTCCAAGTAAAATGCTTAAGATGTGAATTAAACAACAAATTACTGAATGTCATTTTTTGCTATTTAATGGTAGTCTGAGGACCTAGTAGAAAAATTAAGACTATTCCAAAGTTCCAATACACAACTGCTGGCAAATTTTGCAAAAAGGCTGACAACTCTCTTCACTTTGAAATTGTAGGTGGTTGGATTTGGAATCCACGAAGGTAACCCAGAAACTTCCTCTCCCTCAAATATGCACAGCCTCTCATGCAACGACATACCTCAGCTAGAGTTCTTGGATGCTTCTTCTCTGACAGATGCAACTTGTATCAAGGAGATCAAAGTGTATACGTCATCTCTGAATGTTCTGCCGTACCACAAGATATTAAAATAATGCATTTCAGACTGCCATAATGCATAGTACAACTTTACTGAATATAGGGGAAGTCTGCTTTACTACAGAGAATCCAGTCTACTTAAGCTTTTCTGGAAAATATGTAATTGAATACCCTTCATGCTCAACTGTGCAACAAGGCTGTATTTTCAGAGGCAGGTATAGAGCTATGTTCTTGGTTAAATGTATGCAATATGGAAGGCAGGGGGAAAGTGAGCAGACTGAAAAACTTGTGTAATGTAGTGGGTCTTTCTTCTTTGAATGATATTTTACTTGGAGATAATGGGGACAGGAAGAGAATGAGGAGGCAAACTGATAGGTATGCAAGTGGACTTCTAAGTTCTCAATTAACTGTGTGTTATTTTAAGGGACAAAAGTGATAAATCAGTTACTATCAGTGTGTTTTAGACTTCTTTACATCAATAACGTGCTTCTGTACTACTGTTCAGAGCAAGAACACTGCTAGCCTCATGGAAAACACAATTGATAAAAAATACAAACAAAGGCTTGTGCATGAGGTAGTTCAGGATGAGTACTCTGAGATATTATGTGCAATAAATTAATTACTGAGATACTAAGGGTTTTGTGGAGGTTGTTCCAATATAACAGAATCGTTCTTGACATGCATCTTGAATCACTAATTTTTAAAGATTTAGAACTTGAAGAAACACTAGCAGATTGCTTCACAAATTAAATAAAACAATGTTGAAATACAAAACATTAGAAGCAGTCTGGTAACGTTGAAAAACGATGTCCATTAATACTTAGTTTGGCCCAACTTAAGTCTGCCATTAAAATAAAAATTTGAAAGCAGAGGTTGATTCAGCTGCAAATGCACAGCTTGTATAAAACCTTTTAAGCACGAGGGGTGGGGAGTAATCTGGGCAAACACAATTATCTCTTTGTTCAAATGGATTCTGATTTTCAATAGACTTTTAAAGAACTTGCCACATCTTTAAACCTATTTCTCTTAACTTTCACACCTAAACACAACCCAAGTACAAGCTTGTGGTATATACCCACGTTAGCATAGCCATTTTAATTTTTGCAACCTAAAGAAAAAAATGCTTTCTCCCTTATTTGACAATGCCATAAAAAGAGTGCATGTTTCTTTGTGTCCCCCCCCCCCCCACGCCTCGTGCTTAATTTTTGGGCTAAATTGAGATATTATAATGTGGCAGAAATTAGACCCGTAAAAAAGGAACTCCCAATAAATTAAAGTTAGCATCACAGCTTAATGTACGTGTCGGTAGAGGAAATGGTCACCTACATAATATTCTAGATCACGTGATAATGATGCGTTGAGAGTTTGATTTTTGGCTGCGCTATTTCACATTCTGACAAATCATATTGTTTCATTACTGAACATCCTCAACCTGTTCGGAGCACTGTTTGAACCTTGCTATAATGCCATTTCAAAGCACTGTTGCCTTGAAAAAGATTGACTTTGAATAAAACAAAGCATACATTTGAAAATCTATTTTATGAAGCATTATATATGTACCAGCAAGAACCAAACGGTAATCTATAATTACACTTTAGTTTCTAAAAATACGAAAGTTATTTGAGGAACAATGTAATGCCAAAAGGTTTGATTTTCTTTTAAAATATGCTCATTGGTAGATTATATTCTTGCATTTTTTAACTGGCCAAAGAAATCTTTGTATTTACATGGAAATTAAGTGGCTTGAATAAAGTTAAGCCATGTTGTATATATTATGTAGGATGCTAGAATCATACGTAACTGGCATCCAATGCCACGCTGCACCTTTTATAGAGGTGGAGAGAACGTACACGACAGGGACTCAAGCCCAGGTTTTATTAATTCACCTAGAAGCGTTGGGGAGGTCATACAGGAAAGGCCAATATAAATTACTGCTACACAGTCAAGGCTCTTCCTGCTTTAATTGTTCGCTGCATCAGAAAGTCCAGTATCCCTGAGATAAGGAACTGTAACTGGAGGAGGCAGGCTCTCCAAAAGAAGAGGACTTGGAAGTTATAATTCATGCCACTAAGCCAAGGAATGGCCCACTTAATATTTACTGGCAGCAAGTCGCTTGAGTAGTGGCTCATCGTAAACCCAGCATTCTCCATCTTCATGGAAAAGCTGTAAGAGAAGAATATGCACTTAGTTGTCTCAGTAGGAACAAAGGAGATCTGCAAAGGATCTACCAGTTGAACAAGAATAGCATGTACCCGTGTCTCCCATGGAATCTCTTTCTCCTTCCTGGCTCTGGCTTCAACTCTTTGTCTTTCTTCCAGCCTATGTTTAGCATCAGTAGCTGCATCAATGTCTCTTATCTTCAAATTGTACGTGACATCTTTCCATAGGCTAGGAAAAATGCAGAAAGAAAATTAATTGTTCAGTATTGCACCTGATCTACAAGCTACAAAAATTAAATCCAACTACCGATTCATGGATTGAAAAAGGAATGCTGTGATTGCCTTAAATGAGGGAATGGGGGAAAACCCTGCCACCAGATAGGAGAACGGTAAGATCACTAGATGGCCAAATACGTTCCCAAATCTTAACAATCCACTTTCATCACATATTTTTCTATCAATGTCATTTTTAAAAAAAGTTTAAGGCAATTAAAACATGCTGATTATATTTCATGAAGGTAAAAGGAAAACTGTTAAGTTCTTACCAGCGGGATTCATATTCTTCTTGGTCTTCTAGTTTTCTTACTTTCTTCTTAATGATAGGCATTTTCTTGGTATCTATAAAGACTACATTCTCCTAAAGAAAAAAAAAGCCTCTATTATTAATTACATTGTTTTAGCTTACATTTCTCATAATCTATATTTGACTATATCCTGGTATCATTCATAGTTGCTGTATTGCTGGTAAGACAAACACAACACAGTCTAGTCAGAATGGTGTTTAATCATGAAAGTAGCTTTATGCAAGGAATGCCATTAGCAGCCATGACCCAGCATATTAATGACTTTGACATTAACCCAAAGTATAATTAACGTCTTCGGCTCTCTGAAAAGGCCCTTGGCGTTAAAGCCTTGATTTCACAGCAAAGGAAGGGAAAGTTTACCCACGTTGGTTAGAGCAGCGGTTCTCAACTTATGAGTCTCCCAGTTTACCAGCTGTCAGGATTTCTGGGAGTTAAAGGCCACAACATTTGGGGACTTACAGGTTGAAAACCATTGGTTTAAATAATGAACACTTTGGAGTGTTGTGTGGTTTCCAGGCTGTATGGCCACATTCTAGCAGCATTTTCTCCTGACATTTTACCTGTATTTGTGGCTGGGATCTTCAGATGACTTATGGGTAATGCCAACCACAGATGCAGGTGAAAGGTCAGGAAAAATGCTGCTAGAACATGGCCATACAGCCTGGAAACCACACAGCACTCCAGGGATTCTGGCTGTGAACACTTTCGACAATACAATGAACACTTTCCTTTACAGAGAAAAACAATGCAACAACATGCTGTATATTACACAAAATAATAAAGTGTATTTACCCCTGTTGCATGTTTTGTGTACATGAGCCCATTCCATTCTCCTTCAACTGAGCAGAAGGCTTTCTTCTCATTGGGAGAACTAAAAGAAAAAATATATTCTTACTTGATGCTTACAAAACACCATTATAGTACCTTCGAACTCAGCATAGCTTTATGCCAATTATTACTACAGTAAGAGTCAAATACCATAAGTTTGATTTTTAAAACTCATGTATATACTTACAAGACTTCTGCTGTAATTCTGTGCTTTTTTCCTCCATAGAAAGGCTTTGTGTGGAAGGTTATGCTAGCGTTGTAGCCTGTCTTGGAGCAGCTAATGCTACATTCCCCTCCCAGTTCTATCCATGGCACTGTGAGAATAGATCTGTGGAGGTAACAGAAGAGAACTTTCAAGAACCCAAAACCGGAATGTGGCTAACTGCTTACAAAATGAGTGAAAAATATAAAGTATCACTTGCCTTGCATAACCATTGGGAAAAGTCAGAATATAGTGCTCATCATAATCTAGGCAAGATACACACCCTGTAATAGAGAACAGGTGTTATGATAATCAAAGGGACAGCCCTTTTAATACAGAAAAAACCATGGATGTCTTAATATAGTCACCTCAGATATCTGAATTATTTTTTTAAATCAAAGATAGGATTTGTTGTCGTCTCACTTAAAAAATAATTTAAGCAGGACTATAAAGCCCCCCTGCACCCAGTGCCCTGACAACTGGTTCAACTAAAATTATATCATGTTTTAAAAACACACAAAGGTGACAACATTAGAAA
Organism: Anolis apletophallus; assembly: GCA_030556195.1. Taxonomy (NCBI): domain Eukaryota; kingdom Metazoa; phylum Chordata; class Lepidosauria; order Squamata; family Anolidae; genus Anolis; species Anolis apletophallus. The sequence goes on along the minus strand of JARBWK010000005.1, from coordinate 89,100,365 downwards.
ATCAGACTGCATAACAAGTAACACAGCTAGAAGCTGTGTTTTATGTTTTATCCAGCCCAATTAGATTACAGTGTTTTTTCCTTTTTTAAAAACTGGAAATATCTGGAATCTGTGACACCTCAACTGTGAATATCTAACTCCCACTATAGCCAAACCAAGAATAGTCAAAGTATGACAGGAGCTGCAATCCAGCATCTAGAGCAGGGGTGGGCAAACTGCGGCCCGGGGGCCGGATGCGGCCCTTTGGCTGATTCTATCCGGCCCGCCTAAGGGCCCCTGGCTTGCCTCCCCTGCCTGGCCTCTGCATAAAAATCTCCAGAGAAGGGGACTATAAGGAAGCATTATTTTATTTTAGTGGTTTTTATTATTATTGTATAATAATTTTATAACAATAATGAAATAATATAATAAATAATATAATATAATGTTATATGATATATTATAATTTCAATATATTATGTTTATATATATACTATAATATAATAATTATGATATTAATACTAATAATATATGAATATTTCTTGATATATTAATATGTTAATATTAATGATGTGTAATATATAGTAAATATAGTAAGTGAATAAATAAATAATGTAGATTAGCATGTAGTTCTGCCTTTAGGTGCGGCCCTCCATAATATTTTTTGGCTCTCGTGTGGCCCCTTGGAAAAAATAGTTGCCCACCCCTGATCTAGAGGTATACATGTTACCTATCTCTGTTCTATGGACAATACATATGATGAACTATGTAACTCATAGCTCACCAGGATCAGTTATACATTGATATTAGTTCTCCTGACATATTTGGTGTTTAACCTAAAACCAAAAGACAGAAGAAACCAGTAATGCCTGTACTATCAAACTCCAAATCTGGGTGCTATGCTCTTATTTCATTAGCGTGGAGGGTTGGCAAGGTCCAAAGCAAGAGTATTTATTCAATATTTAATATTCTGGCTGCATAGCCAGCACAAAACGCTTTCAGTTTCATTGTGGCAAGAAATAATGTCTAATTATACATTGAAATAACTAAATATCTGGCAATACATAGCCATGTAAGTACAGATGTCAAACTCTTAAAACACTGGAGCCTGTCAATAGTGCTCCATGCAAGTAGTGCAGGGCCAAAATCTTCAAATGAAAACTAAGATTACTACCAGCCTTCACAGAACTACTTTCTCTTACCAATGAAAATAGAATTTCTCACAAAACAGCGTATGTAGCAAGTGCTTTCCTCCTTTCTTTCCTCCCCTCATACTTTTTCCCCTTTTCTTTCTTCCATTCCTCCTTTTAATTTCTTCTCCCCCTCCCTCCTCCTTTTCCCATCCTTTTTTTCTTCCTCCTTTCCACTCGCTTTTTTCCCTTCTCCAGCTCTGAGAATCACAATGCCTCCATGGCTACCTTTATGATTTTCTTCCTTCCTTTCCCTCAAACACATGTCATCTTTTATTCCAATGACATCACAAAGGGCCACTTGACCTAACAACAGCCAATCCAGTGACATGACAAAAGGCCTCTTCACCTAGTAACAGCCTTTCTGGTACAGGCAAACTTTGACTTTCATATGTGTTTGTGTGTCTGCATGTATACACAAACATACACATACTAGCATATACCTGGCGTTGCCTGAGTGTCAGATGCGCCACTGCCTGCACTTCTTTTTCTCTCCCTTCCTACCACTTCCCTTTCCCTTCCCTGCATTCCTTTCCTCCTTTATCTTTCTTCCCCCCACCTCCCTTTCCTCCTCTTTCATTTCTGGATCTTTCCTCCATTTCCCATCACCTTCCTTACCCAGTGACATCACAGAAGGCCAATCCTTCGCCTAGCAACAGCCTTTGTAATACAGACAAACAACAAGACATACTTTGAGAGAAAGAGAGAGATGCTGACAGTATGGAGGCTGATGAGCAGATAAGTTACACATTTGTGACAAACATACCTTGGCCTATATTATGGACACCAATAGACATTCCCAGGAATTTAGACTTGGTCCAGATGTGGGCGTTGAATTGGATTTTTTTGTTGGGGCATTCTGCATAAAATGCTGAAACTAAAAAGAAAAAAAGACTATTAAAACTATATAAAACTAATTTCAGCATAAAGTGCTTGTGGTATGTAAATGATTATTTGCTTCTTAAGAAAGAAGTCTGTAGAGCAGTGGTTCTCAACCTGAGAGTCACGACCCTCACAGGGGTCGCTGGTCTGTTTCCGAGGGGTCGGGATGTCGCCTTCTATGGCCCTGTCTCCACTGCCTCTCTGGAAAGGCTGCTGGACCCACAGCAGGGCTCGGCCTGGATCCAGTCTGACAGCTCTGCAAAACCATCAGGGGACGGATGGGAGGAGGAGGGGAGTCAGTGGCAAAGCTGTGGGCTACTCCAGCCAGGGCTCTCCCTGCCTTGCCCCCCAAGTTGCCCACAAAGAGGCCACCACAAGCTTAACATGGCCGCTGGCTCTGCTGGGAAAGGGAGCGAGATTTACACCCCTGGAGGAGGAAACTTTCCACTGGTACAATTGATTGCAGATGAACGGAGGGGAGGCAGATACAAAGGCTGCGGGGAAAGGGGGAGAGAGGGCAGGTTGCAGTAAACAAGGTGGCTGAAGTGGGGGGTAAGGTGGGGGAGGGCAGGGAAAAGAAGCAAGGAAAGAGAACACAAACAAGGGAGACAGGGAAGAGAGGAAAGACCCTGTGCCTCCTTCCCCCGTCCGCCTTTTACTTTCTTAACTTTCTTCCCTTCACACAAATTGTCTCTTTCCTCATTTCCTTGCGCCTGGAATCACCCTGTCTTGATGGCCAAGGGACAGTGGCACACGTTAGAAACTTTTCCCTATTTATCTGCACCATAGCCCATAGGATGCAAGAGACTGGGGCCTAAGTTAAAATCACTTTCCCCCATGGGATCCTATTTATCTGCACCACAGACCATAGGAAGCAAGAGACAGGGGCCCAGATTAGTGCTAAGGTTTGTTACAGATTGCCAGGTATATGCTAAGTTTGATTGAATTCTATTGCTGGTGCAGTTCAGAATGCTCTTTGTCAAGTAAGTACAACTGCAACTCCCAAATGTCTGGGTTTATTTTCTCCAAACCTCTCTTGGCCATGGGAGTTCTGTATGCCAAGTTTGGTCCAGGTCTGTAATTTGTGGGGGTCTTAGCGGTCTGTGGAAGTCAGAGCTGAATCAGTTGACTACTGCAAATCCCATCCCTTGTTTATACTCCCCAACGTATTGTTTTTGTGATTAATCACAATGAAAATATATCCTGCATATCGATATTTACATTACAATTCATAACCGTAGCACAATTACAGTTATAAAATAGCAACGTAAATAAGTTTTTGTTGGGGTCACCACAACATGCAGAACTATATTTAGGGGTCACGGCATTAGAAAGGTTGAGAACCACTGCTGTAGAGGAAGCCTGGCTGCACTTTCAAAAAAATACTGGTGACCAAATATCAGTGACTGAAGGAGATAGATAGATAGATAGATAGATAGATAGATAGATAGATACTATGCAAGGGCATCAACGTACAACCTTAGGATGCCTGTCATAGATGTGGGCAAAATGTCAGGAAAGAATGCTTCTGGAACATACAGCCCGGAAAGCTCAAAGCCTGGCATCAACTTACTTGGAGGGTGATGGGAAACTTGCTCTGCTACAAAAGATACATTATCTTGAGCAACCCATGGAAGTGGTCCATCTGCAACTGATTCCTGAAATTAAAAAAAAGTTTTCTAATTTCACATTATTGACAGATTTTTTACTATTTAGTTACCCTATGGAGACATGATAGCCATGTATAAATTTGTTAGAGGAATTCAAGGAGGAGAGAGCAGGCATATTTTCTGTTGCCCTGAAGACACAGAACAATGGCTTCAAACTACAGGAAAGGAGATTCTACTTGAACATTAGGAAGAACTTCCTAACGAGAAGAGCTGTTCAGCAGTGAAACTCTCTGCCCTGGAGTGTGGTGCAGGCTTCTTCTTTGGAGGCTTTTAAACAGATGCTGGATGGCCATCTGTTGGGGGTGCTTTGAATGTGATTTTCCTGCTTCTTGGCAGGGGGTTGGACTGGATGGTCCACGAGGTCTCTTCCAGCTTTATGATTCTATATACTCAGGTATAAGTCTACCTCATGAGAAAATCGAGGGCAGGGTTGGGAGCCAAAATTACAAGTTTTGGCTCCCAACCTGAATAAGTCGGGGACCATTCTATGGAGAGGGGAAACCACCAATAACATCTCAGGGGGAAGTTGGCCCTTGCCATCATCATCATTTCCCTGCCCAAACACTACTCAAAACCTTCATAAAGGTAGCAACACAGTGGAGAGTAGAGGTGGCCAGTGCTTCTCTTAGGTTTTCCGGGATGGGCTAAATTCTTTCACCACTTTACTCTAGGAAGGAAACTGTTCATTTTCTATGAGTGAAAGTACAGTACACAATGACTGATGGATAAATTCACTCAGGTTTTTCGGGTTGATTTTTTGACTAAAATGTACATGCGTATACAGAGTAGCTGGGCTTTTTTTCACCCAAAGAAAAGAACAAGAGCTTCTGATAAGATTCTCTATGACTCTGGTTCTCAACCTGTGGGTCCCCAGGTGTTTTGGCCTACAACTCCCAGCAATCCCAGCCAGTTTGCCACCTGTAAGGATTTCTGGGAGTTGAAGCCCAAAACATATGGGGACCCACAGGTTAAGAACCACTGCTCTATGATATTCTTGTAGACAAGCTGGTAAGCATGGGTTAAAAAATGATTTGTTAGGCGTAACTGTAACTTGTTGTGAACCAAACCCAAGGAGTTCTGACCAGATTGGAACACAAACCAATGGATTCAAATTACAAAAGAGAGAGATTCTATCTAAATATTAGGAGGAACGTCTTAAAACTAAAAGCTGTTTGATAGTAGAACAGGCTGCCTCAGAGAATAGTGGGTTCTGCTCCTTTGGGAGTCTTTAAACATTGGGTGGGTGGCTATTTTTTGAGAGTGCGTTTTTGTGAATTCTTGCATGGCAAGGAATTGAACTAGATGCTTGTTATACTCCCTTTCAGCTTTATAATAGTACTAGCTGAGGACCCGGCGGTGCCCGGGTTATTTGAGGAAGGCATTGTGTGCCAAGGTTGGTTCCTATTAGATGTTTATGTGGCTTGCAGTGGTCTCAGGAACTTAGTGAAGGTACTGCGAGTCCCGGGGGCTTAGTCAGGAAAATCAAGTTAAGGAAGCCTTTCTGTCAATTTTGGGGCTGGTTTGTGTTTTATAGGGGCTTTAGTGTTGTTTGGGAAGTGAATGACGTGAAGGTACTGCAAATCCCATCATTCGTGGCCCCTCCTGCCCTAAACCACACCAGGTAGTGAAGTGGGCCAGTGGTCGCCTGTTTGCCAAGTTTGGTCCTGATCTGTCAGTGCTGTGGGCCTTTCCCTTTCCCCCTGAGTCACTTTAGAATGTTTGAATGTGCTTGGCCATTTGGAGGCAGTTATGCAAATTCCATTTCAGTGGCAACCAATCCCCTCTGTCCAGGGCCATAGAATGTTGGATTTCTGAAGCTGGCCAGTTAGAGCCCGTTATGCAAATAATCCCGCAATGGCAGCCAATCGAAACGCTGGCACATATTCCTCCAGTTGCTCAGTCGCACCACTGCAAACACTGACTTTTATTATATGTAATAGATAGATAGATAGATAGATAGATAGATAGATAGATAGATGATGCTCCCAATCTCCATCCTTCTTTCTGTGTGATCACCTTCCACAGTGAAGGAAATGTCAAGAAACAGATGACAGATTGACAAAATGATCCACAAGTAACATGAATTCACTTAGTGGGTTTTACTTACCGTATTATCTTCTTGATCCATGCCTGGCAACACCCAGTGACATTGGAAGATCTCTCCCAAGATGGGATTGTAAGGCTTTTTAGCAACAGACCCTTTCCGTCCTGCATGGAATGCTGAGAGGTACCACTTGACCACCTGGACCATTCGGTCCTTTGGATCTTTTTGGTCACCAATGCTAGAGAAAACACAAGTAATTAATAAGTATTCTTATTCTGAAACTAAAGGAGGATCTATACTGCCATATAATCTAGTTTCGGATTAACTGAATTGAACTGGATTATAATGCAGTTAATCTGCATTCTATAACTGGATTATATGGCAGTATAGAGCCATCTTAAATTGCCTACTGAAATAGAAACCACACAAACTTGCCTTTGATTCATGAAATAGAGGGCAGAAAGAAAGTAGACTCTCAGTTAACTGGAACTCAAGCAACTGGAACTCTCAAGCAACCAGCAAAAGAAATTGAAGGAATACTTAAGTGAAACTTATCTTTCCATTCAAATATTGGTTTTATTTTAATCTAAAGTAGTATTCCTTTGATTTCTTGCCAGTTGCTTGAGAGTTCCAGTTGCTTGAGTTCTGGTCAACTGAGAATGTACTGTAATACTTTAAACTGTAAAAAGCTGTGTTTATGATATAGTAAAACTGCATGACATTAAGTTACGCCTGTCTTCATTTGCGTTTAAATTGCTGTACTTCATTATTAATATCAATACAGAATTCATGGTATGGTATAATATGGGCTATAGCAGGCATCCTCAAACTGTGGTCCTCCAGCTGTTTGGGCCTCCAACTCCCAGAGCTTGCTCAATTGACAGGAATTCTGGGAGTTGAAGGCCCAAACAGCTGGAGGTCCGCAGTTTGAGGATGTCTGGGCTATAGCATTCATTAGGCCTATTTTTAATAGTAAGTCTCAATGACATCTAATCAATCCCATGCATGCAAGTCAGCATGCAAGACATTTCTATTCCATCAGGCTTTCGGGGTCTGATCTGAATAATCAGCTGCAAACAGTTTTACCGCTTTTTAGTTACGAGTTCAATTCCTTTTGTTGTTTTAAAGTGTTTTCTATGAGGGCGGGTCAATAAGTCTGTGACTTTTTGAATTTCCTGCCTCTTAACTGAAAGGGCAACACTGCTCCTGTCAATAGGCATCTGTCAGTTGACTCCTGTCAAAATTTGAACAAGCTGCGTCATTTAGTTTGTATTTGACAGCCATTGATAGCAGACTACTGTGTGATTTGAGGAGAAAATGGAAAAAAGTGAATTTTGTGTGCTCATTAAGCATTATTTTTTGCGGGGAAAAAATCACTCAAACCAAGGCCAAGCTTGATAAATACTATGGGGACTCTGCACCATCAATTTCAATGGTAAAAAAGTGGTTTACTGAATTTTGTTGTGGCCGTACAAGCACGGAAGATGCCGACATTCTGGATGCCCAGTTGAGGTCTCTACACCCGAAACAATTGAAAAAAATTCATGATACGATGTTGGCCGATTGAAGATTGAAAGTTCAAGAGATTGTGGAAGCCATAGGCATCTCACATGGCTCAGTGGTTTCAATTTTAAATGATCACTTGAGTATGAGAAAGCTTTCAGCATGATGGGTGCCGCGTTTGCTCATATTCAACCACAAACGCAATCGTGTGAAAATTTTGCAGGAGTGTTTGGCATTTTTCAACCACAATATGGAAGAGTTTTTGCGCCGGTTTATAACCGTGGACGAAACTTGGATCCACCACAACACACCAGAGACCAAACAGCAGTCAAAACAATGGGTTTCTCGGGGCGCCAAAGAAGGCCAAGGTGGGTTTGTCAGCCAATAAAGTCATGGCGACCGTTTTTTGGGATGCACGCGGTATAATCCACATTGACTACCTTCAAAAAGGTAAAACGATCAATGGCGAATATTATGCCAACTTATTGGGTCAATTTAATGAGGATTTGGGGAAAAAACGACTGCATTTGGCCAAGAAAAAAGTTCTTTTGCAGTAGGACAATGCAAGGGTGCACACATGTGCAGTTGCCATGGCAACAATTCATGAATTGGGATACAAATTGCTCCCTCATCCGCCCTATCCTCCGGATTTAGCCCCGAGCGACTATTTCTTGTTTCCAAACCTGAAGAAATGGCTCGGCGGAAAGAGATTTGACTCCAGCAATGAAATCATCTCACAAACAAATACCTATTTTGATGACCTCGACAAATCTTATTTTTTGGAAGGGATAAAAAATTAGAGAAACGTTGGACAAAGTGTATAGAGCTCAAAGGAGACTACGTTGAAAAATAAAATGATTTTGTATCCAAAAACCGGTGTTTCATTCAAAAAGTCACTGACCCTCGTATATTCTCTGTAAGCCATTCTTAGCCTCGGGGAAGGACAGCATACAAACTAAATAAATAAATAAATCCCCACAAGTGCTGTTTAACTGAGAGTCTATGATATAAGTTTTGCAATCACAGAAAAAAGTCAGCATATAATAAAAATCCTGAATACCTCACAAATAAATCTGGATGTGCAAAGAAGTCAGCATACATTTCTAAGAGTGATCTTCTTTCCAAAATAAAAGTTGGAAGGACCACCTAAGGCAGAAAAAACACAGAAGTTTAGTTGCTGCTTTTTGTTGTTGTTTTTAAATAGAGATTGAATTAAGGAATTCTTAAAGCAGTGATTATCTTAACATGATTTGACATTTTTAAGGGGGAAGAGGTGCATCTGCTCTACTCAGGGTACTTTCTATGTACTGTCTCCGACTTACAAACATCCGACTTACATACAACTCAAAGTTGAGAACAAGGATGAGACAACAGAAAGTGAGGCAAATCTATCTTTCAGAAGGAATCCAAGGGACATCTAATTTATTACTTTACTAAGAAGTGAAACACTGGCTGGCAATCCTTTCATGTATACATCGATTCCTTTTAGATGTCACCCAGAACTCACAAATTGAACTCCTGACGGGGTTAACTCATGGAAAAGATGTCTCAGGTGAAGCTTTATCATCAATCCTTGTTTCCACAACAAGCCAAAGTTTTCAAAATCCAATTATCACAAGGACAAAAAGTGAGGTGAAATCTTCTAAACGGGCACAGAGAGCAAAACAAACACCCAATGCTAAGCAGGACAAGCCATGATTGGTACATGATTGGAGACCCCCAACAAATACCAGGTGCTATAAGGCTATACAGGCAGTCTCAGAGTTACAAACATCTGACTTACAAATGATTAAGTTAAGAATAGGGCTAAGACAACAGGAAGAGAGAGATCTTCCTCTCAGAAGGGAAATTCACTCCTAGGAAAGTTATCAGGGGGGAAAGGTGTCTCCACTGAAGCTTTATCACCAATCCTTGTCTCACAACAAATTTTTCAAAATCCAATTATCACAGAAACAGAAAGTGAAGTAAAATAATCTGAACAGGGACACAGACAGCAAAACAAACACCACATGGGTGTTAACTCTTCCCAATGCTATCCTATGCTATCCGACTTACATAAAATTTCAAATTAAGAAAAAATCTACAGAACCTATCTTTTTCTTAACTTGGGGACTGCCTATAGTCACAATAAGAAGTAACTTTAATCAATTCTGCTCTTTACTAAAGCAAGTTACTTTTTAATAACTGGTCTTAACATGAGATAATATTGTCAGCCTTTTTTTGTGGCAGCGCCGATGAAGCATCTTTCCAAAGAAGGTTAAACTTCTACTTTGCTTTGAAAACTTTATACATAGATTCCTAACACATGAAAGGTCACGAATTCTGGACTATAACCAAACAGTTCTGCTTGAACCTAAAGTTGAACATATTGGCCTTCTGAAAAAAAATTAAAGACTTTTTATTCAGGTAAATCATATGTTCATTGTCTGTAAGAACTACCAGCATTTTATCTGCTGCTATTGTTTTATTGTTAAGTGTTTTTATTTTATTGGTATTGTTTTTATTATTGTTTAAATATCCCATCTTCCATGAAGTTGACTGGAGTCTTACCTTTGTTAGATCCATTCCTAACCTAACTTGCGATAAAAGATGCATGATAACACTTTTATGTTCTTCCACTGACTCCCCTTCATTATCATCATCTCTATCATCAATAGGATCAAAAAGATCTGTAAATATAAATATTTTAAATTATTTGCTGGCTTGAAAAATGAGCTCATGGAATGCAAAAATCAGCATGCAAATACATATTTGCATTTCTATGTATCACTATTGTAATCAACATACCAAAAATTATACTGAAATGACTTTATCTTTGTAAAATTTGAAAATTTGCCTTACCAGCATCATTTGTTCCATTAGACATGGAAGAATTGAGGGATTCTGCTGTGTCTGGCCGTTTCATACTATTTCCTGTGCTGCTGCGTGTTAGGATTGTCCCTGTCCCTGAAGGGCTATGAAAGGGTACAAAATTCCTTTAGCTGAATACAGTTTTGACTATTCTAAGCACAACAATCTTCAGAACTCTCACAAAAGTTTAACTGTCAAATTCATGCACACATGCAAGAGAGACAAGTAGAATTCATACACATTTAAAGGAATGAGACATAGACCAAAGAAAACTTGCATTCGGTAATTTTACAAATATAAAATGGATTTAAAATATCTAAAAAAGTTATGCAAAGAGAAGACGACACACAAAATGGAGCTTTCCCGTGTGAAAATGTTGTCTTAAGCATTTCTGCCATAAGTGACGGTACATCTGGATTCAAAACCATATATAATACAACTGTCCTCAATTCTCTAAAGAACATATTATGTCTAGGCTTTCTATCACTTACTCCAAACATCTCTTTGGAGATGAACTACTCTGATAGAATTCATCAGCATCATAAAATTCATCTTCACTGCTGGAATAGGAGAAGTCTGGAACAGTATTTGGAGAAAGATTGACATGACTTGGAGAAGTTAAACTGCTACTGGGTGCCGATTGTCCACTTCCTGTAAAGCGAAAAAAAATACATGAACTTGTGATTTATAAACACTACTAGTGTATCTACCTGACATTGCCTGATTGTTAGAGGGGCCATTGCCCCTCTGCTTTCATCTCTTCTTTCTCTTTCCCTCTCCTCATACCTTTCCCCTTTTCCGTTCTCTTCCTTCCCTCCTTTTTCTTTCTTCCCCCTCCCTCCTTTCCCTTTTTTCTCTTTCTTTCCGTCCTTCCTTCCATCTCTCCCCTTTTCCCCTTCTCCAGCTCTGAGAGGGCCTACCTCACAATGTCTCCATGTCAACATGGCTCTCGTTGTGGCTCTTTCCTTCCTTCCCCTCATATACGTGTCACTTTTCTTTTTCATTGACATCACAGAGGTCCACTTTGCCTAGCAACACCCAATCTTCACCTAGCAACAGCCAATCCAGTGACATCACAAATGGTTACTGGATTGTCACCTAGCAACAGCCTTTGTGGTACAGACAGACACACTTTTAGATATTGTGTCTTAACATGCTAGTTCATCAAATTCAAGATGTCTATCCACTTAGAATCATACTTATAAAACATAGAGATCTGTAACTTATAACAGGCACCTGGATGTAATTGTGTCCATAATCACAACATGAATCCATTTCAGGCATCACCAACAGAGAGTGGTACAAACCAATCACACTAATACAAAAATAGAAGTGATTACTTAAACAAGTCAACCATCTCAGATGATACAAAACAAGCCCCCGCCCTACCCAAATCTTTATTACCACCAGCCAATACAACATTCACTTGTGGTGGTGGACAATCTCCCAAATTTATATGGAACTAGCATATATACCTGGATTTATGCTATACCTGTACTATTTGGTGTTGGAGTCTGATGATTTCCAAGTAACGTTACAGCAGGTCCAACAGCCAAGGAAGATGGTCGTTGTTCTGATTTGCAAAGCTGAGCTGGTTCTAAAAAACAGTAAATCAACAAATGAAACCAGAAAGACCAGCATCCAGATTCTGCATGATATCACATTTTCATCACAATAATGATTAGGAATGTAAGTAGAATTAATTTAATAAAGTGTATCAGATCTGACAAGAAACCAACCACATCTTGTTAAACATTTAATCCATTTGAAGAGGAAAGAATCCAATATGTACTTTAGCACATTTAGCACAAAAGCTTTCAAAACTGTGTGCTGTGACATGCTAGTGTGTCAGCTGCAGTGTGTAGATCTGTCTTCTGAAAATAACAAGAAACCCCCGAGTGTGTAAAATAAGCAATAAATCGTATGTTTCAAAAATATGAATAAAAAGTTTCATGAAATAGGTTGTGTCACCATACATTTCGTTATTACAATTTATGTATGTGTCTGTGGCTCTTATAAAGGGGTTGTTTTTGTTTGAATTCAGCCCCACACTGCTCAAGTCTGCAGTCCTCAATTAGAAGTTAGTTAGCTTAATATAAGACAGCATTTCTCAACCTGGGAGTCGCGACCCCTCTAAGGCTCGCGGGGCAATTTTGGAGGGGTTGTGGCATGGCCTCCTTAGGTCCTGCCCTCTCCACCTCCCTGGAATGGCTGCTGGGGCCCCTCTGCCAGTTTGGATCTGAACCAAACTGAGCATAAAAAGCAGCACAAGGCAGGGAGCCACAGAAGAAGCCCACTGCTGCACTCCTACCTGCTTTCCCTGCAGGCTGCGGGGCAGGCAGAGCGCCAAACATGGCACAAAAAGGCGGGGGGGGGGGAGGAGTGAAGGGCCCATTGCGCCTCCTCGCAAGCTGCGGGGACTGGAGCTGCATGCAACAATGGAGGGTCTCCCCAGGAGGAGGAGAATAAAGGTACTGATGCATACTTTCCCCTTTTCTTTCTAGTCCTTTTTACTTCCTCTCTACTCCTCTTTCACTGAAATCCTCCGAGGCAGAGACCTGGCTGGGTTGCTGTGAGTTTTTCGGGCTGTATGGCCATGTTAGCATTCTCTTCTGGCAGTTTTTGTGCAAGAAGGAGAGATGCAGATCAGTGGCGCCTCAGTTGAGTCTACTCTGCTTACCACATGGGTCTGCTTTGTTCTTAAGGCGGGGGGCTGCAGGGTTTGGGCAAAAATTCCCTTCCTTATCAAAATCCCTCCTGACGACAAATGCCCCTTTTTGTTTTCCCCCAGGGTGCAGGATTTATTTACTTATCCTTCCTTCCCCCATTCAATTCTTTCCCCTTCTTCCCCTCCCCTTTCTCCTTGCTTCCTTCCTTTTTTCCTTCCTTGCTTCCATCTTTCCGCCCGTTTCCTCTCCAATCCAAGGGGTTTATATATCTGTGGAATGGTGTCCAGGGTGGGAAAAAACCTCTTGTCTGTTGGAAGCAAGTGTGAATGTTGGAATTAATCACCTTGATTAGCATTGCAAAGCTTTGCAGCTTCAAGGCCTGGCGGATTCCTGCCTGGGGAAGGTGTTAGCTGGCCCTGATTGTTTCATGCCTGGAATTCCCCTATTGTTTTTAATACTAGTAGCCAGATTGTGTTCATTTTCATAGTTTTCCGTGTGCTTCATGTGGCTTCTCTGTATTGTCTGACATGGTGGTTATTAGAGTGGCTGAGCATTTCTGTATTCTCAAATAATATGCTGTGTCCAGGTTGGTTCATCAAGTTCTCTGCTATGGTTGACTTCTCTGGTTGAAGTAGTCTGCAGTGCTTTTCATGTTCCTTGATTCATGTTTGGGTGCTGCGTTTGGTGGTCCCTATATAGACTTGTCCACAGCTGCATGGTATACGGTAGACTCCAGCAGAGGTGAGAGGATCTGCAGGACCTCTGCAGGAGTCTACCGTATACCATGCAGCTGTAGACAAGTCTACACAGGGACTGCCAAACGCAGCATTTCCCAAAACATGAATCAAGGAACATGAAAAGCAATGCAGACTGATTCAACCAGAGAACTCAGCCATAGCAGAGCACTTGATAAATAATTGTATTTAATATTAAATAGTAATAAAATAAGTAGCAACAAAAATAATTTTATGGTTGGGGATCACCACAACATAGGAAACTGTATTTAGGGGTCACAGCATTAGAAAGGTTGAGAACCACTGGACTAAGGGTTCCCCTTCCTCCATTTTTGTATCCCTTAAGAAATATGCCCACTAGTGGGTCCTGGAAAAGGGAAGGGACTCCAAATTTCCTTCTGTACCAAGACAGGGCTGCAACGTAGCACTTTATAGAAGAAAGGGTAAATCCTTTCGTGGAAAGGTCCACCAGGAAGTCTAGGACAACAGAAGTCGGTGCCGACTGTGGAAAATAACCCAGCGGCTGTACAAATTTTTGGAACCTAGTCTACTTATATCTGTAAGCTTTTTTAGTGGAAATCTTTTGGGCAGCCTGCATTATGAGGCGGACGGGTTCAGAGAGGTGAGAGATGGTTTGATCCTCCATGCTGTGAGGTGGAGGGAGGGAAGGTCAGGGTTAATCTGAAATGGAAATTACCAAAATTTGCTGATGAGTGAAGGATATTTTGTCAGTACTAGAGTGACCCATTGGTGGAACACATGAAGCCAATAGTACTGAAGCACTCAAAGCAATGCCTATAGAAGCTATGAAGAGATTTTGAATAGCAAAATCAGCCGTATTTGTAGATCTTCCAGACCACATGCAACATGGAGGGAGGCAGAGGATCAACAGAAGCAATCTAGTTCTCGAATAGTCTTTGTAGGCACATATTCTCATGTGTGACACACAGATACAATAAAGAAAGACTTTTTTAATATATGAAGAGAAAAATATTATCTTTTTATGAAGTCAGACACTGGGTCTAAAGTAGAAAAATCTGTTACAAGTACTGAACAATAAAATTGCCTATTAGGTTTCAGAATATTGATGTACCAGTAATTTCCATCCACCGTACCTGGAGATAAGACTGTCTGAGTAGGCATTGTGCTGATCACTGAAGATTCCAACAGAGTAGGCTGATATATTGCATCAACGGGATTAATAGTGCTCTGTGACATACAAACACACACAAAAACAAAAGAATTACAACTGTTTTGAGAATTGTAGTTTACACAGGAACCTTCTTAATGAAACAGCTAAGTCTTGAAATGCAAAATGACAGAAATAAAATGAGTTTTCTAAGAATTAGTAATCTGTATTGAGTGGTCACTACAGATGCAATGAAACTAAATTTAACATTTTAATATGATTGAACATAAACGTACATGTACCTCTATAGTGCCCTTAATTCCTAATTTTTAATTCCATTGATGTGTGAGGAACACTACAACAGATGTATTTACTCTATTTTTAAAAGATCTAAAACTTCGTGAAATACAATTGAATAATTTGTAATTAAAAGAATTTACCAAGAGTCTTGAAGAAAAGAAAATATAAATATATCCTGACAGAAACAGAAGATATTTTAGCCTGTTCATTTGAGGCGCTACAGATTGGGGGAATGCAACTTTTGATGGACTTTGTTTAACCTTACAGAAAGACCCTCATATCCTTGTATCCCATATTACTTATCCACTGTTTATACAACAGTATTGAGTGATGTGGACAAGAGAAAATGCCAGTGCTGCCAATTCCATGACATGGAGCACGGCTGTTGTGTACACAGTCACACTTTTTTTGGGGGGCAACTATGTTGCTACTAAGTCCCTCCTGAGGACTAAAGTTGTCACATAGCACACTCACACTCCCCTAAAACCAAGGCTGTTGTGTAAATATGCACACAAAGGATCTGCTTTATCAGTAGGGGGAAAGAAACCACTTCTCTGTCTCCTGGTTTAAAAAAGGAGAGGAACTTTAGCTACTCTTCCTTCCTCAGGGCAGCAGGTGAACAAGAAGAAATTGTGAATGCTATATTTTTATTCAATTATATATTTTACCATGCCATTGTATATAATGGGACTTTAGCATTCATGGACTTTAGTATCTGTGAGGGATTTTGGAACCAAACCCCAATGGATACCAAGTACCGAATTTGCAGAATATGCTGTCAGAGAAATAAATCAAGATAAAATCAAGGTAGGCACTTGGTAAGTTAAACACTTGACAAAATGGACCAAATCCAAAATAAAACATTTAAATATAGCTATCGTACAAAAATCACATTATCAAAGAAGGAATTAACCTAGGAAAATAGGAGATTAGATACAGATATGCTAACAACAATACAGCAAAAGCAAAATTAAAATAAGCTAGTAATGAGAAGGGAAAGGGAGCGTATCTATTTCTGGACAAAATGTCAGGAAGAACACTTGGTTTTCAAAGCACATTTAAAAAAATTGATGAAAGCACAGTAGTGAGAAGCATGAGAGATAAATAGACAGCATGCAAGTTCTTTAGCAGCAGATACACTGAACATGGTTCAGCATCACTTCATTTATGAACAAGGCAGTAAAGACAGTTGTAGCACAAGTATATTCATCTGGAGAAGTCACTCAACAGTAAACGTTACCACTACATATTACATTAAGATTATTATCATTTATAAATAAGGCAAGAAGAAGCTAATAATGATTTTTCTTCACTGCCAGTGAAGAAAATTAATTAGAATGTTTGTTTGAATTATGAGGAAGTGATGTCTGAATTAGATGAGTAATACTCTTAATATTGTCCAGAACGGGAGTGGAAAAATACAGTCATGGACAGTATGACTGTATTTTGCTTTGAATGCGATTTTCCTGCTTCTTGGCAGGGGATTGGACTGGATGGCCCACAAGGTCTCTTCCGACTCTGTGATTCTATGATTATATATGAAAACTCCATAATCCATCTTTGTGATTTGCTAATGCAACTGACATCCTCCCTGCCAGTATTTTAGAAAACAACCAAAATTTAGAAAACTGAAAGCAAATGTGGCAGTTTAAACTGCATTACCTGTTCAGAAACTTCAGCTTCTCATTGCCAGTTTGAAACTGAAACTGCCCCAAAGGGTGAATAATGGTAACAAGGTGTCACATCCCCTTTGCAGGGGCAGGCCACAGGGGCAAAAGTTGGTCTCTATCCACTGTGCAAAATGCATTAATTCATTTTTGTTTTTTTATCTATAGCTTCCAAACAAGTAGAATTAATCTCTCATTTCGCCATTTCTTGTTCTACTTAGACCTGTACACAAATAATTTGATGCCCAAGACAAAAATTAAATGGAAAGAAAAATGTCTCCCCTTTTTTTCTTTTGCCAGTTTTTTTTCCTTATGATTTCTATTTTGACGCCCAAATGTCAACATTTATGCCTCATTGGTATGCTAGTGTAGCTGGCAAGGTGGGCTTATCTAGTCTCAGCTTTTATCTGTTTGCCTGTTCATATATACCCAGTATGGGATTCTGGAGCTAGTTGCTCATTACTTTCATGTTGTATAGAAATGTACACACCTACAGTAGGATCAGCTCAAGCCAAAACCCATTTATACCCACCTTGAGTTAAGAGCACTGTTTACAGCAGCCATGCTAATGCATTCAAAAACCAGAGGTCTGTGTTTGTTTGTCTAGCCTTCCTGTATCATCCACCAGGTGCAATAAAAAAATCGGATGTATGTGAGCAATATGATATCTAAAAAGATTCATTACCAAATTTAGGTTTACTTATCAGACTGTTGGACACCACTGATACTCTATCTATCAGAGATGAGAAAACATTGCATACCATGGCAATCATTAGCAATTTCTATGCAAAGATGTTTTGGATTCTCTTTAGCCCAGGAATTTGAATTAAACTCCCATGAAGTGTGTTCCTCAACCTTTTTTCAAGGTTTTTTATTTTTTTAATTATTTAAAGTATTTTATCTACCACTGACATTAAATAAGTTCTCAAATGGAAACCCTATAGTCAGATATGTAGGCCGTGATAACCATCAAAGGCTCAAGTAGACTGATGATGGAAGCACAAGCCATATGTCAGAAGAGTGGATGTGGGTGTGATAATGATGAAGAAAACAGATCAGGGGGCTCAGTTTTGCAAATCACATGATCTCTCTAATGAGTCTAATCAGTGTCATTAAGATAGAATAAACCGATCCAAGAGCTGTGATATTCTTCTGGTGAAAACTTGCAATGTCATCTCCACCATGTTAATGACTATATTGCGTGATAGTAATATCAATGTTTTAGGAAATGTCTTCAGAACAAATAAGCTTTGATTTGTCTACTATTAGAAAAAGCACAAGTCTCTGAGAACTGTGTTTAAAAGTACAAGTAAGTCATTTTGCATAGGGGCAAAATTTCTTCTTGAAGAGACAGCAAAGCATGAGGGGAATTATTCAGATACCCAATTTAAAAGACCCAATGACCAGTTGTGATGGTTCCCCAAACATATTAACAGTGTTTCCAACTATATCTAAAACAGAACCCAGGAAACTTTCCAATCTAAGCTGTGGATTACGATAGGGACAAAATTATGCTTGGAATGCAGAAATTTCTGCCTAGTGAAGTAATGACTGGTCTAGCAGATGTCTAAACCAGTGTTTCCCAACCTTTTTTGAGCCGCGGCACACTTTTAACATTAAAAAAATCCGGGGGCACACCACCAACCAAAATGACACAAAATGACACTCTAACACAGTAAAGAACGGCTGGGGGATTGTGGCCTGCTGGGAGCAGCTGCTGGGAGTGCCAAAGCCGGGGAGGGGGCGGAGCCAGTCTGCACCATGCCCCGCCCCCTACCCCGGCTTCACCTCTCCCAGCAGCTGCTCCAGCCTTGAGGGCGCAGTGCCAAGCCAGCGGTGCCAGAGCCAGCACAATGCTGG
Organism: Anolis apletophallus; assembly: GCA_030556195.1. Classification (NCBI taxonomy): domain Eukaryota; kingdom Metazoa; phylum Chordata; class Lepidosauria; order Squamata; family Anolidae; genus Anolis; species Anolis apletophallus. Next base: position 89,081,888 of record JARBWK010000005.1, on the reverse strand, counting down.
CTTGGCACTGTCCCCTCAAGGCTGGAGAAGCTGCTGGGAGTGCCGAAGCTGGGGGAGGGGGCAGAGCCAGGCTGCGCCATGCCCCGCCCCTCCCCCCAGCTTCAGCTCTCCTACAGGCCACACCATGCCCGCCCCCTCCCCCCAACTTCAGCTCTCCTACAGGCCACACCATGCCCGCCCCCTCCCCCCAGCTTCAGCTCTCCTACAGGCCACACCATGCCCGCCCCCTCCCCCCAGCTTCAGCTCTCCTACAGGCCACACCATACCCGCCCCCTCCCCCCAGCTTCAGCTCTCCTACAGGCCACACCATGCCCGCCCCCTCCCCCCAACTTCAGCTCTCCTACAGAGGAGAAGCATGAGCGGTGGACGGGCTTCAGTGGGCGGGGCTCCTCCTCCACGCGGCTTCAGCGAGCGAGGGGCGAGAGTCATGGTGGGAGTCATGGCGGATTGGAGGCTGGCTGGGGAAATGGCCGAAGGAGGCGGCGCCCCGGTCCCTTCTTCTTTTTCTTCGCCACTGCCTGGCCCTTCCTCCTCCTCCCCCAAGCAGCAGGAGTTCGACAGGAGGGGGGAGGAAGGGGGGCAGAGAGCTTTTCTCGCGGCACAGCAGGAGGTCCGTCATGGCACACTAGTGTGCCACGGCACACTGGTTGAGAAAGACTGGTCTAAACAATACAAAATACTTTTACTTAATAGCTAACATGGGTCTGTCTATGGCACATACCTGATCCCTTGCACACTATGGCACAAGCTGCCCAAGAATGAGACATGGATGTTAGTTATTGGGTAGCAACCCCCAATTCTCTCATATACACTATACTGAGGTTCCTGAGTTAGCATTCAGCATTGCCATGAATGCGGTTGAGCAACAACCAATCTTTATCATTCAAGTTTGTCACCTACAGGTTAAATAACTGCAAGGTACTTTAAGCACTGCTGCTCCCAATACAAAAAAATTCAACTGGCCCAGAATGTAGCAGCAAGACCTCTAATGTGAGCTGTCTGTTTACATTATATTGCACTAATCCTCATTAGTTACCAGTTTGTTTCCACAATTAGTTCAATACAAGCTACCCTATATAAAACTACAAAATAAATCTTTTATTCAAAAGACTTTATTTAATCACCATTTTAATGAGTGCCTACTGGGCTATCGTAGCAGCAATACATCCAATATTTCTGCTACTACTATCCAACAATAAAGGTGACATTTAAAATATTTTGCAAACCAAGGTTTAATGTTGTATGTAGAAGCAGACACGTATCTAGATATAGTTTTGCACTTTCAGACACAAAAGCAAGCTGCAAGCCTGAAGCGGAAGCATCTCATTTCCTCAGCTAATGCATAAAGGAAGTGGTAGTGATGAGGTATGGCTGCTTGTGTAACTAACACTATAGTGAGTTTTTTTATTTAAAAAAATGTATGTATGTATATCTGAGAACTCCCTTCTATCTAGGGTTCACAATATAATAGCATAATCTTGTATGTGTGCACACTACTGCAAAAACAGGTAACCTCAGCTGTAAAAGACAAGCCCAAACATGTTTTCAATGGAAAGCTTGTTAATAGAACACTACTGTTATGAAGACTCATTTGAGCATCAACAGACTATAAAAACAAAACTATATAGTAAATTGTCTTTCAGACATTAAAACTTTCATGCTAATAGTTATGCCAGATGTAGAAAACAGCTCAACTCCTAATGATCTGCAAGAAGGAGGAATTTCGAATATGCTTATTCTTCACCCAAAGGTTCAAGCAATCAGCATCCTAGAGCTTGGATGGAGACTACGTGGTCTTTCAGAAGTTGTTTGTTTGTAATTCTCATCATTGGCTGTTCTAGCTAATGCTAACATTTCCCAAAGCATATCTGGAATTGATGATACGGTGTTTGGTAGTTGGTAGGAGCTCAGTAATGGAAACTGAGGATGTACATTTAAATAGAGGTCAAAGTGTGTTCAATTATGTTAACTACAGAGTATTCTAATAGTAAAGATTCACTGTTCCAAATCCATTATAATTGCTTGATAAACTACGAATCTTTGTTGTTCCCAGGACCGAAGGTGATATTTTAAAATATTTATGCTAATGGTTATTTATCCACTCTTATAATACTCTCTTAAACAGAGAAAATCAACAATTGTATTATTTATTTAAAACAGATGGGAATGGAAGCAATCTTTGCTTTCAAGTAATACATAAAAATAGCTTTAAAAAGGAACTAGCTGTCCAAACCCTCCTTATTTATAGGGGAAACAGTTACAAATTTTCTTGTGTACTCGCTAATGTTTCATATATTGCTTTATGAAAGATTGATACTTTGACAAGAAATCTAATTGAAGCAGACCTCTAGTCTCCCTAATACTTTTGCAGAAGTCTATCTGATGAGCTCTCTCATGATTTTGAGAAGTTTAATTTTCCAGGTTCTTGAGGTGAACAAATAACAGGCTGAAAAAGACTACGAATGTGTATGTGTGCCTTCAAATAGCTTATCAACTTGTGGTGGTGCCATTAATTTCATAGGGTTTTCTTGGGCAAGGAATACTGAGGGGTGGTTTTGCCAGTTCCTTCCTCTGAAATACAGGTAACCCCCAAGTTATGAATAAGATAGTTCTTAAGTTGAATTTGTATGTAAATCAGAACAGGCACATTTTAAAGTGTAACTCCATTCACACACACACACTCAAAGCTTTTGATAGCATAGCAAACCCATGTAGTGTTTGTTTTGCTGTCTGCATCCCTGTTCAGATTATTTCATCTTACTTTCTGTTCCTGTGATAATTGGATTTTGAAAAATTTGATGTGGAAACAAGGATTGGTAAAACTTCACTGGAGACAGCTTTTCCCCATGATAATGCTTTCAAGATTGAATTTCTCTTCCAAGTGCTAGATGTCTCTCGCTTCCTGCTGCCTCAACCCAGTCTTAACTATGAGTCATTTGTAAGACAGATGTTTGTAACTTGGGTCTTGCCTGTATAGCCTTATAGCACCTGGTATTTGTTGGGGGTCTCCAATCAATTACCAATCAGGGCTGGCCCTGCTTAGCTTTGAAGATACAAAGGTTCCGGTGCCTTAATTAAATCTTTGACTGAGTCAGAAGGTAAATTTGTGTCAAAAATATTGTCTCCTCTTTTAACTGAAATGCCAATATCAGTTTCTGTCACATATAAGGCTGAAAAATGACAATCAGAAAATGTATCCTGAAAATACTGCAATAACTTGGTCAGTACCCTAAATCTGATAGTAACCATCCACATTAGTGGCTTTAAACCTACTTTATTAATAAAAAAACTAATACAAGAGGAAAATGGAATTCAATATGCTTGACTATGGTGGTAAAATCAATTTCAGAAGCTCAAAGAAAGTGATAGCATACTGAAAGAGACAGTAGAAGGCATGACCAGGAAAGAAAGAAATGTCAAAAATGAGGAGAAGCTCAAGTCTCAGTGTTCACATGATTGTAGCTCTAATGTTCTGCATAGAGGAGAGATAAAAGATTAAACTTACTATAAGTCCATCTGCGTGCTTCTCCTCATTACTTTGGTCCTTAAGGAAAAATGTTACAAATATTAACACATCAATGTGCTATCAAGGTCATTAATGCCTCTATATGTGAATGACATGTTGCTCTTAAGAAATGTTTGCTACAATCGGAGAAATGAGGTCGACCCAGGAGGAGGGGGAGAACCAATTTGAAACATTCTTTGAACATCATTGCCAAAAATTAGTTTTGCTGTTAGTGGAGCACTATTAAGTTCTATACATAAATATAGGAAGATCCTTTCTGGCAAATGGTACAGTAGTGAAAAGACATAATATATCTACTAGAACTTAGACAGTTCATCCAATAAGATTCTTTGACATACTCCCCTAGATGGTGAAAAACAATCACCATGAAAATATCTACTACAAAGATACATGCTACTTTAAAGGCACCAATATATTCAGGGGTTTATTTTGCAATTACTAACTACATACTTCAGTTATGCAATATCTTATTTTACAGCAAAAATTTAAAAAACGCATGCACTTTTTTTTCTTAGCACATGTGTTACATTCTGTAGCACAGTTTTTATTCCTGGGTTATAAATGCCATTTCCTAATTGGCCTTATCATTAAAAACATGGGGAAAGTTTATTAAACCGGAAAAAAATTTTTTGCAGGACATCCTGCAGCACATTTTGCTATAGTTTTTCAATGAATATCTCACAGAGTCTCAACCAATTAAACATAGTTTGTGGCAGCCACTAAAACAAAGCTTCTGAAGTACAACAACCACTGTCAAAGTATCACACAATTAAACAGGAACTAACATTTTCAAACCAGGAACATAAAAAAATTCAAATTTTGTGACATACTGTTATATGTGTAAATAAGAAAACAGTAGGCAAAACCCAAATAGTCCAAATGCCTACTCCAATCACCAATACTCAAAAGCAAAAAAAAAAAAGATCAGCTATTCTTTAGACATCCAAACTTCCTGAGGATTACACAATAACTATCAATTTAGTGATAGTTAATGAAAAAATTCTAAACAAATGTAAACCAAAAAAATGTAAACCAAAGTACAAGAATGTTTCAAAGAGTATTGTAAGCTACATTTTACAGAATGCACAATTATTTAAAGAATACAGGGGGTTGGTGTCAGAACCTCACACAGAGAACTGAAAACACGAATACTCAACTCCCTTTTAATGAAATTGCATGGGCAGCATTGGAGACAGCAGCAAGCTTTGAATGCCAGGCACACTACTAGGTGTGCCATCTTTGTGCTGCTCCACCTCTGGACAGCACACAAGCCACAGTTCTTTTGCTTGCAACAAGAGATCCATGAAATAGCAGGAATCTAGGCATAGTGCTTGGAGTGTGCACAGATTTGCATAGGTTTTTGAGCCCCAAAGCTGCCCACACTTGTGCATTCCACTGCATTCTTCTCTCTAACACGCAACATGGACAATTCTACAGAAAGATATGAGGATGTGAGGAATGGCAGGTGCAAATTGGCACCAATTTTTTTATTCCCATCATTTCATATGTCTCTTGCTGTGAACCAAAGTACTGAATAGAGACAGGAGAGCCTAAAGGATGTGCACTTGGTGGCTGTGGTTTTCCGCCACTTCTAATGCTGCCCAGTGCCATTTCATTAATTGGGACATATAGGAGAGATCTCCATTTTGAATCTGCAGTGAATTGAATGTGTAGATTGTGAGTCTGTGTATATGACAGGCCCACAGTATTCATCTGTGCTATCCTCAAAACAGAAGTTCCAAACAAACATTATTAATAATAAACACTGAATGTTACTGGTATTTGTGATGTCTCTCACAATTAATCCATTGACCGAAAGAAATATACTTCCTAAATATCCTAAAGACATCAGATCCCATTTGACCTTAATACTGAGACAGGTGTGGCTAGTAACTGCATGGGTCAGACATGGTTAGTACAGCTTGAGCATCCCTTATCTGAAATTCTGAAATCCCAAATACTCTTATATATTCATGTATAAGTCTAGAAATTTTAGTCAAAATCAGCCACAAAAATCAAGGTCAACTTATCCATGGCTCAATGTGTAGAGTGGGGAAGGTTAGAGTCCACCATGGAAGAACCTAAAAGACACACCAATCTCATTTACTCTTGTCACTGTGGTGCTATTTCTGGCAGCCAGGGATGGCTGGTCCCCTGAAATGACATTGGTGCTTTCCGCTCTCTGAAGAATCACTCTCGACTTATCAGCAGATCATCACAAAATCCATCATTTTGGTCCCAAAACCTGACCTCCACTTATACATGAGGTCAACTTATATGTGAGAATATATTATACTTCAAAAAAAGCAAAACTGTCCACATAGATGGTTGAGATAGCAAAGCTTTTTGATGACCTAAGGTATGCAATTTTTGTTTCATGCACAAAATATTGTGCATAAATTTACATTCACACTACATGTTTAAAGTGTATATGAATCATTGATTAATTTTATGTTTCGAGTTGGGTCTCATCTCCAATATCTCATTGCCTATGTAAATGCGATTACAGGTATTCCCAAATTCCACAAAATCTAAAAGCCAAAACATTTCTAATCCCAATCATTTTCCTAAAGATAAGGGGTGTGTTGGCTTTGTCCTTCTTAGACAAGATGAAGCAGCGGTAGAAAACCTCCCAATACATATGAAAGAGCAGGACAGGCTTGACAGCACCTTTTTGCAGGAGGGACTTTACCTCCTCTTTGAATGTGAGAGAGACGTAGTACAATATACTGTGATAGGAAAAGTTCAAGAATTCTATTACACACCCTCTCCTGGGATCCACTTGTCTGTGATGATGAAGGTGCAGCCATGATAAAAGCATCCAAACCTGTCTTTGAATCGCCATTCAAAGTAAATGAGATGCATACTGGGCAACATTAGTGACTTTCTCCTGCATAGGAGATTAATGCCAAAAACACTAAGGGAGAGTCAGAGTCAAATTTATCTAAATTCCTGATCATGAGCAGAATAAATTTGGCTTGGTTCAGGGACTTCTTCCTTAATTGCTGTTCACATCAACTTACTGGGGCAATTAATTTATTTGCAAAGCTTGAAGGTGAAGCAGATTAACTTTACTGGCATGTAGAACCAGGGCTGTAGTGGTGCATACCTCTGCTTACAGAGGTTGGAAAAAGATTGCTGCTGGATCTACAAACCAAATTTCTTAGCTGTAGTCCTCATCTTATGTGTATGTTCTAATTTAGAGTTGGTATCCGTGTGGATGACCAACATCATCAAAGGGCAAATCTTTCATCAGACTTGGCACTACTGGAGACGTCTTTTACTGGACACCTTCAACAATAATTGAATAATGTTCTGGATGCTGTACAAATCAATCAATTCCTGAACCCATGACCTTATACATGCAACTTCTTTGGCAGGATGGATCAAGAATAATGCGTAACCTGAAATAGAAGTTGTGGTCAACTGCTGGATGTCCTTACAAACAGGGTCTTCTGTTGATAAATCTACCTGTTTCATTTGAAGGCTCAAAGCTCTGGCCATTCTTAACATTTATTCAGTGAAGGCCTGAATATCATCCATGGGAGAAGGTGAATCAGTTTCTGCTACAACGGTTGCAGGGGATTTGGCCTGTGCCAATACAGAAGGGCCATTCTCTGTACTCGAGATAATGTCCCATGAAAGTCAATCAGGAGGTGCAGAAGATCCAGACACCTGGTCTGTAGGTCAACCTTCTGAAACAATAGCTACAGATGCTGAAATCAACAGGAGTGCCTTACCAAATCAGAAATCTAATGAATACCAAAAACTGCCATACAGATGTAGTAGTACTGGTAAGTGTCAGAGTCTGAGATTTGGTGCTTGGATTCCAGCAGCCAAACTCAAGGCCACTGACATCATCGGGAGATAGTGCACCTGGCACTGCCTGTGTGGGAAAGGAGAACCAGTGATCTCGGCAGGAGATTTTCGTGGGCTTTGGGGTTTGCGTGGGACGTGGTTTCTTTGAATGTGGGGGAAGGTATATAAGGGAATGCCTCATTCTGTAATGGCACTCCTGGCTTTTTGTGTGTTAGTATCCTGTAGTAAAATTCCTAGTGATTCTCAGATGGCATTCTGTGTCTTCATTTAGGAGTGGCTATAGTGAGCTGACAGGCAAGTACATCTGGGTCCCTTACCTAGAGAGGTGTCTGGCCTGCAGTATGGCAAAATAGAAAGAAGGTGGTATCAATGTTCTCCATTCTAATTCAATGTCACAGTCCTATGGATGTTCCAAGTGAAGTAGGAACATAGTTGCAACGAAGGAAATGATGGCACACAGGAAGAGAACACTCTGGATAGCAATGCAATGAAGTTTCTCTGGAATAGCCTTGTGCTCATAGTATCTACACCCACAATTATGTTTTCAGAAATAATCTCCATAACTACACGAACAACCCCACCAGTACTGAGGTGGGTATTTCAAACAACAGTATTGACATTTTCAAGATGCAGAAGAGTAATAAGACAGTAATCGAGATTGATGCCTGTCGTATCTGGGATCCAAACAAGTGGAAGGTACAGGAGTGAATGGATGGTTCTAATTGCTTGAATCCATCATTACACTCTGTTGCAATGAAGTCAACAGTTCATGTTTCAGCAACTGCTCTACAGTAAGTTAAGAAGCTAGCTGTTGCAAGGAAGTAACAGTTGAGTCAACAAGAAGCACTTCCACTTGAAATCACTTTTACATCAGATACATATGACAAAGGTAGACCCTCCTGAGATCTTATTGGTCCTGTCTCCTGCACACCAGACTAAGCAGAACCAACAGACTTGAGGAAGCAAAAATATTTCCTCCATCCACAAATAGGTCATGCTTCCAGAGGGAAGAAACTTTCTTTTTTTTGTGTCACTTCTCAGCAGACTGGAAAGATGACATCGAAGGGCACTCCTCAGTATTCAGAGACTGGGATGGTGGTATATGGCTGATTCTGAAGCTGGTTTGGTGTTGTCTGGCAGGCGTATTAGTAGGCTCTAGGAAAGCTCTCCTAAGATTCTTAAGAATACATAGACAAAGTTGATGCAGTTGGAACTGGAGAGACTTGATACTAAAGGAGCTGGACAAGGCAATCTGATACAAAACTGAACTTGGGGCAAGCTCAAAAAGAAGTGCCTTCAACCCTGTCTCTCTGTAATGTAAAGGCCTAGCAATGCCTCCATGACTATCCACTGCAAGTCTCCCCAAGGCACAAAAGGCATTTTGAGCTGCCATTCTTTTCAAGGATTTAATGGGGCATTCACTACATTACAGAACAAAAACAAGACTGAGTCCAAAAAATGTGAGGCACAATTGCAATAAAAAATCTGTTCAAGCCAGAAAGAGACGTAAATTAATGCCAAAAACACTAAGGGAGAGTCAGAGTCAAATTTATCTAAATTTCTGATCATGAGCAGAATAAAGTACTGAAATGTTCCTAAGATGCTACTGCAGGGGACAAAAAAACCTGTAAGGGTTTAGGCGGAAGGGATGCTGGTATAGTGCACATAGAGTGGGCAGGACTACCACCAAACCACATAGAAGGTTCCCAATGATGCACTGTGCAGTCACAGAAAACCAATCTGTGTGAGTCACAGAGACCACAGAGAATAGATGTTCTTTTCTTATCTTTTCATTCCTCACCTCCTACTCTTTTTTCTTACATTATCTTTTTCTGTCAAAATGTTAACAAAAGAGAACATATGCAAAGCCAAAAGGATAAAAGTAGATGATGCAGTGTCATGATGCAATATATGATGTAAATTATAGCTGATGCACTTCTTATTAATACTGTTTCCTTGACCTCTTTCTCTGACAGATACTTCGCAGGTGTTCTGATACGGTTCCTTCAACAGCAGACACCAACGTTTCAATCAAGAATCCTGAAATATCCATTGCTGTCACTGACTTCCAATTCCTGTCCTTCTAATTCCTTTAGTGATAATACCAAGTATATATAGGTATACCATTAGCTCTCCACATTTGAGTGTTTAATTTTTTTTGAAATTAATTATGTGTGGATTTGAATAATATGTGTTCACTAGAAATCTTTAGGGCAACTCTAAGAACAATTTATGTTAGAGGTTGGCTGTAGAGTTGCCCTGGAAGACCAAGTGTTTTTTATTCAGTTATTCCACTTTTACAGGGATCCTGAAAAACTGAAGGCATACTGTATACTGAATATATACAGTTTGCAAAAGTTATGTTTTCTCCTTTAAAAAAAAAGTCTGAAGAAATTTTAGGCTAAATATTTAAAACTCTAACTATGAAACATCAATGATCAAATAAACAGCTATAAAAATTTTGATTGTGAAGTGCAGAACCTACTGGGTCATTTTTATGTGTGAGGTAGTATCTTGAAATGATTATGGAAATGAAAAAGTTACAAGCAACACGTGTGTTTTTCTCTGTACTCAATCACACTGTTAGTTATACTTAATATTAGTTTTTACAGACTAAACATTTCTTGTCTGTTTGTGAAGCATACTCATCTTTTATTTTCTACAGCCAAACACTGCAAAGGTTATCCTATTCTTTTTGCACAGCCATCTTATTCCATTGTCTATAGCACCAATCCCTTATATTAAAACCTATTTATAAAATTGTTGTTATAATGTTGTACTATGTTGCAAATGAACAGAAACAGTTTCTTTTATCAAATTTCACAAATAAATCTGTGATTAGGATTTTAAGTTACCCCAGCAATGCTAGATGGTTTTTCCCCCCAGATTTTTGGCAGGAGAGCTTTGGGTTATTGGTTAGTAATTAATATATTTGTTAACTATAGAGAATCCAAAACTTTAGAATATATTAGTAAATGCAGCTCTATTCTAGAGATTAAGGAGATGAACCATGCATATGCAATTTCTTCTCATACTAACAGATGATCTATTTTATAAGTTCTGCATCAAAGGCTAACTACTAAAGTAAAAAGATACTTTAACTCAATAATCTAAAGACAAGAACACCTGCTATTCCAAATCAGTCCCCACAAGCATGAGCATTGTCTACTTTGGTTGCTATTTCTGCAATCCTTTCATAACACTACTCTGATAAAAATATAAAAGCTTTAACTTGATGGTTTATATTCACTTGAGTTACATTTACTCGAGGGTTTCCACAAAATTGACCAAAAGAAACTGAATATCAACTCTTAAAATGAATTAAACTTCACAGATATGAAAATAAAGAATCTGTTCATGTACATTCTCTACAAAACATAACAGAGCATAATCATGTAATGGCCAGCAACACTTTGCCCTAAATGAAGGGTAAACATATTCACCACCAGTTTAAGCTGAAGAAGAGCACATCATCCAAGTATGATGTATATGAGGACTACATATAATAAACTTTTCCAGTATTTTTTGGATTTTACTTGCTTAATTTATGAAAAATATTTAATAATGAAATTAGCATTTAATTAATCCACCGTCAAACAGTAACCAAAGGAAAATTATGTAGTGTATACACACATATGCTCCTTGTAGCAATTAAAACTAGAAACTCTACCACAACGTAACAATACAAACTCTATTTTTTTCTAAAGATACTCACTTTAGCAATCTGCAGCAACACAATGCAGTGTTTTATTGATTCAACCATGCTCTGGGGAGGCAAGAACAAATTATCTTAGCATTTCTCTAAAATAGGTAACACAATGAAATGTTAAGAAAGAAGAAAAATGAGTAGAAATATTACATTAACTGACACTGCAATATCTATTTGACACTCATGTTTTATCACCGAACGGCCATATTCTAATAAATGACTGGGCTTCCAAGTTGCAGAATACATCCCCATGGCTATATTGCGGACAGTGAAGGAATAGGGTGGGCCTGAGCAACATCTGGATGTAATTCTCCATCTTGGAGAAGAGACTAGCAGAGAACAAGTGTGTTTTGAATGTGAGAGGCAGCCTGACATTAGCCCTACCCACCACCAGATTTAGCTTCACACACTAGCACAAAACACACAAGACTTTAATCACTGCATATGTGATAAACGCATACTCACACTGGTAGTTTCTTTGAGGTTTTCAATCTTCTGCAAAATAAATGCATTTATTTAGTGACATAGTTCAGTAAAGGTAAAAGGTTTCCCCTGACATTAAGTCTAATCGTGTCCAATTCTGGGGAGTGGTGCTCATCTCCATTTATAAGCCAAAGAACATGCAGCACCATTTTATTCAAAGATCAGTTTGGCTCAATATTTTCAATCCCACTCTGCCAGTAAAGAGATTGAAAGGAGACCTGCTTTTGGCTAGACTAGATGACGAAACTGTAAAATCTAACTAAAAATCCTCATTCTTCATTTCATACTGATTCCCACTGAAACCGATTCCTTTGTACTTGATTCAGTAGAGACATTAGGTTGGAACAAGATTTGCACTCAAATGAGTGTTGTTTGCTTTGGGTGGGAACAGTGACACATGCCAAATCCTCCCTGCAGCTCTCTATGCTCCCACAAAAGCTGCATAAAAGACTGGGAACACTCCAGAAGAGTGTGGGTGGTAGCACGGAGGGCTTCAAGGGGAAGAAGACATCTGCCCGGTCTTCTTCCTCTAGTAAGAAGCCCTTGTTTGATTCCCAGTTCTTTCACGACTGGAAGAAAACTGTCAATTTACAGAGGGGCAAATCTAAATCCTATCCTTATACTCCTGTAGATGAAATTATAAAGTCTGGAATAATACACAGAGAACTTAAATCTTACACTTTTTTGCTGCCATTGTTAATTTTAAGTGGACTGAAAAGTCTAATTTGCATTGAATGGTGGGGCACAAATTCAAGGAGGTTTTTTAAAAATAAATAATGAATAATGTGTTGGAAACCATGAGGGGTGGGACAATATATAGTTTGAACCCATTTTCTATTAGGTTTGATCTACAGAACATGGCTCAGCAATTACAATGAGTCTAGGGATCAATTCACAACGTTCCTGGACCCCATAGTAAATCCTATAATCTCTACCCCTGAATTTCAACAGAAAACCTAGATTTCAGAAACTTTTACACTTGTCCAGGAAGAAATTTTCCTAATTATATTGGATCAATGAAGTAGTTCAAATAAAAACAAAAGAAAATAATAAAAATCTTTGTGCTTAAAGATAAAATTCATGTTATTGCCAATGCATTTAAATCAGGGAGATTTAAATTATTACTTTAGGGCAATGGTGGTAATCAGGGCTCTTTTTCTTCAGTCTGAGTACAACAAGCAGCTTTTGAAATATTGAGTGCCACAACAAGTCAAGAAGAAAACAGCTCATCCCTTATAGCACTAATCTGCCATTACAACAAATTAGTACCAGAGGGCAAATAAGTACAAGGTCACATCCTTTGGAAGATTCTATAATGATCCAACAGAACTAGTTAACGTAAATCAAATCAGCAAATTATTTGGCTCCAAACACCAGGAATCGCTTTTTAGAGCAGTCTCAAAATTTTCAGGCAAAGCTGCTATACGGAAAGCTGTTTTAATTCAATGCTTACTGTACTAGATGCTGCTCCTGAGAAATAAGGCTGCAATTTTGTACTACTTGTCTGACTTCAGTGAGGTCAATTTTTCTTAGTTCAGAGCAGACAAGCAAATAATTGCTCTATTCCTGAACCTATGGGTTTTTAAAAAACCTTTATTTTAATTTGGAATGACTTTGGCCCATAGTATTTGAAATCTAAAGGTTGCTATTTATTCTTGATTTGTTTTATTTGTAACATCTTCATCACATTTACTAGCGCAAGAGTGGGAATAATGTATGGTAAGACATCTGCTCCCACTATTTCTATGTATTTCTGGCTTGGTTCTTTCCAGGTATTGTCTGACTGCTGCTCTCAGTATCCCCACAACTTAATATGCTGGCCAGGATCGATGGGAATGGTACTTTCATAATATCTGAAAGTCCACCTGATTCCTATCCCTGTACTGAAGATACACTCAAACATTTCTAGGTAGGTGGGCAGACTGACTACGGACTACAGAAAATGTAAATCAACAAAAGCTGATTTTATCAGGTTTGATAAGCTGTGCTAATAGTGTGTAGTTGAAGTACATGACTCATTAATGTGGGTGAAGTATAAATCATTCTCAGTTACACATTTGTTTAAATAGAAAGGTAAGAAACTGTAAATGTTTCTGCATGCTCTTTAGGTTTCTTTTCATAGTTAATTTTAATTATACTCTGGCACAATGGAGCAGGTGAAAAACAGTCCTCAGCTGTTATTATGACAAGGGTTTTCCATTCCAGCAACTCAAAACAATCAACATCTGCAAGGTACACTCAAGTTAACTTATCAGTTACCTATGAAACAAAAGGCTTCGTTGCACCTGAAGCAAAGGAAAACTGAATTGTCAAGGTTTTTTTGGATAGGGGATTCAAAATCTATACAAAAATTGTACTTGCTTTTCTCTGTTCATCATCTTTGCAGTTCTGAAGTTTTTCATCAAAGAGCTAAAGAAAGAAAAAAGACAGTAACAAACATTGCTAGTGCAGCTTTTAAAATGCAAACAGGACATTGCCTTTTTTAATGAGTTTCAGGCATTTGTGACCAATGGAAAAAATCGAATTACGCTATCAGTCCTTTTAATGATTCACATGTACCAGAAACCATTTGTTTCCTTTACCTATACAAACCTATCACAGCATTTTGTTTTGGCATTTCAATATTATGGAATTATGCTTGAAATGTCAAAGAATCAACACAGAGTTAAACGTTTATCTTGCTTGCTTCTTTCCTCTTAATTATGTATTCCAAGTCAAGGTGACATCCTAGCTAAAGATCTTAAGGACTTCTCTAAAATAAAAGAAAGCATGCCTGTAAAGTATGTTAAGCATTCACGCTATGAATTGAAGTCTCTTAATTCACAGTGTAAACAATTTAGCATTCTATTGATAAATCTTTCATGAAAGAATGTATATCCCATGGTGCCAAGTAAATACAACCACTGAACTGAAACAGATAATGGACAAGATGTGTTGTGAGCCTGAGAACAGCTCTGCCCCTTATGTAGTCCAGACAGATATAGAACATGTTCTTTAACAACAATGGCTCCTCTAGCATATACAAAGGAATTTAGGTTACTTTATCTGTTGCACATACATCTGTTTGTTTTCGGTGATAAACATGAATGTATGTACAACAAATATATAAGTATGGATCTCCTATTAAATGGTTGAAGTCTACTTAACAACAAGGACAGGGATCAAAATGAGCTGGCTATATGAATTTCAACATTTCATACTATTATTTAATTGGCTGGAGAGAACCTAAGTGGGCATTTGCCACTAAATCAATGAAAGTAATGGTATAACTGGCACAACATTGAACATACCTTTAATTGGTCTATCAAAATTTGTAAATAGGCATCAGCTTCTGTAAGTTTTTTATCAAAATCTTGGACAGTTGGAACAAATCCAGAATCCACACCCTGCGTAAACACAGAACAAAATCAAATGAATAATATTTAAACATGTTTTACTGAAATAATAAACAGAACCCTGTTTGCTTATTCCTCTGCCATTAATGAAACAGTGTCAACCACTGAGAGTCAAAAAACATACTGCACAGAAACACCATTATCAATATGAAACATAAATTATTTTGATTTGAAGTAGGCATAAATGAAAACAACACAATAATTAAAGGATGGAAAATACCATAGTCCTCTAACATCATTTCAGAGCTTTGGACTATATTCTGGAAAGTTAATTTTGTCTGATGATTTATAGGGAAGTATCTCATAAATACACTGTTCTATACATGTTTCCTTACAAAACAGATTCTGACACATGTTTTCTCAAGCTACATTAAGCAGAAACAATATTCCAGTACAGGCCTATAAGCAGTTTTGTGTGTGTTTGCACCAAAACAGCCTCTCTCAGACACTGTCACCTTCTTCTAAACCAGAAGCAAGGTTAAACAAGTTATTACCTGATTAAGAAACAAAATATATAGGCATATATTCAAAAACAGATCTGACATTAGAATTAGATAGGAAAAGAGGAAAATCAAGTAATCCAGACTTCATTTTATACAGTGGGAAACATGCAGAAACATTTTCACAAATAATTGTAAATCCTCATTCAGATATATCAAACATCTCAGCATTTACATTTTATTTTAAAAATGAAAGCAGAAAATAACCTTATAGGCTCACTAAGCATGTGATTCAGCTGCCAAGGCATATTAGGATAAATGACACAGAATATACCGATTCCTTCTGAAGTATCAAGGAAATGCACGTTATGCTTAAAACTGCCACGGAATGCAGACCACGTAAGTTCACCAACACAACTGAATGATGACATTTTTTTCTCAGGAAATGAATATATGAATACATGTTAAGGAAGCATCTTTTAATTTAGTGGTGTTCAGTTTCTACAGAGAGTTAAGGAATGGCAGTGAGTGAATTTATATATTCATTTCGTAAGAGATCAGCATGCATTATTTGACCGCATTATAATCTTTACTGTTTTTGTTAATTGCTGTCAGGCTGACTGGGGCGTAGGGCAACCCTAGGAATACAACCCCCCGGTCAACCCACTGACAACAGCTTGCAAACTCAAGGCTATGGGTTCTTTGACTGAGCATATTCGCCAGCAATATGGTCACTTTTTCTACTGTCTTCCACCTAAATATTACTGTGTTTCCTAATGAGTGCTATTTATTTATTTAAAACTTTTGTACCCCAACCTTCTCACCTCTATCGAGGGACTCAGACCGGCATAACAGCAAAGATTCAATGCTATACAATTTAAAAACAACTAGAACAACATATTAAAATACATAAAAACCCAGCATAAAACCACATCGCCATTAAAACAATTCCACTCAATCTGTAAACGTGGTCAAACATTCAGATAGTAGCCAATCTCAGCCTATTCTGGGAAGGCTTGGTTCCATATCTAAGTCTTCACCAGCCTCCTAAAGGACAACAGAGAGGGGGCAGATTTAGCATCACTTGGGAGAGAGTTCCACAGCCGAGGGGCGACCACAGAGGAGGCCCTGTCTCTCGTCCCCACCAGCCGCGCTTGGGAAGCTATCTTCTAGTGAAGCTGGTAAAGCTCCTAACAGATGGTAGGCTGACTGGGATTTCTAGGCCAAAATACCTGGGGACCCACAGGTTGAGAACCACTGATCTAGTGGCATGTCCAATTACAACTGTTCCAGTTTATCTTGGCTTCTTGGGAGATTAGCTCTAACATCCATTCATGTCTTTTTGACTGTTCACGGCCTCTGCCGACCTCTCCTCCAACACATTTCAAATTAGCCAATATGCTTCCTGTCAACTTTATTCATTGTCCAGCTTTCACAACCATATATAAAAATCAGCCGATTTGGCACAGACAACCCTGACTTTGGTACTCAAGCTTCGAGACATTACAAGCAATATATCTGTCAAAACGCTATAGCCTTTAGAATAGAATAGACCCACAGTGGTTACCTGTCCCTTAATATTTCCAATATCCACATTCCCAAATCTCCCAAAAAAGTGTAAACAGCTATAGAAAAAAATTTAGCTGTACAGTATTATGAGAATTCTACACCGCCAATTTTTCTTTCAATATCATTATTTCAATCCCACTCACTCCAGAATGAGGTTAGCACTTTTTGGGCTGCTCAAGGCCCAGCACACTGATAACGGACTCTGGCATTAATTGACAAGATAGCCGCCACTGAACTGGAGGGTCAGGAGGCCCTCTGCTGAGAAGGGCCCACCAGTAGTCGCCGCAGGAGCTCCGTTCTCCTTCCATTCAACGGTGTGGCAATCTTTGTCCTGGATCACAATGTATGACCCAATTCCCCCAGCCAGCCGCTCGCTCGCTCGGGAGCAATCACTGCATTTCAATTTGCTATATAAGCCCCAAGGCCAACGTCACTCCATTACTTACATTTGACAGGGACCTTCAGCCCGCACCTCCAAGCACAGTCCCAACACAAGCATCGCTCATCATCAACTCATTCTCAACAAACAGCCAGGGCCCGCTTGGAGACCCAGTTCCTTAGAGAGAGGGGCAACGCGGCCCTTTGGGGAACTGCCATGGCAGTGCTAGCCACTTCCAGATGGAAGATCGAGGCAGAGGAGGCTGCCAAAGCCCCCAAGACTCTGCCCGCGGTTCCTTTCCTGCACCCTCGAAACGATGAAGAGAGGAGCGATGCTGATCCGTTTGGCCCGGGACTGGCTCACTTTGTATGTCCCTCCCTGCCTTTCCTACCCCGATGCAAAGGCGCGACGGACAAGAGGTCACCCAGCTGTGCGGGTGGGCCTCCCTCCCTCCCCGCAGCAGGCCGCCTCTCCCTCCCTCCCTCCCTCCCTGCTGCCCACTCCGACGTGACGCCACTCGCGACTCACGCAAGCCATAGGTCCCCTTCCTGCTTCCGGGCGGGGTCTCCCCGAGGCTGGGCCCCCTGCCCTCGGGGATGGCGCCTCCCTCCCTCGTCCGCCCGCCTGCCCGCCGCTTGCCTCCGCACCAAGGGGCCTCCCGATTGGCTACGGGTCAGGTGCCTCCCTGCCCGGCCCTCCCTCTCCTCGCCTCTCTCCCCCCTCCCGCTGCGAGGGGAAGGCGGCAGGCACAAAGGCGCCAGGCGCGGAGCTCCTACCTTCCCAACGTGCCTGCCTGCACAGACTCCGGAAAGAGTCGAAAGGCCACTTCACCCTCCTACGGCCACCAAGCGCCCCGCCGCTGTCGACATGCCGGCCTCCGGGCCCCGACCAGCGCCGGCTGGGAGCCTCCCTCCCGGGACACGCGGCGGGTTCATTCAGGAGCTCTTTCTCTCTCGCCCGCCTCCTGGCTCGGCTGACGCGCCAAAACGCCTCCGGCCACTTCCTCGCGGAAGGCTCCTTCCGCTTGGAGAGGTTTGCCTTCTTCTTTTCGCCAGCCGCCTCCCGCTCTCGCTCCCCCCGTCCTCCTGGCTAAACGCAGGTCCTTGCAGCCTCCATGTTTTCAGCACTATACATTGACAAAGACCAGCCTCCAAAAGGGAGCCCGCAAAGACTAGGAGGAATACCATCCTCTAAAGCAGGCACCCTCAAACTGTGGCCCTCCAACTCCCAGAAGCCCTAACCAGCTTGTTCAATTGTCAGGAATTCTGGGAGCTGGAGGCCCAAACAGCTGGAGGGCCGCATTGTGAGGGTGCCTGCTCTACAGGCATGCCACCGTGGTTACTATTAATCGCACTAATGCCCATCAAAAACAGTCTGATCCCTCATCACACTAGTGCAGGCCTGGGCAAACTTCGGCCCTCCAGGACTACAACTCCCACAATCCCTAACAGCCTACCGGCTGTTAGGAATTATGGGAGTTGTAGTCCAAAACACCTGGAGGGCCGAAGTTTGCCCAGGCCTGCACTAGGGAATGAATCCACATTAAATCCGGTTGCTGCCTCAATTCATTCCCTAGTATCAAGTGAGGAGTTATGTGAGGAGATTCCCATCACCCCTAGCAAAAAGCTTCGCAACAAGATTGCAGGGTTGCACACACCTGCCTCTAACAGACAAGAGTTCTTTCTCCCGCCCTGGACCTTCCACAGATACATAATCCTCACTTGCCTAGTTTCCAACAGACCTCACCACCTCTGAGGATGCCTGCCACAGCATCAGGAGAGAATGCTTCTGGAACATGGCCATACAGCCCAGAAAACTCACAGCAACCCAGACCTCACAACCTCTGAGGATGCCTGCCATAGATGCAGGCGAAATGTCAGGAAAGAATGCTTCTTTCCATACAGCCCGGAAAACTCACAGCAACCCAGAACTCACAACCTCTGATGATGTCTGCCATAGATGCAGGCAAAATGTCAGGAAAGAATGCTTCTGGAATATGGCCATACAGCCCGGAAAACTCACAGCAACCCAGAACTCACAACCTCTGAGGATGCCTGCTGTGTGACTGCAGGCAAGTCAAACTCTCAGCCTCCGAAAAAGGAACCTCCCCCCTCTGAACAGCCCTTGCCATGACAGCTGGGCTTTAGGGCAGTGTATCTCAACCTGTGGGTCCCCAGATGTTTTAGCCTTCAACTCCCAGAAATCCTAACAGCTGATAAACTGGCTGGGATTTCTGGGAGTTGTAGGCCAAAACATCTGGGGACCCACAGGTTGAGAACCACTGCTTTAGGGTCTTTAAAAATCACTCTGCACGTTCGGATGTTCTTAGCCTTAAATAAAATTAGGATCTAGAAAGCAAAACATTTTTGCTCTTTGACCTTTGCTCTAGTTATCACTTTCAACAGGACTGAAATTAAGATTTCAAAGCAGCAATCTCATATTTTGCTTTGATACGATGTTCTAAAATCAATAGACACTGGTAGTTTCTAATGAAGCATACTGGAAACCAGCATCATTATCTATCATTATTTGTACATGACTATAAAAGTGTATAGCATTATAAAAGCAATAAAGATAACACAAAAATATTCATAGTGTAAACAGAACAGAAATCTAGATTCAGAGGGTGGCTCATCTTGCAAAGGCTGTGAGCAAGAAACTGTGCATTGTTAGTTGCAGTAAACCAGCTTTCTTTTTCATAATATGAAGAATTAATAAGATACATAGCTTACATTTTAAAGTATCTGTCACTTGGCCTTATCCAAGCCCCATTTACAAGATTTCAAGACACCTTAAAGCCAATGTCATTTTTACAAAATATTTTTGCTAGAATTATTTCTTTACATAGCCTATTAATGTATGCATAAAGCTGGTAAAGAATTGGGAATACTGGTCCCGATCTTTAACTCATACTATACTACTACCACCTTATCTGGAGATGCAATATCCATGATTTCACACATCCACATTAAAAAAAAAATCTCCCCTCTCTGGAAGTATTTCTGGACCTCTCCTGGTCCTCCATGCAATTCTATGGGATACTTCAGGCCAAAATATAGTCAAGACACAGGGTTTGCTGTTACCTACTCTTTCAGGTATCCATGGGATGTTCTTGTGTATTGGAACATATCCCCCATGGATAGAGAGGTTATGTTGTATTTCCATAAAGATCTCTCAATAAAACAACACAAATAGCCTAGAAAAGTATTATCAAACAGATCACAGATAAGGCAACCCTCCAGAAGTCTCCATAGTAATCTCTAGCTCTTCACTGCAAAGGTCTCATGCACAAACTGGCAACACAGCAACAATGTAAAATATACCTATTATCTTCTATCTAGACGGATATGTAAAACGTTCTCATTTCATATTCAGTGTTAAGAGAAACTGCATTCATGAATATGGAGAAGAAATTGGTCACATATTTTCTGCTCCAGAAACCTCCATGATAGGGGTCAACATAAGTTGGAAATTATGTTAAGGCACACACAGCAACAAAAGGGGTTATATTTGAAAAAGTGGATTTTTCTGTATTACATTATGAATGCATGTACCAGTTTCAACTTCATCTTAACCCAGCATTGTCACAGAGATTCTAATAAACCCACCTGAAGTTGAAGGGTATGACGTAGGATAGTTTCTTCTAAAGCATGAATCCATTTCTCTCTTTCATCAGCATCTCGAGCTGGAAGAATATGAAAAATACACAGAAATGGTCTTAATACAATGGGAGAAATTAAAGTGCTTTCTGAAAAATGGTTTCGTCAGTCTGTTATTAAACAAACAAGGTAATAATTAAATAAGAGTTGGTATGAGGAGAGTAATTTTATGTCTAATGAAAATGAAGTTACTGGGGAGAAAATCTGGAGCAGTCACATGAATGAAAGCAAGGTGACCAATGCTCCAGCATACGAAAAGAATTTAATTACTAACTAGCCATACAATAGCTAACATGTTCTGAACACCAACTCAGAAATAGAAATAAACATGTGAAAGGGGCATGAATTCGGGATTCTTCATTTTTAAAAAAAGACAAGAGAGCTATACTTTTGCCATTTTCCTAAAGTTTGTTATACTTCAAGTTTAAAAATGCTAGTTTTACACAATACACTCATACTGAGCTTCAATCATTTTACTTTTAATAAGTATGCATGGAGCACCCTAAAAGCAAATACCTGGGTTAAACGCATCACAACTCTAGTGCAAGTGAAACATGCAAATTAATTTGTGAGGTCATGCTTGAAATAAACTAAACAGGCTATAAATTGACAGAATGAAAAGTGGGAGTGACATGTTATTTTGATGCTGGTGTCCTGTACTATGGGCATTTCACTCTCTTGGAGATTATACATTTGCACTAGTATAATGGCAAACTGAGAAATGCAGATTCCAGTCACGCCCTACCTAACATGATTTTGCATTGTTAGTGCTAATATTAACTTTCCCCAAGATTAGACTTACAATAGCTTGCAAATTAAAATGATTTCAACATAGTTAAAACTATACAAAAAGTAAAAAAATAAAATATAACTATTTTATAACTATTAACAGTACTAAAGCAACTTAATACGACATAAAACAACTACTGGAGATTGTGGTGGCTTTGTAATTACAGAGATTCCTCGATGGGATGAATGACCTAAATCCATTTCAGTTTGGTTCAGGGTCTTGTTATGGGATGGAGAGGGCTTTAGCCATCTTGGTGGGTGGTCTATGGCAGAAACCGAACAGGAAAAGTGTGTGCCTACTGGTTCTGCTGGACATCTCTGCAACTTTTAATATTATTTACCATGGTATATTTCTGGATTGCCTCACTAGGGTGGGGCTTGCTGTTTTACAGTAGCTGGCTGCCAGTCCATTTCCAGGTACAATTCAAAGTGCTGGTGATGACCTGTATGGCTTAGGTCAAGGCTATCTGAAGGACTACATCTTTTTATTAGCATATTAGGGCTCTCTGACTGTCTGAAGAGTCCCTTTTCTCCATACTACCACAGGCTTGTTTGGTGAGAACTGGAGAGAAGGTCTTCTCAGTGCCAGCTCCCACTTTTAAGAACTGCCTTCCTAAGAGGCCAGGATGGTTCCTTCCCTCTCCTCCATACGGCACCCTAATTCCTAAGGTGGGAGTAACCAAACTACAAGGTGAAAATAAAAACTTAATGAAAACCTAGAATAAAAACATTTTAAAACGCAATAGTAAAAGAAGTAGCACACAACAATTTTTTTTTAAAAAACCTGCAAGAAGTCGCCTTACATGCCTAGTCAGAATAAAAATCTTGTTGCTGGATTTTATGAGAACCTACTACTCTCAGTTTAGCCATACAACTGCCCAAAGCCATTCGTCTTCCTCCAAATTGTGCCAAATTGAAAACATTGTGCCACCAGCCTTTCTGAAACTGAAAAGGATGGGCTTTTACTGATGTAGTGTGTGCCTTCAGAATTTTGTTAAGACCTTCATAGCATTTAATGATTAATGAATTAGCTTTATAAATTGTGTAATTGCTTTTTCATTAACTTCTGTATTTATACATTTATCAACATTTTTGTATATTTTCAAAATTTGTATTATTTTGCTAGCTGCCTTGAGTCATATTTTTGGGAGGAAGACAGAATATAAAGGAATAAACCAATAATGACAACAAACATGCATAACTTGACAATTGTAACATCAGCAGAGATTGTCCCTAGTTTCCATTCTAAGACAGAGTTTAACTACAAAGCTCATGTTCAAGCAACCTGAACATTTAGGTTTTTTAATTCCTTCTTCCATTTCCAATTTTTATATCATTTAAGGTAAGTCCCTGAGTGCTGTTTTTGTGGCAACCAAGGTCACCCTTGGGGGGGAGGGTGTTTCCTTCAAAATGCCCCAAAATTATCTTTAGGCACGTGTAGAAGACATTTTCACACGTGTTTAAAGGACTTCTGCCATATACCAACCAGGGGTCAAAACAAAATTTTGCAAAAAGTTTCCCAAAAAATGCCTCAAAATGTCCCTAAATTGCTTTCTATGGCCCAGAAAGACCCTAAATTGCTTCCTTGCTCCATATAGGGTGCTTGGAAGCAAAAAAGTGTATATTTATTGTGGTAGAAGGTGCTACAAGAGCTCTTGGAAAGCTAGTGTGGCCCTCACTGTTACCTACCCCAACTTTGGTCTTATGGAGAAAAGAAAAAGTCCCTGGATATATGAAGACTTCCTAGTTCTTTTTTTAAGCTACACATGTATGGGTTTGAATCCAAATTCTTCCTTGACTATTCTGCATTTTCCTCCCTCCTCTTCTCATGTGCTCTTCCCTCCTTCCCCTCCTGTTGATCATGTTACATCTAGATCAGGCAACATTTAAAAAACTGTCACCAAGTTCCACTGAGCCCTTTTTAATTATTCAGATATTGCTTTAAAGGTATTAAAGTGCTTTAGCAATATTACACTCAATTGTCATTTTATTTTATTGCTAGCATTCCTCTTTTCCTTGCTTTATCTTTATTGAATCTGGGTACTAGAAACAGTTATGTTTCTTTTTTTAAAAAAATTAAATTTTTATTGAAAGTTTTGAATACATACAGATGAAAAAAGGGGGGGATGATTTTGGGGTAGGGCGGATTGAGGGTATAGGGAGGGATGGGGGGTAGGAAGGGGTAAGGGTTAGGGGCGGTGAGGGAGGTTGTTTGGTCCGGGATCTGGGAAGGATAGTAAGGGGTAAGGGTGATGAGAAAAGATAGAGATAGGGGTAACTTGTTTTCTTCTAAGTTCCTTGTTCATGGGTGCTTCTTGTTTTTCTCGTACAGTCTCTCTCCTTGTTAAGCTGGACATTTCTTTTTTACAAGTCTTCTTTTTAGGCTCTTTTTCCTTCTTTTTCCAGAGACGGGTCTTCATAACCCTCTTGGTATAAAAGCAATCTGTTGTTTTTAGTTTTTGTCCTTTTTAAAAAAAAAACTCTTTTCCCTTAGCCTTCAAAATCTTTCCTGTGTTTGGTGTCCATTGTCCGTTCCTTATCTTTTAGTGTAGCTGGATCTGTACCTTTTCGTTTTCCTCGGCTTCCTTTCTAACCGTTCTCTTTGGGAGATTCGAGGCCTTTTATATCCATCCCCAGGATGCCACATCTCGTAGGCCTAAAATACGCCTCTAGAGAGTAGGGGCAATTTTTCTTTAGGTTTTTCTTTCTTCCTTGCTGGGTTGTTCTCGTCCAGCTTCTCTTCCTATTGGGCTGCGTCCCAATCTTTTTGTTTTCGTTCTTATCTGTATCCAGGATGGGGCTTTTGGGTGTTGCAGCGGCCTCTTGGTTTTTCCCCTCTTCTCTTATTTGGGGGGCAGAAGTTTTAGGGCCCTTTGAAGTCATTCTTGCAACTTCCAGTGAAACTTCCTCCCTATTTTTGGAGTGAGGTCCTCTTTCTTCTGATATTTCTTGCGGTTTTGTATTCTCCTTCCCTCTCTTCTCTCTACCCTCATGTATTGTTGCGTTTTCCCCCTTGACCTGGGGTGCGTCTTTTCCATCATCATAGAGGGTCAGCAGCTCTGGCATTGTGGGGAACGCCTCTTCGGTTGGTTCTGTTCTTGCACGTTGGGAGTGCTCCTGTTGGTTCCCATTTGCTTTTCTTGCCGAGACATTATGGAATCCATCTTCCGTAGGCATCCGTCTTGAGCTTCCCCTATTTTTCGCAGTTCTGCAAGGATGTCCCTCAAAGTTATTCCTTCCTCCTCTGGTCCCTCTTCTTGCATTATCCTCCGCTCTTTTGCTCTTGAGGTCCGTTCATGCAGTGCCGACAAAATTCTATTGTCAGTTGTGCTGTTCCCTGTTTTACTATTGGAAAAATGTCCTTTTCCCTCTCCCAAGATGGCGCTCCCGCCAAAAAGCTCTTCTTCTTCCCTGCTCCTAGGACTGTGAGAGCTCATCCGCCATTTTGGCTCCCTTTAGCTCTTTTCCTCCCGTTCCCTCTGCCTTTGCCAGGGATGGTTGACTGCCCCTCTGTGTGGCCTGCTTGCTGGGCCTTTGTGTCTCTTTTGTTGGGGGCCCGATCCCCTGAGTGTGGGGGCTTCCGTGGGGCTGTTGGGGTCCCTGCTGCTCGTCCTCGCTCTACCCCTCTGTCTCTCTTATATCGGGGTTCATGTGATCATGGGAGGGACAGGCCTTCCTTTTGGCGCGATCTCCACCGCCCCCTTAATATGTGTGCTGACTTCCCCAGCACTCACATTTGTTCATGCCCCTCTCCTCCTCCTCTTTTGGCCCCGATCTTGGTGGGCTGGGCTGGCAGTTACTGCGGGTCGTCCCCCGCTTCCCGTCCCTCGACCCGCTTGCCGCCTCGGCTGAAGGCCGGACTCACTCGATCTCCCCCTCTTGAGGAGAGGGCGATCCCTGGAGTCAGCGGCACCTTCCCTAAGGCTTCGCGATCCCTTTAGACGTGACTTCGTCTCTGGGAGGGGGCACAAATCGCCCTCCGGTCGAGGAGACAGTTGGCACTCTGAGGAGCCTCAGAGTGTCCGTCCTGCCGCCATCTTTGCCCGCCGGGTCTCCCTCGAAACAGTTATGTTTCTTTATGGTGTCCATTTTAACTAGTTCCAATATAAAACAAAGAGCGCCATGGTACTTTTGGAAAACATAGGGTTAATTTAAACTAATTTGAGGTGTGGGAATGGAAAGTCCTTGGTAATACCCGGAGTTTCCTGTGAATATTGTGGAAATGAGAAAATGTCATGTAGATCTAAAAGAAAAACAACCAAGGAACTTTTTGTTTCTTTCAGTTTCCTGCAACGGGCCATTAGTTACTAAAAGATTCTGGCAAACTTGAACAACTGCAGTCTTTTTGTGCTGCTGGTGCTAATAGCAGTATCGCTCAACTTAGGATGTATATTCCTCATGGGTCAAAACAAGTATCCCTGTGTGAGAGTATACATGTACATGTATTCATTCAGAGTTGTACAATAATATTATGGTAATCAATTACCACCAAAACCCAAAATATATGGAAACTGGCGTTTTTCAGATAACTATTTCCAGAAAAGATGTCCCAGCCAGGTAAACCTCACTCCCCATATCTGATTTCTTTTGTTCTCATCTACAAAGCAATATAAAGCATATTTAGTCAGAATAAAAATCCACTTTCAAACAAGCCTACTTATCCATGAGATTAATATAGGATTTGTGTGACTAACATGTAATTCCCTTTCTGCATCTTTCCTCACCTACTGAGCCTGCTAATAATGTTTTTCATTGTCTCCCAAAGTGTCCAGATAAGTTACCAAGACAGGGGCAGCTGCCAGTACATTTTCTACATATCATTGCTACAAAGCAATATTAATGGAAGTTGGACAAATGTGGGTGGTATCTATTTCACTGAACTTCAGGTAGCATGTGATTGAAAATAATGTCTCATACACCTAAGTTATGCCTGAAACACAGAGAGAAGACAATGTAGTTGCCATTTTGTATCAGGATCTAATCAACTGCCACAACAGATAATCTATTAGTATATATCATAGAAGTTACTTAATGGGAATCACGAAATGCCCATATTAACATGCACTGTTGTATGGTCCAAGGAATGATGAAGGCAGTGCTTGAATCCAAGAAATAGGGTTGTAGTTTTCTAATTGAGTTTGTATTAGTAAAAAATAACACTGATCTAGGAATTTAAAACTCCTAGAGATAAAAACAGAGAGAAAAACTACTCAGCTAAAACAGGTACACTGACGTTGGTTGGTTATTTATAAGTTTCTACTCCAATACTCTCCTTCTCAAGGTCATTGCTATTATACTATGAATAGGAACCAGTTTCTGGATAAGATTACCAGAATCCAGTATATCTGTCCTGAGACCGAAACATTGTAAAACTGCAGAAAAAGAAGCATCAGATACTTGTTTAACAGAACAAGAGACAGCAGCAATCACTCCAACTTCTGTATAAGAAAGATGCTCAGGTCTCCACCCCATGAATCATCAGGTACAGATTTGAAAAATATTTCAAATTTCCAGATAGTCCATACTTTAGACAAAAGCGTTATAACACATACTTCAAAAACTCAATTTTAACCTCCTTAATAAGACCTACTCAAAATTATTCTGATAAACCCTAACCTACATCACAACTGTAATAAAGGTGAAGTCTCGTTGGACATGAAAATGGCTTACTCATAAAGTCTTGTAGGTTTAAAAAATATATAATTGGAGTTCCACACCCCTCCTAAATGAAACGAGGTCCATGACACTTTATGAATATGCACATGTATGCACGCATTAATTATGCTTCCAACTTTCTGTCGTATACAGAAGATCAGGTACCTCCCTGACCAAACAGTAACTTACTTTATTCAACTATCTGAGGTGTAAGAATTCCTTATAGGAGCTACAAATGACATCACACACACACATACTTCTACAGCTGCAGAACTACTAAATACCCAGTAATCTCCCAAAGAAGAAGAAAATGGGAATTAAGAACAAAGTAACAGGGGAAGTCTGTTTTAATTTTATTTTGGGTCTGCACTAATCTCCAGTATGTATGTGTGTGTGTGTGTGTGTGTATATATATATATATATATATATATATATATATATATTAAAAATACAGATTTTCAAAACTGTAAGGAGACTTCTATACACTTCCTGTTTTTCTTGCTTTAAAAAAATGGTAGATTGGGAAGTAGAGAATTGAACCTACCAAGATTGTCCACCTGTTATACAGCCTCACAATACTCTAGCCTGCTACACAACACAACAAATCTATTCAACACAGTTTGTTACCACCATATTTTACCAAACCAAACTGATATGAAATTGCTATGCACTTCCATACCAGATAGACGTGTAGTAAATACATTAGTGTTGTTATTATTATTACTAAAATTAGGGTGCACATTAGATTTGATTGTCCATTAGATTTAATTTAAAACTTGAAAAACACTGCTGATCACACTGTAGTGCATCCTTGCTACTGCCCCCTTGTGTCAGTCTTTGTTGTTCAACTTACAAATGCTACTCTATGGGAAAGGAGAGGTGACATAGTGGTGCTCATTGATTTTGGTCAGAATCTGGGGATTGGTTCTCTGTAAGACTCTATTAGACCCATGTTCAGTATTTTTTCTGAATGGCTCGCAAGTATTAGGTTATTAATGTTTAACCTTGGACAGTATTCCACTAACAGCTCTGGATTGAGAGACCTTGTTATAAGGCAAAGTAGCATAGTGGTAGAGATCTGCCTATCATTCTGTAGATGGGGTGATCAAGTCTGACTGGGTCTGCTTTTTTTTTTTTTGAGTTAGTGAGACTTGATCTCCCCATCTACAGAATGACAGGCTGATGCTCTTCCACTGTGGTACTTTACCTTATGACAAGGCCACACAATTAAGAGCAATTAAAGCAGGCATGGGCAAACATCGGCCCTCTTGGTGTTTTGGACTTCAACTGTCAGAAACCAAAGCCAACTTATCAGTTGTTAGGAATTGTGGGAGTTGAAGTCCAAAACACCTGGAAAGCCGAAGCTTGCCCGCGCCTGGTCTAGATTGTAGCAATATATTTAATAGGACAACAAAAAAGGCTGAAGGTATTAAGTATATGAAGCATATATGAAGACCGATTCTCTGATATTACAAATATTTATTATTTCAAACATCATTTCCAAATCTATCAGACTAAAGAGATGAGGGTGTGGCCTTTCAGCAGAATAAAGTCAAATCATACTACTGGGTGGTGCTAAAATAGATTATTGAATAATTTTAAGTACAGTGAGCAGATAGCAATTGTCACAGTAGAACAAATACATATTAATTTTATTTATTTATTTATTTGTCACGTTTCTATACCGCCCCTCTCAGCCCGAAGGCGACTCAGGACGGTTTACACAGGCAGTCTCTGCCCTCAATATAACACAGCAACAAGACAAACCCTTCCCCCCCAAAACATAACACATATAATAACATGAATATAATAACATAACACATATAATAACATGAATAATCTTGAATACTGGCAAATAAATACTTTTTATGCCATCAAGGGCATGTTTCATTATTTTCTTCTTCACTTTAGCCTTTCCAAAAGGGGGATACATTAAACAATAACGGAAATCCTTTCTGAGAAAAGTTCATTTTACTTTTGAACTATACGACATGATCTCAACACCAAATTTTGACAACCTAAAGACAAAAGACTTGACTAGCTCTAACAAATCTTCAGAGATAGGTAGAAACCCAAAATGTTGTATTATTGTGCTAAAATTTATATATAATGTATCTGAAGGCCATAAACAACCAAAGTATTACATAAGATTACAAACTCTTTAAGGGCATTACAACAGATCTCTGTGAGTGAAACACAACATCTGTAACAGCCATACAAGGATTTATAGCAAAAAGTTACTCAGCAAAAAGAGAAGCAGAAGCATTTTTCCTTTTCTTCTTAGGATCTAGGCAACTAGCAGGCAAGGTCAGATTTTGCAAAGCAGGATTTTCCCCTTCTCTGTGTCCAACTGTGGCAAGAAGGGAAGGGATTAGTGTAGACAGAGAACAAGATGGAGAGAAGGAAAGAATTGCAATGTTTCTCCAATCCGTATCCATTGAATTCAAGAAATCAATAGCATCAAGAAAGAAATCTCGATGCTCTAGCAAAGTATGAATAGAAGGTACAATGAAATATACAATCAAATAAATTATTTTTTCACATGCCAAAACAGAATTTGGTGCAATTGTATCATTTATTCCTATTAGTCAGATCAGATTATTTCCACAAAGAATGGAAGAGCTCACAATGCAGAGGAAAAAATCCAACATACTAGAGGCTCTATATTTCTTCAAGATAAAATATAACACATACTCCAAAATCTCCTCTAACATATACAAATTATGTTAATTTTTGACCTATTATTGAAAATTCTGCAAGCAACAGAATACCTTTATTCTCCTGTTTCAATAAGGCAAAGAAAGAACTAGAAACACCAAAACCATTTCCAAGAAACATGCAAATAATCCATGTCAACTTAATCAAAACCTTAATCTATGACTTGCTGGTTTATAAACTGTGATGATATGCACAAACCTCAATCAAAGTCTCTTCCTATTTATCCCAGTGGAAGGGAAACCATCATATTGATATGCATGCACATGAGGTAAACAAAGAAAGGTTCTGTTTACAAGGACATACAATAGAATTTATCAGCATTGGACAAATAAATAAATAAATAAATAAATGTTATTCTTTTAGTACTTGATTATCTTCCTTTGTCATTATACCTTCAGTGTCATAGAAAGGAAACATGTTCAACCATATATAATTTCTTTTTTGAAATATGCATATAATGCTAGTACATTATTTTACATCTTAAATACAATTCAACGTCCTATTATAAGAAAAAAATGCATCATCAGCATACTCAAAAATTAGTAGAAAACACAAATCATCATAGAGTCACATTTCATTTAATTAAAAGAAAATACTTTGCACTACTGTGTATGATAATTATTTTAAAGCAAAAATGTGTTATTAAGCATTCAACATATTCTTCTGCTATAAAGTGTCAATTTCCTCAAGGCTTTTCTTTCTATAGCCAGGCAAAACAAAACTACAGAACTGCTGCAGAAGGAGAACTGCAGAAGATATTCCCTTAACAGCTGCAGTAGAGAACTGCAGGTTTCATCTTTTATCTGCATTAAGGCACCTAATACAACTGCTACTGTTCGATGAACACTTGCTTATCAGCATAAAAAGTTACTTCCTTTGCTCACAATAATAAATTTAAACTGAGTTATCTGCCAGCATGGTGTAACATACAAAGTAAAAGTCAGATTAATGCTACATTTTTGTAATGCAGTGTTTATCATGACCAAAGCAGTCACAAAAAAGCCATAGGGCAGCCAATCATTGACAAGACACTATGAATACACACACACACACACACACACACACACACAACACAGACACTAAGATTCAGTATTACAGGTATTTAAAATGCTGTCAAACATTAGAATGGTCAATACCTAATTGAAGGGGAAAATACAAGACTACACATTTTCTCTGTTGCAAAAATTGCAACATGATTTTGTCTTATTTCTACAAATAAATGATTAGTGGGCTTAAGTAAAACATTTACTTGCAGCATATCTGAGAAGGAAAAAAAAGAAAATTGTAAAACTACCAACAAGCAAAAAAGTGATATAAATAAAATCATAAAAATTGTAGCACTTTATAAAAATTGTGTTATTTACCAGTTTTGTAGACAAAAAGGTATTTCATGGATTTATAAAAGTACAAATAAAGAGTACAGTACCTTACCCTTTCTACTGGTGAACCATAGCATGCAATGACGAAACATAGCAGTAACAGATGGCATTGGAGTTAACAAATATGAATAATAAGATAAATAGCAGGAGAATGGTGACTGGCAGACAAAAACTAAGCAATATAGATGAAATGAATGAGAAGTTGTAGATCCTGAAGTAAGAGTCCACCTTTAAATCAAATATTCCTTCTAGTCTCTTCATACATTCCAGCCTTCTGAGTTCTATATCAACAAAAGCTGCAATCTCACACAATGTTGTCGGTTTCTTCATACAGAAAAGCACAAGAGTGCATCTTGATAATAAAGATCAGGCATTTTTTTGTTTTTGAAAGCAAAACCCATCAACGGAAGTCCATTATTCTCTTCCCCTTGACTGATAGATATATCCTTTAAATTTTTAATCTCCAGATCCTGCCAAAGCTCCAGTCTTTTTCTAGCACATATGTATACACTGCAGATATAAATCCCTCCCTAGCCCACAGCGCTCCTGACTCCAGAATGTTCCCTGTACATTGATTCATACAATCCTGTTTCTTAAAAACCTTAAAATTAGCTTATTAAACTGAAAGCTGCAAATTTTCTCTGACTGCATCTAATACAGAAAAAAACCCTTCTTTCAGCTCACCCTGGAAATGGAAGGTTTTCTGATCAACCGTTATTGTGAAGGTGCTGTCATCCTCATCATCTATACCAATCACAGCTCCCTGTGAAACAAAGAGCAAAAATCCTGATAAGGCAAGGCAGTGACATCAGCAGCATGCAGGCTACCACTACACGACTGGAATGTAAAATTCATTGACAATTTCTGTAAGACTTCCAGAGTCACTAACAGAATTAATTAGATATTTACATAACGACTTACACTCATTGAGCAGTTTTTATGCTGGGATTTTTTTCCTTTTGTGACATGACTATTTTCTTGAGCTAAAGCCCAGGAAAAAGCTTTTCAGATTTTTAAAGTAAGAAATTATATACAACTATTTTATACATATAGGAAATCAAAAACCTACCATTTATTTTACAAAGTCTTTTCTGAAAAGACATCATTTCAAAATGTATGTTATTAATCTGTTCTTGGTGCAGAGTGCTTTTCAGCTCACTAGGAAATTGAGTTCTATCTTCTATAAAATTGATTTATTGGGTAATAACAGTATTCAGAAATATTATCATGGTATCTTACAGGATTCTTCTACACACAGCTATATTCTAGTTATGTGACCCCCGAGCAAAGTAACTGACATAGAAAAATGGAATGATGACAATGAGACTGGACAACGTTTTTAACAAGGAGACACTATAAATTTATATGTATTGATTTGTTTAGTTTTTATTATATGTTATGTTTTAATTATATTTATGATATTGTAAACATTGAATTTTACCCTGATAACTGCCTTGAGTCGTCTATGGGCTGAGAAAGGCGGTATACAAATACAGTAAATAAATAAATATTCAAACATATGTATCGATAAAGAGAACATCCTGAAGTTTTTCCTGTATACATGAAAATAGAGTCAAGGATAATACTGTCCTATTCCTCACCTCAAGTTTATGGAACAAATGAAGAAATTACAGTGGAGTATTTAGAAAATCCTTTTAGAAGATAGTTTGAACCACATTAATCATATTCTATGAAAAATGTTAAATTGTAGCCAACAAGTCACACAGCTACATTATTCCTTTTCATAAAAGAGGTAAATGGTATAAGAAGGACTTTGTATCACAATGAAACTAGTAAACATTATAAAGCATGCCTGTGAGTTTGCACCTCCATTAGAGGTCTACAATTTTCCATTCTAACAGAGTTATACAATGATTTACCCCAACAACTAAATGAAATGATAAATTATCTCTTACCTATCTGTTTGTACCATTGATATTTTTTTAACCAATAGCCTCCAGTAATTTCTGTTCTAAAGTCTCTGTGTACGATTAACTCATCCTCTTTTAAAATAAGATAGCTTTTAAAATTCTATCATATATTCCACCTTCTATTATTTAAACAATGGTAATGCAACAATGTTTGTTTCCAAAAATAATAGTCAAATCACAACATTATACAATATATCACAGAATCTCTACAGATTTATAATTTATTAATTTCTCCCCTTCATCATGTATCACAGGCTACAGAATAAAGAACTGCACACCCAGCTTGAGACAGCAACAGAATAACAACCTCCTGTATTGTTGGTCCTGTGCTCAAAAGAACAGATGACAAGGAACTTGTTTCAAGAGAGGAAGTAAGGCAAGTACTGCCTTCCAGAAACAAGATCCCCCATTTTGTCCAAAAGCAGCAAAAGTGGCATGAGAATAAAAAATGTAGGATGACGGATAGAAAGAGTGATGGGCCAAGTATCTTTCCAGTGGCAAGGCTGCCCAATGTTTATTTGTGATTGGAGTAAATTAGAATAGCCACTTCCCTGCCAATCCATGCCACATTCCGTCACACTAAAAGAGACATGGCCACAAGCACATGGAAAGAGCATGATACAGCTTTGAGAAGACTCAAACTTACCAGTAGACTGTTTGTGTTTATGTGCCTTCAAGTTATTGCTTTATGGCAACATCATGAATTTCATAATGTTTCCTATAAAAGCTCATATTGTTTACAAGTTCTATGGACTATGAGTTTCAGTAAACCACACCTCTACTAAAATTGCATTGTATAATGGTTACATATTGTTTGTCTGGTTCTTAAATACTCTAGCATCACTGTGTTTTCTCCAACTATTACAAGTCAAAAGCAAATATGTAGCTTTGATGAGAAGGGATTCTCAAACTTTTTCAGTCACGGAGTATCTTTGAAATGTGAAATTCAAAGCGAAGCACTTAATTTCATCTTGTAGATACATAGTGTATTTGATAAATAAAATGACAACAATATTGACAAAGGAAGGTAGTTTCACAATTTAAACATGCAAGACATTAAGTTTTATCATTCAAATGTTTTAATTTCTGGTATTTTGGGCCGGAGGTGTAGCACAGCAGTCAACAGCAACTGCTATCAACCAGAAGATTGCAAGTTCGAACCCCGAGTTGGTTTGGGCAACCAACTGTCAGCCCTGCCCACTGTTTACCTAAGCAGTTTGAAAACAGCCTAGCTGTGAGTAGAGAAATTAGGGACCACTTAAAGCAGGGGAAGGACTTTTACAACGCCAGAAAAAGGAAGATCGGCTGCCGGAAAGGCTGAAAAAGGCGGAATCCAGAAGGGTGGATAAATCTCTTCGCCATGTGAGGATGAAGCAACAGCACCCCCTTGTGACGTAAAGGATCAACAGCACCCCTGTGACGCAATCAGAAAAAGAACTTCCTGCTATAATATGTGTATGTACTGTACTGTGATAAAAGGCAGGGATTGTCTGTAATCCGCCCTGAGTCCCCTTCGAGGTGAGAAGGGTGGAATATAAATAAAAGTGTTATTGTTATTATTTAGAATATTACTATCCCGCCTTTCTCAGCTGTGTGGACCAAAGGCGGCTTACAAACAGAATACAAACATTAAAATCCTTCAATCAGGAGAATAAAATAGATAAAACCATGACAAAACAACAATTGATAAAGTCCTACATTTCAGTTAAAACCATAACTTCCTCCCCCATGTATTCCTCCTTCATCCCGTTCATAAAATCCTCAAATCCTGTCATAGCTCAATTAAAGGCCTTGTTAAAAAGAATGTCTTGACCCCCTTCCTAAAGCTGAGTAAAGATGGAGCAACCCTTAGTTCTTCAGGAAGGGAATTCTAGAGGGCCAGGGCTGCACCTAAGAAGGAGCCTTCTCTAGTTATCTGTAAATGCATACTGGTGGGGGCTGACGTATTACTTCAAGTTTCTCCGCTTGATTTAAGTTTGCTCCCTGGGATGTACCAGGGGACATGATGCTCCAGATAGATTGAACCGAAGCCACATAGGGCTTTATAGGTCATGACCAGCACCTTAAATTGAGCCCAGAACTGAACAGGCAACCAATGGAGCTGATTCGGGATAGGCATAATACGCTTCCTGAAGTTAGCACCTATCAGAAGTCTGGCCGCTGCTCTCTGAACAAACTGTAATTTCCAGACACTCTTCAAGGGCCAACCTACATAGAGAGTATTGCAATAGTCCAATCTGGACGTAACCAATGCTTGCACCACTGATGCCAGGTCTGAAATCTCCAGGAATGGGCGCAGTTGGTACACAAACTTAAGTTATGCAAAGGTCAACCTAGTCATCACTGCCACCTGGGCTTCCAGGGTTAAAGCACAGTCTAGTATGACTCCCAAACTGTGCACTGAGATTTCAGGGGGAGTGCAACCCCATCCAGCTCAGGTTGATATGCCTTTCCCAAATCTCTCCTCCGAGATACCAGTAGTACCTCTATCTTGTTCACTCAACTTGTTCACTCTCATCCAGTCCATCACTGCCTTCAGACAATGGTTCAAGGGCAGGATCGCTTCCTTGGTGTCAGGTGAAAAGAAGTAGTAAAGTTGGACATCATCAGCATACAGACGATACCAAATTCCAAAACTCTGGATGATCTCTCCCAGCAGTTTCAGATAGATGTTAAATAACATTGGGGATAAAGAGCAGCCCTGTGAGACCCCACAGCCCATCAGCCATGGGGTCGAGCAGGACTCCCCCAGAACCACCTTCTGAGACCAGTCCACAAAGAAGGACTGGAACTACTGTAGCACAGTGCCTGCTAGCCCATCCCCTCCAGCCTTCCCAGAAGGATACCATGATCAATTATATCAAAAGCTGTTGAGAGGTCCAGGAGATTTAACAGGGTCACACTTCTCCATCAATCTGTCCGCATAGTTCAGAGTTTCTCAACCTAGGGGTCGGGAGGGGGAATTTCAGAGTGATTGCCAAAGACCATCAGAAAACACATATTTCTGATGGTCTTAGGAACCCCCTTGGCAGAGAAGGCTGAAGATCTCTCCGCCTGTCCTTCTCTTCCTTTTTGGAAACAGACAAAAAATCCTTCTACCAAAAGCCCTCCTCTTGCTGTGATTGACCAGCCTCTCAACTGGCCTCTCAGCCAAGGGGGGGCTGTTTCTGAGACTCCAAGTGAGGACGGGAGAGCAGAGCAGGCGTGCTCTGCATATGGCAGTGTAGTGCACATGTGAGGGAGAGCACATGAGGCTCGGGCCAGTGAGTCCCTTCCAAAGCAGGGGGGAAAGTCCCTACACAACATTGGATTGAGAGTGGCCTAGCAGCATCAGAAGGAGGAGCAGTAGCAGCTCAGATAATTTGTAATGCTATCTGTTAGAGAGAAAAACAGTCTTTCCATTTGTTTTTATTAATACTCCTATTAGAAAATGCATAAGGATGTGGGTGAACTACAACTCCCAAAATCGTGGGTCAATCCTCCCCAAATCTCACCAGTATTCACAGTTGGCCATGTTAGGTCTGTGTGCCAAGTTTGATCCAGATTCATCGTCAGCTGGGTTCAGTGCTCTTTAGATGCGGGTGAACTACAACTACCATAAGCCAAGGTCAATCACCCCCCCTCCCAACCCGATCAGTATTCAAATTTCAGCGTATCAGGTATTTGTACCAGATTTGGTCCAGTGAATGAAAATACATCCTGAATATCAGATATTTACATTACGATTCATAATAGTACCAAAATTACAGTTATGATGTAGCAATGAAAATAATTTTATGATTGGGGAGGCGCCACATCATGAGGAAGTTTATTAAGGGGTCACGGCATTAGGAAGGTTGAGAACCAATGGTGTGAATCATCCACCAAGGCAACCAAAGCTGTTTCTGTTCCATGATCCGATCTGAAGCCAGATTGGAAAGGATCCAGACAGTGAACCTCATACAGGAATCCATGGAGTTGTTTAGCCACCACCCTCTCCACAATCTTACTGATAAACAGTAAGTTGGATACCGGTCTATAATTACCTAAGATAGTCGGATCCAGGGATTCTTTTTTTTAAGAAGGGGTATCACCCCTGCTTCTTTCATAACAGTGGGAACCAAACCTTGTTCTAAAGAAGCATTAATTAATTCCCCTATCTAAATCACATTCCCTTAGGAGCCAACTGGCAAACTATAGAGTGTATAGTTCGTGTTTCACATGAAAGGTGCTAAATATATTCCATACTATTCTAAAAGCCACTCATGGGCTCCAAAATCACTATATTCAGATCCCTCCCCATTATTTCTAAAACAATAATAATTTTAATTTTAAAAAATCCTAACATTTTCACGGAGCACTTAGAATTGTTTTGCAGGACATCAAATGCACCACAGAGAGAAACTCTGCTAAAAGGGTTAATAAAATACATCTCTATAGTCTACTAGTTCTTTCCCAATGAAAAAAGGAACTTGCAGTTAGCATTGCAACAACTGGTTTCTATCTATTTGTGTCTAACAGTTACTGTAATTCAAAATTATAAATGTGGTACATTTACCCATAAATCTACACATTGTTTAATCAGTAACTATCCAGATTTGCCTTCAAGTATACAGTATATAACAGTGCTGTCCAACTTCTAACTGGCCAAGGGCCGGATTCCAGGTCACTGATGACCTGGGGCCGCCGCCCCGCCCCTGCCCCGCCCGCGCCCCAGCTGCCGGGATGCTTTGGGAGAGAGGGAGGAGCCACGGGCACCCCCTCCCTTCCAAGGCATCCTGGCCGCAGATGAAGCTGGCGGTTTCGCCGGCTTCAGCTACTGCCGGGATGCCTTGAAGGGAGAGAGGCGCCGCAGGGGGACCCCTCCCTTGCAAGGCATCGCGCAGCCACGGAAGCCGGCGCCGGCTTCAGCCGCTGCCGCGATGCCTTGCAAGAGAGGGAGGCGCGCGGGGACCCCCTCCCTTCCAAGGCATTGCGGCAGCCATGGAAGCCAGCACCGGCTTCAGCCGCTGCCGCAATGCCTTGCAAGGGAGGGAGGCGCCGCGGGGGACCCCCCTCCCTTCCAAGGCATCGAAGCAGCCGCAGAAGCCGGCGCCGGCTTCAGCCGCTGCCGCAATGCCTTGCAAGGGAGGGAGGCGCGCGGGGACCCCTCCCTTCCAAGGCATCGGCGCTGGCGAGAGAGAGAAGAAGAGGGTGGTGCAGGGAGGAGGAGCTAGCTCTCTTCCTCCTCCTTGTACCACCTCTTGTCCCTCTCACCGGCGCCGATGCGATCCGGTTTGCATCGGCGGCGCGGAGAGAGGGACGGAGGGGGCGGTGCAGGGAGGAGGAGCTGGCTCACTTCCTCCTCCCTGCCCCGCCTCCCCCTCGGCCGCCATTTTTTTTAAAAAAAAATTAAAAATGGCGGCCGGGGGCATAGCGGGGGCCGTGTCCAACAGGCTGGGGGGCCGTGTACGGCCCCCGGGCCACCAGTTGGGCAGCCCTGGTATATAAGACTGCATCTTGCAATAATCTTTGCTACACGTATACTTGGAAATGAATTCACCTACTTAATTTGGAAAAAGTCCAAGCAAATATAAACAGAAGTGAGCTACATGGCATTAAAAGCATAAACAATTATTTATCTGTATATGAATCTCATTTGACTACTAATCTATGGTACCTTCTACCTGCTCTGAAGACAATAAATACTATAATTACATAGAAGAACTGGGAAAATTTCAGCTCTACCGTGTTTCCCGAAAGTAAGACACCCCGATTGTAAGACGTATCGGGGTGTCTGGGGGTCGGCTATATAAGCCATACCCCGTATATAAGACGTACCTCGTCCCCGCCGCCGCCAAGAATCGGAGGTGTGCCGCGGCACATCTGCGGCACACCTCCGCGGCACACCTCTTCGCCAGGGCTCCAGGCAAGGGGGAGGGGAAGGAGCCAGGGGCGGGAGGAGCGGCGACGCGTCACTGTGACGCTGCGATCCTCACCACGCCCCTGGCTCCTTTCCCCTCCCTGCTTGAGGAAAGAAGGAGAGGGAAAGGAGCCAGGGCGTGGTGAGGATCGCAGCGTCACAGTGACACGTCGCCGCTCGTCCCGCCCTGGCTCTCTTCCCCGCCCTTGGAAGGGAGGAGGAAGAGAGCCAGGGGCGGGAGAAGCGATGACGCGTCACAGTGACGCGTCGTCCCTTCTCCCCGCCCCTGGCTCTCTTCCTCCTCCCTTCCAAGGGTGGGGGAAGAGAGCCAGGGGCGAGAGAGCGATGACGCGTCACAGTGACGCGTCGTCCCTTCTCCCGCCCCTGGCTCTCTTCCTCCTCCCTTCCAAGGGTGGGGGGAAGAGAGCCAGGGGCGGGAGAGCGATGACGCGTCACAGTGACGCTGCCGTCCCTCTCCCCGCCCCTGGCTCTCTTCCTCCTCCCTTCCAAGGGGGGGAAGAGAGCCAGGGGCGGGACGGCGGCGCGACGTGTCACTGTGACGCTGCGATCCTCACCACGCCCTGACTCCTTTCCTCTCCTTCTTTCCTCAAGCAAGGGAGGGGAAAGGAGCCAGGGCGTGGGGAGGGTCGCAGCGTCACAGTGACGCGTCGCCGCTTCCTCCCGCCCCTGGCTCCTTTCCTCCCTTGCCTGGAGCCCTGGCAAAGAGGTGTGCCGCGGAGGTGTGCCGCAGGTGTGCCGCGGCACACCTCCGGTTGCGGCGGCGTGGCGGGCGGCAGCGGCGGCGGCGGCGGCGTGGGCGTGGCGACGGGTACGCGTCTTGGGTTATATAAGACGTACTCGAAAGTAAGACGTAGGGGGGACTTTTGGGAAAAGAAAGTAAGACGCTGTCTTACTTTCGGGGAAACACGGTAGTATGATCTTTGGTATAATCAGATATGAATTCTAAACCAAGTGGCTACTGTGATATTCACATAATGTGCAGCAAGACACAAGTTGAAAATACTACAATATGGGATTGTTTTAATTATTTTATGAAAAATCTATTTTTGCAGTGTACATAAAAGTTCTATGCACTGCAATTTTTTTT
Source organism: Anolis apletophallus (assembly GCA_030556195.1). NCBI lineage: Eukaryota > Metazoa > Chordata > Lepidosauria > Squamata > Anolidae > Anolis > Anolis apletophallus. The sequence goes on along the minus strand of JARBWK010000005.1, from coordinate 89,041,448 downwards.
CAGTGTCAGGAGCAACTTGAGAAACTGCAAGTTGCTTATGTATGAGAAAATTGGCTGTCTGCAAGGATGTTGCCCATCCTTGTGGGAGGCTTCTCTCATCTCTCCGCATGGGGAGCTAGAGCTGACAGAGGGAGCTCATCCATGCTCTCCCTGGATTCGAGCCTCTGACCTATCGGTCTTCAGTCCTGCCAGCACAAGGGTTTAATCCATTGCAGTACTGGGGGCTCCTAGATGTGCAATACAAAATAATGATAAATACAGGAGGCCTTTACCAAGTCTGAAAGCTGCTGCCTGCAATTTATTGTAAGACCTTAATGCTGCTTCCAAAGACAACTATTATAGTAAGACAAGTTTGTGAACAAAAAAAAACTCTTATCAAATTCTTTTGTGAACTAATCATCAAATGAAAAGCTAACATACAATCAAGACATTGGCATTAGGTGGCTCAGACAAAACAATTTGAATATCAGATTTATAATAGTGTTTTAAGCATTTAAACTACTTAATTTGAATTAAATTTCTTGTTGAAGATGTCAGAAATTGCAGTTGAAGAGTACTAGAACCATGCAAATCTTCCCTGGGCACTGAAGCAGAGAGCAAGGGGCTGAATGAGAAAAAAGCATGAAAACTACACAGCCACACAGGGCTCCAGGAGACCTCCCAACTAAAGATAATCTCCTGGAACATAGCCAGGTGGGCAAACAAGATTGGGGACAACTCTTTTTTTCACTTTATCAGTATTTTTTTTACTTCAATATAGTATTATGGGGGAAAAACATGGGCTACAGTTCCCATAACCCTAGATGGCTATGCTGTCCATTTTGCTTATATTCATATCCACCCTGTTATAGGCAACAAAATTGCCATAAATCCATGCTTACACAATGGAAGTATTCTGTGGCAAGTTGTAATTGATTCTAGCATTTCAACACATGGTTAAATACAGTGAGCAACTGCTGTGACATCTGAACCTGGACATGCTTTAGTTAATCTTAATTAGGACGAATAAGAAAAAGTCAACTTCAAACTATGTTGGTTTATTTCCACTATTATAATTATAATTAATAACAATTTAGGGTTTGGGTATTTTATTAAATTGCTCTTAATCCAAAAAGGAAGCAGAAGATTCTAGGCCAGGGGTGAGCAATTATTTTTTCCAAGGGGCCACACGAGAGCCAAAAAATATTATAGAGGGCCGCAACTACATGCTGAACTACATTCTACATAATATCAATTGAATTTCTTTAATAATAATAAAAAGGCACTACATTGCATTTTTGATATATTAAAAAGACTGATAAGAGTATATGTTATGAGCAATGAAAAAAGAGGTTGTCATAGGAAAAATGACGTTTATTCACTAACATTTTACAAAACAATGGTTAACAAAATGTAAACATTTGTATCATTTGTGATTCATTATATCAGGGGTCAGGGACCTTTTTGACTCAGAGAGCCATAAAAGCAAAATATTTGGAAATTTATTTTGCTTTTATGGCTCTCTGAGTCAAAAGTGAGGGCCATATAATATATTTTAAGACTGAATTCAACTAAATGTGAGTATAATAAGCCCCTGAATTTATTCATAATAATAATGATAATATTCACTCAGCCTTTGCTAATAATAACAACAACAACAACAGGTTCCTAGAGTAGTAGGAGACCTCCAAGGGCCATCCAGTCCAACCTCCTTCTGCCATAAGGGAAAAACACAATCAAAGCATTCCTCACAGATGGCCATTCAGCCTCTGCTAATAATAATAATAACAACAACAGATTCCTAGAGTAGGAGGAAACCTCCAAGGGCCATCCAGTCCAATCTCCTTCTGCCAGGGCCCTTCCACACAGCCCTATAACCCTGAATATTAAGGCAGAAAATCCCACAATATCTGCTTTGAACTGGGTTATCTGAGTCCACACTGCCATATAATCTGATTCAAAGCAGATAGCATGAGATTTTATTCAACTGTGTGGAAAGGACCTCAGATAACCCAGGGCCCTTCCACACATCCTATTTTACAGTTGACACACACAAACTGATTCCTTACCACTGGATGAATTGCTGCCAAATTTGGCCACAAGGAGTGACCATCACTAAAAAAAATGATTTTGTCATTTGGGAGTTGTAGTTGCTGGGATTTATAGTTAACCTACAATCAAAGAGCATTCTGGACCCCACCAACGATAGAATTGAACCAAATGTGGCACACAGGACTCCTATGACCAACAGAAAACGCTAGAGGGGTTTGGTGAGAATTGACCTTGAGTTTGGGAATTGTGGTTCACCTACATCCAGAGAGCACTGTGGACTCAAACAATGATGGATCTGGATCAAACTTGGCATGAATATTCCATATGCCCAACTATGAACACACATGGAGTTTGTGGGAAATAGACCTTGACATTTGGGAGTTGTAGTTGCTGGGATTTATAGTTCACCTACAATCAAGGAGCATTCTGAACCCCACCAACAACAGAATTGGGGCAAACTTCACACACAGAACCCCCACAACCAACTATTTTACAGAGGGGAGAGAGGAAGGAAAGAAAGAAAGGAGATGAGGAAGGAAGGGGAAGGAGGGAGGGAGAGAGGAACGAAGGAAGAACAGAAGGGAGGGAGGGAAGGGAGGGAAGGAAGAAAGGATGGGAAGTAGGGAAGGAAGAAAAGAGGGAAGTAGGGAAGGGAGGAAGAAAGGGAAGAAGGAAGGAATGAAGGAAGGAGAGTGAGAGGAAGGGGGAGGGACAGGGAGGGAGAAAAGAGGAAGCAAATTCCCGGCTTACCCACAGCTCAGTGCCCCAGACCTCCCAAAGGGAAGAGGAGCCCTGCCTCTGTGTCACACGCTCCTGCTAGGAAGGAAAGGAAGGAAGGAAGGGAAGAAGGGAGTTAGGAAAGAAGGAAAGAGAGCGAGGGGGAGGGATAGGGATGGAGGAAAGAGGAAGCCCATTCCCGGCTTACCCACAGTTCCGTGCTCCAGTCCATGCTGGCAGCAGCCATGGTGGGAGCACCCTCTGGCCGCGCCTGCTCCCCTTCTCTTCCAGGATCCGGAGGAAAGAGAGCCCAGAGCAGAAGGGTGAGGACAAGCCTCGCTGCTCCTATGGCTGCCCCACACGCCTCTCGCCGCTCTTCCAGGCCTCTGCTTCGTTTGGAAGCCTCAAAAAGTGGCGAGAGGTGCATGGGGCAGCCGAAGGAGCAGCAAGGCTTCTCCTCGCCCTTCTGCTCTGGGCTCTCTTTCCTCCGGATCCTGGAAGAGAAATGGAGCAGGCCTTGCGCTGCTGCAGCTGCCCCAGGCCTGGAAGGGCAGTGAGAAGTTCTTCCAGAGTTCTTCCGGAGCCTCAGAGAGGGACAGCAACGGGGCCACTCTCCTCCCTCCCTCCCTCCCCTTTTTCCCCCATAATGTGCGCGGGCTGGTCAGAATCTGCCGGCGGGCCACATGTGGCCTGCGGGCCGTAAGATGCCTAGGTCTGTTCTAGACTATTCCTTTATGCCAAATTGGAAAAAAAAAGAGACAGAGAGGAATAGGTACTGCAAAGGAAGACCAGTGCAGTGCATCCCTCCAGGCTTCAGAATGTGCTTTAAAGTACTGTAGAAGAGAGAATTTCTAAGTTTCTTGAGAAACTATGCCTTCTGAAGTCTACACAACCAATTAGATATAGGAGCCAAATCCTCTTTCTTCTATGAAACTACCTACAAGGCATTCTTATGCTTTTCCTCATAACTCTAAAACATGAGTTACAGAAGTTGAAAGCTATACGTTTTTTGGCTTCCAGGATGACAAGACGCCCCACCAAAAGCCTCTATTGTCTCAAATTATTTTGGAGATAAAAATCACCAAAAATTGAATAGGTCATATATTAATTTGGGTGATTTGTAGCTTTGTCCTCCTAGAATATTATATTCCAAGATCCTCAAAAACAAATTAATAGGTCCAAAATACCCAGAAATGAAAGATGAATGTCAAATTACTCATAATGGGGGACTTCAACTATCCCCGAATAGATTGGCTAAATTCTTGTTCTACGCATGAAAGAGAGACAAGGTTCCTTGACATGCTAGCTGATTATTCCCTTGAGCAGATGGTCATGGAACCAACCAGGGGAAAGGGGATCCTGGACTTGGTGCTAACTAATGAACAAGATCTCGTTCAAGATGTCCTTGTAACTGAGCCCATAGGTACCAGTGACCACAACACAATAACCTTCAACGTAAGTTTGGATAGCAAACTGTCAGTGAAAACTAACACAGAGACCTTAAATTTTCAAAAGGAATTTCACCAAAATGAGAAAAATAGTAAAGAACAAACTAACAGGAACAGTAAAATAAATCAAATCCCTCCAAAATGCTTGGAAACTGTTTAAAAATACTTTAAAACAAGCCGAACTAAAATGCATTCCTAAAATAAGAAAGAGGCCGGGAATGTCCAAGAGGACATCGGCATGGCTTACAAATGAAGTAAAAGATGTGATTGGAAAGAAGAAAAACTCATTTAAGAAATGGAAGGCTCTTCCTACTGAGGAGAACAGAAAGGAACACAAGCTCTGGCAAACTAAATGCAAAGCAACCGTCAGGAAAGCCAAGAGAGATTTTGAGGCACATATAGCTAAGAATATTAAAAAAATAGCAAAAACTTCTTTAAGTACATCAGAAGTAGAAACCCAACTAGAAAAGCAGTTGGGCCACTTGACGAAAATGGTAAGAAAGGGACAATAAGTGAAGACAAGGAGATTGCTGAGCGGCTAAACGACTTCTTTGCCTCCGTTTTCACACAGGAGGACAGACAACATATGCCTGCAGCTGAGTCAGTTTTTCAGGGAGGGAATTAAATGAATTAAACCAGATAGAGATAAACAAGGAAGATGTTCTCACATGCCTTACTAAACTAAATGTCAACAAATCACCAGGGCCAGATGGCATCCACCCCAGAGTTCTTAAGGAACTCAAGTGTGAAATTGCTGAAATTCTGGCCAAAATATATAACCTTTCTCTAAGATCAGGCACTGTACCCGAGGACTGGAGGGAGGCAAATGTAACTCCGATCTTCAAGAAAGGATCCAGGGGTGATCCAGGAAATTATAGGCCAGTTAGTCTAACCTCAGTTCCAGGCAAAGTGATGGAAACCATTATTAAAGAAAAAAATTACTAAGCACATAGAAGAACAGGCATTGCTGAAGGAAAATCAACATGGTTTCTGCAAAGGCAAATCATGTCTTACTAACTTGATAGAATTCTTTGAGGGTGTAAATAAACACATAGATAAAGGGGACCCAGTCGATATTGTTTACCTTGACTTTCAAAAGGCTTTTGACAAAGTCCCTCACCAAAGGCTCCTAAATAAGCTCTTCAGCCATGGAATCAGAGGACAGGTCTTGTCCTGGATTGGAACCTGGCTAAACTGTAGGAAACAAAGGGTGGTAATAAACGGACATTTCTCTGGGTGGAAAGAGGTGAGAAGTGGCGTACCCCAAGGTTCAGTTTTGGGTCCGTTACTTTTTAATTTATTCATTAATGACCTGGATGTAGGAGTAAATTCTGAGGTAGCAAAGTTTGCAGACGACACTAAATTGTTCAGGGTAGTTAAAATGAAACTGATTGTAAAGAGCTCCAGAAAGATCTCTCGAAATTGAGTGAATGGGCAACAAAGTGGCAAATGCATTTAACCTAAACAAGTGTAAAGTCATGCACATCGGGGCAAAGAACCCCAACTACACCTACCAATTGATGGGGTCAAAGCTTTCCGAGACAAACCAGGAAAGGGATCTTGGGGTTTTGGTGGACAGCTCAATGAAGATGTCAACCCAGTGCGCAGCAGCAGTTAAAAAAGCAAATTCTATGCTTGGCATGATCAGGAAGGGAATCGAAAACAGGTCGGCAAATGTTGTATTGCCTCTCTACAAATCGATGGTGAGGCCACATCTGGAGTACTGTGTACAATTCTGGTCACCGCACCTCAAGAAGGATATAACGGAACTGGAAAAGGTACAGAAAAGGGCAACAAGAATGATCCAAGGGATGGAGCAGATCCCTTACGAAATCAGGTTGCAACGCCTTGGTCTTTTCAGCCTTGAAAGGCGGCGTTTAAGAGGTGACTTGATCGAAGTGTATAAAATCATGCACGGGATAGAAAAGGTGAATAGAGAAAAAATATTTTCTCTGTCACACAACACTAGGACTAGGGGGCACTCCCTAAAGCTCCAAGGTAGGAAAGTTAGGACTAATAAAGGGAAATATTTCTTCACCCAGAGGGTCATTGGGTTATGGAACTCACTTCCAGAGGAGGGAGGTTGTGACAGCGGTCAGCCTGGACAGCTTCAAGGCAGGATTAGACAGATTCATGGATACCAAGGGAATCAGTAGCTACTGAAATGGACATCCAAGTGCCACCTCTGTGTTGATGGAGGCAGGCAGGATTCCCCGGGTACTGGTTGTGGGGGGTCGGGAGCAGGTGAGGGTTTTGCCCTCCTTTCTGCTAGAGATCCCTGTGTACAACTAGTGGGCCACTGTGTGACACAGAATGCTGGACTAGATGGGCTGAGGCCGGATTCAGCATGGCTCTTCTTATGTTCTTATGTTCTTATGTAATGTTAGATGACCCTTGTGGTCTCTTCCAACTCTGATGATTCTATTAATCTGGTGGCCCAGTGTAGAAGGCAAAATTATTCCCACATCCTTCATATTATCCAAATCTGATCTAAATTATGGTACTGCATTTTATCCTTATGCCAGATATTGCTTTAAAAAGCCATCAGTAAGAGCTTTAACAAGATACTTAAACTCACAAAGCTGAGAATAAAAGATAAAACTAAATTATTGTTCAAATTGTAGACCACTGCTATATATCTGCAGTTTGAAAATGTGCCTAACTTTTGCTTTTTAGATCCAAATTGTCCCTTTAAGAATATTATTTTGAAGACTCTGACCACAAAGAGGAAAAGTGTAAAGTCTATCATATGGACTGCCCAGAAAAAGTAAATAGCTTAAACCAATCAACATCGTAGACACACCCTTGCTAGCAGTTAGCAGTATGCAGAGATAAATAGACAAGTTATGGAATACATATTTGTACTCTCAAGCCACTGCATTTTTATTTGTCCTTTATATACAGGTTATATTGTTGCCTAATGTCTTTTATGAATGTTTGTCAACAAAAATTAATGTTAAAAAGATAGTCAAGAGCTCAACCCCCCAAACAATTATGCAATGATATCACAGCTAAATGCTACTTGACATTCCCTAATACTTTCCTATCACTAGAACAGTGGTTATCAACCTGTGGGTCCCGAGATGTCTTGGCCTACAACTCCCAGAAATCCCAGCCTGCTTACCAGCTGTTAGGATTTCTGGGGGTTGACGGCCAAAACATCGGGGGATCCACAGGTTGAGAACCACTGCACTAGAATTAGGCAGAGATCTTAAACAGCTTAACAGAAAGATCAGAGAAACAGAGAATAAAATAGGGAGCGTTTACTTTCAAAACCACCTTTTCGGTCAAATTGCACCTATAAACACTAAATACTTTATTATGTACTAATTATAAAGTACTGTATATCTGTGTGAAATTTGTTTCTGGTATTCAAAACATCATTTTATTTATTTACTCTTTATCCAAATTATCGTAAGATAAGAACAAAATAAAGCACTAAACTATCTCAGTGTAATCCTAAATGTTGTATCACACAAGTACAAGATAACATAAGAAGAAATACTTACTCTCAGTCTGACACAACCTCGACGTGATCCCCGCATCATTTTGTCCTTTGACTGAAAAAGGAAAATAATCACTTTAGGAACAGCATACTACAAATTGCAGAATAGTGTTGCGATTTTTATAATTACACTAGCTGAACCCGGCACGCGTTGCTGTGCCATGTCTCTCTCTCTCTCTCTCTCTCTCAGTGTCTCTCTCTGTCTCTCTCTCTCTCTCTCCCTATCTACCTATCTCTCTCTATAACTTCCTGTGTCTGTCTGTGTGTCTCTCTCTATCCATCTATCCCTATCCTTATCTATCACTGTCTCTCTCTGTGTATATTATTCTCCATCACACTCTCTCTCTATCACTTGCTCTCTGTGTGTCTCTCTATGTCTGTGTACTCACTCTGTGTGTATCACCCAATCTCTCTCTATCTACCACTCACTCTCTCTCTATTCCTATCACTCCCTCCCTCCCTCCCTTAGTGATCTCCCTCCCTCTCACTCCTGCACTCTCTCTCTCCCCCGTCTCTCTCTCTCACTCCCCCCTCTCTCTCTCACTCCCCCTCTCTCTCACTCTCTCTCAGTCTCTCACCCCCCTCTTTCTCTCTCTCTCTCTCACTCTCACTCTCACTATCCCCCTCTCTCTCTCTCACTCCTGCCCTCTCTCTCTCCCCGTCTCTCTCTCTCTCTCACTCTCCCCTCACTCACTCTCTCCCCCTCTCTCTCTCTCTCTCTCTCACTCCCCCCTCTTTCTCTCTCTCTCTCTATCACTCCCCCCTCTCTCTCACTCACTCTCTCACTCCCCCCTCTCTCTTTCTCACTCTCTATCACTCACCCTCTCTCTCTCTTTCGAAGTTCCGCCTCTCCTGGGGAGAAGTGCTCCATGGGACTACACTTCCCAGAAGGCCCCGCAGGGCTATTTCCAGCTGCGGAGGTATCTGGGAAGTGTAGTTCGGCGCCCCAGAGATGCTCCGGGACGGGGGACGTGCGCGTGGCGCCGTTCCTGCCTCCTGCGCTTGTTCTTAGGCGTCCTCCAGCGTCCTCGAGGGGCTGGCGGACCCGGGGGCCGTGGCTGGACCCGGGTGGTGTGTGCGGTGTTGTGGGCGGCTGTTCCGCGGCCTCCTCGCTCGCTTCCCAGGTGGTCCCGGTGGCGGCCGAGCGGCCCAGGAACGGCAGGGAGACGGGCGAGGAGGCCGAGGAGGCAGGGGAGGAGGGGGCGACAACACCGGCCGGAGCACCCGGGCGGAGGAGCGGCACGCAGGTCCGTAAACCCCTGGAAGGCGACGGAGGAGGGCGAGAAGGTAGCGGAGGAGGCGGGAATGGCGGCGGCCGCGCGACCCGGCTCTGTGAGGTTTTTGGGGGCCGTTTTTTGGGGGGTTTAAAGGTAGGGAGGTGGGCTGCGAAAGTCCCGGTGAGTGAGAAGAGAGGGCAACGGGATGGGTTGGTGGGTTGGGGGGGTCTGAGTGCTCCTGCGTGATTGCTCTCCCTCTCTCCTGCGCTCGCGGCCAGTGCAGAATGGGATGCAATGGGCTGTTTTTGGGGTCATTTTGGGGGGTTGAAAGGTAGGGAGGTGGGTTTTTTTGTGCCACGATTGTACCCTGTGGTCTGGGGGAATGTGTTGGGTGGGTTTTGTGGTTGGGGGGCCTATAGTTTTCCCGTGCATAAGCGTCAAAAACGGACCGTCTCTTTTTATATATATAGATTACCAACGGGTTTTTTTATATTTTGCAAGTATGCACACAATAGAAAAAGATATTTTTACAGCATGATACAAAAACTATGTACACACTGTATTTTGACATATAAAATCCAGAAAACTCCTCTTACTTTTGGGGGAAAAAATGCTACTTCCACAGAGCTTCTCTTACTTATCATTAACAAAGAATGCAACCTGAAAAGTTTCAAGTTTCTGAAAGTCTGAAAGAACAAAGCCTAATGGAATCAAGGAGAAAACAAATATTTCACATGAAAGCTATGAAACTCCCTTTCTTAAACACAAGATGGACAAGAGGAGAAGCAATAAAACCTCCTTCTAGCCCTATTGATATGTCTTTAATAGGACAGATGTTATGATTCCCATGTCTGAAAATACAACCACAGGAAATGGCATAATGATTCTGGGATAGCCTAAATTTACTTTCTCTTGTGTAGGCAGATAATCTCATGTTGTTTTGCAACACGGTTCACATGATAAATTCAGTCAACATTCATAATGATCAGGAATCATGTAAATTGGACCTTCTAATATCCAGAGCAGGTCTGCATAACTTGTGGCCCTCCAGATGTTGTGGCCTCCAACTCTCAGAAACCCTAGCCAGCTTGTCCAATTGCCAGGAATTCTGGGAGCTGAAGTTCAAAACACCTGGAGGGCCAGAAGTCGTGCAGGCCTGATCTGGAGGCTACCAGGCAGAACGCTCCTACTCTAGACACACAGGCCCCATCTACATTGATCATTTAATACAGTTTGAAGCTAGTTTTAAACTGTGGTGGCCAGGCCACAAATTCTCAGAAAAGCACACAAAGGAAAGCCCTTAATATGCATCAGTACTCTTGTGGGTTGTGTAATCATTATCCAAGGCCCCAAACAGGTTTCAAAATTCCTCATGGAATCACCCACACAGAGAAACCATTTTCTTCCATATTGGTTTGAAACAGTATTAAATGATCATTAAAGATGGGGCCTTGAGTCTTAAATATATTTCAGGCAAAAGGCATTAGACAGATACACTGCATACTGAAAAATAACTACTTGCCAATTGTAAAATTTAGATTTGTAGGATTAGGGTGCTTAGCAGTTCAAATTTCTAAGGTATATCTGAACAACCAAATTATATTTGGCAATTTGTTCCACTATAAAGAATACAGGAAACTCAGCTACAGTGAATAACCAAGAAGATGGTCATTCATTTCATTTAGTGATTAAAATTGACAAGTATGTTCTAAGGTCATAAGAATAAGGAATAAGAAAAAAAACCAGAAGAAATAAAAACAAGGCATGACATTCAATTAATTTTTAATTTTTTCCCCTAATATATACAAGTTGATGTACATTGAAAGCTGTATATTCAGGGGCATAGATGCAATTGTGTTTTTCTGATGGTTTCTTTGGGGGGGGGGGGGAGTTCTTCTATTAAGTTTTCCTACTTTCCTATATGCGTTTATTGTTCCCCCTCTTTCCTTGATATTATTTACTCTTTTATATTGTTTAAAATAAAAAATTCCCTTGAAGAAAAAAAAGAAAACAAGAAAGCTTCTATCAGCAGCACAAAGTGGCCAAACCCCCTTCCCGTTCCCCCTTTCATGTACTTTGACAGACTAGAAAACTTTTCAGATGGCGCTGAAAATTTAACAGCAAGGGTGGAAGAAATAAAACCATGTTATACTAGAACAGTCTTTTTCAACCAGTGTGCCTAGGCACACTCCTGTGCCTTTGCAGAGCTCCAGCTGTGCCTCCAGAAAATTCTTTGCCCCCCTTCCTTCCCCACTCCTTTTGCCGCCGCTATTATTTTGCCCTCCTCCATGGGAGAAAAAATATTCCCTTACCACGTTGGTATTAGGCTCTGTCTGCAGACGCCCCCTGCAAGGGAAAAGCGTTACGCAACATGTAAAGGAGAGGAGCCCAATGGGTGGCTCCAAAATGACGCTGCGTCATTTTGGAGCCGCCCACTTGTTGTGGATAACTTTTGGAACCGCCCACTTGAGCTCCTCTCCTCCTTCGCATGCTGCCCTGTGTTTGTGGATAACTCCTATATATTGAACTTCTATATATTGCAGATTATCCAGTACAGAGCCTAATCCAACGCGGTAAGGGAAGATTTTTCCTTTTTCTCCCATGGAGGTGCCAACATCATGTGGTGCCAAACTGTACTCCGTTTTTCCAATTCACTATATTGATACATTAACTTTATAAAACTTTTGTAATTGTACATATTGCTAGTTTCACTATATTATTATTTTGCCTACTCTTTGTCCCCTGCATATGCAGCCTGTTGTGAAAAAGAGGTGCCGAAACGCCATAAAACATTTTGTGTCATTTTGGTTGGTGGTGTGCCTCAGGATTTTGTAAATGTAAAAAATGTGCCTCGGCTCAAAAAAGGTTGGAAACACTGTAGTAGAAGAATTCCACTGGTTCAGTGTTCGATGTCAGCGGGAATAAACACTAGTAGATCAGGTTTTGAAACAAATTAATGCAAGAAAGCTTGGGAGTAACATCAACATGACACTCAACATTTTGTTTATAGCCAATCTACTTCGTACTACTCATAACAATTAAGAAAGTAAGTAACTCATAACAACTGAATCTACGCCCAAAGGACCAGTTCTCAAAAACAACCGGAATTTTAAACATGTGCTTCAGACCGAAGGTAGGGAATTGGTGCTATTTAATATTTCTTCATACAATAGTTCACTCCTGTGGACACAGAAAACTTGAAGTCAGGTAGAAGGGCTGGACTCTTGCCTTCTCTGTACCTTGCTATGTAACACTCCTTTCCCATGAACATGAAGCAATATTTCATCACATGAGCCATCAATGGCAATCTGAAATGGTGTGATGATTATGTCTTAAAGCAGTGGTTCTCAACCTGTGGGTCCCCAGGTATTTTGGCCTACAACCTCCAGAAATCCCAGTTTACCAGCTGTTAGGATTTCTAGGAGTTGAATGCCAAAACATCTGGGGACCCACAGGTTGAGAACCACTATCTTAAAGCTTTTAAAAACGTACAGTAGTGAAGTAACACCTCCCCCAACTTTGGTGTTGTCCCTTTAGGGGGTGCAGCAAAAAAAAAAAACCCCATCAATGAAATAAATGGAAGAAATCATAAGCATTGGTAAAAATAAGAAAAGTATTTTATTGCATCTAATTCTCCATACTATAAAGCAGAAATAAAACACCTATTCTTATCTGAAGAACCAAAAAAGTAATAAATAAAACTAAAGAATTACAATGATATGAGTTATTGTACAAAGTTGTACATAAATCTCTACCTGCTCCACAACTTCTAAATATAATTTCTGGGATGGGGGCAAATATAGAAAGAATTTGTAATTATTTTGTTTATTATTCTACAGCAAAATATTTTATCCCATAATCTATTCCCCCCATTTTTGAGGGGGGAAAGCTTTGGCAAAAAAGATAGTTCCCTCTTGACTTTTTCCACTTTTTCCCAAGCCTTCACATCTCTAGCATCTCTCTAGAGCTGAGCTTTCAAAAAACTTCATGTTGGTGACACTGGTTGCTTTTTATACATGCATCCTTTCTCAATACGGCAATTCAGCTTTTCTAGCAAACCGTAGGTTAAACCAGCCCCTTATAAACATTTACACACACACTGTAAGCCTTGTGCAAGCAGGCAGGCAAGAGAAAGCACTGAGTGAGTGGGAGGGGGAATGCATTGAGTGAACAGGTGAGTGGGGAAAGCCTCGAGTGAGTGGGCAGGGGAAAGCACAGAGTGGGGCAGGGCGGGGAAAGCATCAAGAGACCAAGCGGATGGAAGAAAGCACCAAGAGACCAAGCGGATGGGAGAAAGCACCAAGCAACTGAGTGGATAGGAGAAAGCAATAGGTAGGCCGCATCAATGGCTTGTGTGGGCCACGTGTGGTCCACTGGTTGTATCTTGTGTAGGCCTGCTTTAAAAGAACCAGCAGTGCTCCAGCAGTGCCAAGCCAAACACCCCCAGTTCGAAAAAGGTGGGGGATATCTCCAGGACCATGGAAAGCCTTCCTTGGGGAAGAGGGGATGAGTCTCTGTTCCTCCAGCTCTTCTGCAGCTGTGGGAGGTGGCAGAGCAGTAGGAATCATCTTTGTCAACCAACTCTGGCAGCTAATCAGTGCCTAGACTTCTCAAATTGGTTGGCAAAGGGAATCACTGCTGTTCCTCCTTACCCTTCTCTGCTTTGGGCGAGGTCAAGGACTGGCAAGCCACCATCATCCACCAGCTCTGCAATAATGCCTTGCCTTAGCCCTGGACATGTTTGTGGTTCTGTACCCCTAACCCCGGTGAACATGGAAGGCCGACTGTACTGAGTACTTATTGGAAATACTATAGTATTTTCAGTATATAACAATTACCTATTAAACACTTGTAACTACATGAATGAAACTACCTCAATGGAAACTGCAGGCAAGTTGCTTGAAAGCCTAATTCACTGCTTTGGAGTACTCTGCTGCATTGACATGAGGGAAAATACAAAACAGAACATGTTACAAAGTCTGAATACAGCGCAGGAAGAATCACATATTTTGGCTCCCTCGTGTGGCTGCTAAAGGAAATAACTAGAATTCAACTAAGAACACTAAATTTCTTCCTGATTGTGATGTTGAATAATAAATATAGAATACACCAATGAAAAGTAACTATGAATCTTTCAAAAACATTCAGAGCATAAACCTACTAGAGCAGCAATCTCCATAAGGAGTTGCTTCGTTATCTGGGAGTAAGCCCTATTGAACTCACTGGGGGTTATTTCTGAGTAAACATTGTAGGACTGTACTATTACAACTATAATCAGTACACCAAATAACCTCAATGATACACACATCCAGCACTGACTGCCCCATATGTCCCTCCTCACTTTATGGGTATCAAAATCTATTGCAATGGGGAAATCACAGGCTTGGTGTCCTCCTTCTCTCTAAATACTTCACTGAAGTGACAACAAATAAAGACCTTTAACTTTCCTGTCTATGCCCTTCACTGCAAGATCTGACAAGAATAAAATTATTTTGTTACATGGCATATGGGGAGACAAGCTCTTACCAGTTTGCCTATCATATCTGATCCTGGAAGCTTAGCAAGGTCAACTAGATGGCACTTGGATGGGAGATCACCAATGAATACTGAATACTATAGGCTAACTTTCAGAGGAAGGAATTTGCAAAACTACAACTGCTGAAGAAAATACTATGAAATGGATAAGGTCACCACAAATGGACAGGTTACTTGAAAGTATACCCCACAACCACCAGAATATACTTCCGAATGCAGAATGAGATGCAGACTTCCTTAAACAAAACAAAATAGCATAAAATAACAGCACCATCTAGAGCAGAAGTGTCAAACTTGTGGCCCTCCAGATGTTTGGGCCTCCAACTCAAGCTCTAACCAGCTTGTTCAATGGTCAGGAATTCTGGGAGCCGAAGTCCAAATACCTGGGGGACCACACATTTGACACCACTGAAGAGGTACAACCATGAAGTCCTCTGTATACAGTACATATACAGTAGCCCTTCACAAGGAACAGTATGCATGTTCCTCTCAGCCATTTTCAATCTGACACAATCAGAGGAGCAGTTTGTGGAGGACAAAGCGTGGTTCTCTTGTTTCTGTCCAAAGAAATAAGGAGAGTATGAAGAAATTAAAGAACAGACTCCCACCTTTTCATGCTCAGGCCTACAAGCTAAATAACTGGCAGAACTAGAATTATTCTCTATCCTATATGTGCTGGAATAGCTAAAGTTGAGAGGGGAAGAACTGAACATGTGTGTACAAGTGCCTTCAAGTTTCCTGTCAAGTTATGGTAATCCCATGAATTTCATAGGGTTTTCTTAGGCAAAGAATACTCAGACTTTACATTTCCTTCCTCTAAAATATATACACCTGGTACTTAATGGTGGTCTGCCATCCAAGAACTAATTAGAGCTGGCCCTGTTTTAGTTTCAAGATTAGACAAGACTTGATTTTACTTTATTCACACCCTAAGAACTGAAAATCAACTCAGAAATACCTCTGCAAACCATCCATGAAACGGTACAGACATTTGAAACAAAACAACTTAAATACATAAAACAGTCATAAAGTACAAAATCATGCACATGTCCACATATCTATAGTTTCTAAACATTCATTATGCCCTCTGCTTGTAAAACACACACACACACATATATAAATTTTTCAACATAATAGCAAGTTACTTGAAACAGGAGTCTCCAACATATCAGATGAGAATGGAATGCAGTGTGACCTCATTTAGAAGGTTTATATAAGAATATCTATTTTCCTTCATAGCAAAGCAGCATATCGGTACAGTTTTTAAAGTGAGGAGCATTACAATTAAAACTGGATTCATAGCAGTTTCCATGCTCATGCGTCCAAAAACAGGTCCCGATAGGCTACATTGTTATTTTTCACTGTGTCATTCTGCTTTTATCTGTAGGTTTAATTGCAACAATAAACCTCTTTGCCACTCTAATACATCATATTTCTACATTTTGCCTATAATGTTCTTGATATGTCACATTTTTATATAATTAAATTGCATGTAACATCTCCTAAATAATACAAAAACTATATCTAGAAACTAGAGGCAGTGAGAGAATAGAAATCAAGCTATTCAGACATTAGTTTGTCCAGTTTTTTCTACTGTCTTATCTTTAAACACTGTGACCTATGCATTAAGAAGTCATAACTTTTATGAGGTCTATTCTCAAACATACACTGTGACTAGAGAGTTCTTTCTGATTTTTTGCTTCTACTTGAAATTATGCAAGTCTAATTTGTGCTACACTTGCAAGTGCTTTGTTGATGAAAACTTTGTTCACATTTCTGAAGACAGAAAATAACAATTAAGAGAGACAAAGAAAAAAGACACAAAAAGCTAGCAAGCTGAGAAACAGACTGAAATTTGAGATAAAGACCAATTTAGAATGCAAGAATTACTTAGGATTCCTGGTCTTTGGTTTATGGCATTTTCCAAATGTGTGTTTCATACACAGAGGTAAGTAGGCAAGTTCAAGTTGAAAAAACAAAACACTCCAAAACTTGTTTAAAAGTTCAACAGATTTGCCGAAAGGCAACCAACATACATTATATCTTACAGATGAGGCCTGTGAACAGAGACACACAATTAGAACAACACCAGTCATGGTTGAGCTCTCCACTATCCCCTGCCCACACACATCCAATGCTCACAGTTTTATATGCCCTTGTTAAAGTACTGAAAGCCAGAAAGCACTATTGCAAATCAGTCAAGCATTTGCTAGTATATCTAACAAACCACAATAGTAACCTCACATACCTTTCATACCAGTCCAACAGGAAGTGTTGCCTTTATATGATTGCTACCTTTAGAGACTCTACTTTTTTGTTATATGGCAGTAATCTATTTCCTTCTTCCAATATACAGAACTAAACAAAACCCGAAGGTCCAAATATATCCTCATAGTTAAGACCATACCCATGCCTTCAAAATTATTATGCAGCTATCATGGGACAAAATTGTTTTGAGAGACCATGCCAGCTGGATGGTGAAAGCAGGAAGAAAAGGCTATAGTAGCAGTGAAGAAAGAAAAAGACTGGATTGTGGCAGTGTACTTTAACTACTAATAAATTCACTACCGGTACTCTTAAAGTTGCTGCAAAACCAACTTCAACTTTCAGCATCCTGTGAATCAATCCACAATAGCATTCTCATTCAGCTAGGTTTCACTTTTCCCACACATCAGTAAACTTCCTAGTTTAGGATTAATGTCAAATGACTTGTTCTAACACAGAAATACACTTCAACCACTAGCTGGTCGGACTGAGATAATCTCTCCATATATCATATTCAAATAATAATGCAGTATAACTACCTCAATCCAAGTGGGATATGTTCTAAGACCTGGATATACAGAACTGGGGGTAATACCGAACTCTATTGAATGAAGTCTTCCAACATAAGGATTTGGAAATGCGCAAAGAGGACATATCAGACATGGCTCAAAAAGACAACAGTTACTGGTTCCACACACATGGCAGTTATATTATACAGACAATGTCACAGTGTTAGTTGTTACTAATAAACTTGACTTTCTATTTTACCCAGTATATAATAAGGGCCTGGGCCTTTTTCTTTGTTAGCTGCAACATCAGTATGAGTTTTAAGGTCTGCAGGGAGGACTTTCTCCTGGTCCCAACACCTCCACTGGCACATTTGAAGGACACGGGAAAAGACCTTCTTCACAGATGTTCCTAGGCTGTGGAAAATAATTTCCTTTTTAAACTTCTTTACAATAGAGTTTTAAAATGTAACTTTTGTTTTATGTTTCTGTAAGCTGCCTTGGATCTCATCCAAGGAGAAAGGCAGGCTATAAACTCTTGCCTTTAAAAGAAAATAAGCTTGCAAACATCTTTTTCACTACGCTATCAGCAAAGATTAAATTATCTGTGTTCCTGTTTTGATTATTCTATTATTATTTCTATCTGACCAAACATTGTGCCTATTGGTTTTTAGGGATATTTTTAGAATTGTTTTGGGTTTTTAAAGTATTACAAGTAATCTTGGCAGTCATTGGAAGAGAAGAAATAATATTGCTACCATCGTTCTCGGGAGATAAGAATTTGATACAGTACATACAGAAAAGCTCAAGCGATTGGTTGTTTTGTGTACTCAAGTTATTTCAAAGTTAAGGTGAACCTATCACAGGATTTCTTGGCAAGATTTGCTCAATGGAGATTTAATTTGCCCTCCTCTGAAGCTGAGAGAATGTGGGACATAGCATGTTTTAAAAAGAAACAAACATTACAACTGGTACGTCTACTTCAAACTGTATAACACAACTGCTTGCTTGATGTGTACAATTCCACAATTCCATTCCAATCTGTATACCTTAATAAAACGGAATGTTTGTATGTATGTGTGCGGAGGGCGGGAGGGCGGAAATGTGGCAGCTATTTGCATAAAGTCCTTTGATTGGCCAGCCTTGCCACTCCAAAATTCTATTAGCCAGCATCCCAGAATCCAGGCCTCTACATTCAAACAACAGGATTTCTTCCCACTGAGGGGAAAAATGTGGCAGCTATTTGCATAAAGTCCTTTGATTGGCCAGCCTCGCCACTCCAAAATTCTAAGGCACCAGACAGAGGGCATTGATTGCCACTGATTAGCCAGCATCCCAGAATCCAGGCCTCTACATTCAAACAACAGGATTTCTTCCCACTGAGGGGAAAAATGTGGCAGCTATTTGCATAAAGTCCTTAGATTGGCCAGCCTCACCACTCCAAAATTCTAAGGCACCAGACAGAGGGCATTGATTGCCACTGATTAGCCAGCATCCCAGAATCCATGCCTCTACATTCAAACAACAGGCTTTCTTCCCACTGAGGGGGAAAATGTGGCAGCTATTTGCATAAAGTCCTTTGATTGGCCAGCCTCGCCACTCCAAAATTCTAAGACACCAGACAGAGGGCATTGATTGCCACTGATTAGCCAGCATCCCAGAATCCAGGCCTCTACATTCAAACAACAGGATTTCTTCCCACTGAGGGAAAAATGCACCATCAACATTCCTCCCCAGTTGGCTCTGTGAAAACAAAATGGATTCCTGTTTTCTCCTCCCCTCAGCTTTTAGAAAACGGCTGCCTGCCATTTGGCCTTTTAAAGTTACCAATTACCAGCAGAGCAGGCCAGAACATTACAGGCCCCAAAAGAGAGTTTAGGACAGGATGGGCCACGAATGATGGGATTTGCAGTACCTTCACCCAATTAACTTCCTAGAAAACACTGTAGCCCCTACAAATCACAAACCAGGCCCAAAATTTACAGTACGGCTTCATTAACTTCATTTCCCTGATTAGGCCTCAGTTAATGGGACATTGTGTATGGCCTGAATTAACAGTAACCAACCTTGGCACACTGAGCCCCTATGACCCATGATTCATTCTACTGCAGTTTGGAGTAGGGAGGACCATGGATGATGGGACTTGAAGTACCATCACAGGTTATGAGATTTGTAGTACTTTCAAACTCTTCATTCCCCACAGACCAAGGCGGCCCTGAACCACAAGACCAAACTTGGCACACAGTACCCCCATGACCCACACTCCATCCTACTGCAGTTTAGAGGAGGATGGACCATGAAGGATGGGATTTCAAGTACCTCCATTCACTTCCCAAGCCCGCTGCGACCCTCATCCAGTGCATAATCATGACCACACTTGGCACAAAAAGCCCCCATAACCCAATGGACGTCCTGATGCAGTTCAGAGGGCGGACCACGAATGATGGGACTTGAAGTACCTCCACTCATTTCACCAGACCATTGCCAACCTCATCCAAACACTGATCAAGACCAAACTTGGCACACAGAGCCCCCATGACTCATTCTACATTCTGGTGCAGTATTGAGGAGGATGGACCACGAATGATGGGACTTGAAGTACCTCCACTCACTTCCCAAGACTGCTGCGACCCTCATTCAATGACTAATCAAGACCAACTTGGCACACAAAGCCCTCATGACCCACTCTACATCCTGGTGCTGTTTGGAGGGGGATGGACCATGGATGACGGGACTTGAAGTACCTTCACTCACCTTCTGAGACTACTGCGACCATCATCCAATGAATGATCAATACCAAACGTGGCACTAAGAGCCCCCATGACCCACTCTACATCCTGGTGCTGTTGGGAGGGGATGGACCATGGCCAATGGGACTTGCAGTACCTTCACTAACTTCCTGAGACCACTGCAAGCCACATACACATCTAATAGGAACCAACCTTGGCACACAATGCCTTCCTCAAATAACCCGGGCACCGCCGGGTCCTCAGCTAGTAAAGAATAAAACAGAACTGAAGAATTAGAAGAGTAAGCAATATAATTGATCTAGACATGGAACAGCTAGCTAGCTATACAAGTGCTATGGAATGACAAAAAGATCAACATACAGCCCTATGCATGTGTACTTATTAATAAGCTTAATGGGTCTTCCTCCAGATCAGTGAGTATAACACTACATATTACCCATCCTTCTGTAATACTTAAACTAGAAAACATACAGTAAACTTGGATGAACCAAGCTAAATGCTAATGAGATCCTTCGCACACAGAGAACTGCTAACTACGGTAGTATGCCTTAATAGGACAAGTAGCAGCAGTCGATTTAACTGAATTATGCTTAATTAGAACAATCAAAACTTTATTTTCAGACTCAGTTATTATGAATGAACCCCTGGAAACATAGAAGTGTTTGATTACTTACTTCTAGACATCAAAGACAGATTAAAATACAAGGAAATCCATACTAGATGCTGGGTCCAAACGATAGTAGGTGGCTGCCCCCACCATGTTCTGACTATAGGTGAGTTTTTTCCTGGCCTCTGCTGCAGTTTGGGTGCTACAATAAGGGGAGCCTTTCCCAGCAGGGGAAGAACAAAAATGGTTTTGTGGTACTTCAAACATAGACAGCCTTATTATTATGGGATAAGCAGGGGAGGAGGCTTTATGACATAATGAAATAGCCAGTCTTAAGTTACTATGACACTTATGTATTTGCTGCTGGTGTTGGCTTTTCCCCCCAAACGTGTTTTATATCTCTATCAAAAAGTGCACGGCAGATTATTTGTTTATTCAAATTAGCTTACTTTCAAGTTTATCTTCATTAAGGAGGCCCCAAGATCTAAAACAGGAAGGCAGCTGCTTTCCTAACTTGCTACTCTGCCCTTTTTATTACCTATTCCAGCATTTCTCAACCTGGGGGTCATGAGCCCTGAGGGGAAAGGGGTGTCAGAAGGGTCACTAAAGACCATCAGAAAACATAGTATTTTCTGTTGATCATGTGGGTTCTGTGTGGGAAGTTTGGCCCAATTCTTTCGTTGGTGGGATTCTTTGATTGTAGGTGAACTATAAATCCCAGCTACTACAACTTCCAAATGTCAAGATCTATTTTCCTCAAACTCCACCAGTATTAACATTTGGGCATATTGAGTATCTGTGACAACTTTGGTCCTGATTCATCAGTGCTCTCTGGATATAGGTGAACTACAATTCCAAAATTCAAGGTCAATACCCATCAAACCCTTCCAGCATTTTCTGTTGGTCATGGGAGTTCTGCATGCCAAGTTTGGTTCAATTCTATCATTGGTGGAGTTCAGAATGCTCTTTGATTGTAGGTTAACTACAAATCCCAGCAACTACAACTCCCAAATGAGAAAATCAATCCCCTCACCCTACCAATATTCAAATTTGGAAATATCGGGTATTTGTGCCAAATTTGGTCCAGTGAATGAAAACACATCTTGAATATCAGATATTTACATTACGACTCATACTGGTAGTAAAATTAGTTATGAAGTAGCAACGAAAATAATTTTATGTTTGGGGGTCACCACAACATGAGCAGGATTAGTTAGGTTGAGAACCACTGATCGGGCAGGTTTTAAAATAGCGGGCCTGAATAGAACCTGTATATGCATTTCAATGGGTTTGTAACGGTTTGAACTATATATTTTTTTTTAAATCCATGTTTAAATCTATTTTTATGCTGGAAGTTTTAAACTGGATATTATTTTTAAGCATGGTTGACCACTTTCAGTCTCCTTTAAGAGGTATGCAGGTTAAAAATATTAAAACTCTAATATAAGCATTAGGTCCCTGTGAGGCAACTGTGAAGCACGTTATGTTGTACTGCTCTTTTCACTGAGACCATCATAAACATTTTATAAATCCTGTTTTAGAAAGTTTACAAGGGAGATCTGTAAGGTTTTATGTTGATTATCTTTTGGCTGACTAACACCCCAAAAATACTGCTAAAGTTGCTAGCTTTTGTACAGCAGCAATAGCTTGTCGTCGCAAGATGCTGTCACACTCTTTGAAGGTTTTAATATTTACTTCAGTTTTTACCATTGTCATTTTGACATATAAATGTTTAATACTGTTTTAACGATCATAGTCAATACTGGGTTTTAACGTTGATTTTGACATTGTTTCTTAATGCCTGATTTTGACATTGTTTCTTATGTTCGGATTCTGACATTTGTACATTTCTTGGTGCTGGTCATTGACTGTAAATAAATGTATATATTATTATTTATTAACTTTATTTCTACCCTGCACCCATCTCCCCAAGGGGACTCGGGGCGGCTTACATGAGGCCAAGCCCAATAACACATAATATCAAAACAATAGCAATTATAAAAACAATATAATCAATAAAACTCAACAGAAGCAGTAACAGACAATTTAAAACCATTTCGGGCAGGCCAAATGTGAATGTTAAAATTTAAAATAAACAAACACTGGGTGCAGATAGTGGTGGTTTGCAAATAGCAGGAAGGCTTCAAGGACAATATGGGGCAGACACAAAACAGATAATTAAAGTGCTTCTAAGGACTTTTGCAGAGAATGAACACAGCAGAGCATAGTTTACTTCATTCAGGGAAGGCACATTGGAACAGCCACGTCTTCAGGCTCTCCTAAAGACTGCCAAAGTGGGGGGCTGTCTGATATCCTTGGGGAGCGGATTCCAGAGTCGGGGCGCCACTACAGAGAAGGCCCTCTCCCTCGTCCCCACCAACCGTGCCTGCGAGACCGGTGGGAGCGAGAGTAGGGTCTCTCCAGATGATCGCCTGGGTTCTTAAACAGAGATACGGTCACGTAAGTAGGCAGGTCCCAAACTGTTCAGGGCTTTGTAGGTCAGAACCTGAACCATGAATCGGGACCAGAAGATGAACGGCGGCCAATGGAGCTCCTTAAACAGGGGGGTTGACCGCTCCTTGTAAGTCACTCCGGATAGCAATCTGGCTGCTGCCCGTTGGACCAATTGAAACTTCCGGGCCGTCTTCAAGGTCAGCCCCATGTAGAGTGCATTACAGTAATCCAATCTGTAGGTCAGTGGTTCTCAACCTTCTTAACACCGTGACCCTTTAATACAGTTCCTCATGTTTTGGTGACCCCCAACCATAACATTATTTTTGTCACTACTTCATAACTCTAATTTTGCTACTGTTATTAACCGTAATGTAAATATCTGACATACAGGATGTATTTTCATTCAATGGACCAAATTTGCCACAAATACCTAAATTTGAATACTGGTGGGGTTGATTTTGTCTTCTGGACTTGTAGTTGCTGGGATTTATAGTACACCTACCATCAAAGAGCATTTTGAACTCCACCAACGATGGAATTGAACCAAATTTGGCACACAGAACTCCCATGACCAACAGAAAATACTGGGAGGTTGTGATGGGCACTGAGTTTGGGAGTTGTAGTTCACCTACATCCAGAGAACACTGTGGACTCAGACAATGATAGATCTGGACCAAACTTGGCACAGATACTCAATATGCCCAGATGTGAACATTGATGGAGTTTGGGGGAAATAGACCTTGACATATGTGAGTTGTACTTGCTGGGATTTATAGTTCACCAACAATCAAAGAGCACCCTGAAGCCCACCAATGAGAGAATTGGGCCAAACTTCCCACACAGAACCCCCATGACCAACTGAAAATACTGTGTTTTCTGATGGTCTTTGGAGACCCCTCCGACACCCCCTCGCGACCCCTCCAGGGGTCCCGACCCCCAGGTTGAGAAACACTGCTGTAGGTTCAGGGATTTGTAGGTCAGAATCTGCACCATGAATCGGGACCGGAAGATGAACGGCAGCCAATGGAGCTCCTTAAACCGGGGGGGTTGACTGCTCCATGTAAGTCACTCCAGTTAGCAATCTGATCAATTGAAACTTCCGGGCCGTCTTCAAGGGCAGCCCCACGTATAGTGCATTACAGTAATCCAATCTGGAGTAGGCGATTAAGGCGTGGACCACCTATATTTATAATACAGGCATGGTAAAACTTGGACCCTCCAGGTGTTTTGGACTCCAACTCCCACAATTCCTAACAGCCTCTGGCCCCTCAAGTGGCTGAGGGGGAAAAGGAAGGGGCCTGAGGCTGTTAGGACTTGTGGGAGTTGGGAGTCCCAAACACCTGGAGGGAGGGCCCAAGTTTGGCCAGGCCTGCTCTAAGAGCAATAAATCTCTTAATACCCCAGGCTGAGGGAGGCCACTCGGACAGGAGCCCCGTCCTGCCGCTTCAGTCAGCCTTTCCCCTCCATGGAAGCCCCTTTTCGCAAGAGAACAACAACTCCCGAGGCCTAGGCCCCGAGTCCCACTCCTCGCCCTACTTCAGACGCCGCAAGTTAAACCTGACTCTAGCCCACGCCCCCTCCCACGCCAATCTCCCGACGCTGCCCTCTTATTGGCCGCCAGCAAAACCTCCCCTATTCCTATTGGCCGCCCTCAGCCCAAGACACGCCCCCTCTCAGAAACCCCTGACAGGCCGCTCCCTTCCCTCCCCCCTCGGCCCCCCAAACAACCGCCGCGCCTGCCTTTTGCGTCGGTGCCAACCCGGGCCTTCCCTTCAGCGGCACCCACCGTATAGTAGGAGAGCAGCCCCGCGTTGTAGTCGAGCACGAACCAGCGGTACTGCCACCCTTTCATCACGTTGGTCCATTTACTCAGCGGGCCTTCCATGATGGACGCCATCTTGGGGGCCGGTAGGTAAGGTAAGCTTGAAGGGAAGGCCTGGCGGGGAGAAGGAGGCAAAGAGGGAGGCACGGCACGCATGCGCGCTGGGGGCCCCCCGCCGTCAATGAAGCGACGCCTGAGTGAAGCAGCGCGAGACACGGGGGAGGGGCTTATACGGCTCTCACATCAGGCGAGAGAAGGGGAAAAAACACACACACAAGCAAACAACTCAGGGGAGGGGAGGGGGCGTGGCTTGGGCGCGCGCTTGCCTTACCCGGGAGGGAAGAAGCCGCGAGGGGGCGCGCGCGCGCTCTCTCGCTCGCGCACGCAGAGAGGAGTTAGGAAAAGGCCTTGGAAAGAGTTAAAAGGGATGTGGGCTGCTGCACCTTCCCAGGCATGAATTTCCCATCGATTTAAACCCGATTCTACTGAGGCTGATTCCACACTGCCATATAATCCAGTTTCATAATCGAGATTATCTGCTTTGAAGTGGATGATAGTGAGTCTACACCAGGCATAGGCAAACTTTTGGCCCTCCAGGTGTTTTGGACTACAACTCCCACAATTCCTAACAGCCGGTAAGCAGTTAGGGATTCTGGGAGTTGTAGTCCAAAACAAACTTCGGCCCTCCAGGTGTTTTGGACGACAACTCCCACAATTCCTAACAGCCGGTAAGCAGTTACAAACTTCGGCCCTCCAGGTGTTTTGGAGTTGTAAGCAGTTAGTCCAAAACAAACTTCGGCCCTCCAGGTGTTTTTGAACTACAACTCCACAATTCCTAACAGCCGGTAAGCAGTTAGGATTCTGGGAGTTGTTCTGGCCCTCCAGGAGTTTGGACGACAACTACACCCTAACAGCCAGTAGGCAGTTAGGGTTTCTGGGGGCCCTCCAGGTGTTTTGGACTACAACTCCCACAATTCCTAACAGCCGGTAAGCAGTTAGGGTTTCTGGGAGTTGTAGTCCAAAACACCTGGAGGGCCAAAGTTTGCCCATGTCTGGTCTACACTATTCAAATCAGATAATCTAGATTCAGAAACTGGATTAAACGTCAGAGTAGATATGGCCTGAGTGATAATGCTCAGGTTTAGAGCAGATTCAGGCAAGGAAGTCAAGGCCCAGGTTCTGCAAGTAACTTGAAGAGCATCTATAGTAGAATTAATGCAGTGTTGCACTACTTTAACTGCTAATGAACTCACCATCATACAAAGTCCCCTGACATTTCACCCACATCTATGTCAGGCATCCTCAGAGGTTGTGAGGTCTGTTGGAAACTAGGCAAGTGAGGTTTATATATCTGTGGAAAGTCCAGTGTGGGAGAAAGAACTCTTGTTTGCTTGAAGCACGTGTGAATGTTGCAATTGGTCACCTTGATTAGCATTTAATGGCCTTGCAGCTTCAAAGCCTGGCTGGTTGTTGCCTGGGGATCTTTTGTTGGGAAGTGTTAGCTGGCCCTGATGGATTCTTGTCTGGAATTCCCCAGTTTTTTTAGTGTTTCTCTTTATTCACTGTCCTGATTTTAGAAGGGTTTTTTTAAATACTGGTAGCCAGATTTTGTTCATTTTCATGGTTTCTGTTGTCTTTAGCCTTCTTGGTGCTGTTCTGTTATCCAGGTGGAGGCCACAAGGATGTTAGACAGAGAAGAATAGTCCATTTTATGGAGTGGAGTTGATGAAGGAAAACCATTTCCCTGTTTTCCCTGGTTATTCCCTTTCCCCACTTCCCATGTCATAAACAAGGGTTGTTTCTGTTGGAGGAAGCAACCTTCTCAAGCCTCCTCTGTATGGTTAGCCAGCTATTAACCAGCACTCAAAGTGATTAGTAGATGCCAGATGGTTGCTTGAGAGTTAGTCTTAAAATTAGGCCTAACTAATATACTCCATACTATCCCATACCATAAACTGTGTTTATTTTAATATTAATAGTAAAATAATTAAGAGTAAATTGAGACAAAGACAAACTTAACCCAGTGTAACAGTTTTACTGTATCATAAAAATAGCTTTGCAAATATTGTATCAACGGTTTTTTAAAAATCATTCCAGTTATCTGAGAGTCTGTATTACATGAAATCTGTATTACATGGAAGGAAGAGCAACAAATCCACCTCTGAAGTGATGTTATTGACCCAATATTGCTCCCAGACTATATTTTGGGAAAGAGTATAGTCCTATAATTAGCCGTCTTTCCGCAAAGGTGGAAGGGTGACAGCAGCAACAAGTTTTGGATTTTAGGGTACTGCAGATTTCTGGAAGAGACTCTGTTCTTTTTAGAGACTCAACGGTGTCATATAAAGTAGATGTCATATACAGTAGATATATACATCTACACCTTCATGGCCATTTAAATGTGTGTTTGTTCTGTCCTTTAGTTTCTAACCAAGGCTCTGCTCCTGTGGATTGTTCATGGAAAGTCTTTTAATTTTCTTCTCTTTAAGTCGCTTGGGTTTATGCTCACATTGGAGAGGAAAAAATGTGGCTCATAATGCTGTGTTTTAATTTTTAACAGACTATTGCCAACTACTTTTTTTTTCAAACTTAAAATGGTATCCAGTCGGGAAAACGTAACAATGGATTAAATGACTGACATGAACATGGTGCGCTTATTTCCAGAAACAAGGTGAGTTACCTAAATGAATTCAATACCAGTTAATTTGGTTGTATTTGAGGCTCCACCCCAGACACAGTATTATAGAAAGCATGTGCTTTAAAGGGAGTAAAGAGGAAATGGTGAAAGTATTACGCATCGTCAAATTCAACCACTTCTCTAATCACTGTCACTATTTTGTGACTGTTCTCTCCTGTTTAAGATGTAATTTCATCATAATGTGAAATACATCTGCCCTCAGCTGTTCTGTAATTTATTACACTACCAAAGACACTTCTGCTGTTCTGCCGTTCAAGAGATCTGTTAGTTCTAGTTATTCAAGTTTGTTGATTGACAGCGCTTGCATGTATTATTTATTTTATTGTTCGATCTTATATGACGCCGCTCCTCGAGGGCTCGGAGCAGCTCACAGCACAATGTAAAACACCATAAAAGCAAAGATTAACATTAATACAAGATTAAAATTCAGAAGTTAGTGTTGATACAGAATGACAGATTGCAGATTAGGGTGTCATTGAAGACTGTGCTGGAGTGCAGAGTATATGATCCTTTTTTAAAGGTCAATTGAAGATGCTAGTTTTAACCCACAAAGTGCTTAGTTTTGTAGTATACTGTAGGGGAGGGATGTCTCAAACTGATCATATAATATTCAGGCTTCTGATTGGTGTTAAAATACTTGCAATGAACTAAAGAGTGCATCTACAATTTAGAAAGAATGCAGTCTGAGGACCCACAGAGCCCTATATCCCAGAATATCAAGGCGAAAATCCCACATTATCTGAGTGTGGACTCAGATAATCCAGTTTTTGTAGGATTTTCTGCCTTGATAATCTGGGATAGAAGGCTGTGTGGAAGGTCCCTCACACCACTTTAACTGCCATGGCCATTGGGATATGGGATCATGGGAGCTGTAGTTTTGCAAGGTTTTTAACCTTCTCTGCCAAAGAGAGCTGGTGCCTCACTAGACTACAACTACCAATGCCATTTCTCCATGCAAGGTTACACATTAGTTTTACTTCTTACTATATCAGCTACAAGGGCTGATATAGTTTTACATTTTTAGGTCTCCCAACCACATAATTATTCTTATTGAGTGGATTTAACAAGCTATGACATTGTTCTCACATTCCCAACTATCCCAGCTCTATTTTATGATTCTGATTCTCGTGGGAATTACATTCAGTACCTTACTTATCAGCATAAACAAGTGTTAAAATGAAATTCTTTTAGCTCATTGTCTTGTTTTCTTCAGAAATGACCTAAATGTGTAAAAATAGAGGACAATGGATTGATCAAATGTTTTCTTAGCTGTCAGAGTAGAAAGATCTTCCATTTCCCCTGCTTCGGCCTGCCATGATAACTAAACCTGATTCTAGAAGATTTTCTAGTTGCTATGCTGGCGATGGTTGAACTGCCTGGTTAGGCTGGATATTATTGGATATAACTCAGGGCCCTTCCACACAGCCCTATAGCCCAGAATAACAAGGCAGATTATCCACAATATCTGCTTTGAATCGCGTTATCTGTGTCCACACTGCCATATAATCCAGTTCAATGTGGGTTTTATACAGCTGTGTGAAAGGGGCCTCAGTATGTTCCTATAGATTTACTGCATAAAAGTACAGGACCATTGAGCAAAGGGGGATGTCACACTCAGAAATGGAACAATTGTGAACAGACAATGGAAAGTTGTTACTTATTTTAATTTTAAGGCATATTTCATAATTTTATAGATTTAAACATTTTTAAATTTTAACCCAAATTTTTAACAATGCAGTTACATTTCAAAAATATTTCCAATTGCAGAACACTAGCTAGATTGCCAAAGAATAGGAAGCCAATATGCTTGATGAGTACAAATTCATCTGAATTAGATCACAGCATGCTGTTTTCCAAAATCCTTTGAGACATTCCAGGTAATTTCTATACTCTTTCAGTTGCGTGTTTCCTTTTGGTTGGTCCCTGTAGCATAATTATTCAAAGATACTAGCCAATGAGAAGACTCCATTTGCTCAGCAGGCATATCATTGTGATGGCTATAGTGGCATTGGGTTAAGAAAAATATTAAGAGATTTCAAAAATTTCTGAAGTTGTTGCAAAATTTATAAAACTCTCTGAAATATTACTATGATATCAATCATCAAGTTGATTTGCTTAGGGACCCTTTTGATGGGGCTTGTACCTCAAAAGCTAACTCAAAATACTGAAAACTCTTCTGGAAAAGCGAAGCAGCAACATTCTGTAATAAAAGAGTATTTTAGGGAAGAATTTAATGATGAAGGTAAGTGATGTTTTGTCTTTTTCCTAGAAATAAAATGTTAACCTATCACAGTCTTCTTTTGATTTGTATAGTCTCCCTCATTCTTTTTTGTTTAATATTGCATTGAAGTGCAATAAAAAGTGAATTGGTAAGTGGTTAAAATCTCCTGTATGCTATCATTTTCTTCTGATATACATGTGGAAAATCTTATAAAGAAATGGCAATATGGGAGAAAATTAGATTTTAGGAAAAATTCTGAGAATAGGAGAAGAAATTGAGAGGATAACTGGTTGAACAAAAGGAATCAGCAACTGATACCGGTATATCTAGGGGCCATGGAGGTGGTGCATCTAGGGGCCCTTCCACACAGCCATATCACATAGAATATCAAGGCAGAAAATTCCACAATATCTGCTTTGAACTGGGTTCTCTGAGTCCACACTGCCATATATTCCAGTTCAAAGCAGATAATGTGGGGTTTTATTCAGCTGTGTGGAAGGGGCCTAGATTTGATATTATCATCTATTTAAATATGATCAGGTAGCCAACATTGAGTTGCAAAGCAGATTTGAATAAAGCATTTCCAAAACATACCAATTTTTTTGATAAAAAATGTTGTTTGTGTTCTTTATGTTAATAAAAAGTCTTTAAGTGTCCTAGCTTCAACATATATGGGCTCCTCCACACAACCATATAACCTAGACTATCAAGGCAGAGAATCCCACAATATCTGCTTTTGAACATTTGATCAATCAATATCTGTCATATATCCCAGTTCAAAGCAGAAAATGTGGGATTTTATTCAGCTCTGTGGAAGGCATCTCAATTTAATGTTAACTGTTTATCATCCCTATGCTTACTGCAGCTTTATTTATAATATTTTAGTATATGGAGATAAAGCCAAATACATCAGTAACTTTGTTTTTGCTTTGTTTTATGAATATTGGAGGTTTGTTTCCTAGGAATGGAGAGACAGAAATAAAAGAGAGAATATTAGGTATCTTTCCTGTCTTCCTCGTCTCTTCTTTGTATCCCATGGGAAAACAGATTGTTTGAACTATTTCCACCCCTTCTTTTGATTTGCCTTTTCTAGAAGCTTATTTTGACTAAATTGTCTTTATCCTGAGTTACCCTTGAGTATGCTGAAACTTACTTATAAAATCGCTGAGTGGAGAGTTAATTGAATTGGGGGTTTTTTGCTTGCATTTGCCTGAATGTAGTGGTTTAAACAGGACATAGACCAAGCAGTTAATCAACATGATACAACATGCACTGGTGGTCTCTTGGGACCATGAGCAGTTATGCCAATGGGATTAAATATAAGCTGTTGTGATACCTAAGCATTTCTGAGTAAAATAATGGAGTTTGTTTTTAATCCATAAGGTTGTTTTTAATCAATTTTATTTCAAGCTTTAGCAAGGGTACCTTTAAAAAATGTGCTGTCATAGCTTTACGCAGATGAGAATAAGAAAGATGCAGATGGTGGTGTATGGCTGCTCTATTATAATTATGTGTTTGTCAGTGACTTAAATAAGAAATATCTGTCAAATCCTTGCTTCTCAGGTGTATGGTGTCACTGAGAATGCATACTCTCATTTTAGCCATACCTTAACATCAGTTACATAATGTGAAACATTTTAAATAACACTGTATTTTTATTTTTTCAGATGAATGGCAAAAACGGTGGGTTCAGTCTAAACACAGATCGGATTATGGTAAATTTCGCATAGGAGCAGGAAGATTTTATGGAGATAGAGAAAAAGATATAGGTAAAGTAATGCATGTATGTCCTCAAAATATGTGAGAATTGGAACATCTTTAGATTATTCTCTCATGCCTTGCTGTACAATATTCTCAGAGGTCTGGAATGACAATCTCTGCAAGACTAAGGAGCTTTTGATATCATAAAGAAGCCCTTATGCTACATGCCATATGACTTTTCCAACTTGAGGAATTTCAAAAGTTGTTTGGAATATGACACTACAGAGACCTGTTCCAAAACCAGTCAAAAATCTTTTTTTAAAATTGTCCTTACCAGAGTCTCTTTCATACAAGTCTTTTGACTTCAAATCAAATATTTTACACGCACACACACATATGATTTAAACTCACTGAAAAATTATTTTTGTATTTGTACACAATCTTAGAATATCATTATTTTAATGCATTAAGAGTTTTTGTTGTTGCTGCTCTTATTTATTAATTATAACCTGTCAAGGTTGCTTATAAAGCTAAGTGCTATTAAAAGCACTTACAAATATATATAAGTAAGAACATGCAAAATCGTAGCTAAACAGCTTTTTAACATTCCATAAAAGTAAAACTATTTGAAAAAATTGCAAAAGGACTAAAATCAATTTTTTAAAACTAGTTTTAAAAAACCCTTGCAAATCACTTACATAAAACCTCTCTTTGTTCTCATTAGCAAAAAATTATGAGAAATTGTTTATAATGACCTATTTAAACGAAGTTGTTCTCACAATTACAGTGTTGAAACTAGACACAAAGAAATATTATGTGTTTGCATAAAGAGTTGAATAAAGCTTTTAAACCGTACCTTTATTTGATTGTTTGGCTATCATTCTCTTTATAGGCCTGCAGACAACTCAGGACACAAAGTATTATGCCGTATCAGCAAGGTTTCGACCTTTTAGTAATGTAGGGCAGACCTTTGTGGTTCAGTATACAGTAAAATATGACCAACAAGTTGATTGCGGTGGTGCTTATATTAAACTATTTCATGAAGACTTGAAACAAGAGATTTTGAATGAAGATTCACAGTACTATATTATGTTTGGTAAGTTTTCTTAAATGTCTCATCATCAGTATTAGTATCTATTTTATACAATTATTTTGCACAAAATAGAGAAAATTGGGATTAGTGCTGTGGGAATTTTCTCTTCTGTATTGCTTAGGACTACAATATATTTACAAGTAACAATCACTGTGTACTGTCTATATGCAAAACATGAAAGAGACTACTTAACATTTTATTTTAACCCAGTGGTGCAGCAAGTTAAAGCATTGAGCTGCTGAATTTGCTGACCAAAGATTGGCAGTTCGAATTCGGGAAGCAGGGTGAGCTCCCACTGTTAGCCCCAACTTCCGCCAAACTAGCAATTTGAAAACATTCAAATGTGAGTAGATCAATAGGTAACGGTGCTCCATGCAGTCATGCTGGCAAATGTGGCATGAAGTCAATAGCCCTCCCCTTTATTCAGAAGCATGCTGGCTATGAATGTGGAGGTTCTCTTTAGCTATCATAACTCATAGCTATCAACAGACAAATACACAGCCATTGAAGAGAATGCTAATCATACTTGTTACTATTTTAAAATCCTTTATCACATCTTATTCTGTATTATAAGATTTCCCCAAAGTCATTGCCTTTTTCTATTTAGAGTGCTCCACAATTGTAGTCATTCTTTTCTGTATTTTCCCCAGTCCATAAACTCTTTTTGAGAAGAGGATGGACTAAATAGTATACTGTAACTGCTTGAAACTGACTAGATGGGGTCACATCAAGCAATAAAAGAAAAGTTCAAATAAAGTCATGTCATGTAAAAATTAAAATGTTAACATTAATATTTAGTATACAGTATTGTGATTTAATATCTGCTGCTAAACTTCATTGCATATACAGTCATACCCTCTTGCCTTAAGTCCTGCTGGATGCATAGGTAGCATTGGTAGAGAGGGGCAGGCATGTAGCCCGGGGGGGACGACGACGACTTGAGGGGCTTCAGCCCCCCCCCCCCAATTCTCAGGGTGGTCCGCGAGAATGCCTTTTTGGTACAATATTTAAACTGTTATGTGTATTCATATCATGATCTGATCACCATACTCAATATATCCCATATGCATGGGGGTATTGGGATAACGATACAAAAGGTTTGCTAAGGTAGATCCTCTCTCACTCAGACTCAGCCCCCCCCCCCGAATCAAACTCAGTCCCCCCGAATCCAAATCCTGGCTACGGCCCTGGTGAGGGGGTTGCTTTTTACAGCTTTGGCTGGAAACCAGTAATTACTCTTGCTGATAAAGATGCATCCTACCACAGCCTTCCACATTATCATGCCATTTAGGTTTAAATGGTTGTAACACTTGTTTGGAAATAATCTAGAAGTTTGAGCAAGATTATCAGTATGCTTCTGTATTTGGTTCAGCAAGTGCTACAAACTCACAAGTATTTTGGCTCTGCATAGCCTCAAGATTGTATTTTCTTCCTGCATGCTCTAGCCAGCTTCTGAGTTCCTGATACAGATGTCTTGGTCACTAATTAGTCATGGGCCTGGTAACCATTTCAGACGTTAATTCGTGTTTTTGTACCATTTGTTTTATTCAGATGGGACAAAACGGTACGCACACACCCCCTCTGGTACAAAAATATCAGTGAAATGAAAGTGGGAACGGTAACCATTTGGTCGGCTGATTTTTGGTGCTTGGCTGCAGGCCCTTGTGTTTTGGGCCAGCACGCCAAACATACACTCTTTCCAAGGAGAGTGCATGTGTGGCTTGCAGGCCCAAAGCACCTGTGCCTTCCAGGGCCTGCAGCAAGCACCAGGTAAAAGGTGCTCAGTGCTCAGTTGCAGGCCCTGGCAGGCATGGGCACTTTGGGCCTGCAAGTCACATGCACTTACCTTCGAAAGAGTGTGTGTGTGTGGCATGCAGGCCCAGAAAGCATCCATGCCTGTCAGTGCCTTTCTAGGCCTGTACAGTCGTAGAGCAAAGCCACCAGCAAACATGATGGAGGGCAAGCAGCCGATGAACACGGCATGTTCCAACCCTACACCAAGAATCCCACCATAGGTCCACCCCTAGCTTTGATGAGAAGACCTTAGCAGTGGCGCAAGGTTGGTTTCCTGATTGAAGGGGGAAGTGGCAGGGAGAAATGGCAGCAGAGCTGGTTAGTTCCACCCCTCTAGCCTTAAAACTGAGTGGAAGGGGAGTGTGGGAAGCCCGCTCATAGATGCCAGTGGGACAAAAATATTGTGGGGTTTTTTTTCCAAACCTGGAATAGAAAAAGCTCATTCAGAAAAGGTGCTCAAAAACTAAAACAGGGCCTTATGAATAAAACAAACA
Organism: Anolis apletophallus; assembly: GCA_030556195.1. Classification (NCBI taxonomy): domain Eukaryota; kingdom Metazoa; phylum Chordata; class Lepidosauria; order Squamata; family Anolidae; genus Anolis; species Anolis apletophallus. The sequence continues at coordinate 89,006,590 of JARBWK010000005.1, read as the reverse complement.
GAAATGGATAGTGATATTATACAAATGCACAAGACCACCACTAATAGCTAGGTGGATGACTGCTACAGTAGGAACAGAACCTCTTCAGTAGTAATACTCATCTGTAGATTACCAAGAGCTCAAATTCCCAATGCTAGTCCTTCAGCTAAGTATAACCTATATGTTTATCAAGTGTTTTGACTGCAGTATGATATGTGTTTTGGTAGCATTCCCTTACAAGATTTTCTTATACTGGATGTTAAACTATTTTACATGTATACTAGCTTATCTGCTAGTATACATATGTCAAGAGGACCACAGCCTCCCTGCTTTCACCCATTCTTTCTCTTTCTTTCTTTCTTTCTTTCTTTCTCTCCCCTCATATTTTTGCCCCTTTTCTTTCTCTTCCTTCCTTCCCTCCTTTTTCTTTCTTCCCCCTTCCTCCCTCACTTTCTTCTCCATTCCTTTGTTTTCTTCTTTCTTTACTTATTTTCCTTTTCTCTCACATATCCAGCTGAGAGGGCCGACCTCACAATGTCTCCATGTCAACATGGCTTTCTTTGTGGCTCTTTCCTTCCTTCATCCCCACCTGTCATGCATGTCACCCTTTCCCAATGACATCACAGTGGGCCACTTTATTTAGCAACAGCCAATCCAGTGACATTGCATGCTTCACCTAGCAACAGCCTTTGTAGTGCAGACATACTTTCATATACACACACATATATTATGTTTTTCTAATCAGCAAGATACCCCAAACTATAATATTTGGTTTCTGAACATTTTTTTGGGGGCATTTTGAAAGCTCGATTGGTGGTGGTGTGGGGGGGGGGGGGGTGGATATACAGTGTTCCCTCCCTTATCGCAGGGGGACTACCCGCAATAAGTGAAAATCCGTGAAGTAAGGACACTATATTAATTTTAATATTTATAAATTATTTTATATATTTTATATATTATTTTCTTACCCATGTTTTCTTACCCACCTCCCGGCCCATCTGCCTGCCTCCCTGGCCTCCGCAGACCCCGGCAGAGTCTCTAGAGCCATGCAGGCAGCAGCAGGCCAGAGAGACAGGCCTTCCCCACCGTGCCTCAGGCCACTGCACTTCTGGGGTCTGTGGAGGCCAGGGAGGGTCTGTGGAGGCCTTCTCTGTTGCGCCTCAGGCTGCTGCACTTCCGGGGTCCCTGGCCTCCACTGGACTTAAATATTTTGTATTTTTTAATATTTTCAAAAACCCGCGAAATGGCCAGTACGTGTAAAGCGAACCACGAAGTAGCGAGGAAACACTGTATAAGCATTTAAAACAAAATGTGGATTAAAGGTGATTGAATTTATTCAACCTATCATGAAACTGCACGAGTCGTATTTGTGCAGGCGCAACTCTGACCAACATGATTTAGAGATCATTATAATATTGTTTTCTTGTAGGCCCAGATATATGTGGAGAATACAAAAAGATTGTGCAGGTTATATTCAACTATAAAGATGACTACTACTTCATTAAAAAAAACATCACATGTGAGGTATAATCACTGTATTCTTGTTTCCTGAGAAATGTATTCGTATCTTAAGTTTAGTTATTTTAGTCCATTCTTTCCATCCTGTTTTTCTGTAATTATGTTTTTCACAAAAGTATCACTGTAATTTCTGTTATATAAAATATGAATACAACAATGGTTTTAAAAGTTCAGTAATTTAATACGTACTTAAAGTCTGGAACACGAAAGTCATGATTTAAGATTTTGATGGCATGGTTAAATTTGGTATGACAAAGTTAAGGGACATGTTGAATTTCAAAATCATTGTACAGTATTAGAAAGATTATTTTATGAGTCAGATACAAATATCAGCAGATATTATTTCTCAAGATGACATTAGTCACTTCTTTACTGGAAACCCTTTTTGAGGAAAAGATGGGTTAAAAGTTGGAAATTGTTTTACAATTATTTTTATACACCGAACATGACAACTAGGAGCTTAAATCATGGGAAATTCTTTTCAAGGATGGTATGTGGTATTGTATAACTGTATATGCATTTGGTATTGGTGGTGTTTTATTGTAACACAGTATAATACTGCCAATGATAATGTGATACAATAATTATATCGTGATATTATAATGTTTATATTTGTATTACATGCAATATTGCTAACAATATTGCAATGTTGTAATGTTAATTATTGTTTTTTCAGTTTGTTGTAAGCCGCTCCGGCAATATTGTTATATGTACACTGTAAGCCACTCTGGCAGTATTGTTGTTTGCTGTAAGCCACTCTGAGTCCCCTTCGGGGTTGAGAAGGGTGGCATATAAAAATAGTAAGTAAATAAATAAATAAATAAGGAGAACAAAGAACTTACCTGGTTTGCATATGAAAGATAATTCTTGGAATTACATGAGGAACAATTCACCATGATTGGATTCATCCTATGTACCATCCCAACTACCCATGTTTGTTCTTTGTTAGTTCTGTTAGTTCTGTTAGAACTTCCTCCTTTGCCATCATTTTTTATTATCCTGCCCTGTCCTGCCTTACATAGTTATAACTCTTCTCAAGTTTATTACGAAAGTCAGGAGAGATTTAAAATAGAAGGGAGATGATATTGAACAATACGATGAATGGCCAGTTTGGATAATTGAATAAGTCTCTGATGACTGACCAGCAGATTGAGTGGCAAGACAAAGCCAAAAAATTAGCTACTCAAATGACCACTGCCCAGCATGTTTTTGAAGTTAGGAGAAGAGATTAATACAAGATATTACGGCTTCTCGTGAAATGAAGCTGAGGAATTAAAATCTCTAGCAAGATCAAAAACTGATAATCAGGAAGGTTGGTAATGTAAATGGCTTATTAAATAAAGAAGTGACAGGAAATAAAAAAATACATAAAATGAAAGTGATGTATGATGTATCCATGGAGAAAAATACCTTAAGTGCAATCAGAGACTGTAATGACTGACTATCCATCTGAGTTTTAAAGCGTTCCAGGCAGAGAAAACTGCTGCTATGGATATGAAATTATCACAGAACAATTCTGGCTCCCATCTTGAACCAAAATGTTCAAAACAAAGGACGGGGTTATGAGGAAATGCTTTGCAAATTAGCCAAAGTCATTAGAACACAGTTCCATAATGAGGGCAAGCCCAGCTTCAGTCACAGCATTGCTAATAGATTCTTGCTGCGCTGGAACAAGGAAGCAACAAACTTATGTGCCTCATCAACAATACTTACAGTCCTACGTTTGTCAATGCAAATAATTTAAATGAAGAATATATTAATTAGCGATTCTAAGTAGGCTTACCTATGAGGGAGTTACCAATGAATTTGAAAGGAAGTATGATGACTAGCTCTTCTATAGTAGCTTCTTGTGAGTCAAACTGAATGGCAAATGCAATTTCCGATATTCAGTCGATTATTACATAAGTAGTAAATAAGGAAATATATTAATTATTTTCATGCAATGAAGATCAATTTCATTCAAATAACACGAGTTATAATAAAGTGAATAACCAATCAGAATTAAATAGAATGAATTAATTAAAACATGATTAATTATAATTATAATATATTGTATGTATATGTATCTTGTAAGCCACTCTGAGTCCTCTTCGGGGTGAGAAAGGCGTCATATAAGTGTCGTAAATAAATACGTAAATAAATAAATAAAGGCAGTGAATTGTATAAGGAATATTTACTTACCAATGAACTGATGAGCAATAGGAAAGAATTCATAAGGTGATCTAATTGAAAAGAAGGTTTCAGAAGGGGAGTATAACTCTTCTGAAGTGGACCAGGACATGGCATGACAGACTATTTCAAACTGTTACTTTCAAAAGTTTATCTAAAAGAGTGTTGAATACATTACGGTTAGAGAGTAATGCATCAGGCTCACAATCACATAGTAGCCTACCTAAGGCATAGAGGAATACACTTATATCCATATCTAAATGACCACCTAGTCCAGGTGGAGTCCAAACAGAAGTTGTTGAAAAACGTAGCATTAATTGTTAAAACATTGGAGACGTGGTTTCTTAATAAATTACGGGAACAGCTACTTAGCGCCAACAACATTAATACATCTGGTTAAACAAATAAATACCCCAGTTCAGGGTTTGTGGAGCCGAGTAGACAGAACTCACAATATCATTCTTTCTTTTCTGAATGTTAATTATTTTGGTTGTAAATTAAACTATGTTAAAATTAATAAATTGGCCATGTGGGTGAAGGTGGTGGTTAATGCCTCCCTTCGGGAAGCCAAATTCCCAGCAAGCTTAAAACAAGCTGTTATAAAACCGCTGTTGAAGAAACTATCACTGGACCCCACTCAATTCATCAACGATTGGCTAGTTTCCAATCTCCCCTTCTTGGGCAAAGTCCTGGAACGTGTGATGGCCTCACAACTCCAGGGGCTCTTGGAAGACACGGATTATCTAGATCCAGTGCAGTCTGGCTTTAGGCCGGGACATCGTACTGAGACAGCCGAGACAACCTTGGTCGCCTTAGTGGATGATCTATGCCAGGAACTGGACAGAGGGAGTGTTTCCCTGTGGTTCTGCTGGGCCTCTCATCGGCCTTCGATACAGTAGACCACAGTATCCTTCTGGGATGTCTTGCAGAAATGGGTCCTGGAGGTACTGTTTTACAGTGGTTCCAGTCCTTTCTGGAAGGTCGCTCCCAAAAGGTGTTGTTAGGAGACACCTGCTTGGCCCCACAGCCATTGTACTGTGGATTCCCGCAGTGTTCAACATTTACATGAAGCCGTTGGGGGAGATCATCCAGAGTTTCGGAGCCAGTGTCATCTGTACGCAGATGATGTACAGCTCTCTTACTCCTTCCCACCTGCTACTAAGGAGGCTGTCCAGGTCCTGAATTGGTGCTTAGCAGCTGTAACGGACTGGATGAGAGCGAACAAATTGAACCTATATTCAGACAAGACAGAGGTCCCTGATCAGTCAGAAGGCCGAACAGGGTATAGGGTTACAGCTTGTGCTTGTATTTATGCTTGTTTTAGTCAGTCAGTTGTTGGCACTATGTATAGCGAGATGTCATGCTAAATAAATACGAGAATTTGCAACTTTATTACACAAACTCTCATAAGTTATAGCCTTTTTCAGATGTTACATACTGGAAACACTGTAATACAGATACTGTGGGAATGAAGAGTTTGCTGTTTAACAAATAAGAATTATTTGATGTTTAATTGGATAATAGAAATGTGTCAATTTACAGATGATAATAATCTCTATATTGGCTATAGGGCATCCTCTGTTGTTTGTCAATTTATAGCAACCCCATGAATTTCATAGGGTTTTGTGAGACAAGAAATATTCAAAGGTGGTTTTGTCAGTCCCTTTCTCTGAAATATACTCTTCAGCACCTAGTATTAGCCTTTTTCAGATGTTAGTACTGGAAACACTGTAATACAAGTACTAACAAGAACTTATCTGCATAGCTTCCAAGATCAGACAAAGGTGGTTTTGTGGCTTCAGCACCTAGTATTGCGATAAAGCCCTTATCTGCATTAAATAGGTGGTTAAGATTAAATAATTGGCATTCACTTTAGCTTTAATCATATACACATTGAAGTATAAATGTTATTGAACTAAATGCAGTTTAATGTATTTAAACAGAATAAAGGTTGCACTGGGCCTTTATAATGAGAAAATCATACCTACCATCTTTAGGCCAGGAGTGGGAGGCCTCTGTCCTTTAGATGATGAGGAACTGCTACCTTATACCTCATCATTGAAGACTGATTCAAACCATAGTTCAACAGCACTTGGAGGGCCTAGGGTTCTTTAGCCATGGTTTGGGCTTTGATTGACTGATACATACTCTGAATGAAGAACCCATCCATTAGCATACCACCAAGCCAGAAAGAAATATCTGTTCTCTCCTAATATGCACACTGTCAACTTTCTGAGTTTTCATGGTGTTCACTAAGTGGTAAGGTAAAATCAGCCATTAGATAACTCACTTTTCTATTTAGTTTACATGAAATGTGACGGGTAAATCTGACCATATGAAATACCTAGAAATAATTTATTAACATATAATAAATATTAACATATAATACTCTTTATTCTTTTTCCTTTTTGAGACGGATGACTTTACCCATCTGTACACTCTAATAGTACGCCCAGATTTAACATATGAAGTGAAGATTGACAATTATGTGGCAGAATCTGGCAACTTAGAAGACGACTGGGATTTTCTGCCTCCAAAGAAGATAGTAGATCCGTATATGCCAAAACCCGATTACTGGGATGAAAGGGAAACTATCGAGGATCCCATGGACAAGAAACCAGATGTAAAGTTACAGTTTTGAATATCATGACTTCACACTGTATATGTTAAAACTGCATGCCCTGCCAGTCATACCTTGTCCATAGTTGTGCCCTTGTTACCTACATTGAAGCTGCATGTGTAGTCCATTGGCGCCCCCTTGACGTGGGGGAGAGGCTTGCGTACCCTAATGAAGTTACATATAACATAACATAATGATAATTCTTTATTGATTAGTCAATTTTGACCATATCAAATCATACAGCACATACACATACATACAGTAAATACCAATGTGAATGCAAAACATACCTACATACTATCATGCTAAACCCACTCCTATCTACCTCTTGTTTAAAAGATTTAAAATTAATTAATTACTTAGAATAAAAGTTGAGAGAGGACAAGGGTAAGTAGAACTAGTAAACATATCCATATTAAATTACATTGATGGCAGTGATGTCAGAGCTCTCTGCTTTCATCTTCTCGCGGATAGTCAGCGCTTTTTGCGTAAAAATGGTCAGTTTTAAAATAGAATTTTTATCTGAACCCTGTAGGAGAATGTGCAATTTCTCCTTATTCTCTAGGTGAGTATAGTTCTCCAAAAGAGGCTCCAGGTAATACAGTCGAATCCTGTTGTAATAGGGCCCTAATGAAGTTGTGAGCTATGCTGGTGGTGGCATAATAGCCACCAGTAGGGCCTCCCATGCAAGACAGGTCACAACTGAAGGGTCTGACAAAGAGCATCAATGGGCAGGATGGGCTCTCTAGCCTTTTGGCAACCATCCTAAGAGAAGGAAGACTCTGATTTCAAACCTGGGCAGATGGTGCTCATCTAACCCTGCAAGGTCAACAATCTAGAGAAGGAAACTCAAATCAAACCTATGACCCGAGGACCTCACTGTCACTGTCCAAGCTTGCTAGGCCCCAGCAGACAAACCTTTGGTTTAAAGGGTGAGGCCAGTTCTGTGCACGCTGCGCTCCACCAGAAAAATCCATTGCACAGGCTCGAAGGACACATACGAAAACGAAATCATCAACGCGCTTGTAGAAAGCGTGGGATGAGTCCTTCCTAAGAATCTTCGTTCGCGAAGTAATCCCAGAGAGAGTTTTAATTACGTGTAATTCAAATTAATAATTTATAACAAAAGGTAAGAAAATATAGTTTTCTTACACAAATACGAAATACATATAAGGAAAACTGTTATACACATAAACATTTGATTTAGTCTTCTAAAGGTTGCCTTTCTATAAGGAGGAAAGGACAAAGATGACTTCCTATCTTGCTATTGATACATAAAAGTGAAACTGCTATTAAATTTCAGGCTGATTGTATTTATGCTGATTACATTAATCTATCGTTTATAAATACATCAAATTTCAATATATCTTCAAAAGAGATTTTTAAAAATTCCAGTCTTAAAAACAAATCAAGAATTTGACCTTAATAAGCATTCAATGTAATTTTCAGCTTATAATAATCAGTTGTAACAAGATTCTTTGTAGCCATAGTTCCCTTTTAATCATTATTTCAGAAATTTGAATGGTACTTTGTTCTTGGCTTATAGATGGAGAAAAAAGGTCTGTTTATAATCATTTACTAGTATTTCGCAGAGTCAGGTTAAAATCAATATTGGTTCTATATGGCCAGCCACGAAGCTGACGGGTCTGCACTGTGTGGCAATGAACTAGTTCAGCAGCTGGATGGCATCCACACAGCCCAACTGTTCTAGAACCAGCTTGGCATCACTGGACAGCCACCCATAATTTTCCCCTGTCAATCTGCTCTTTGTGGCGACCACCAGTCACTCAGCATCTGTAGTGATGACAGCCAATACAATGAAGGGGGAAAGGAGGAATCACTCCCTCCTTTCCCCTCTCTGTTTTTCAATTGCCTCCTCACTCCAGCTAGCATCACTGCAGGCACTGAGCAACAACCACTAGCAGTTTTGACAACTGTGAATACCTGTTATTACTCCTATTATACTATGTAATGCTATTGCATACTTTGACATATACATGTTTAGCGAGGGGGTAGGTATATAGCATAAAACAGGGGTCCCCAAACCAAGACCTGCAGGCCAAATCCAGCCCACAGTCTTTTTCCTGCCCCGCCCCAGACTGCTATCATAACATGTGCATGCACAGCCGGCGTGCGCACATGTGATGACAGCAAATGTATGTGTGTAGCATCAAGAGCGAGTGAGTGTGAGTGGTAGCACCAAGTGTGAGTTTGTGTGTATGTGTGGTATATGTCACAGCCAATGCCCGACGCATGGCACATGCACCTACGCACAATTAAAGTGCCCCCCCAACAGTCTAAGGGACCATGAACTGGCCCTCCACTTAAATGGTTTGGGTGACCCTTAGCTTAAAACATCCACAAATTCATTTCCTGGCTGTCCCTCAAGTATAACAGTGTTGTTACAGACCTGTTTTGTAAATCAGCTGATGTTTCTTTATTTTTGAACTAGAATTCCTGCCACCCCACTCACAGAAAACAACATCATATATTGTTTGACACTCAGGAATCAACCTACATCCAACAATGACACTATTATCAAAGAATCTAGGACTTACCCTATTTTATAGAGGCTATGCATATTTCATAACTGAGCTAGAATATCGCTGAATATCAGCTATATTCCGAATCTCTGTGCTACAAAAAGAAGGCAGTAAAATGATGACAGTTGTGAGCCTTTTATGGTTGCTTCTACCCACCATCTCCTAATTACCACTTGGCAGTTCAAAGAAGCTATCCTTGATAGCTACTTCACCATGCCTTTTCATAGCTATTAATAAGCATCCTATTGTTGCTTTCTATCAACCGCCTACTCTAAAAAAGTTGCTGGTGAGAGATGCAATAAAAATGTGAATTAAAAATCCCAGATTGTATGGCTGTCCTCCCAAAATTGCATCACTTGTGCATATTTATACAAAGCTATTTTAGAAGCAGAAGCACAGGTTTATCGATCATATTAAACAAAATTTGACTTGCAAATCTACTAATGTCGTGTAACAGAATGTCAGCCTCCCAGATACTAAATGCAATATGTGAGAAAAAACACTGTCAATCTCTGTACAAGATTACATTAAAAATTAACAATAATCAATTACTATGTTAAAGCTCTAATACTTTTCATTTTGAATTTTTCAAGTTTGTCTGTCTCTTTTGCCAAAGTACATGTTACACTTAATACTCTTAATTTTGCTTCTTGATAAATATTTTTTTCAGGATTGGGATCAGCCAGAAAGAATTCCTGATCCAGGTGTGCAAAAACCAGATGACTGGGATGAAGAGATGGATGGGGAATGGGCACCACCATTGATTCCAAACCCTGAGTACAGAGTAAGAGAAATATATGTTTACATCAGGATTGAAAAGTACATCTTATGGACTAAGTGAGTCTCTAGCTGCATTTTGTGGTCTTTCAAGTACCCTGTGAGACTGCAAGCTGACAGAAGCCCCCGTTTTTTAATTGATTTTTTTAAACCTGTAAATGCTCCAAAGGGCGAATGTATATCTACACTGTAGATGTTATTACTCTAAGAATATCCACTCCTAATATCCCTAGTGGTACACCAAATCCACCAACATTGCCCCAATCCAGGATGTAGAAACCCGAAGCAAACTTCCAGTCAGCTGTTGTCACATTCCTTGAAGATGTTTAGTCAAAAATTAGCTGTGCATTCCACTTCAAACATGAAAATTAGTCCCCATCACAGCTGCCCAACCCTGTCTTACATGATAAATACAATGGTTAATCTGAAAAATATTTCACCTGGAAATTTAGTATTTCAAACAGAAGTTAAAATGTGGAGATTATTGTTTTTTACTACTTTTATATCCTGCCCTTCTCACCCCAAAAGGGGGACTCAGAGCAGCCTTACAAAAAGGCAACAGTTTGATGTCATGCACATACATGCATAAAGTAAAAAATAGACATATACATTAAAACAAAAAATCAACACCAATATTAAAACAATTATTAAAATTATGCCATTCAGAGTCAAATCCAAGGCCCATTCCATTAGTCATTTCACAATTCCATACACTCATATTGCACTAACTTGCTAGCCAAATGCTTGGTCCCCTAACCAGGTTTTTACTTTCTTCCTGAAGGTCAGGAGGGAGGGGGCTGCTCTGATTTCACTGGGGAGGGACAACTACTGTTTCTTGTCCCCATCAATTGTGATACCAAAATTTGCTTGCTTTTTTTCTCCCAGATCTATCTGTAAGCACAGCCATCATGACAATATGATCTACAACACACTGAAATAATTTTGTCTTACTTGAAATAATTTAAGTACAATCCAGTGATTTAGAAAAAAAATGTAGTTCTCTCTTGGTACTGTGATTGGAGTACATCTACCCTGTAGGAATAATACAATTTGCTGTCACATTACATGTCATGGTGTAATGTATGGAATCATGAGTTGTAGTTTTACAAGGTCTTTAGCCTTCTCTGCCAAAGAGTGCATCACCAAACAACAACTCCCAGGGTACCATGGCATCGAATCATGGCAGTTAAAGTGATGTATCCTAGGAAGATTCTGCATTTAACTGTAAATTACTAATTACATCATAGTCAAATTATATAAACATGTACCATTTTTGTCAGGTTTTAATTAAAAGGTTTATGCTAAGTACTACCTTAATTAAACAGGGTTTGAAAAGCCCTCCTCAAATTTGTTTCAAATATTATTTTTTCAGGGCATTTGGAAACCTCGTATTATTAAAAACCCTAATTACAATGGCATATGGGTCCAACCGGAAGTTGACAACCCAGATTACACACCAGATCCTGATCTTTGCAAATATTTTAATATTAGTGTCATTGGTTTAGAGGTTTTACAGGTATGTATATTAAACAATTCAAAGAACACACTCATTCTCCCGCTGCTTTGGTGGGAATGCATGTATACTTGTATTTAAGCCAACTTCATGTGTAAGTTGAGGATAGATTTTGGGGCCAAAATTATGCATTTTTATATGACCTATGAATAAGTAAATGACCGATCTGCAGAGAAAAAAGTGCCAGTGCCACTTCTGAGGGCCCGCTCCACCAACAAATCATGTGGGACAGGCGACCTTATGGTGACCCATGAATTTCATGTGGTTTCATTAAGTAATTAATACTCAGAGTGATTTGCCAGTTCTTTCTTCTGAAATATAACCTGCAGCATCTTGTGTTCGTTGGCAGTCTCCTGTCAAAGTATTAACAAAGGCAGAGCTTAGCTTCCAAGATCAAATAGGATCTGGTACTCTTAAAGTATTTAGACCCTAACAAACATTAAATACAAATTTGAAAACAAAAGAACCAGATGGATAGAAGTGTACTTTTACAAACACCCTAAAAAGTATAGCATTTTATTGCAGTTTCATTACTGTGTTTCAATGATTCTAAGATGCACTTTTTCTTCAATATAAACATCTTGAAAAACAGAGTGTTTCTTAGAATTGCAGGCGCCTTTTTATATAAATAAATAAATAAAGCTTTTCTTCTATTAATGGTACTGAAATTAGTGTGCATTTGCAACTGATAGGTCTTAGAATCAATTAAATATGGTAATTAATGGCATCAGCTTTGTAATGATATACTGTGCTTTATTACATTTCAACTCTAAAAGGTTTTCAGGTGAGGTACTGTACCATCTTTGATTATGACAAAATCACGTTATACAGTTGCAAATTTAGTTGGACTGCGTTAAATAATTTCCTTTCCTAATTCCAACAGGGGAAGTCCGGTACAATTTTTGATAATTTTCTTATCACAAATGATGAACAATATGCTGAAGATGCTGGGAATGAAATGTGGGGTGCCACATATGTAAGTAACTACTTTGTATATTACTGAAGTATAATTAACTGGTTAAGTCAGAATCTAATTATTACATTCATCCTTTATTCTCATAGATGCCCAATCTTTGAATAAAAATAGCATTAATTAATTCTAATATATTTACTGTTCCTAGAAAGAGCAAGATAAAATACTGTAAAGTGATATTCTTAAAAAGCATTATTTGGACAGCTATAAACAATTCCCAGCTAGCATAAGGAATATATTATATTCTTTCAGATAGAGCCAGAAAGAATAGGAATAAAGTGCATATGTAATACTTCACTCAAATAGCATGCCATATCTGATAAATGTATCGTAGCAGTTATCCCATAAATTTAGAATTGCTGTCAATATGTAGTGAGATGGAGATAGTGGAAGGAGTTTTTAATTAAAAATTTCACTTTGAAAATATGCATTGCTCAAGGGTGACAAATTTTGCATGTAATGACAGAATTTGATGATGAGCAATTGTTACAAGTTTGAGTCTATTAATTCCATATAATTTGTTCTAATAAACAGGAGAGAGAATGGAAGAGAAGAGAAAGGCAAGATGTTGTATATAACAAAATTAATGAAAAACAGGAACCAAAGGGAAAGGAGGCCAAGAAAGGAAAGAATGGAAAAGTACTCAATGTTAAAGATGAACTGTAAACAACCCAAACTGTTACATAATTACTTTCACTCAGTATGTTAATGACTTGTTCTTCGATTTGAACTTCCAGATACTTTGCTTATTTTCTATAACTTGTTACAGGAGCTCTGAAATGAAATGACAAAAAATCCTGTTGAACATATTTTATGAGTATATGAGTAGTGATGAAAGAGAGTCTAAGAGTGCACCTACACTGTAGAATTAATGCAGTTTGACACCACTTTAATTAAACTACTGTGGCTCAATGCTATGGAATCATAGGACTTGTGATTTGGCAAGACATCAGCACTGTTTGACAGAGAAGGCCAAAGACGTCAGTATCCATGATTCCATACCACTGAGCCATGGCAATTAAAGTGGTGCCAGACTGCACTGATTCCATAGTGTAGATGCACCCAGGTATTTCACGAAGTATATCCTCCTGCATTTACAGGGGTTTAAGCTAAAGCGAAGGCAATGGGGATTATCCCTTTGGACTAGAATCACAGGGTAGAAATATAAATATGGGGAGCATGAGGATAAACTTATCTTTAGGGATTGTAGCTGGATATAGTACTCTGGTTTATAGCAGGAGTGAATTAAGTCATCCAGATGTTGTGCTGCAACTGCCAGCATTTCTCACTACTAAGTACATGTTGCAACTGATGAGAATTATAATCTAACATTTAGTAGGTCACAGTTTGCCCATTCATTTTTTAAGGATTCAATATATCCACCTATCACTTCTAAACATGAATATCTTTGGTAGAAACTTGATATGGGATTAAAATTATGTTGATGTACCAACCACTTTGCTATCTAACATTCTCCTTGGCTGAGCTGAAGGAAAGGCCTGCTTGTAGGAGATACACATTGCAGTTATGTGAAGTGTAAAGAGTTAAATAAAAATTAATAAACATGAATAACTGTTGTCCTATTAAATTCCTTTTCCTATATCTGACAAAACAAAATTATTTAAAAAGTATTTTCCTTTCCATTTCTTTTAAAATGAGTTTCTTTTAATAAATTCATATATTTTATTTACTTACTGCATTGTAACAGTACCTTTCCTTTTTAATATTTCCATTTTTCTCCACCATCATTCTCCCTGAAACCCTTTATTATCGAACACTATTCATGATCTTCCTTTAACTTCATGATAATGGATAATATGGGACTGCAACTTCCAGTGTATGTTATCATTTTCACACTGACTGGCTTCTGGGAACTGACGTTCAGTAGTATCTGGTGATCCAAATTTGGGAATCACTGTTGAGAATAGAAGTCCCCTGCAAATCCAAATTTAAAATAGGTAAACAATTAAAGCAATTTTCTCAAGACCCAAAGTTGTTTCTTCTTCGTGTGGTCTGTGAAATGCACACAAATGGGTTTATTCCGCGCCTGCGCCCCAATCTCGGACATACTAGCTAAAATTACAGATTTGCATAGGCCCCTCCCACTCCCCGCCCCTCATCCCCGGATTGAGTTACCTCTGCAGTTCCTTTTCCGCCTAGCCAGCGAAAGGATCTCCGACTAATAGCTCCTTGCTAAAGACCATGGATTGCCTCAACTATCAGATAAGATGTCTTCCCTCTCTTTTAAAAAGTGCTCAGATTGTGGGGCAACTTTGCCCCAAGAGGATAAACATTCAAAATGTCTCCTCTGCCTGGGAGAAGCTCATATTCCCCAGACTTGCAAAATTTGCAGGTCTTTTTCCACTAGAGCCCTAAAGAGCAGAGACTCCAGGCTTAAAGCTGCTCTTTTCTAGCAGTCTATTACTTCCACAGGGACTGGGCTCTCTCATTCCCTGAGCCAGCCATCCCTGCCTTCTATCCCTCAAAATCCCACTCCACTAAGTGCCTCGACAGATAGTGCCATTCGCGAGTTGGCCTCTGACTCTGCCATTGAGCCACTGCGAAAAAAGAAACAAAAAGCCTCTAAACATGCCCTTCAGTCCAAGGACAAGCCAAAAGAGGTTATGGCACAAAAACAGCCAAGGCTCCTGGCCGGCCCTGAGCCTCCCAGTCCTTGCATGCCCCTGTTAGCAGCAGAGACGCTGCAACTTCTTGAGGGCGATGATGATTTTGCTGGAGTGGAAGATCCCCCCCAACTCCTTCCCATGCACCTTCTCTCCGCTACCGAGGAACATCCTCCCTCCACCTCTCCCCCGTCTCCGCCGCTTGCTCAGGTTCCCCCACCTCCCCTTCCCCGGAGACCGGAGCCTCTCCACGAGGAGGCTTGCACCACGTGGCCTCCGTCCCCTTCGCGGCGACCGAGCGCGCCGCTTTTCCCGCCTCAGCGCTCAGACGCGCGCCCTTCCCCGCACAGCCGCGCGGCTCTCTCCTTCCAATTTGACTCGTTCCCGGTCTCGGAGCCCTCTTAAGGAGGCGCCCGGTAGCCGAGACCACTCCTGGGAACACACTTATGGGTACCCTCATGGCTACCCTCCTCCCTACCCCCTTTCCCTACTATCACCCTTATTACCCTCCTGAGCCCTTCCATTCTCCGGATCCCTATCGGTATCCATGGCCCCCCTCCTCCTATCCTTCGGCATCCGTGGCACCTCCTCCACCTCCAGTCCCCCCAGCCCCTCCCGCTCAAGCCCCTGCCTCATCAGTTGCTCCTCCTGCCCAATCCCCCCCTCACCCTCCAGATGATGATGCAGATTTGGAGTCCTCTTTGGATGCTACTCCTATACCCCCTTTGCCTGAGCCTGAGGCTGATCCTCAGCAGGCAGAAGAATATAAAAAGTTTTCTGCACTATTGATCAGGCTGGCCAGATCCCTTGGCATACAGTCCCCACAATCTGATGATGTGGTACAAAGACCCTTATTTTACTTCTGCTGAACAAGAAACACAGCAGTCAACCATTTTGCCTACTATACCCTATCTAGTCAAGCTCCTAAAAATTTCTGGGGTTGCCCCCGCTACCGTCCCAAGCACGTCTAAGCGGGCAGAAAACCTTTATCGAATTGACATGTCCACCACCCCCTGGTTGGCAAGACTTCCTAAAGTGAATTGACAGACGGATGCTCAGCCTAAGCCAATCCAAAATAACCAAGCTGCTCCTTCTGACAAAGAAGGTAGAAAACTTGATGCTATGGCCAAAAAGTTTTATGCCTCAGCATGCCTCTCAGGCAGAATGGCTCATTATGGTGTTTATATGAGCGTCTACCAATCATACCTGTGGAACAAGATAGGCCCTTATTTGGACCTACTTCCCACATCTGATCAACCCATGGCTAAGGCTTTCCACCAAGAAGCCCTTACCCTGGCTACCCTACAAAAGGACTTGGCTAAACATGGTGCTGATACCTCAGGCAAACTGATTGCGGGCTCTGTTGCCCTTAGGAGACATACTTGGTTGAGCTCCGCAGCATTGTCGTCCAACCAACATTCCCTAATAGAAAATCTGCCTATGAATGAGGCTGGCCTGTTCAATCCTGAAACAGACTCACAACTGGAACACTCTCATAAAATGAAACAGACATTGAATAAATATGGCCAACAGTCCAGTCAACCTTATCAATCCTACAGACAGCGTTGGCGCCCTTACTATTACCAGCAGTCCTTTCGCGGATACTACAACTCCGCGCCCTATAGAGGACAACGACCACAGTTCCCTTCACAGGGATACAAGCGTCCAGGTGTTCCATTCAGGGGTCAGTATCGAGGTGGTAGATCCTCAGACAATAGAAGGCGCCGCTTCTAGGTTGTTCCTTGACAGGCTCCAACCCTTCATCTCAATCTGGCAGTCCATCACCACGGACAAGTGGGTATTGGACATTGTCTATCGTGGTTATGCCATAGAATTTGATTCCCTTCCACCTCCAGGGCAACCCCTCTCTACCCAGGCTTCCCCTGCCTTACAAAAGAAATTGACTCCCTCCTTTTTAAAGGAGCCATTTCCCCTACCCCATCCCACCAAATTCAATTTTGCTTTTTTTCCAGATATTTCCTTGTGGATAAAAGGGATGGTGGCCTCCGGCCCATTTTGGACCTCCGGGAAATTAACCAATTCATCAAACCACGTAAATTTAGGATGGTCACACTCCCCTCCATCCTCCCTTTCATCCCGAAGGGAGCCTGAATGGCTACTGTTGACCTTAAAGACGCCTACTTCCATATTTCTATCCGGCAGTCCCACAGGAAGTACCTCACCTATATGGTTGACGGTACTCCATATTCCTTTAATGTCCTTCCCTTCGGCCTCTCCACGGCCCCAAGGACTTTCACTAAATGTATGGCGGTCGTCGCCTCCCATCTTTGCCAGCAGGGCATCACCGTATTCCCTTACCTGGACGACTGGCTTTTCTGTTCTGGGTCATGTGACCAGTTGTCATCTGACATCAACTATACTTTATCTCTTTTACAGAGCCTGGGACTTGTTGTCAATCTGGAAAAGTCTCATCTCTCACCTTCCCGGACCGTCCAGTTCATAGGTGCAGTCATAGACTCCGTATCCCAGAGGGCCTACCTCCCAGAGGACCGCTTCCTCAACTTATGCCAGTCTATCCAGGCTGTCCAAACCCACCACCGTTGCTCTGCCTGGACCGTCCAATCTATCCTGGGCCATATGTCTTCCACCACGAACGTCACCGCGTTCGCCCGCCTCTGCCTCCGCCCCCTCCAAGCCTGGTTCCTTTCTGTGTTCCAGCCGGAACTGGACAACCAAAACTTGATCCTCCATCCCCCCCCCAGGTCCTTCAGTCCCTCTCATGGTGGACAAACAGACTCAATGTCTGCTCGGGCCTTCCTTTCTCCCCTCCTCAGCCGTCCCTGTCACTGACGACAGACGCATCATCCATGGGATGGGGTGCCCACCTTCTGGACCTGACCATCAGCGGTCGCTGGTCTCCCGCCGAGAAACAGCTCCATATCAATGCGCTAGAACTTCTTCTTTTTTTTAGAAAATCTTTATTACATTTTCATTTAAAAACACAGAGCTTTTTCAACACAACAGAGGTGAACTGGGTCCCGGCCCCAACCTGGGCCTGGATACATCTCCTGTCTCGTTGTTTTCTTGTGTCGAAAAAAGTCTCGATAGGGGGTGGGAAAGGGAACGGAGAGGTGTGGTGGGTAAAGGGAAAAAGGGGAAAGGTAAGAAAAGGGGTGTATAGAATTGGAAATTAAAAGAAGAAAAAAAAAGAGAAAAAAAAGAGGTGGTGGGGCAGAACTACAACAAAATTCTTCATTCCTCTCTATTGTTTCTCATTTTTCGAGGGTCTCTGAGGAGGTTCGAGCTAGCAGGAAGTACCTTATATTTTCCTTTTTTTTCCCCTCTTCTTTTCCAGTGGGCTATCTACATGCTGTTTTACCGGTTTACTTTTACTTATACATTTAAATCAAAATCAAGATCATATTCCTTTTTACAATATTTTACAAAAATTTCATAGCTTTTCTTTTGTGACTCTTCTTTTTTGAAATTTTCTCTCAGTCTGTCCGTCATTCTTTCCATTTGGATAGTATCCACTACCTTAAGAATCCACTCTTCTTTTGTAGGACCTTCCACAGATTTCCAATGCTTCGCGAAGATCATTTTCGCAGCTGTTGTGATCAAAATAAAAATATTTTTTCTACTTTGTCCATTTTGGGGTCGACTATTCCTAAAAGAAAGTTTTCTGGCTTCTTACTTACATTTTTTCCCAACATTTTTATCATTTCCCTATGTATCATAGCCCAGAACTTTCTGGCTCTCTTACATAGCCACCACATATGGAAGTATGTTCCGCTTTTCCCCTTACAGTGCCAGCAATGTGGGTTGGGTGTCTTATATATTCTGGCGATCTTTTCCGGGGCTAGATGCCATCTGTATAATATTATCACCCAGTTTTCTTTATAACTTTGGCTATATGATATATTTACATTTTCCCTCCATATTGCCTTCCATATCTCCGGTTTTATAATATAGCCGATATTTCTAGACCATTTTATTACGTGGTCCTTCCCTTGTGCCTGTTTCCCCTCCCATTCTTGAAGTATTTTATATATTTTACTTATTAATTTTTGCTTCTTATTTAGTAATATTTCCTCTAAGTCATTGTATTGGTGACTGAAGCCTGTTTTTTTATCTTCCTTGTATATATTATTTATCTGGAAGTATGGGAACCAGCTCAACTTTTTACTTTCTTCGTCTAGCTGTTGTCTAGGTTTTAACACAAAATCGTTTCCATCCCAATAAAGTAGCTCCTTATAGGGTATCCATTGATTATCGTCAAGCTGTCTAATCCGAAATGCCTCAATTGGAGACGTCCACATTGGTATGGTGTCCTTTTTTCTTTTATAGTATTTTTCCCATACTTTTATAAGCGTACTTCTTATATAATGATCTTTAAAACTAGAGTCTATTTTGATTTTATTATAACAAAGGTATGCATGCAGTCCAAACTTTAAATTAAACCCTTCTAAGTTCAATAGTCTATTATTATCCAGACAGAGCCATTCTTTTAGCCATAATAGACAATTCGCATAAAAATATAATTTTAAATTTGGGACTCCCAGTCCTCCATTTTCAGCTCTTTCTTGCATATATTTTAACCTGACTCTAGGTTTTTTCCCGGACCATATAAATTTGGATACTATTCTGTTCCATATATCCAATTGTTTATCATTTTTAATTATAGATAATGTATTAAACAGAAAATTTATCTTTGGGAGAATAGTCATTTTAACAGCCGCGATTTTTCCAAGTAGAGATAAATTCAATTTCTCCCATTTTTTTAAAATGTTTTGTATCTCGGCCCACTTAACTGTGTAATTATTTTTGTATAGTTGTGAATTTTTAGGGGTTAGATGTATCCCTAAATATTTAACTTTATTTGTTATTGTAATGCCCGAGGAATTTTGTAATTCCTGTTTGTCTTCTTCTTTCAGATTTTTGACTAATATTTGCGTTTTTTCCCTATTTATTTTAAAGCCCGAGCTTTTTCCAAAATTTTCTATTACTTTCAACCAATGCATTATCCTATTCTTTGGATCTTCTAAAATTTGAACTAAATCATCTGCGAATGCTTGGATTTTTATACTTTCTTTTTTAATCTCTAACCCCTTAATCTCTTTATCTTGTCTTATCTCTTCTAACAATAATTCCAAAATCATAATAAATAATAGGGGAGACAGGGGACAACCTTGTCTCACCCCTTTTTGAATAGTTATCTTCTCTGTTTTTTTATTATTTATTATAATTCTTGTATACTGTTCAGTGTATATAGCTGAAATAATATTCTTAAACTGGTGGCCCATGTCCAGTTCCTCTAATAACGTGGAAAGAAAATACCAATTTACTCTGTCGAAAGCCTTTTCGGCGTCGACGAAAATAAAGGCGACCTCCCTATCTATGTTCTTGTCGTAATATTCTATAGCATTTAATAATAATCTTACGTTCGTGTATAAATGTCTTCCCGGGAGGAAACCATTCTGGTCTCTCTTGATCCATCCGCTTAAAAATAACTTTAATCTTTCTGATATAATTAACATAAAAATTTTATAATCGATATTTAATAACGATATCGGTCTATAATTTGCGGGGTCTAGGGGATCCTTTCCGGGCTTTTGTATTAATACCGTATTGGAATCTTTCCATGATTCAGGAAGTATTGCTTTATTTAGGATATCATTGAATACCTTTAAGAGTATATCTATTACTTCTTCCTGAAAAGCTTTATAATATTCTGCCGAATATCAGTCTGGTCCTGATGATTTCCCAATTTTTATTTTATTTATTGCTTTTTAATTTCTTCTTTTGTTATAGGTATATTCAATTTTTCCCTGTCTACTTCCGCAATTTTTTCTAATTTCTTTCCAGAAATATACTCTTCTACTTCCTCTATATTTATATTTTCTTTCTCATACAATTTAAAAAAAAAACGTTTCAAATATTTTTCTAATTTCTCCCTCTTTAGTATATTCGTTTCCTCCTGTCTTCAGCTTTGTTATCATATTTTTTTCCTTTTTTCTTTTAACTGCCACGCTAGCAATTTTCCTATTTTATTTGCTGACTCAAAGTATTTTTGTTTGGTGGCTAGAACTTCTAGCAGTAGAGAAATCCCTCCGGTCATTCGCGACCCTAGTCTCGAACCATACCATTCAAGTCCTCACGGACAACACCTCAGTAAAATATTACATCAACAAACAGGGGGGCACCCGCTCACCCACTCTCCTCTCCATATCCCTCCGGATATGGGAATGGTGCATTCACCACGACACATTCCTTCTAGCTGTCCACCTTCCAGGCCTACAAAACACCCTGGCCGACTCACTGAGCAGGACTCCGTCCACCACCCACGAGTGGCAGCTCAACACCCGCCACTTTCTCTCACTGATCAAACGTTGGGACACTCCTCAGATAGATCTATTTGCCTCACACCTCAACACCCACTGCCTCAAATACTGCGCGAGACTCCACCCTCTCGCATCCCCAGACTGCCTAGGAGACGCATTCCTCTACCAGTGGTCCCCGGGTCTCCTTTACGCCTTTCCCCCCCTTCCACTCCTACCCAGAGTGGTCGCAAAGCTCCTCTCCGACAACTCAGACTGCATCCTGATAGCCCCATGGTGGCCCCGTCAGCCGTGGTTCACGCCCCTTCTCCAGGCCTCCCAGGGAGACTTTCTCCGTCTTCCCTTAGATCCCGACCTCCTCTCCCTCCAACAGGGTCTCATCCTACACCCAGACCTCCCATCTCTCCACCTTACAGCGTGGAGGATCAGGCCCTGTCCCACCTCTCCGACCCTGTCCGCCTCATAATTCAGGCAGCTCAAAAGGTTTCCACCAGAAAGGCTTACACCAACAAGTGGGATAAGTTCCGTAAGTTTGTCCAACCACTTGGCCATTTGCCACAGTCGGCTCCTACTTCTGTGGTGTTAGATTTCCTTATCGACCTTTCCACTAAAAGCTTTTCCCTTTCCTCCATCAAATGCTATTTAGCCTCCCTCTCCTGGTACAGGAAAAAAAATTGGCGTCCCGTCCCTCTTTCAAGATCCCCTAGTGGGCATGTTTTTACAGGGATACAAAAGATCTTTCCCCCCGGTTTCTCCTCCTCCTCCATCTTGGAGTTTGGAGCTGGTCCTCTCCCAACTCTCTAAACCACCCTTTGAACCCATGTCAACATGTCATATTTCCCACCTGTCCTGGAAAACGGCCTTCCTCGTGGCCATTACCTCAGCCAGGAGAACCAGTGAAATCACAGCACTCCGTTCTGATCCCCCGTTCATTCGTTTCCATGAAGACAAAGTGGTCCTCCGGATGGATGTCACTTTTCTTCCTAAAGTCGTTTCTCATTTCCATATGACCCAGGACATTGTCCTTCCAGCCTTTTTTTCCCAACCCCTCATCTCCCCTGGAGATTGCCCTTCACTCCCTTGATGTTAAAAGGGCCTTGTCCTTTTATTTACATAGGACAGCCTCATATAGGAAATCTCCTAAGTTGTTTCTTAAATATAGGGAAGATTCCCTAGGACTTCCCCTTACCTCTCAACGTTTGGCTTCTTGGATAGTCGTGGCAATCCGATTGCCCTACCAGTTAGCCCATAAAGAGTTACCTGTTGGTGTTAAAGCCCATTCCACAAGGGCAGTTTCAACATCCCAAGCGTTTTTGCGGGGTGTTCCTGTTGATCAAATTTGCAAGGCTGCTACCTGGGTGAACCCCTCTACATTTGCAGCCCACTACAAGCTCGACGTCCTCGCGAAGAAGGATGCATCCTTCGGCAGAGCCGTCCTGTTCTCCTGTGTGGCATGACCCACCTCCAAGGTACATAAGCTTGTTAAGTCACCCATTTGTGTGCATTTCACAGACCACACGAAGAAGGTTAGGTTGCTTACCTGTAACCGTGTTTCTTCGAGTGTAGGTCTGTGAAATTCACACGGAACCCACCCGTCCTCCCCTCTTTGTCATGCCTCGTTCTGCTGCTGTCTGGCGGCAAGGAACTGCAGAGGTAACTCAATCCGGGGATGGGGGGGGGCGGGGAGTGGGAGGGGCCTATGTAAATCTTTAATTTTAGCTAGTATGTCCGAGATTCTGGCACATGCGCGGGAATAAACCCATTTGTGTGAATTTCACAGACCTACACTCGAAGAAACACGGTTACAGGTAAGCAACCTAACCTTGTTGTTTGGCTGATACAGGACTTGGAGGCTCTAGGCTGCAGTGATTCAAATGTTTGTCTTTGGTTGAGCCTCTTAGCTATTAACCTATGAAGTTCCACAAGACTCAGCGTTGTCCTCTGTGGTTTCAAACATTTACATGAAGCTGTTGGAGGAGGCCATCCAAAGATTTCAGAATGGATATGATCAGTATGCTGCTGCTGACATCCAGCTCTCTGGAAGTCTTGAATTGTAATGAAAGACTGGATGAGAATAACAAACAGAGGCTGAGGTTGGGATAATAGCGGTTTATATAGGGTTGCACGCCTTCCAAAAGATCAGGTTAATAGCTCAAGAATGTTCTTGGACACAGCTATGCTCTTGGAAGGCCAGTTGGCTGCTGTGCCCAGGCGTGTCTTTGTCCAACAGTTTGCACCCTTTCCTAGGGAGGACAGATCTGACCACAGTGGTTAATGCCTTAATTACTCCCAAATAAATTACTGTAGCTTCTTTTATGTAGATCTGTCCTTACAAAGTATCCAGAAAGTACATGTTCTCCAAATTCCAGTGGCTAGACATGCATTTTGGAGATTACAAAGGATTCCAATTGGCTTCCAAACTTAATTCAATGTGTTGCTTTGGCCTATAAAGTTTTTAAAAGCGTGAGGCTATGATACCTGAAAACTCATTCTCTCCCATATGACCCTTTCTGAAATATAATATCATGATTGGAGACACTACCTTGCAAAGTAGCAGCCAATTTCCCAAAGAAGATCATCCAGACTCCATCCCTTCTGAATTTCTGGTGGCTAGTGAAGACTATTTCACTTTTAACTTTAATTTTAAGGTTTTACTTTGGGAGTGCTTTATCATCCGGTGATTACTGCATATATACTAGTATAGAAGTTGCCGTCGTGTATAATTCATAAGTAGGACTGGTGGCCAAAATTATAGATTTTAATTATGGAAGATGGGAAAAGTCCAATGCTGCCTCATGGATTGAGTTATCCCTGGTTGCCACCGCTGCCATTTTCCCACGCAGGCATTCAAAGAGGGCAGAAGTGCGGGGGGGGGGGGGGCATTGACTGATGGATAAATCGACCCAGAAATTTTTTTCAGCCAATTTTTGACTAACATTTCTAGATTGTTAATGAGTATATACAGGTCTTTTGATTGTGTAATATCCCTGGCTGGCCTTTCACAGAACTGCATAACTTTCTGACATTAGGTGAATATACACTGAAATCTTCTCTTCTGCTTATGTACATATGAGGATTATCTGGAAAGTAAGGTTATAAGGCATGTAGCTCTTGTTCAGAATTTTCTCTGGGAAAGTTGGTATCACTGCTGTGTAACAGGAAGCCAGTGGAAGCGAACAAATAGTGCCAGTCATCAGTAGCTCATTGACTGGCATTGTGTTGAAGGTTAGAGATGTGTGTCCTCATTCCATTTTCCTCCAAGTACAAAATTTGCACTGTAATACACTACCTAAATGCTAAGGGCAATAACGCTGCTGCGATTTATCGCGAAATCATTTCAATTTATAGAGAGGGCATAATATCACGACAGCATGTGACAAAATGGGTATGGAATATATTGTGAGACCATGAAAAAACTTTGCAGAGCCATCCAAAACAAATGTCCTAGGATACTGACAGAAGGAGTCTGTCTCTTTCATGACAATGCACGTTCACACACCGCTCATGCAACACAAGAGTTGACTTCATTTGGTTGGGATGTTTTAAGCCAGTCTTTCCCAACCTTTTTTGAGCCGCGGCACACTTTTAACATTAAAAAAATCCGGGGGCACACCACCAACCAAAATGACACAAAATGACACACTAACACAGTAAAGAACGGCTGGGGGATGGTGGCCTGCTGGGAGCAGCTTATGGGAGTGCTGAAGCCGGGGGAGGGGGAGGAGCCAGGCTGTGCCATGCCCCGCCCCCTCCCTCCCAGCTTCAGTTCTACCACAGCTTCGCCAGCCTTGAGGGGCAGTGCCAAGCCAGCATTGTGCTGGCTCTGCCACCGCTGGCTTGGCACTGCCCCTCAAGGCTGGAGAAGCTGTGGGATATGAAGCCGGGGAGGGAGGGGCGGGGCCTGGTGGGGTCTGGCTCACCCCTCCACCGGCTTCAGCTCTCCCACAGCTTCTCCAACCTTGAGGGAACAGTGCCAAGCCAGCATTGTGCTGGCTCTGCCACCGCTGGCTTGGCACTGCCCCCTCAAGGCTAGCAAAGCTGTGGGAGCGCTAAAGCCAGGGGAGGGGGAGGAGCCAGGCCGCACCATGCCCCTCCCCCCCCCCGGCTTCAGCTCTGCCACAGAGGAGGAGCATGAACGGTGGACAGGCTTCAGTGGGTGGGGCTCCTCCACGTGGCTTCAGCGAGCGAGGGGCAAGAGTCATGGCGGAAGTCACGGCGGATTGGAGGCTGGCTGGGGAAACGGCGGATTGGAGGCGCGCCCCAGCCCCCTCTTTTTCTTCGCCACGCCCGGACCCTTCCTCCCCCAAAGCAGCAGGAGTTCGGCAGGAGGAGGGGGGAAGGAAGGGGGGCAGATAGCTTTTATCGCGGCACACCTGATGATCACTCACGGCACACTACTGTGCCACGGCACACTGGTTGAGAAACACTGTTTTAAGCCACCTCTCTCACAGCCCTGATCTTGCATCCAGTGACTATCATCTGTTCACTAAATTGAACGACTTTTCCAACGATGAGGTGAAAGTCGAATTGATGAACTGGCTGGAAAAGGCGGAGGAAAACTTCTAAGACACAGACATCAAAAACTTGTCCCACGGATGACAAAATGTATTGAACTTGATGATTATGTGGAAAAATAATGTAACATCTATTAAAATATATTCATTCTTTGTATTTTAAAAAAATATTGTAACCTTACTTTCCGGATAGCCCTCGTAGAATACAGAAAGTGGCCAGCCTGAAATCTCCTTGTCTTATTTACAAAGGAATCCAACATGAGCATGTTTACTTCTTTATCTTCTAATGTGTATTCTCTTGATCTTAAGAGATAATACAATCCATAATCAAACAGAATAAAACAGATAATAAAAGAGCCCCGAATTGTAATACACTTCTATGAGTTGTTGAGCCATTCACCTAAATTTAGTACAGCATTATATAACTCCAGCTCATATTCCTCCCCTCAAAGCTACATGATTTTAATTTGGTACAAAATTGAACATTATACAACAGTTTTATCCTCACACTGCACAAACTGAAATGGATTCAATGATATCAAATAAGCAAGGGCCAATATTACAACCACTGGACATGTATTAATGACAGCAATCAAGTCAGAATGCATCAGAGATTTTTATCGGCAACATGTTGTGCAAAGTATACTACTAAAACAGCAGCCATGTCCTCCCCCACAAATTACAGTAATGATAATGATAATAACAACAACAGATCTTGGAATACCATTCTTTGGAACCACTGGTAGACTTGTGCTAGCAAAATGGTAGAATACAATGAATCTAGGATAACTATACTTCCCACTGTAGTTCCCTATATGCCTCTTCTTGAAATAGCTCTGGAGACATAA
Organism: Anolis apletophallus; assembly: GCA_030556195.1. NCBI lineage: Eukaryota > Metazoa > Chordata > Lepidosauria > Squamata > Anolidae > Anolis > Anolis apletophallus. The sequence continues at coordinate 88,980,213 of JARBWK010000005.1, read as the reverse complement.
GTAAATCTTTCAGAGACATTTTTTCAGCGACACATGCTTGCAATGGAGAAAGAGAAGAAAACAAAATGTCAATACAACATTGAATGCTTCCAGACATGTTTAATACCCTTCCACTTTTTGGGTAGTTTTTTGTCACTAAAAATCTGTTAGGGCTGTAAAGATGGAATATAGCAAATCGGAAAATATTTCATTACCACTATAATTCAGTATATTCTCCTTTAGATTATGACAGTTCCTCCAATGAAGTTCTCTGTGTGATGCCTAAACTGTATTTGGCAGAAGCAATGGGCTCCTCCTTCTCTTCTTCTTCTTAACAACAACATTTTGAATTTAAAGTTTTACCTTTTTAAGTAATTAAAATTCAGAAGAGAGTCTAAAACTGCTTAAAACCAACATGTGGAATCTCCAGTCCTATTTTCCATGTCACATTGCCTTTGACTCTCAAAACTGCTTATGAGGACAGCAAGGTCTTTCTTATATATGCCACTATTTAATTTTGGCCTGCCACATGTTTATTGGGGGGCTTTAAATTGTTTTAATGCATTTTAATGTATTTTTAACTGTATTTTAATGTACCTTCTATGTCTGCTTCACTTTCTGTAAACCGCTCTGGGCTCCAGAGAGAGCGGTATAGCAAGTCGAATTTAATTAATAAATAAAATAATAAATATATTGCCGCAAATTATTACTGATTCTGAAGGTAGAATGTACTCAATAACAGTGAATCCTGCTGTTCCTGTGTGTGTGTGCACCTATCCTATCTAATTTAAATTTAAAGTATATGTAAGGAACTGACAAACCATTTCGATCAACTATGAGTAATTTGGCCTACTACAGCTTGACTATAAACATGGCAGAGTCTGAAGAAGGCAATTATTTTGAATACAAATTTATGCTGAACAGGGAGCAAATTGTTTTAATCAAGCAAACCAAAGCAATTGTCTCAGACTCATGATAAAATATGATGGCATATTCATTCTTCTGCAGCATCATTTCACTGCTGTTTCTGGCAGAGCCTTTTTTGTGGAGTGTGCAAGCAACAATTATACTTCGGACTTACACATTTGTTGAAGGTCATGTGAAATTAATGTATGTATGCAGCAACTTCAGGGAGCAACCTTGAGCTGAATATGCTAACTGCTCTCACAAAGCAATTATTTCGTCTTAGTGTGATTTGTTCAATAGAAGTGAAATATTTGACATAAACCCCTACCCTAGATAGAGCCAACTCTCCAGCATTTCTCAGATAAAAATAGGGAGTTTGAGGACATGTAACAGTTTTACTCATGGTATTTTCCTGAAAACCCTTCTGTTACTTCCACGACTACACACAGCTAAACAATTTAGCCAGTAAGGTGAATCTATGCCAGGAGTGCTCACACTTTTTCAGCATGCGAGCTACTTCTAAAACAACCAAGTCAAAATGATCTACCTATCCACTACCCAGAGAGCCATAAAAGCAAAATATTTGGAAATTTATTTCAGTGAGAGCCATATAATATATTTTAAGACTGAATTCAACTAAATGTGACTAATAAGCCCCTTAATTTATTCATAATGATGATAATATTCATTCAGCCTCTGTTACTACTACTACTAATAATAATAATAGTAACAACAATAGGTTCCTCGAGTAGAAGGAGACCTCCAAGGGCCATCCAGTCCAACCTCCATCTTTCATAAGGGAAAAACGCAATCAAAGCATTCCTCACAGATGGCCATTCAGCCTCTGATGATAATAATAATAACAACAACAACAATGGGTTCCTAGAATAGGAGGAGACCTCCAAGGGCCATCTAGTCCAACATCCTTCTGCACCTGGGCGGCATCAGGGGCCTGCGGGGTGGGACTGAGCCTTCCGTCCTGCCTGCGATCTACCAGGACGCCCTACGCGACCTACCAGTAGATCGCAATCTACCTAATGAGCCCCCTGATCTATACTATAGAAATAATGCCACACAATACCTCTTTAATAGCAATGGCTCAATGCTATGGACTCCTGGGAGTTGTAGTTTCTTCAGTCTTCCCTGCAAAATAGTGTTTGTGCTTAACCAAAAACTACATCTGCCATGATGCCATGGCAGCTAAGTAGTGTTTAACAGAATGGTTAATACTACTGGTATATTGAATCAGGGGTTGGGGTTTTTTGGAAGAAAATAACTGCAACTCAAATAATTGCAGGAGACATTCAATTATTTATGAATGGTGGGGGACAAATTTGTGCATTAACTTTAAAAGTTAATGAAAAATATCTTCTCAACGGCAAAAGAATTGTTTTTATCAATCAAGGACAGATGCCAGAAAATTAAACCTGTCCTTGATAAATAGGTCACTTGGAGCAATTTGAACAATGTGAATAGATACATACAAGTAGAAGAATGTAGTTAGCCCAGGATCTGACTCTCTGAAAAGAAAATTTCAGCTTTAATTTTGCTATAAAAATTAAACCGCCTTGAGTTGCCTCTGGACCGTGAAAGGCAGTATATAAATATGGCAAATAAATAAATAAGTTTACTGCTGCTTATTATCATTAATATTACATTATATGAGCACATGTTGTGTGTGACATCTCAGAATTAGGAAGAAAACAAAGGACTTCCTTATCCTTTACTGTTAGTTAGCCTGTATCTCTGTCACTTTCCATAATTCTGCAAAAGTGTTAGATTGTACTGTACATGGTCGACATACCATGTTCAGCACAATATACGTATAATTATTTGATTTACGGGGGGGTGGGGCATGGACTAGATACTTGAGGTACCTTAAAGATTTAAAAATTGTGGCAGCTACAATACATACATGCTACAGTACAATAAATTTGGCCCCCCTGGTGGTGCAGTGGGTTAAACCGCTGAGCTGCTGAACTTGCTGACTGAAAAGTCAGTGGTTCTAATCTGATGAGCGGGGTGAGCTTCCACTGTTAGACCCAGCTTCTGCCAACCTAGCAATTTGAAAACATGCAAATGTGAGTAGATCAACAGGTTCCGCTTCTGCTGGAAGGTAATGGCACACCATGCAGTTATGCTGGCCACATGACCCTGGAGGTGTCTATGGACAACGCTGGCTTTATGGCTTAGAAACTGAGATGAGCACCACCACCCAGAGTCGGACACAACTAGGCTTAATGTCGGGAAACTTTTACCTTTACTTTACAATAAATTTGTTAGTCTTGAAGGTATACAAGACTTTAAAATTAATTACATGATAACAGATTAATATGACTTTAGTAATTCATTACTTGTCAGGAAAACTTGTATTGAATGATACAATTTTACATTTTTTGATTATTTTTTTTATACAGTAGTGGAAAATACATAAAGCATTACAAGGTAATAATGAGATGTAACAAACCATTGGTTAAAAACAGTTATCGGCCACAAACCCTTATGCATTTTTAATTGCAACTGTTTGTTATGTAATATTTAATTAGTCTAAGAAAAAACTGGGACAAAGCTTAAAATAACAATAACACAATTGCAGAGTTTGTTTCCAAAAGGTACCAAATCCAAAAGAAAAGAATAAGAATAAAGAATTATGGGTAGCAGCACATTGTTGGGTAGGAGTACAGATCAAAACTATCAAAATATATCAGATCACTTTGGTATAGGGATTTTTACTATCCGTGGCCATAGTGGTGCAATGGATTAATCCCTTATGCCGTCTGAACTGCTGACCTAAAGGCCAGTGATTTGAATCCATGAGATGGGGTGAGCTCCTGTCTGTCAGCTTCAACTTCCCATACAGGGACAAGAGAGAAGCCTCCCACCGGATGCTAAAACATTCCGGCATCCCCTGGGCAACATCCCTGCAGACAGCCAATTCTCTCACCCCAAAAGCAACTTGCAGTTTCTCAAGTCACTTCTGACACACACAAAAATCCCTATAACTTTTTTCACATGGATTTAGTACCTTTTAGAAACAAGCTCCACAATTATATATTTCACTTCTAAAGTGAGGGGTGTCTGTACTGTCCGGAGGGCATATTAAGCAGAAACTGGTTTTACAACATACCAAAACTCATGAAAGGCCATTCTCTCCCATTAAAGGACATATGATTTAGAGCAGCCCCCTGGTTCCCAACAATGGGGTACATGTCCCACAGGGGGGCAATTTAATTTTGAAGGTTGACAATGGAGGGGGGAAACCCTTCATAGAGATTAGTGGTGAGAGCATAGAGTTAGCTAGTGAGGGCATGAGCACAGGAAAGAAGAAACTTTCATTCCAAACACCACACTCCTCGTGCTCTTTTAACATCACAAGCTACACAAGGTATATAAAAGGCTTCCATTAAGTTAAAATTATTTTATAGTTATGCAATTCAGTTATGTTTTAATACTCTATCTGCTATTTTTTCATATCACTTCATATCATCATCAATTTCTTAGTGATTTCTCTCTCAATACTTTAAATGTCCTTTAATTTATTTATTTATTTAAAACTTTTATATCCCGATCTTCTCACCTCAAAGAGGGACTCAGACTGACCTTACAGCAAAATTCATACAGTACACATTAAAATACATGAATAAAATACATGGATAAAACATTAAAATACAATTAAAACTAACTCACCAAATAAAATCAACTTCAATTCAATCATTAACTCAATCTCGGCCTTTATTCTGGGAATGGTTCATTCCAAAGCCAGGATTTTACTAGCCTCCTGAAGGACATGATGGAGGGGGCAGATCTGATCTCGCTCGGGAGAGAGTTCCATAGTCGAGGGGCCACCACAGAGAAGGCCCTGTCTCTCGTCCCCACCAGACGCGCTTGCGAATGTGGCAGGACCGAGAGTAGGGCCTCTCCGGAAAATCTTAGCGTCCTTGATGGTTCGTAGGGGAGAACAGATTCAGAGAGGTACATGCTCTTCTATTTTCTATTTCATGGATGCCATGTTCTTCAGAAGCGTGTTTAGTTAATAATAGCCTATTAGGTTTTCTCCAAGTAAAGAGGCATTTGCTTTTTGAATAATAAGAATTATAGAGATGCTTAGGTGGGACATGGCACAAAAAAGGTTGGGAACCACTGGTTAGTAGCCCAACAACAACAGTAGGAGGCACAGAAATCAATCCAATGTATTAACTCAGGCTGGATCTACACTGCCAGATAATCCAGTTTCTGATCCCAGATTATCTGCTTTGAACTGGATTATATGACAGTGTAGACTGATCTAGCCCAGTTCAAAGCAGAAAATCTGGGATCAAACTATAGGCAGTTTCCAAGTTATAAACATCCATCTTACAAATGATTCATAGTTAAGAATGGGGGTGAGACAACAGGAAGATAAATCTACCCCTCTGAAGGGAAATTCACTCCTGAAAGAGTTGTTATCATGGGGAAAAGGTGTCTCCACTGGAATTTTCTCACCAATCTTTATTTCCACAACAAACCAATTTTTGATTGATAAGGACTGTTATATGAATATGGCTTGTAATTCTGGATATGGCTTTTTAACTATGGACAGAAAGTGAGGTGAAATCTGAACAGAGGCACAAACAGCAAAACAAACACCACAGATGTTCACCTGTCCCTACGCTATCCAAAATATTGTGTGTTTTGTCCTTTTGATCTGTTTGCTTTCATTTTAGCTTTTGGATTGTAAGTGATATTGAAACTATGTATATCATCTTAAGCAGCTGAGGAAAAGGAAGGGGCCTGAGGCTGTTAGGAATTTATTTATTTACTAGCTATACCCAGCACGCATTACCTTCCCTCCCTCTTTCTTTCCTCCTTTATTTCTCTCCTTCCCCCTTTCCTTCCTTCCATTTTTTCTTTAATTCTCTCTTTCCTTTCCTTCCTCTCCTCTTTCTTTCCCTTCCTCTTTCTCCCCTTTCTTCCTTCTCTACCTATTCTTGGATTGCAACTCCTCCTCATCAATCTATCTACCAGTCTATCTATCTTATCTATCTGGAGGATTGCTGGGAGTCGATTTCCAGGAATAAGAAATAGGAAGTATGCAGAGATTGGGATGCTCTCAAAGAAATGCAAGGAGAAGATTGCTGCTTGGAAGCAGTGCATTTGGATCATCCTCTTCTCCTAAAGGGCCTGGTCTAGGGGATGCTGGGAGCTGTGGTCCAAAAGAGAGTGTGGATATGCTATTGCGTGTTTTGTTTGCCAGGGGGGGTTGTTTTTGTGCATGCTTTTTTGGCCTTTTAAGTCAATTTGGCTGTGTTTTTGTGTTTTTATGAGTGGTGGTAACTCGTTGGCCTGATAGGTGTATTGTTTCCAAATTTCGTGTCAATTCGTTCAGTGGTTTTTGAGTTATGTTAATCCCACAAACAAACATTACATTTTTATTTATATAGATTTATTATTTATTTATGGTATTTCTATCCAGCCTTTCTCAGCCTGAAGGCGACTCAAGGCAGCTTACAAATAGGCAGCAATTTGATGCCACAAAAGTCATAAAATACAATTAAAAAAACATTTCGAACTATTTTATAAAAATCCACATAAAAAAATCATTAAAGCATAATCACCTGTGTCTTCCTGTTAAGACTCATTTTTCCAGTAGCACCGTCTAAACCGCCCTGAGTTGCCTTCGGGCTGTAAATAAATGAATAAATGTTCACTCTTTCATAGTTCCATGTTTATCTTACATGTTGACCTACAAAACCCTATACGGTTCCGGCCCAGTTTACCTGTCCGAACGTATTCTCCCCTATGAACCGTCAAGAGTGCTAAGATCATCTGGAGAGGCCCTGCTCTTGGTCCCACCACCTTTGCAGGCATGTCTGGTGGGAACGAGGGACAGGGCCTTTTCTGTGGTGGCCCCCCGGCTATGGAATTCCCTCCCAAATGAAATTAGATCTGCCCCCTCCCTCCTGACTTTTAGGAAGCTGGTGAAAACGTGGCTGTGCAATGAGGCCTGCACGCTGCAAAGAAGTCCTCCGTCGTTGCTCCTCCCCGCTCCCTGCTCGCGCGCCGCCTCCAAAAGCTCCAGAGTCCAAGAGGCAGAATGGGCCCCCTCTTTTGGATTTCTCCTCCTCCCTCCGTTCTTCTCCAGCCACTCAGAGTCGTAGGAGACCAAAGGGGGCGGGCCTGGATGACGCAATGCATGGCTGGCCCCGCACGCACGCGCAGAAGCGCCCATTCTGCCCCTCGGACTTCTCGTGAGCTCTTGGAGGCGGCACGCAGGCTGGCGGCATGGAAATAGGAGCAATGATGGAGGAGAAGGATGCTTTGGGGTCATTTCCTTACCGCATCTCAAAGGTCGGTCTTTTTACTTTGGGGTGGGTGCTTGATTGTTCTGTGGCATGTCTCTTTGTTTATTTTTAATGTTTAAAAATGGCCTTTTAGCTCCAAAGCCTCTCTGTTTGCTTTGTTCCTTGAGAAATATATGTTGGGGAATATGGAAATGTGGGAGAAATGGGGTGGTTGGATGCATTTTTGCATGCCCCTTTGTTTACCTTGCTGAGTATTAAATGGCCTTGCAGTTCAAAAGCCTCTCTTCTTACTTTCTGGCTGACAATATGTGTGGTAATATGGCAGTGTGGGAGAAATGGGGTGGTTGGATGTATTTTTGCATGCCCCTTTGTTTACCTTGCTGAGTATTAAATGGCCTTGCAGTTCAAAAGCCACTCTTCTTACTTTCTGGCTGATAATATGTGTGGTAATATGGCAGTGTGGGAGAAATGGGGTGTTTGGATGCATTTTTATGCTCTGTTTTATATTGTTGTTATTAAATTGAAATGTTGATATTTTATAACTTCATTTTATGTAAACTGCCCCGAGCCTGCTGGAAGGAGCGGTACATAAATATGAATAATAAATATAAATAAATAAATAAGAAAATAGTTATACATTTCTGGGCAGGTGATCGTTGGGACTTGGTTTTTTAATCAGTAGCTCCCATGCTGAAAAAGTGTGAGCACCCCTGCTATAGATTAAGTTGGACTTGATTTTACTTTGGCGAAAGGCTTTTAAAATGTATTTATTGTATTATATTTTATTGTAAATTTTATTGTAAATTTATGATGTTTTTAGATTTTAAACGTTAGCATTGAATACTTGCGGTTTGCCGGTCTGAGTCCCTCTTCGGAGGTGAGAAGGTCGAGGTATAAAAGTTGTAAATAAATAAATAAATAATCAATTATGCTGCATTTCCAAAAGCTTGATCGAAAAACCAGGTTTTTACTCTTTTTTTTTGGAAAGTCAGGAGGGAGGGGGCCGACCTAATATCCCTCGGAAGGGAGTTCCACAGCTGAGGGGCCACCTCTGAGAAGGCCCTGGGGTCGAGAGCAGGACAATCTTACATTCCTAGATGGAGAGATACGTAGGTTTTTGCTCTCTTTTTTTGGAAAGTCAGGAGGGAGGGGGCCGACCTAATATCCCTCGGAAGGGAGTTCCACAGCTGAGGGGCCACCACTGAGAAGGCCCTGGGGTCGAGAGCAGGACAATCTTACATTCCTAGACGGAGAGAAATACGTTGGGACGGGTAACCGTTTAGGGAACTGTGGGAGTCGAAGTCCAAAACACCTGGAGGGCCCAAGCTTGCCTAGGCCAGCTTTAGTTTGATGAGGCCTTAGGACTTCAGTGGTTCTCAGCCTGTGGGTCCCCAGATGTTTTGGCCTTCAACTCCCAGAAATCCTCACAGCTGGCAAACTGGCTGGGATTTCTGGGAGTTGTAGGCCCAAAACCTGAGGACCCACAGGTTGAGAGTCTATATTTGTGGCTTCAAGAGGGGGCTCTGGGAGTTGTAGGCCCAAACACCCGAGGACCCACAGGTTGAGAGTCTATATTTGTGGCTTCAAGAGGGCTCTCTTGGAGTTGTAGGCCCAAACACCTGAGGACCCACAGGTTGAGAGTCTATATTTGAGGCTGCAAGGAGGGCTCTGTGTACGAAATCCAGCTGAAGAAAGTGGCGAGGGCTCCGTTGGAAGCGGGCTTGAGGCCTGGGTGAGGCTTGCTCTCCTGGGGGAGTTTCCCCTTAGGCCGTGGCGGCTTGACACGGCTCCCCCTGAGCCTGGGGAGCTTTGGGAGGCCGGCTCTGCTCCGGAGAGGCTGCCGGGAGGGAGGGATGGGAGGCAGGAAGGGAGGGAGGGAGGGAGGCGGGGCCTGTCCGGGGCGTCTCGGGAAGTTGCTGAAGTTGTGCAGAGAGTGAGGGACTGAGGGCCGGGCCTGGCTCCGCTTTTCCGCGAAGGGGAGAGCTACAGGATGGAAGCAGCATGGCCACGCATTTCTCCTTGACGCAGGTGACTGGGGGGGCGGGGGGCGGGAGGGGCCCCCGGCTGAGGGAAAGGCTTCCCCGCTTCCTCTCCCTCTCTCCCCCCTTCCCTTCCCCTTTGACGCGGCCTGCCTCTTCCAGGCCCTTCTCGCACAGCCACCACTCTGAAGCGCCACCGCGGAGTGTGTAGTTTTGCATCGAACTGGAATATAGGGCAGTGTGGACTCGGATAGCCCGGTTCAAAGCAGATATGGTGGGATTGTCTGCCTTGATATTCTGGGGTATTATTGGGCTGTGTGGAAGGGCCCAGGCGTGGTGGACTTCAACACCCACCATTCCTAACAGCCTAAGAATTGTTGGGAGTTGAAGTCCACAACACCTGGAGGGCCCAAGTTAGCCCATACCTGCGGGAAAGACCCCCTCCTGTGACTCAATGATCTGGGACCCTGGGAGTTGTAGTTTTTTTTTGATGAGACAGTAGTGACTCAATGATCTGGGACCCTGGGAGTTGTAGTTTTTTGATGAGACAGTAGTGACTCAATGATCTGGGACCCTGGGAGTTGTAGTTTTTTGATGAGACAGTAGTGACTCAATGATCTGGGACCCTGGGAGTTGTAGTTTTTTGGTGAGACAGTAGTGACTCAATGATCTGGGACCCTGGGAGTTGTAGTTTTTTTTGATGAGACAGTAGTGACTCAATGATCTGGGACCCTGGGAGTTGTAGTTTTTTGGTGAGACAGTAGTGACTCAATGATCTGGGACCCTGGGAGTTGTGGTTTTTTGGTGAGACAGTAGTGACTCAATGATCTGGGACCCTGGGAGTTGTAGTTTTTTGGTGAGACAAAAAACTTCTGGCAGAGAAGGCTCAAAACCTTGTAGAACTACTCCTCCCAGGACCCCATAGTATTGAACCACAGGAGGGTACTCCTTCAGTGCACTTTCTCATCTCTATAGGGCAGGCCTGGGCAAACGTCGGCCCTCCAGGTGTTTTGGACTCCAACTCCCACAATTGTGTGAGTTGGAGTCCAAAACACCCGGAGGGCCCATGTTTGCCCAGGCCTGCTCTAGGGCAATAGTTTATTTATTTATTTATTTATTTTCAGGATTTTACCCCGCTCTTCTCAACCCCCGAGGGGGGACTCAGAGCGGCTTACAGTACGGCACAATTCGTTGCCACATCATAACAGCATAAAACCCCAAAACCCCACAACAATTAAGATACATTAAGACACATTAAAATACAATTTCATCAGCATCATACACAGTCATTCAAGTTAAAACAATATTCAATCCATAAAAACATTGGCCCTCTTCATCCATTTCCATTAAAATCCCCATCTAACATGCTGCCTAGTGCTGGTGTGCAAACGCCTGGTCCCAAAGCCAGGATTTTAGTTTTTCCTGAATGCCAGGAGGGATGAGGTGGACCTACCTCCATGGGAGCGCATTCCACAGGCGGGGAGCCACCACTGAGAAGGCCTGGTCCCCCTCCCCACCAGCCGCATTTGAGAAGTCGGTGGGAGCAGCAGGGCCTCCCGGATGATCTTAGGTTGCGAGGTGGGGCGTAGCGGCTGATGCGTGAGACAAGTAAGCTGGGCCAGAACCGTATAGAGCTTTAAAGGTCAAAACCAGCACTTTGAATTGAGCTCGGAATTGGACAGGCAGCCAGTGGAGCTGGCACAACAGGGGGGTATGCTCCTGTATGTAGCTCCCGTTAGTAATCTGGCTGCCGCCCGCTTGACTAATTGCAGTTTCCGAACTGTCTTCAAAGGCAGCCCCACGTAGAGTGCGTTGCAGTAATCTATTCGGGATGTGACCAGAGCGTGGACGACCGTAGCCAGATCAGACTTCCCAAGGTACGTAGTTCCCAACCTGGTTCTGGCCCTGTCCGAACGTATCTCCCGCTATGATCCACCTAGGACCCTAAGATCATCTGGGGAGACTCTGCTCATTGTCCGTCCCCATCCCCCCATAGTCTCAATCGCGTCTGGTGGGGACAAGGGACAGGGCCTTCTCTGTAGTGGCCCCTCGGCTATGGAACTCCCTCCCAAGTGAAATTAGATCTGCTGCATCCCTCTTGACCTTCCGGAAACAAGAGAAATCCTGGCTGTGGGATCAGGCCTTTGTAGATTAGGTTGACTTGCTGACATGAAGACCTTTATAGAACTGACTGACTGCCCCTTGGATGATGATTCAAACCAGCGACTGCTGACTGCTTGATTGTTTTTATACTGTCTTATACTGTCTTGTACTGTTTTATTGCCATATTGCTGTAAAATTGTATTTTCATGTTTCTGGTATGGGCACCATGGGGTGCCGTTTTGTTAGCCATCCTGAGACCCTTTGCGGAGTTTGAGTTAGGACGGGATATAAAAGCCCTAAATAAACAAACAAACAAACTTTTTTTGACCAGGGACCACTTTGACCAGGGACCACTCTCCACCACTAGTACCAAAAGGGTTACAAATCTGTTTTTGGTCAACTTTCGATTCATTTTGGAGTGGTTCTGATTCAGAAAAATGCATTGGATAGACCACATCAGCTCTAGTTTCTTATAACACAACATATGCCATCCATGGTCAGCGACAGGGAAGGAGTGACAGGTGGTGCAAAAGGAGCAGAAATAAAATAAAGAGGAAGGAGGCTCGCGGATCAGGTTTTCGTCCTCGCGGCCCACTTGTGGTCTGCGGCCCACAGGTTAATAACCACCGCTCTAGGGATACATATACACTGCACACTTAGGGCCCTTCCATACTACCATATATTCCAGTTCAAAGCAGATAATGTAGGATTTTGTTCAGCTGTATTATCTGAATGAATGACCACGTTTACAGATCGAGTTGAATTGTTTTAGTGGCGATGTGGTTTTATGCTGGGATTTTTATGTATTTTAATATGTTGTTGTAGTTGTTTTTAAACTGTATAGCATTGAATTTTTGCTGTAATGGCGGTCTGAGTCCCTTGATAGAGGTGAGAAGGTCGGGGTTCAAAAGTTTTAAATAAATAAATGGAAGGGGCCTTATAATGTTCATGCTCAATGCTATGAAATAATGAGATTGGTCATTTCACAAGGTCTTTAGCCTTCCCTGTCAACAGAGTTCTGGCGACTTACCAAATTATACCCCCCATGACAGTTAAAAGTGGTGCCTGTACCGATTCCACAGTACATTCATCCCTAGCTGTTGCTTTGAATGTGTACTGTACTGTGGGTTCATCTACAGTTCTAGACTGTAGACTGGGTGCAGTTTAAGACCACTTTAACTACGGTAGCAATGCAAAAACCCTGTAAAACTACAACTCCCAGGTTTCCATAGCATTGAGCCCTGGCAGTTAAAGTAATGTCAAACTGCAGTAATCCTATGATGTAGAGATGCACCCTTACCAATGTTGCATTGCTGCAGCAAATGTGTTTGTGGAGTGCCCCAGGAGTTGACCCATCCATGCACTTTCTCATTTTCATTGTAGAATTAATACCATTTGATATCACTTTAACCACCATACTTATGAGCTGTGGAATAAGAGTTGTAGTTTTATAGGGCCTTTAGCCTGGTCTTCCAAAGACCACTGGTGTCTCACCAAAGCACACCATAGCATTGAGCCGTGGCAGTTAAGGTAGTGTCAAACTGTAGTGTGCATTCTACAGTGTAAATACACCGTAAGATAGGTTGAAGGTCTTTTATCCGTAATGCTTGGGACCAGAAGTGTTTCCAGATTTGGAATGTTTACATACACATAAAGAAATAGGTTGGAGATGGGACCCAAGTCTAAATGTGACATTTATTCATGTTTCCTATAACCTGAAGTCCATTTTATAAACAAGATTTTAATAGCTTTGTACATGAAACAAAGTTTGTGTACATTGAGTCACTGGAAAATGAAAGTGCCACCACCTCAGCTATGTATATGTGTAGAAAGTTTTGGATCATTTTATATTTCTGGATAAGGGATACTTAATATGTATATGTTTAAACTTGTTAGGGTTCTTTCTATCCTTCTCAAACCAACCTCTGTGATGTTGTCCCTCTTGTCATTGTGCAATTCATTCTATTGTACCAAATAATTATCCTTTTAGTTCTCTGAGCATATCCACATTCTTTCTTTGTGTCTTGCTTTCCAACCTGCCAGTTTCCTAAGAGATACATCTCTCCCCCTCTCCCTCTCTTTCTGCAAATACTTACCTTCACAAGCCTCAGAACAAGCTAGGTGTGTTAAATAGACAACAGAAAAAGTCAAAGGTGAAACTTAGGTTAGTTTTTGTAACTCTCGAATTGCTTATTTCTCCAGTTCTTTTTTGGAATATGCTGGTCTGAATGTTAATATACAAGTTCTGGTGGCACAGGAGTCCCACTTCAATTCAAATGTATGTGTAAAAATCCTTCTTGGCTAGAAAAGCATCAGTGTTTGAACTGGGATAAGAAAATGCCAAGGCAGGATTGCTGACTTTCATGTTAATTAGTCTTCTAGATAAAAACAGGAAATGTAGTCATAATAACTTGTGTAGGTGCTGTGTATTTATGCAATCCTCATTATTCAGTGTGTACCTCCTGGAGTTCTTTATATTTGTGTAAAGAAGAATTTGGTGCTGTTTTTCATGGAGAAACAATTATAGGCCCTTCCACACAGCCATATAACTCAGAATATTAAGGCAGAAAATCCCATATATTGGCTTTAAACTGGGTTATCTGAGTCCACACTGCCATATATTTCAGTTCGAAACAGAAAATGTAGAATTTTATTCAGCTGTGTGGAAGGGGCCCTAGTTAAGAGCAATTCTGACAAAGAAGTTCCTTTTTACAAAGTCTTACATCTGCCCAGCCCGTCCTTTCTGTTCTTGTCTTCTGTCTATCTGTGGATTTTTTTAGCAGCAACAGCATTGGGAAAATAGCAAAGGAAGGGTAGGGAGACAGCCTTTCTACATCAAGTTGCAGCAAGTGTCTCATAGCTCAATAGGTTTGGCAACTAAAGATGAAAATCATCAGAAAAGCAGAAACTTGTGAAATGAAAAAAATATTAATTGATAGATTGTTCAAAGAAACTGCCAAACAAACTCTAGAAAAGGCACGGGCAAACTTTATAACTTGGGGGCTGCCGCATGGTGGGCTGGAGCAGGGCGGGCCGGGAGAGAGGGGGTTCTCCCTAAGTCCCCTCCAAGTCCCCTCCTTACCCTTTCCTTCCCTTCCTCTTCTCTTTTGGAGGCAGAAAGTGAAGAAAAGACAGGGAATGTTTGGATCACAAAAGGGTTACCCTTGGTCAGGGTGAGATGGTGGATGGAAAAGGAAAAAGTGTATCAATTAGGCCCTGTATTGCCTATTCCTGATATAGAATCCTAGAGCTGGAAGAGACCCCCAAGAAGAGCCATCCAAGTCTAACCCCTGCTGTGCAAGAAAGCACAATCAAAGCACTCCAGTAGACAGCATCCGCAGAAAAGCCTCCAGAGAAGGAGACTCCACCACACTCCAAGGCAGCCTATGCCACTCTCCAACAGCTCTCACTCTCAGGAAGTTCTTCCGCATCTGGCCCACGGGCTTGGGTTTGTCCATATCAGCTCTAGAAGGTTCAAAATGTTTTTATTTACTGATTATCCGGTCACTTTATTTCACATGGTAGTATTGTTTTTTAATAAATCATTTGCTGGACCATGCTCAACTGTGCTTCTGTGTGGTGGTTGTTGCGTGCTTTCAAATAATTTCTGACTTATGGCAACCCTAAGCCCTATCACAGGGTTTTATTGGCAAGATTTGTGTTTGGGGGGGTTGCCACTGCCTTCCTCTGAGACTGAGAGAATGTGACTCACCTGAGATCACTCAATGGGTTTATTAGCTGAGTGGGGATTTGAACCCTGGCCTTGAGTCTTAATGCAAAAATCAAACCACTATGCCACACCGGTTCTCTTTTAATCCTACCTTTCCTATATTATTTCTGCCCAGCAACACATCAATTTCATCAATGGAGGTATATCATTACTTAGCTGAGACATTGCTAAACCAGCGGTAGCACTGTCAAAAAAACAAATACTTTGGCAAAATGAAATTTGAGGCTGCATTATACATGTATTTACTGTTAAGAGACTGAATTCTGATTAAATGCACATTTGCATTTTATTTTCTACTGACCTCTTAGTTTACACCCCCTTGTGTTTATCTACTAGCGACATATGTAGTAACACATAACAAATTGCCATCCAAAATATCTAAATTATAAATTATGTAATTGCTATAAGGCACCAAGAAGTTGTTACCAGTAACAGTTTTAATAATGGTGACTTAGTAGAAGTCAGAATTTTAGAGAAAGTGTTGTGTTCTTATCTCAGTTAATAGGAATTAAAGTCTGCTTTACACCATGGCTTCCATTTTTGATTTGGAGATAAAAATGCTATGAACTAAACACAGGTTGGCTACCTTTCATGTCTCTGCAACCTGTAGTCACAATAGACAAGGGAATGAGATAGCACTCATTTTTTCTATAAATGAAACTAATGTGGCTGTATTATTTGAACTATAACTTTTTAAAAACAAATAAGATTTCCATCTTGAGAAGCTTGATAGCTTTTAATAAGTAGTGTAATGCAGTCGCTGAAGTCTGTATCTTCAGCTTGTGACTTTCAGGCTAACTTCACAGTAGAGTTGGGAATCCCAGCTTAAGATCTGTGTTAAGTTTGGAAGTTCAGCAAAATGGAAACCGATACCAGAGTATGAAGAAAATAATTTGAATATAGTCTTGAAAACAGGTGCTTCAAAAATACCCAGAGTGCATTCAGATTGCTTGTGCTATATTTAGGTGTAACGTGTGTTCCTTGCATTCCAAGCTATTTGTTTTCTATTACATATGTTCAAATAGATGTCAGCTATGTGTATACCTTTAATATATCATTAACTGTCAGCCTTACTTTTGTCATAATGTTATGTTAATAAGCTACTTGGAAAATAGGGGGTTTTGAGTATTAATACAAGTGTTGACCAGTATGAGGCCTTGTCAGGGAAAGATAACCAGTGATTTATGTTTTATCTCAGCTTAGAGAAGTTCCCTTCAGTTTTACATGTCCAGAGCTCTGTATTAACTGGAACTTCCCATGGGACTGGTATTGATGTTGTGAAATGATAAGGTTTTCCTTATCACTTTGAAGCAAAAGAGGTAGATCCAGTTCATATGTTGTCTTCATTGGAGACTTTGTAAACTAATTGATCCACAATTTTTGTGACGTGACTTTGTATTTTAAGCTGTGAGAATAAAGCTGCTGTAAAATGTGACTGCAAAATGATCAAATAATACTGCGAGGCTCAAATATTAAGTTTTTTGTTTTTAAAGTATATAAAATTCTTGGCTTCAGTGTTCTCCTGCTTCTCCACACTAGAGAAAGAAAGGTACAAATATGCCCCGTGCTCTAAATTTTAAATGGTTTTACAGTTGTTTGATAGTGTTGAGTAAAACCAAGAAGTCATTTTCTTGGGATTCAAAACTCTATGAAAAGATTCCTTTTGTTATATGTGCAATTGAACATACATTTAATGTGCCATGACGTCATTATCTTTGTTCATACCTCTGATAATGCATTGGAATTTTGTGAATACAGTAGAGTCACGCTTACCCAACCTTCGCTCATCCAACGTTCTGTATTAACCAACGAAGTGTGCCTCCTTCCCAGATCTACAACTGTTTCAATACATTGTGATGTTCTGGTGCTAAATTCGTAAATACAGTAATTACTACATAACGTTACCATGTATTGAACTGCTTTTTCTGTCAAGTTGTTGTAAAACATGATGTTTTGGTGCTTAATTTGTAAAATCATAATGTAAATTGATGTTTAATAGGCTTTTCCTTAATCCCTCCTTATTACCCAACATTTTCGCTTATCCAACATTCTGTCGGCCCGTTTACGTTATGTTTTACTCTACTGTAAAATTAAATCCAGTTGTTTTATTTTCTAGTTTCCTTTGTAATTTCTTTTTTCAAAGACCACAGCTATTAATAAATTGCTTAATGTCCAGGGTGATTGAAATGTTCTGCTATTTGTTATGTCAGGTTTTTGTCCATTTACCTTCTTGTATAGAGACTGTACTGTTTGTCCAATGTAAAAAGTGTAGAAAAACCTTGTTGGCAGATACCACATTGGAGGAAGAGCAAGTAAATGCACCTCTAGTGTTGTGCATAATGTTATTCCTGCATTGCCATCCATGTTATGTATGCTGTAGTAAGTGAATAGTGGTTTAAGATTTGGAGACTGTCTGTAGGCCAATATAGACCTCTCTCCTAGAGTTTATGAAAGGACTGTAATTCTCGAGAATTGATTACATATTTGGGGATAATTTCAGCAGAGGACTGTAAGTAATTTTAAGGGTGTTCTGTCATTTTGTGTTTTTGATCTTTCTTGTAATGAAAGGTTCTTTGATATTAATTTTGCTTTGCTTTGTGTATTTTAAAAGTGCAGTTTTAAATGTACAACATTGTTATGTTTCATGATATTATTTATTTATTTATTTATTTAAAACTTTTGTACCCCGACCTTCTCACCTCCATAGAGGGACTCAGATCGGCTTACGGCAAGATTCAATGCTATATAATTTAAAACATCTACAACAACATATTAAAATACATAAAAAGCCCAAGACATAAAACCAAATTGCCATTAAAACAATTCCACTCAGTTTTTTCATACAGACTATAACCAATCTCAGCCTATTCTGGGAAAGCTTCATTCCACATCCAGGTCTTCACCAGCCTCCTAAAGGACAACAGAGAGGGTGCAGATCTAACCTCCCTTGGGAGAGTGTTCCATAGCCGAGGGGCCACCACAGAGAAGGCCCTGTCTCTCGTACCTGCCAGTTGCGCTTGCGAAGGTGGCAGGACCGAGAGCAAGGCCTCTTCGGAGGATCTTGATGTGCTTGATGGTTCGTAGGGGCGAATCGGTTCGGACAGGTAAACTGGGCCGGAACCGTATAGGGTTTTGTAGGTTAAAACCAGCACTTTGAATTGTGCCCAGAAACTAATTGGCAGCCAGTGGAGCTGGCGCAACAAGGGAGTTGTATGCTCCCTGTACCCGAGTTGTACCCTGTTAGTAACCTGGCTGCCGAGCGTTGGACTAATTGCAGTTTACGAGCAGTCTTCAGAGGCAATCCCAGATAGAGAGCGTTGCAGTAGTCTATTCGGGATGTAACCAGAGCATGGCCCACCGTGGCCAAGTCAAGCTTCCCAAGGTACGGGTGCAGCTGGCGCACAAGATTTAACTGTGCAAAAGCTCTCCCGGCCACCGCCGAGACCTGGGGTTCTAGGCTCAGCAATGAGTCCAGGATCACTCCCAGACTGCGAACCTGCGCCTTCAGGGGGAGTGTAACCCCGTCAAGCATAGGCTGTAACCCTGATAGAAAGGATTTCTTTGGTCATATGTTATACAGTATATTTGCACTGTTTTAATGAGAAATGCCTGTTGCAAATATACTGGTAATCTGTATTACTCAAATGGTCTGTTTCGATGATGTAATTTTTTTGGGGGGAAATCATTGTATTGAAGAAAGTCGTATAAGATAAACATTTGTGTTCCAAAGAAGAGCATTGATTAGCAATGCCTTACTGTCACACCTTCAGGCTCTTGAAAGAATGAGCATTACACTTAACACAATGTCTTTAAAGATTTAAGCACTTTGGTTACATCCTTGCTAAGTTAACAAACTGGGTGTTTCCTAAGTTGACTAGTACAACTTCTAGGGGTAATTTCACATCAATAGCAGTGAATCTTATATACAGGATGTACTGTAATTTTGAATGTGGAGTGTCTGGCATGGTTTCTCTATAACTGAAAACAGAATTTATGCTGTAAAGCAGCTGTGAAGGGCATGGGAATGCTATCATAAGAGAAATCTTTGCAATACTTTTTCAACTAACTTTAGAAACATGTTAACAAACTTAGGACAAAGAGAACTCAATGTTGCTTATGGTGTTTAATAGCAAGGGTCAGTGGGTACATTGTGTTAAGAGGGATGCCTTGTAATGTAAAATCATGATGCTCTTTTATTTTCATGTAGTTGGGGTTGAAGTTAAAGTAGTTTAATATTTCCCTTAGAGGCCAGCATTATTCAACTGCAACCCTGGAAATCAGGGTTTGAGTCCCTGCTTGGCCATGCATCCTAATGGTGATCTGGAGCAAGTTGTATTCTGTCAGCCTCAGAGGAAGGCAATGACAAGCCTCCTCTGAATCGAACTTGCTAAGAAAGCCCTGATAGGGTCACCTTAAGGTCTCCATAGGTTGGAAACTACTTGAAAGCACAGACAGGAAATCTGTCTTTCTCCATACCTAAAATCTTCTTGTTCCAAATTTAATGCTGGATTGCTAAACCTTTATAATATAGGTTGATTATATTACTAATAGGACTACTACTAAGTGTACTAACAGTAGACCTTCTCACATTTCTTCATAAAACATTAAACTCTTGATCGCTTACAATGTCAAGGCTTGATGAAATAGCAATTGTGCATTTGGTGCTAGGTGTTTGAATTCAAAGAGCATGCTTAAGAGACAATTTGAACTACTGAAGCATTTTCTTACGGAAGGTAAATATTTCTTCCTGGGTACACTTTTCTCCACACATTTGGCAGGGACACTGATCTTGTTGGAGTGCTGTTAAATTTTTTTCTTTAAAAAACCCCAAACCAATCAATTCTATACAACTAACTAGAAAACAAATTAGTCGTTCCTGCTCAACGATTTATAGGCCATCTTTATCCCTGATTTATTAATTTATTTCTTCTATACCTTTTAATTTTTGTTTGCCATGAAAATTTGTGCTTCCTTTTTCTGACTATATATTTCAAAGCTTTTATTGTTTTAGAAGAAGGTCCTGGGCAAAGTTCCATAAAGGAAATACCTGCAAATGTAGTCCTATTGTAAGTGGATGCAGCCTATGGAAAATATTCCAAAGAGTTGTTAAAGTAAATGATGGGTGAATTTAATGTATTGGAGCCATTGCTGAATCTATATAATACTTCAACATTGATTATCTGTCATGTGACATTTGCATTGTAAGTGGATGCAGATCTATATAATACTGTGGCCAAAAACAGGAACTTCTCTGGTACTCCTTAGCCTCTGGTTATTGAACTATCTGCTCAACTTAGCAATGACCCCTGTATGTGTGGCTGCCTTCCATCAAGTCATCTCTTGGTTTATGGTGACCCCCTGGATTTCAGAGGGGTTTTTAGACAAGGAATACCCAAAGGTAATTTTTCCAGTTCTTTCCACTGAAATATAGCATACAGTACTTGATATGCATTGGTGGTTTTTCATCCAAGTACTAACCAGGGCTTATCCTGCTTAGTTTCTAAGACCAGGCAGTGTCTGTTGCCTTTAGGATATTTACACCCATGGCCATGGTATCTAAAAATGTAATCTATTGCAAGTACATGATTATAGTTAACATAAACATTGAGCATTGCAGAAGTCTCTAACACAGAGGTAGCCACAATGACATTTAATAAACTGGATGATACCAGGAGTGGAGCAAGTCTAGTAGGTTCAGGAATGTATCCTGGGCAATAATGGCACAGGAGTCATAAACTCCAGGAGGAGCTTCTACTATTGATGTTACTCCACTAAAGTGAAATCAAAGAACAACTTGAAATCATCCACTGTACAAAGAAAGAGCTATTAGTGAACCGGAAGCATTTCAGCATAGAAAGGCACAGAGAAATTGAACACCTAGGCACTGAACAGTTGGGCAGAAGGAGATAAAAGGGGCTTTCCTATTCTCCGTCTATTTACTATCTCATGCCCATGGAGGAGAAAGGCAGCAAGCAGTTGGACAGGCAGAAGGCGTTGCCCAGATGCAAAACACGCAGCATCAGATAGAGGAGAAAAGTAAGGGAAAGTTAGTGAGTGGGTGAAAAAGAAGGAAAAGGGGCAAGGGAGCCCCCAAGACCATTTATTTATTTATTTATTTATTTATTTATTTATTTATTTCTTCGATCTTGTATACCGCTCCTCCCTACAGGCTCGGGGCGGGTACAACAATATAAATGGGCATCATGTCGCAGACATGGGGCCCTACAATAAAAGAATAAAACACATTAAAAACACACAATTTGACACATTTCGAGTGCAGGGTGACAGCATGGTTCTTGGGATACAGTCATTCTATGCCTTAATTAAAGGCCAGGCCAAAAAGGGCGGTCTTACAAGCCCTTCTAAATGGTACTAGCTCGGAAATAGCTCGTGCACTGTCCGGGAGAGAGTTCCACAGCACTGAGCTGCTGCAGAGAAGGCTCTCTGTCTAGTCACAGATAGGTGGCAGGAGCGGACTGTTGGTACCGTCAGCAGATTCTGTTCTTCTGACCGCAGTGATCTCGGGGTACATACGGGAGTAAGGCGGTCCCTCAGGTACGCAGGCCCTAGGCCGTATAAGGCTTAAGGTCAATACCAACACCTTGAAAGCGATTCGGTACTCAATGGGAAGCCAGTGCAGCTGCCGAAAGATGGGCGTAATATGCTCCCTTACCGACGAGCCCGTCAGCAAGCGAGCAGCGGCATTCTGCACTAGCTTGAGTTTCCGAATTGTCGACAAGGGAAGGCCAACGTAGAGGGCGTTACAGTAGTCCAGTCTTGAGATGACCGTCCGCTTGGATTACCGTCGCCAGGTCGTTC
This sequence comes from Anolis apletophallus, assembly GCA_030556195.1. Classification (NCBI taxonomy): domain Eukaryota; kingdom Metazoa; phylum Chordata; class Lepidosauria; order Squamata; family Anolidae; genus Anolis; species Anolis apletophallus. Next base: position 88,958,416 of record JARBWK010000005.1, on the reverse strand, counting down.
CTGACAGGTAGGGTGCCAGTCGCCAGCCTGTCCAGGTGAAAGAAGGATGCCCTGCTGACCGCGGAGACCTGGGACTCCATGGTCAGCAGGGAGTCCAACTGAACACCCAAGCTCTTAACCGACGATGACGGGCTAAGCTGCTCGCCATCCAGGGTAGGCAACCGGCACCCACTCCAGCCCAGGGCTTACCAGGCCACAGGATCTCTCCGTCTTCGACGGATTCACCTTCAGCCGGCTGGCGCACAGCCAACCAGTCACGGCTTCAAGGCATTGATGGAAGCAATCGGTACGGAGTCCGGCCTGCCGTCCATTCTCAGCAGAAGCTGGGTGTCATCCGCATACTGATAACACTCCAGACCAAAGTCACGAGCCAGCTGGGCCAAGGGGCGCATATAAATGTTGAATAATAAGGGGAGAGGATGGCCCTGGGGGACCCCACACCATTGGGGACCTCCGGAGACCTCCCCGCCCCCTCCACACGTTGTCCCCGGCCCTGGAGGAAGGAGGCCACCCATTTAAGGGCAGTCCCCCTGACCCCAGCGCCGGCTAAACGGTGGGTCAACAATGCGTGATCTACCGTATCAAATGCTGCTGTCAGATCTAACAAGACGAGCAGAGCTGATCCACCCTGGTCCAGCTGGCGGCGAAGTTGGTCTGTAATGGCGACAAGCACGGTCTCCGTCCCATGCCCAATACGGAAGCCGGACTGGTAGGGATCAAGTCCAGCTGTGTCATCTAAGAACCGCTGCAGCGGATCCGCTGCTGCCCTCAATTACTTTGCCCAAAAAAGGCAAGTTGGAAACCGGCCTGTAATTGGAGGAGCCGAAGGATCTAAATTCGGCTTCTTCAGCAGCGGTCTCACCATTGTCTCTTTCAACCCCGGGAAGACTCCTTGCTCAAGGGAGCTATTTATGATCGTGCCCAGGGGGCTGGGAGCCCCTCCCGGCAAGATCTAATAAGCCAGGAGGGGCACGGGTCGAGGAGCAAGTAGTTGGCCTAGCTGCAGTGAGTAACTTATCAACAGCTGCTCGCCCAGCTTTTGGAATCGGGTGAAGGTGGGCCTGCCGAGTGGCGGCGGAGTCTCAAGCTCGCTCACTGTATCAACCGTGGCTGGAATGTCCCGGCGGAGACTCGAAATCTTGTCAGTGAAATAGTTCTGAAAAGCCTCAGCTGTTGGAGCCAATACCCTATCATTTGGGACAGTTGGGATTGTTGTCAAAGACCGAATTATCTTAAAAGGTTGAGCTGGGCGTGAACTAGCTGACTCTATCAAGGAAGTATAATATACTTTTTTCGCTTCCTTGATAGCTCGCTCATAAGCCTCCTTACTCTCTCCATGGCGAGGCACGGTATTTTTAATTGGCAATTGAAAATATAGTACTGTGGTAAAATGGAAAAAAAAATGTTTAGTGTAATGTATTGAAAAGTAAGTATATAGAGCAGTGGAAAATACACAAATATATAAAAATCTAAAATGGAGCATTCAATTCTTCTGTATTTCACCCATGTGACCTTAATTTTGCATTGAAATGGGAGAAATGCTAAATTGGGAAGGCATCTGAGATACTAGAAATGCAGAGCCAATTCTATTTGATGCGATTTTCTAGTTGAAAGTTAAAATAGAGAGTCCATTTATGAAAAATTTCTAGAAATGGCTATAAAATTTCTCTTATTTTTTATTATTTTGTAGTATAGAATAAAGTTTACATTATTCCTTTGTGATATTTCTAAATTGCTCTTATGTTAATAATTATATGCTAAAAGCAACATAAAAGACTTAACTTCTGTATTAATTTGTTGCTGCTTGTGTATCAGCATAGAACATTTATTTTTTATAGTTCTTTAAAAGTGTTGAAAGGAACATGAGGTTCTCACTCATTGGTTCAGTTAGTCACAGAAGATGATTAGCAATGGTTTTTATTTTTAAAGAAACATTACAGGAAATAAAGTTTAAACGTTTTTGATAAATTGTGTTAGTGAGAATGACAGATATCAATACTACCTGATGCTTGACAAAGCTATGCTGGCTTTGGAGAGAAAAACTTTCCAAAGAGGAATTTCATTACTAAAAGAAAATGACGTTGAAGGGAAAACACGAATGTTGAATATCAAAGAGAACTTTGTTTAGCAGAAGTCATTCCCTCATATGTCTTTCAAAGTTTAATTGGAAGAGGCAAGAATTTTTGTTTTTTAAAGATTGGTAAATGGCATTTGTAGCTGGGGTCTTGCACTGTATAACATTTTAAAGAGTTTCTTGGCCCAGATACTTGTTAAAAGGCAAGTTCATGATTGCCAAGTACTTGAGCCTTGGAAGTGAGTGGATTTGGCTTTGCTCCTATGCTCTTAGCAAGGAGTATGTAAGTACTAAAATAAAGACACTGGAATGATCTCTGTGGAAGCGTTCATCTCATTGAGAGGTGAATGCCCAAGTGAGTGAAGGAGCCTTGGTATGTGAACTGCTGTGGATGGGTGTGCGGTCAAGTGATTCTCTTTCATTGGACTCAGTGGATCTGAGTAGACAGATGGACTTAGCAGACCTCCAAATACAGTTTTTAGGTGGGTCTATAGTCTTGAGGCTGTTTTATATGGCCTTTCAGTCTGAATTATGACACTGCTAGAACTGCTCTGGAGTCTCTGAAATCACTAATGGAAGCCTAAAGTAGGAAACAATAATCTTCATTATGACACCATTAGTCTTTTACTGACTGCTTTCAGTAACTCATGCTTTTGCCTTAAAGTAATCACTAGTTTCAATATGTTTATCTGTTAGCTGTAACTTTTATTAAACATACATTACAGAATTGACATAGGCATTTCAGTTCTTCTGTCTCCATCATGACAAAAAGCATAGCAGAAATTTACTAATTGTCCTGATGCCTAGTTTGGTTTTTATAATAAAATGGGTCACTTGCCAGTGAAAACAGATGGTCGAAGATCTTCCAAGCTTTTCCATTGCTTGGAAAACGTGACTAGCATTTGTTGTTCAGATGTTAAAAAGGAAATAATTCTACTGATCTTTCATATTAGCTAAATGGAGAGACTGCTTTGGAATTTTAAAGTTGTGTTTGTACAGAATGTGAGCTACAATGTGTTTCTGTTCAAAAAGTAACAGCAAGTTTGGTACATAGCTTGGAAGAAATATTTTTGGTTTATAATTTTCAGAATTCCTCAGGCTAAAATGTTCACTGACTGAGGAATTCTGGCTGTTCTAGACCCAAGCTTGGTTTTGGCTTACTAATACGTTGTTTATAAAATGATTTTGGTATCATAGAATTGGAAGAGACCACAAGGGCCATCATGTCCATCTCCCTCCCAAAGCACTTATGACAGATGTACACCCTTTCTCTTGTTTAAAAACCTCCAAAGAAGATCAACCACACTCAGAGGCAGCATATTGTTGTGAGCCATCCCGAGTCCCTTTGGGGAGAGGGGTTGGGATATAAATAATTTTTTTTATATCCCACTGTCCAACAGTTCTTACAATCAGGAAGTTATTTCTAATATTCAGGGAGAAATCTCTTTTCCTGTAGTTTGAATCCATTGCCCCATGTCCTAGTCTGTAGAATAGCAGAAAATAAGCCACCTCCATTTTCCATATGACATCATTTCAAATATTTAAACATTTTCCTTCTTAACCTTCTCTTCTCTAAGCTTTTGAAATATTGACGGCTTTGGTCACCTTCTTCCAGACACTGTCCAGTTTGTCAATATCTTTCCCGAATTGTGGTGCCCAGAACAAAAGCAGAATATAGAAGTACTGATATTTCCTTCACTCTAGACACTATGTTCCTGCTGATGCACACGATCATTGAGTCAAGATGTGAGATTATTAATTGCCCTGTTATGGTAGAGACTGAGTAGGGAACATAAATCTAATGGTTCTGAATGGCAGCAATGGTTTAACAAAATTCCTTCTCCTTGATATTTTTGACTACTGGTTGAAATTATTAATAATCTTGGCAATTTTATAATATAATAACATAATGCAATAATCTTGTCAGGTTTAATAATCTTGGCAACACTGAATAATGTAATTTCATGTTAGAGTAGCAGCTCCAAGTTCTCATAAATTGTATTTTCTAAATTTAGCATTATGTATTTAGACTCTTAACAATGACCGTAGAATCATTTGAACTCGGGCTATTGCTATCTTGCTCAGGTCTATGAAGTTTAAAATGAATTATAGTTTTCAGGAATGGCTTATCTGTATAGATCACTTTCCTACTGTAAATCTGGTAATAAGTCTGGTAATATGTTGGTATATAATAAGGGATGGGAAACCTGCGATCCTTAATAAGTTGTTGGTCTTTATCTTCTATCAGCTCTAATCAACATGAGCAATGTTCAAAGATGGTGGGAGGTATAGCCTAACAATCCCTGAAAGTCCACAAATTCTTCATCCTTGGTATACCAGCTGGCTTTACCTTCCAATTGACTATGAAGTGGGTCATATGCTAGAACCACCTGTAAGAACAGAAAATTTGCAGGAATTCAAGTTGGTCAAATCACCTTCTGTTTGTGAGGAACGCTGCAGGAAGGTAGTTTTCTGAGAGAAACAACTTTGTTTCCTGTAGATATCTGTATATATTTTAAAAGAATGTAGTTCTTTAGTAATTCTATATCCTATGGCTATTTTATTTTAATATCTAGCAAAAGCAGTTCATACAACATGATCCTTATTCAATCAATCAAAACGTTATTACGGTCACAGACCAGCACAAAGCGGGCACAAGCGCCCTAAGAGGAGAAGGACAACTCCCCAGTCAACAATTATTTAAAATCAGACTAGAAATCAGTATAAAAATATATTTTAAAAGACAGGATATTGTTGCCTTACGATGTCAATCATCACCCGTCTGATATTAAGGGCAGCAGCACAGAACTTAGCAACACTGTAAGTCATTGCTGTGTGATCCTTATTCAGAAGTATACTTCATTAAAAGTTGTGAGGCTTCTGAGTAACTATGCATAGGATTTTGTTGCAATTAAATAGTACAATACTATACATTAATTTTCTGGATTGGCTGACTGGATCACTTTGACAAGAGTGATTTTATGTCAAAGTTGCAGGAATTAATACCACTACTTAACACGCAAACAAGGGATTTTTGGCCCTCCAGATATTTTGGCCTACAGTTCCCATCAGCCTCATACAAAATTGACAATTGCAAGAGATTATGGGAGTTGAAGTTCAAAATAGCTGGAGAGACCGAGTGCTCCTTAGTAAGTCATCTAAGCTGACTTTTTCAGCCAGAATTGCCAATTGTAGATTGTGCTATTCATGGCCTGGATATGTATGACAAAAGCCATGAGTTCAATAGAAAAGTCTATTGGGGACTTTTCTATGTAAGATCCATTGAAATGGAGTAGGAAAAATAGCCTCGAACTCAGTCTCTCTTAATGAATGACAACCCTGTTTACTCTAATTCTATGTTAGAGCATTGATTGGTTTTATCTAAGGCCTGCATTCAGCAACATCACAATAATTACATGGTTTAAAATAAAGAACTAAACCTTATGTGCAAATTCCAGAGAAATCTTTTCTAGCAGGAACAGCCCAGTGGTGTTTTAGATTCATACATATAGCACAACTAAAACTCTCATGAACAAGACGATAAAAGTTAATGCACAATATATTTGTGAATCTCTTTGCAGTTAATAGTAGACATACTACAAATACTTTAATTGAATGTGAACAATAACTTTTTGTATGTTTTATCTATGTCATGGTAAGTTATTTGAATTAATTTGTGCTGATTTTTGTAAGCCTCCTGGAGTTCTTTTTGAGAGATTGAAAGAGAGAGAGAGAGAGAGAGAGAGGATATAAATGAAGATATAATGTTTCATTGTAACTCTGGTGGCTTTCTCTGAAGTGAAAACTTACCACTTTCACATATAATTCCATATATTTTAGTTAATTGTTTCTGAATACACACCCAATTCCAGTTTTGCACTTCTAATTTTTGACAGTGGTGGAAAAAACTAACACATTTTAATTATAATTTATTTACTGTTTGCAAATCTTCTTTGCCATTACAGCTATCAAGTGCAAATCCTGTATATGAGAAGTACTATCGGCAGGTGAGTGTGGTTAATTTCCTATATGTTTATATTTATGTGACATATTGCCTGCTTATTCGTAGGTAGTCCCCATTTGAAGAAAAATTGCCCCTTTCTTGTTGTTAGGCTGTAGAGTGCAGTAAATACTTAAACTGCAAAGTTACTTGGGGAATATAATTTTACACATTTAAGTGTTGGGTTTTGGTGATAGCATTCATTTCTAAAACAAATAATTACTTTTACCAATGCAAACCCATAATTCTTGTCTTGAGACTGCAATTGCAAAAGCTGACTGTTCCAGTTAATCAACCTCTTGCCCCAAACACTAATTTATTTATTCCAATATAAGAAGAATGTGCTGTGTTGCATCATAATGAATTCCTTGTTGAAGTGAATTGAATAAAAGTTCTATCAGTAGCTTAAGACTTTGCTTTGAATGCAAAGTTTAGCTGCACTGATCTTGCTTTATGCTTGTTGGCATGGGCAGTTTCTAAAATTTGACATAATTTTCATAATATAGTTATTATAATGAAAAAGACTCTTTGACTTGAATACTATGGTACACTAGGACCATAATAAAGGGAAGAAGTTTGTTCTGAGTTCTTTTCATGGCAGTGTTCAGACATTTCTATAGCCTCCATCACTACACGACAAGCACTGAATCTAGGTCACTTTTTACTTTTGGCAGTCTATAGTAAATGCTGTGAAACTAAATGAGACTCCACTGCTTTCCTAAATTTTAAACATATTTAGTTTTATTTGAAATGAAACATGACTGCTGTCCTTGTTAAGTTTCAAATATTAATTAGATTGATGGAAAATACTGGTGACTAGTAGTAATTAATGGAAAGTACTTTCAGAGGAAGTATAGTATTTTATATAACATTTTGATAACTGTTGATTTCCTTTTAATACAGCCTGGATGTTTTTATGTTGAGCTAGTGGTTGTTTTTCACCCATTTTTGTTCTCATGTACAATTACAGCTTTTAACCAAATTATTAGATGTTTGGATATAAGCCCTGGTTGCTGCAATCATGAAACTGCTCACTTCAGTAAAACTGTTTACTGAATTTATAAATGTCAATATCCTTTTCATCATCCTAAGTGAATATTTCCCTCTTGATTCAGCCAAAGATCGGAGTGAGTTGATCTGTGAGGAGAATTGTATCTGTAGATTGCATTTGTGGCTTTGAAGCTTGCCTGTTTTTAATAGTGAGGTAGCCAAAGCCTCAACATATTTACATCTTGGGAGGAAGTGAAATTAATGCTGCACTCCTTCTGCGTGGCATTCAAATCTAAAGTTTGTTTGCTTAAGACTATAAAAGATATGCCACCCTGTCTCTACCTTACAAGATAGTAAGTCATTCAAAACTGTGAAATCTTTCAGTAGTGTGGCATAAAGACAATCTAATAATGTAGTAAGTAAACAAAAGAAATAAGACATGGTAATTCTTTCCCCTCGAAAAAGGGTGCTTTATGCTTTAGTTTAAGTATGCATTTACACTCTTACTGGATTACCCTAATGTAGCATATAGTTAAATTTTAAAGTACTAAAGGCAAGCAATGTAATAGCTGCATTCAGTATAATTTTTTTAAAAAAATCTAAACATCCAGTTTGACAGCACAAGCAATATTCACTCCTCACCTCTCCTGGCTGTGATTTGTCCTATTGCTGTTAGTAAGGAAGAAGTAAATCATATGGTGATGTTTTACTCATGTAAAAGATAAAACATTTAAAAACATTTATCCATGTTTCCATGTGACTATAGCATGCAAAATACATAGAGGGAGAGATGTCGCAAAACCATTTTAAGGTGATCAATCCTGGTACTTGGATTTGAACAGGGGACAAGCAGTGAGCTGAAAATTGGATAAACGTGGTTCTAGTTACATGCTATATCCTAATACACAACGTGTAGCTTTTTATTAGCTTAATTGTTATGATGTAGATGCGGGATGTAATGGAATGGACCTACCTTGCCAGGCTAGTGTATAGGAAAACTTCTAGGCCCTGGGGGAAAAGGCCTGATCCAAGCTAAAGGAGGAGGGAACAGCCCACTCTTTGTATGGTAGTGATGCCTGATTGGTGGGGGAGTTAGAGAGTGTTGCCTAGCTACAGAAGGTAGAGGGCGCCAGTGAGAGCGGTAATCTGGGGACTGGGAGAAGTCTGAGAAGAGATGTGTTTGGAGGGGTTTTTAAAAGCCCGGTTAGTTCACCTACGAGTGAACATAGTTCTGCAGAAGACAAGTCAAGGAACCATTTCTTTTAAGGAAACAGCTTGATAATCTTCTAAAACCACTAAGCGTCTGAACCTCTCCTAATATTTGAGAAGTGTTCTTGTTCTAGTTCAAATAAACTTCACAAATCTGTTTATACTTCACCACAAGTATTCAGTGTGTCTTTCTCTGCCTCAGTATAAGAAGGGGCTCTGTCTGGATAACAGCCATCACTCTTTAAGTGGGAGTTTCCCTTCTTTTTTAAGTGGCTCTGTGAACTGACTTTGGTGGTTGATGGGCCAGTGGGACAGGGAAGAGAGAATGGTGTGGTCGTATACCAATATATTTAGATTGGTGGCAGAGAAGTTATATCATCATGTAATTGGTGGTCAGCAGGTGAGTTTGACGTTGTATGGGGGAACCAAAGAATTGAGATTTGTGCTCAATGTGTGTTGTTTGTTCATTTGCTACTGGATGGATGAATGTGTATGTGTGTGTATGTAAGAATGGAGGCTCTCTTGTCTATTTATGATATGAAATGGATGTTGTTAATGATTCCTTGGAATCAAACAACAAAGTATATTGAAGAAATGCCTAAAAGGCTACAGACCTTACTCATCCAGGAGAATAAATCTTTATCCCATTGTTTATAGCATTCAAATAATTCTGCTACAGGCCATTGGTATTTTAATTACTTTTAAACAAGCTCATGGATCTCGGTACAGTGTACAGTTCTGTTTCCCATACTTCATATATTGTTTACATATTTGTTAATAAACAAAAAATCTGTTGAATAGTGTAAGCCTTAATCACCCTTTGAGGTCATCTTGTAGCTATTCAATACTTGGTTTGGAATACATCATCAGTCATGTCACTTTCTTTGACAGGTTGATCCTAGTAATTCTGGAAGGGTTTTGGCCTCTGATGCAGCTGTCTTTCTGAAGAAATCAGGACTGACGGATTTGATACTTGGGAAGGTATTGCTTTGTGTCAAGTAAGAGGGCAAATCATTATGCATTGGGTTCATTAACAATAAAAATGGTGTTACTTGCCATCAGTGGTATCAGGCAGCTTACCAGCATTTTGAAGAATTCTGTTAACTCCTGAAGCCTATCCCTAAAATAGTTTTAGCACTTTGGATAACCTCTTTTAAATGTTTTCTACTTAAGCATAGTACTTTGGACTTCTCCTTGTTGATATTCATTTTGTTATTTTTCCCAATTACACTACTTTGTTATGGTAATTCTGAACTCACATCTTGTCCTCTGGAATATTCTCTACCTCTACTAATTTGGTGTTCTCAGCAAATGTGATGCCCTCTAAACCTTCATCCAAGTCATTGATAAAGATGTTGAATAGGACATAACTCAGTGACACCCTAGTAGTCACTTCTGTCCAGGTGATGAGGAGTCACTGGTGAGCATCTCCTTGGGTTTGGTCAGTGAATCAATTACAAATACATCTAAGAATAGCATTGTCTATCTCTATCCCATATTTTACTATCTTGTACAGAGTCATTCTACAGGCTGAATCTTCCAACATCACCTCCATGTTCTCTGAGGACTGAAACTGTTGCTCATCATCACTGATAAGGGAGAGAACTTTGACTTAATTTGGTAGTTTCAAATTCACAGAATAATCTGTGACCTTCTACACATTCCTTTAAGTGTCTGTTTCCTGTGTTTGCCCTGTGTGTTCCTCATTTAAGACAGTCTGCTCCACTCTCTTCAAGAAAACATCTAATATGCTGTAGCGTTTAGGGACAGTTGATAGAAATGTCCTTAAGTATACTTAGCTCACTGCTGGATGGTTTCTCTGTGAACTGGTCAGGTGCCTCATCATATTGTAGTTCCTTAAGAAAGGTATCTAGTATGTTTTCAAATACATGATTTCAGAATGTCCATGAATCCAGGATAGAAATGCACAGTTTAGATTGGGTGATATACAGATGGTGAATGAATACCCCAATTGATTCTATATCTATATATACATATTTTATGTGTTATGAGTAAGAAACTGTAACCCTCCAGGTGTTGTTGGCCTCTATTTCCTGTTTCTGCCATCCAGTCAGGCCAGTAGTGAGGGGCAATGGGGTGCCTTGGTCCCCAGATATGTAACATTGTACTTTGTCGTTAGTTTTGAGCTATGACTAGGACTGCAACAAAATTGCTTCCTCTTTAGTCAAAACTAAAGACTGATTCAGTTTCACATGTCTTTTTTGTTCGATTGTGTTTAGGTTTGGGACCTTGCTGACACAGATGGCAAAGGTGTCTTAAACAAACAGGTAAAAGTGTGAATTTTTTAATATGATCAAGGAATATCAATGATATAAAAGGACCTTTTTGCAACATACGTTGAGTTAATTTGGGCTGCATCTTAGTCTTGTCAGTAGCACTGAACCTCGACATTTTGTTTTAATGGCCTGGTAAGATACATATTTGCTGCCTCTCATCTTGCCGTCAGTGATTCCTGAAATAGCTGTGTATACAGTATGTGTATATATTTTCAGGAGTCTGAAAACATGGGGCTTTCCCCATTGTATTACTTCTCATGGTTACTAAGGTAAAGACATAGTGTTGATAAGACAGAGAGATGAAATAAGATGAGAACAGTTTTTCCTTCTTGCAGGAAGGAAAGCAAGCAAAATATAGTCAGGAAGTAGATCATTCCTCTCATCCAACTTCTTATTCTTCATCAGCATCAAGCTATTTTCGAATCTCTACCAGATTTCCAAATGAGATCTGTAACAGCTTCATAATGTTGATAAAAGATGTTGCTGGAAATAATGATGTAATCTCTTCTGATTGTGACAAAGGTCTCATCTTTCTCTTCATAATAGACTGAAATATCGGTGTGCATCTTTGAGATTAACTGAGAGAAAGAAGTTAGTAGCATAATTTTTTGTAGATTTTCATTATCAGATTATAGAACGAAGTGCCAAGGATGTGCCTTTATTGTTATGAATGAGCAGGTTGTATATGTGAATAGCAACAGAAATGCAAAACCTGTGGATATGGTGTTGAGATGCCTGGGGACAAAAGCAGGAAAAATATGTTAATTACTCCAAGATGTATAGAAGGCCATAAGAATTGTAGATGAAGTTATTGGAATGTCGTGAGATGTGGCTGGGAATAACAACAACAACAACACTTTGTTTATATTCTGCCCTCTCCCCAAGGGGATTCAGGACGGATTACAACAAAAGATGGCAAACATTCAATGCCAGATCAATTGCATAAATAAAAAACATAAAGCAATCAGTTAATTCACATCTAACATAGCAGACATTAAACATAAATCATTAAACTAGAAAAAATTGGTAAATTGGCAAAGAGAACCCTCATGGGGCTAGGGGTGTTACTTGTGTTATAATATGTGCAGTGTGCTGAGAAACCATTTTCTGTGTTTAGCCCACTGTCAGTGGACTGGAGTTTGTTGATATACTGCTATTTCACTTTCTAAGCTTCATTTGTAGTATTTTTGTTCAAGGACTTTTGTTTTGAGGTCCGACATGAAATGCCCAGGAAAATCAAAGTGTTTTGCAACTGTTTTTTTAAAAAACGTATATTCCTATTCCTAATGTCTGATTGATATCTGTAATAATCTACTGACACAGAGACTGACCTGTTTGTCCAATGCAGAGTGCTGAAGGGGGTTGTTGACATAGGATGGCAAATATCACATTAGAGAATGAGCAAGTGAGAGTACTTCTAATATTGTGGTTGATGTGATCATGTCCTGTGATGACAATTTCTGAGTAGGTGTTTGGGCAGAGTTGGCATCTTTTACTTGTCTCCTCATCTCTGGTGTGTATCCTCCTGTAGATAAGTAACCATTCAAGACTGGAAGACTATAAAGTAGTCAAGTAAAGACCTGCCACCAAGAGCCTCTGAGAGGACAATGCTATTGTCCAGAATAGGTTGTAGTTCATTGATTATATGTTTGAGTAGTCTTAGTTGAGAGCTGTATATGACCACTGATGGGATTGTGTCATTTCCTCTCTTCAGTCAGTTCTGTAATAAATTAGTCATGAGGACAGTGTCTGTTCCTAGGCACTTCACTCCATGCATCTGATGAAGTAGACTTAAGTATGTGAAAGTATGCTACCAACTTGTTTCTGTCATCTCAACGGTGCTATAATATCCCTTCACAAATTGATGTAGATTAATATTAACATGCTTTTGAATTCTGAGAATTCTGATTTGTTTGATGAAATAATTTTATTATACTGATTTGTAGAAAATATTTTCTTGATGTGGAATCTTTTCTTAATACAACTTGGAAATATATTTACCTCCTAAATGAAGAGAAACCAATTAGAAATGTTGAGAGCACTGTTTGAGAAGGACTGCATTTAGTATCTTGACTGAGAATACTTAGATCTCAGGATAAGCAATCTGGTAAATGTAGTGTAATATCTTCAAAATAAAGGAGAGGCTTCATCCAGAAAAAGTTGCATCACACGTTTTTAAAACCCTTCTAGCTTAACCTTTTGGAAATTTCTTATGCAGTTTACATAAACAAGACATAATATCCCTTTGGTTTTATTAGCTTTCTGTGTGTCCTTTCCTTGCTACTGAAAAATTATGCATTTTCAGGACTGTTTAGAGAACTATGTCAAATTGCTTTGTAGCACTGGATTTTCTTTAAAAATACGTATTTCTTCAAAATACAGTACAGTAGATCTAAAAGGTCTGCATTAAATATATAACATGTGTAAAAGGAATGGACCAGATTAAAATGTTCCTAGTTATTTGATGTGATATGCTTCTGTCTAAAAAAAATCATTTTCTGGGAGTAAAATGGTTTTAATTTCTTTTTCTGTAGGAATTTTTTGTGGCATTACGGCTTGTAGCCTGTGCGCAAAATGGATTGGATGTTTCGTTGAGCAGCCTTAATTTGCCCGTTCCTCCACCTAGATTTGTAAGACATTTTTATAAAATATTTAGTTGATGAAGTTACATCATATGCTTGCTCAACAACCATATACGGGTTGTCCCATTCATATGTTTTAACATGAGTAAATTACTGTACAGTCTTGTGATGAAGATTTTTAGTTAGAGCCTGTGGTAAATTGTATTCCTTTTTCCTCGTATGTGTGTGAGAGAGAAAGAGACAGACAGACATTGATATTTGGCAAACTCTGGTTTTTTATATACATTATAACGGTATTCTCAATTCACTTCTAACACAGTAAATAAATAAATAAGTTGGTGATCGCATTAGACATTCTCTATTCAAATGTGAATTTTACTAACACAATATAGTGCTTTCATATACATTCATAGTATTATAAATAAATATTTAGTAATAAACTAGCATCCTATAACTAATGCAGCTAATTCTATTAAAATTACAAGGTCAGGACAAACACAACAAAATACCTAGTAGCCCTTGGAGTAATAGACATGTACCAACAAATCTTACTTCTGTGCATATATTGAAGACTCAGAGCCCTTCCACACAGCCATATAACCCAGAATATCAAGGCAGAAAATTCCACAATATCCGCTTTGAACTGGGTTATATGGCAGTGTGGATTCAGATAACCCAGTTCAAAGCGGATATTGTGGGATTTTCTGCCTTGATATTCTGGGTTATATGGCTGTGTGGAAGGGCTCTGAGTCTTCAATATATGCACAGAAGTAAGATTTGTTGGCACATGTCTATTACTCCAAGGGCTACTAGGTATTTTGTTGTGTTTGTCCTGACCTTGTAATTTTAATAGAATTAGCTGCATTAGTTATAGGATGCTAGTTTATTACTAAATATTTATTTATAATACTATGGATGTATATGAAAGCACTATATTGTGTTAGTAAAATTCACATTTGAATAGAGAATGTCTAATGCGATCACCAACTTATTTATTTATTTATTTACTGTGTTAGAAGTGAATTGAGAATACCGTTATAATGTATATAAAAAACCAGAGTTTGCGAAATATCAATGTCTGTTATATGGCTGTGTGGAAGGGCCCTCCCATGTATAACCAACGTTGCCTGGGTTTGCATTTTCTTTGTGACTCTTGTCTTCTTCCCCTTCCATCATTAGCCTTGTTCCTCTCTCTTTCCTTCCTTCCTTTCCTTCCTCCATTTCTTTCCCTTATACACTTTCCTTTCTTTCTTTCTTTCTTTCTTTTTTTCCCCTTCCTTTCCTTTCACATCCGTTTCTCTTTCTTCCCTCCATTTTTTCATCCCTTTCCCCCTTCCTTTCTCTTCGCTTCTCTCTCTCTCTCTCTCTCTCTCTCTCTCTCTCTCTCATATACTTGTCTTCCTTCCCCTTGTCTTCCTTCATTGGCCTTTTCTTGGAAGTCAGAGTCTCTCTGCCTCAGATCAAGGCACAGGCACACTAACACACACCTTCCAGAATATAAATGTCCATTACATTGCTTACTTCCTTTTGAAGTAGATGTCCTGACTGTGGCCTTCAGACCTGTGTTGTAGACCTCATTGTGCAGTCATTTTGTCTACCAATAGCTAATACTTTCTATAATAGTGTGTTTTTGTATTTGCATCTAAGTGCTGCACACATGCTTCTCTGTAGGTCAGTAGCTAATCGTTTCTATCTATATGCTGTCATTTCTTTAATCATCTCCCCCAAATGCAGTGGATGTTATCATTGAAACTCTGCAGTTATTTAAGTTAGGTAACGAAGGGTATGTGTGCTAAGTTTGGTCCAGATCCATCAAGCCATGTAGGAGTCTTTGTAGTATAATCCAACCAACATACATACATATTTTGACTTTTGCAAATGTAGATGTGTAGTCTAACCTATTATATAGTTTGTTCTTATGCATATGTGTGTATTATGTACTAATTTCATGTCCTGGTTTCATACTAATTTTTTAATTTGCATAAATGGGTTTAAAACCTGCAGTTGTAAGGGTCAGGCAAACCTTTCTATACTCATAAGGGTATATGGGTAGGAGAGGGATTCGAGCAGCTTTGCTCTCCCACCCTCAATTAATATTTCTCTATCTGTTCTTTGAAAACCAACAGTAATTTAATTTACATCCTGTTTTTCTCCCCCAAAGGCAATATGCTATTAGATTAATTTTGGCTAAAATTACAAAGTATTAATCATAGGCTTTTGTAGGGTGACTACAGACGTAGGCTAAGATTACTTGGTTTACAGCATGTATGTACTGTTTTAGAAAAGGTTGATGATACCATTTGGATGTACTCTTTTCATTATATGCGACAGGGATTAATAATTACTTTGAATATAATCAGAATTGGGCAGCAATCAACAGGCTATAAAGTAGAATTCAATAGATTGTTTTAAATCCTCTTTTCACCAGAATGAGTCCAGTAGTCCTTTACTGCCTGGGGGAGTTCCAGCTGATGTCCCATGGGCTGTTAAGGTAAGTGAATTGAAACATTTGCTGACCTGAATGTTTTCTGGGACCATTCTCTAGATAGCGGTACTAAACTGCTTTGTAGTGAGGAGTTACCCCTCTTTGCATTGCCCATTTTAAGAAAAATAACCATATTCTCCATCTTTGTGGTAGTTAGTTTTGACTCAATGATTGCTGATGGATACAGAAAGCTCATTGACTTTTCATATCTTGGATAATTTGGTCATGTTTTTGAAATTTGTTTGGGTGTGGCTTTCTTGCTTTGTGCAGCTGTCAGATATTGTATGTCATTTTTTTGTTTTTTGTTTAGCTAGAATACTGTATTTAGGTAAGCATGTGCTGATGGCCTGTGAATAATAGATTGTATCAGTTACTGCTGAACAAAATTGAGGAAAACATTACTATTCCTGTAAAAGTTCTTATTCATGTTGTTCCCTTCCCCCAACTTCACAATTTCAGCATTTTATTTTCTTATTTCCTGTTGTGACATCTTTCTCCTTTGTCTTTCACCAGTGCCTTACTGCCCAAACAATTAAACTCATTTATCTTCTTAAATCCTTACATTGACTTCCTGACTACTCTAAGATCCAGAAAAAAATCTCTTTTATTGAGAATGATCACCGTTTTATGGCCTTGCCATCTTATCTCTCTGCTCTCACATTGCAATATGTTCGTGCTTGTGGTCTTTGCGCCTCCAGACTTACCTCCAGACTTACTGCCTTTCCATACTTTCCATTGCACTGACTACCAGGTGAATTTTCCAGAAGTTGCTTATTCAGGGCACTGTGATGATGTGTATCTTTTTGGGTGTCATATTTGCTTTTAGCAGTATTCTTAATTACATACTTTGCCTTAATATTTTTTTCTACAACCAGGTAGAAGACAAGACTAAGTATGATGCTATCTTTGACAGTCTGATCCCAGTGAATGGATTGTTGTCAGGCGATAAAGTGAAACCTGTTCTGCTAAACTCCAAACTACCAGTTGATGTCTTGGGAAGGGTAAGAATGGCAGGCTTCCCAGCAATGAAGAAACATATATATCGTGTGATTCTGTAGATGCCTTGTAACTAAGCTTAGATGGAGGATCTGCTAAAGATGTGCTTAATCCTCTGCCTTCCTCTCTGGAGGGTTTGTATGTAAGACCTAAATGGCTGAAATCTCCAGAAAGAATGCTTCTTATTCCAACTGAAAAATCTGTCTTAGTACTTAGAATGTTTTATTTATATACTAAAAATCATAAAGCAGTTTACAATATTTTGGTGTTGAAATCTATTGATTTCAGTAAAGTAAAGGAGAAAAACCAATACTGTATTCCAATTAAACCACTAAAGAACTAGGCGTGGGGTTAAGAAAATGCCTGGGCAAACTATTTTTCCACTAATTGTGGATACTTCTTGAACTTGGAGTCTGTGTGAGTTCAATATGGAGATTATCCCACATTATTCCTCCTCATTGCAACAGAGAAGATTCTCTTCTACACCACAATCAAACAAAATCAACTAAGACAGTACTCCTTCTGGCAGTAGACTCAGTAAGGACGGCAGGCCAGTCTCCATATTATGATGCGAAGATACATATGACTCTCCCTTCAACCCTTTTTGAGTGAAATATAACTGTGTGGATCTTCAGTCTGAACAAAGAAGGGAAATGCCCATCATCACCTGTGGCCCTACTGGTGTTTTGGACTTCAACTCCCAGAATTCCTGACCATTAGACAAGCTGGCTAGGCTTCCAGAAGTTGGAGTCCCAAATGCCTTGAGGTCCATATGTTATGCAGACCCGGTCTAAGGGGAAGTATTCAAGGAACTCCTTGTGCCAAACATAAGGCCTGTGGGCCGAATCCAGCCTGCCATATCATTTTATGTGACCTGCAAGACCTTCAGTGCCAAGGCAACATAGTTACATTTATACAGTCTTTCCATTACAAACAACCATAAGGCTGATGTACCCCTCAGTGAAAATAAGTTTGACACCCTTGCTCCTAGTAGCATGCGCCTTGGTCTTCAGATGAGTAGCACATCTCTAATGATACGATGATTATGTTTGAATGATTATAAATACCATTTAGTACCTATTGCAACAACAAAAAGAGAGAAAAAATAAAGACCTTGTAACAGACTATTTTTTCCCCTTTAAGTCTATGTGATATCGTAGCTTGAGGATAGGTCAGAAACAAGATTTGAATGACAAACTGTTCTCCATAAAGTAAAATGCATAAAGACTGTCATTGATATTTTTATTGTGATGAAAGAAGAGTGGAGTATTCTGTTTCCGCTGAATATTTTATATGTTTTGGTTAGGTTTGGGAACTAAGTGACATTGATCATGATGGAATGTTGGATCGGGACGAATTTGCAGTTGTGAGTATTCATATATTTTTATCAGCTAAAAGGTATTTACAGAAGTTAAGGTTAAGGATAACATAGACTAGCTAACTGTAAACAATATTTTTGAAAGGTAGTGTAAATCTAGAAACCCAAGCTTAAAAACTGACTAGTAACGTGTGTGCAGGTGATTAGAAGAGTGAAAAAGCAAGACCCATCTCCATATATCCTGCAGCGTGAGACCCATATGCCTTGCCATCTTATTCCCAGTCTGTTTGTTGCTTACTTTAATCAATGATCTAGTCACAACTCCAGACTCTGTTAGAGTTCTGCTGTGGGAAGATAGAAAATAGAAGTGATTCCATTGTGGCTGCTAGTATTTACAGAGGTTGTTGTAAAAAGAAAGTTCAGAATACATTGAGGAAAAGAGGGACCCTTTCTTTTCCCGGCACATTGATGCTGAATTTTCTCATCAACCTGCATTTTATATCTTGTTACTCCAACCTGCTGTTTTTCTAGTGCTTCATTTCATTCCATCAGAGTAACTATCATCACAGAGGCTGGATGGCCATCTGTTAGGGTGCTTTGATTGTGCGTTTCCTGCATGGCAGGGGGTTGGATAAGATAGTCCATGTGGTCTCTTCCAACTCTGTCAGTCTATGATTCTGTGATAACAGAAACTAACAGTAAAAAATGTCCCCACCTCTTAGGTATGTCATTTTAATATGTGATCCAGAGGTACAAATGGCTGAACATATTCCTAAATGGATGAGCATATTCTTGTTGAGAGGGAGAGTAAAGTATGCACACTAAAGGCATTTCTCTTTTTTGTCAAATTGTTCGTGAAACACTCAGGTTGCTTCAAAATGCCATTGTAAATGTATTTGACTGGTGGGAAGAAGAACTCATAAACTTTCTGAAGTGATTTAGCACAGTTCAGCATCTCGTTTGTTCATGTAATTTCATATCTGTTGTGGAAACTTTTCTATGACTCTTTGTAGTTAAAATGCTTTGCATATTCTGATCAGTTTTTATACATTTTTGCTACCATTCTTTTTAATTTAATTTTGATTTCTCATACCAAGCAATTTATTTTGTGGAAGAGGAGGAACTGTTAAGAGTTCTTGACCATGTAAATTCTAAAGGAAATTATGATTTCTGAAAATATGAGTTACAGATTATGAGAAAAAAATCATTAATTTGTACATATACCTGCCTATTGCTACAATAATTTTGAAGAAAAATGTACTTTTTAAACTTTTATGTACTACATATTTAGGTTGCACATCTTACATTCCATTTCTAAGATGGTGCTCACTGTCTCCAAATTTACAGTGAACTTTTTTTTTAAAAAAACCATGAAACAAAGGTTACCTGATCTTTCATATGAGTCTGTTTATAAAGATGCTCAAGGAATATGTGGCAGTCAATGTGGAATGATATATCCCAGTTGTACCCAAAGTAAACAAAATAGCAAAGTAAAGTTTGAAATAGCTCTCTAAAAAGTGAGTGTATTTTGGGAAACAACACTAAGAGGCTACATCTGTTTTGTAGTTAGAACTGTAATCTTTAATTGATTAATTAGCTAAGCTACTTAACTGAAAACCTTTTTTAACTGACTCAAGATGCAAAGAAAGAACTGAGTGTAACAAACATTTTTCCACAGTCATTTTAATCTGTGCTGACAAGTCTGAATAGTAAAGAGAAACTAAATATTTCCTATTAATTTAAGATGAATGTTATATAGCCCAATTTCACAATATTTGCTTGAGTTGGATATATCTTCTACTGTGTTTCAGAAAATATGTCTGAAATTTCCTGACAGGAATTTGACAAACATATTTTGGTATTATTTCTTCTAATACAGTGCAATTCCTCTCATTCGTTCTGCAGACAATAAAATAATAAAATCTTTGTTGCTGAAAATATGTGTCCCCCAAATTTATGTATAGGGGGGACAGAATAGGGGAAACAGAATGATTAAATATTTACCTACTCCTAAATTTCAACCAGTAAAGTTTCTATTATTTTTGATCCCAGAGTATATTTTCAGATATGGTATTTTATGAAATGGATAGTCCCTCTGAATTGAAATATTTTTCTGCATGAAACTTTAGAGATATTATATTTATGCAGGAAGAAGTATTTTAGACACAGAAAAGGTGGTTGTGTAGGGTATTGGAGTTCTTATCTTCTCTAGTTGTTGCACGAAACTTAATAACTTCACTTGCTTAATAATAAACAAATGATCTTTCCATCTTTTGTATTCCAAAACATTTGTTCAGGCCATGTCCTTGGTATATAGTGCTCTTGAGAAAGAACCTGTGCCAATGTCCTTGCCTCCAGCATTGGTGCCACCTTCCAAAAGGAAAAGTGTCAGTATCCCAGGTGCATTGCAATTGTTGCCATCTTCAACATCGAGCAAAGACTCTCATCAGTCCATACCCCCAGTAGGCCCTTTGCCATCCAAGCCACCATCAACACAGGTACACTTAGTAATGAACAGCGTTTTATTCTCCAAATTGATGAAATGTAATGAAAGCAAAACCTGTGTATTGCCTTTTTTCCATAGTGGGTTGTCTCACCTACAGAAATCATAAAATACAATGAAATTTTCCTAAAAACTGACAAAGACATGGATGGTTTTGTCTCTGGTGTGGAGGCTAGAGAATTATTCTTGAAGACAGGTCTACCATCTGCCTTATTAGCACATATTTGGTAAGTTGGCTTTGAATTCCACTTGTGGAAAATTGAAAATGTACATTTGCTTAGTGTTGATGTTTTCTCCGATGTTCTGGACTTTGGAATGGCTGTTACACTTACTAGACATATTAAGATAAAGTATACCGTGTTTCCCCGAAAGTAAGACAGCGTCTTACTTTCTTTTTACCCCCAAAAGCCCCACTATGTCTTACTTTCGGGGTACGGCTTACATTGGGCGACAGTAAGCCGTACCCTTGGCCGCCGCGTCACTCGGTCCCGCCTCCTCCACCGCCGCCGCCCAAACACTTGACTTGAGGTGAAGAAGAAGGGGAGTGCGCGCCTTGGAAGCAGCCAACCCCCTCTCGTGCGGCGGTCTCGCACTCGCGCGTCCTGCGAGGGGAGGGGGGAGGGAAGAACATGGCGGCGGGGCTCTTGCAGGCGTCGCTCGCTCTCCGCCTTTCCCTGCGAGGCCCTCCCTCGCCCAAAGGGGCCGGCTTTGGCGGGATGCCTCTGCTCTCCTCCCGGCCGGAAGTCCCTCCTCCCTGGGTCCGGGGGCGGAGCGGGCCCGGCTTGGGTTGGAGAGCGAGAGAAGGAGGCAGAGGCTTCTCTCGGAGCGGCATGGAGAGCGCGTGAGGGAAGGAACGAAGGAAGGCAGGCAGGCAGGACCCGAGGCTGCGGGGATGGCCATGGCGAGGGCCGGCCGCGGCACGCCTCCCAAAGAACAGCCGCTTTGGAAAAAGAAAAAGAAAAGCGGCTGTTGTTTGGGAGGCGTGCCGCGGCCGGCCCTCGCCATGGAGAGGCGTGCCGCGGAGAGAAGCCTCAGCCTCCTTCTCTCGCTCTCCAACCCAAGCCGGGCCCGCTCCGCCCCCGGACCCAGGGAGGAGGGGCTTCCGGCCGGGAGGAGAGCAGAGGCATCCCGCCAAAGCCGGCCCCTTTGGGCGAGGGAGGGCCTTGCAGGGAAAGGCGGAGAGCGAGCGACGCCTGCAGGAGCCCTGCCGCCATGTTCTTCCCTCCCCCCTCCCCTCCCAGGACGCGCGAGTGCGAGACCGCCGCACGAGGGAGGGTTGGCTGCTTCCAAGGCGCGTGCTCCCCTTCTTCACCTCAAGTCAAGTGTTTGGGCGGCGGTGGCGGCGGAGGAGGAGGAGGAGGCGGGACCGAGTGATGCGGCGGCCGGGGGTACGGCTTACTTTCGGGGTACGGCTTATATTAGCCGACCCCTCTGACACCCCCGATACGTCTTACAATCGGGGGTGTCTTACTATCGGGGAAACACGGTAGTTATTAGGCCCGGTTGATCAGTGAAAAAAATTGTTCAAAACTCGCTGCAGATGTGTGTGTGTGTGGGGGGGGGGGTAGCGATTCAAATTTGATTGACTTCTGAAATTTTTGTAATATAAATCGATTTAATTTCATTAAAATTAACGAAATTTGTAATGACTTCGTTAATGGCACGCATGTTTAGCCCAGTTATCCCTTCTTCTCAGCATTAAAGCTTATGCGCGTAGGTTCCCAGGTGCCGAGGAGGAGTGGAGGGCATCCCCTCCATTCCTCCTCACCACCTGGGAACCAACGCACGTTAAAGCTAAAGCGCGTTAGTTCCCAGGTGGCGAGGAGTGGTGGAGGCATACACTCCACTCCTCCTCGCCACCTGGGAACCAACACGTGCTCTTTACGAGAAATGGCGGCGGTAATTTGGTAATTCACTTCCGGGGAGCTTGCAGCACGTCAAAAACATTTCTAAAGTAAGTTTAAAGCGAATTTAAAATTAGTTTCGTAGAGATACGACGAGCCTAACCAGGCCTAATAGTTATGTATACTGTGAATAAATGCTATAATGCAGTGGTTCCCAAATTTTGGTCATTCAGATGTTTGAACTTCAACTCCCAGGATAACTGACTGTTGGCCGAATTGGCTAGGGCTGCTGGGAGTTCAAAACATCTGCAAGATCAACTTTTGGAAACTACTGAACATTGGGAAGAACTTCCTGATGCTAAGAGTTGTTTGGCAATGAAATATGCTGCCTCGGAAAGTGGTGGAGTCTCTTTCTATGGAAGTTTTTAAACAGAGGTTGGATGTTCATCTATTGGGGGTTCTTTGATTCTGTATTTCTCCGTGGCAGGGGGTTGGACTGGATGGTGTTTGTGGTCTCTTCCAACTTTTATAATTCTATCATTCTGTGATTCTATGAAATAAGATAAAGAACCATAGGAAGTAGGCCTGTTTGATCCATGGTCTTAAATGCTTCAAAATTACTTAAAAAACAAAAGGTATGGTAGTGAACATTTCAGAACTCTAACAAAACTTTCAAAATTTCATTATAAATGGCAGTTCCTAATTGATTCTGTCTTAAAAATCGCCAATAATGAAATAATAATGAAATTTTGATAGAGTTCTGAAATGTTCACCACCAGAACTTTTGTTTTGTAAGCACTTTTGAAGCATTTAGAACCATGAATCAACCATGCCTAACAGGAAGGAGTGAGGGAATGGAATATTGGGAGTGAGTGGTGGCAGATGGAATATCTAAGGATGTTTTAAAAAAAAATTCTGGTGTAGGACAGTTGATCAGGATTGAGCAGGAGTTTTATCAAGAATAGACATTAGTTCTTTGGTGTCTGTAGTGCACCAAGCTAATCAAAGGTACTGATGTCCTGTGGGGATATGATACGATATATTGGAATCACAATGGCATCCAAGAGGTCAGCACAATTGGTAGCCATAGCAGTTGGGACAAGAGAAAATCCACACATTGGTGGCAGAGGTGGGGGTAAGTGGAAGTCCTCACATGATCAATTGATAAGTCTTCAGATCAAAGTACTCTGTAGGTATCTGTATTTATCCATGCATTCACTAATTTTCATATACAGAAAGGAATGTCTGTATTTTAAGAAGTTGCATAGCACATGTCTTTATACATTCAGGATTCTTTTTCCAAACATGGCTCTCCAGGTCTCTCCCAGATTTTCTGAGCAGAACAAAAATGGTGTTGGTTATTGATATTTGAAAGACCATGTCATCTTCTATTGTGATGCTTCTATGAAACCACTTAACATAGCATACCAACCACAGGCAATGCTCCACATTCACTGGGGTTAGAGGCACAGGTCTGCAGTGAAAGGGATAAACACAAAAGAATTGCTGTTTTATTTTACCTGAAAGAAAACCTTTCTAGGAATAGCTGCGTACTCTGTAGTCAACTTTTGCCATAGAGTCACACGGGAGGACCCAAAGATTACTAGAGAGAATATTTTAATCAAATCAGTGAATAATCAAATCTGCAATAGTCAGATCCACAAATATGGAAGGCAAACTATATGTAATTAATTATCTGAATTGTTAGGATTATGTATATTTTAAGTGATTTTCAAAATAGCAAGTGAATGACATATTTCCATATGTTTTTAAAGTTATCTCCCCTCTTTGGATTTTATAGGGCTCTCTGTGACACAAATGACTGTGGCAAACTTTCTAAGGAACAGTTTGCTTTGGCCTTCCATTTCATCAATCAGAAGCTGACAAAAGGCATTGATCCTCCTCAGGTGCTGACTACAGAGATGGTCCCTCCATTAGACCGAGCCACGCTGCAAAAGGTGACACTTTGGGCATCTTATTATGAGAGGGGAAAAAAACAAATAAATACAAGATCATAAAGAGCAGATTTTTAAATACTTTAAATTTGTGGCTGTGCAACATCAGAAGAGTGCATGGTGAAGTATCCCTTTGCTGTGCTAAAAGTTACATGAATTAGTTCAATGCCATTCACTCACTTTAGTGGTTATTTCTTCTCCATCATATTGGCCAACCAAGCAGACATATGGTATGTTTACATGAAGTAAATAAGAGTTTAAAGGAATTTGTTGAAAACAGAGATCTTTACAAGTTGAGAGATGCTCAGGTTAATCTGACACTGCTGTGTGATCATAGCTGGGATGGGTGACACTTACTAAAATGCTGTGGGGATTACCACTCTTAGAAAGTGGAGGGATGTGGACAGAGGTATCCACATTGTTCTCCTCAAGGGAAAAGGTCTCTTGTATACTGATCTTTCTACATATACACAGAAATCTCTGGTCTGGAAGTAAGCTTGGTTGCATTTTAATATTTTAATAGTTTATATTTAGTGTATTTTATAATCTTGTTGGTCTACTTAATGTTAATTGTTCGTATTGTGATTGTTGTTTGTTTGCATCTAATGATTGCCAGTTGTAAGCCGCCCTGAGTCTCCCCTTGGGGGTTGAGAAGGACGGAATATACATGTTTCAAATAATAATACTTCCTATATATGTGTGTATGTGCTTTCTGGCAACTTTGCCATATCTTCATGTTAAGGAGTCGCATGATTCTTAACACCTTTGTTTTAACAACAATATAATAATTTCTGTTTGATTAATTTCTAAATCTTATAATTAGTGGGTGCTCATTTAAACAGGAAATACAATGTAAAAATGATTAAAATCCAACCTTCTTATAAAGATCTCCTAGTTTTGTTGTCACTAGAAGGTTTCTTCTTGGTTGCGCTAAGCTTTCCAGAATAAACTGAACTTCTTGCCCAGAAATGGCATGTAAACAGTTCTGCTTTTTGTTTGACTTCAGTAATATCAAGTTTTTGGTTGTTTTGGGGTTGTTTTTTTGCATTATTTGGGGGTAAAACAGCTTTTATTTCTTGCTTTACTAATATTTTTTATATGTTTGCTTTCTTCCTATGTCTTTCCTGGTTTGGACTATATTTTCCATTCTGCACCATTCTGCTTTACATCTTTATTATACTGTCAGTTTCTTAAATCTGCCATCTCAAGGTTAGAGATTATTCACTTTCTAATATTGACTGTTTAATAATGAGCGTCTCACTCATGTCATGTTTTCTTTGAAACAGTAGCATGCTATTTAACTTTAAAAGTAGTGCTATTTTCCTATAGCTGTTCTCATTCAAAGGTCTCTGCTCTAGATGAAAACCATACAGAATGGTGCTTGGCCTTAATACGTGTATACAAGAAATTGTACTGGAATTGTTTAATTTACAGGTATTTTTATCTCTCCATATTTGTGGTTAGGGAATGAACATATTCTAATGTAAGATGTCTTCACGACTCAGAACTACATATTTGACTTGTCATATAATTTATGAAATCTGAAGTTTTAACACTGTGACATAGGAATGGGGAATCATATGCCCCATTCCCCAGATGTTGGATTGCAACTCTCATCAGCCCTAGATATCATAGCAAGTGATGAAGAATGCTGGGACTTGCAGTTCAGTAACATCTGGAAAACTGTACTGTAGAATAACATAACTAATAAGTGGATGCATTCAGTGTTAAGCAACTGACATTAGTAAAGTAGATATAAGTAATGCTGATTGAGGAAATGTTCTCAACCTTGTCAGGAATATAATGAACACTATAATGAAGAGTTTAGCAGTGTCATATGTTCTGGTAAAATTATGCAACTTTAAAGTGTCTAAGATATTCTACATTATGCTTTTGACAGTTTCATTTTCTATTCACTACTTCGTTTAGAGGTGAAGAGTTTCCTTCTTTGCATCTGCTGAAATGTTAAAAAATTCAGCAGTGGCATATCAGTACAGAACTCATATTTCTGACATAAAGGGAATAAAACATTGTTCAACAAAATTAATTACCACATAATGAATAAATATGCAAATTTATGCAGAGGCTGCGGCTTCCCTTCTTCAACAGTTTTCATATGGAGTATAGATACTGTATTTTCTGGCGTATAAGACTACTTTTTAACCCAAGAAAATATTCTCAAAAGTCAGGGGTCTTATACGCGGGAGTCTTCTTATAGAGCGGGTGCTGAAACTTCCAATCCGGATTGAAGAATCTGTGGTTGTTGCATATGGTGGGAGGAGCTCAAAAATGGCAGTGGCCGCGTCCCTGCTGTATGCAGTGACTGTATGAAAGCATTAAGGGTGACGCTGTACAAGTATGGTAGAAGAAAATCGATTCAGCAGGATTTGTGGACTTAATGTGGTCCCGATGGTCAGGTGTAGGGGCGCCTCACCGGGAAGGTGTAAGTGAATGGCAGAGCAAGCTGCAGGCATCCGGGGCACCCGGGGTATGGAAAAAAGAGATAGAGTGGCTCTGGGCCCAGAAAAACACACCTCTTTACCTGTCTGGCCCGCCCTTGTATTCTATTATCGTACCTCTTCCTCTGCCTTCAGATCTCACTCCTTAAGACTGCAGTGAAGCGGTGCAGGTGCGCAGGTGCGAGATCTGAGAGGCAGAGAAGGAGGTACACTAATAGGAAAATTATCATATAGAAATCAAATCTGATGCTTTTAAATTTTTTATTTGGTGTGCGTTGGAAGAGAGGTAGTTTTATATGGTGAGTATATCCCAAACTCTATATTTTAACTGGAAAAGTTGGGGGTCATCTTATATGCCCAGTCATCTTATACATCAGAAAATATGGTAGTTATCCGCTGCAAGCACTATTCAGACCTAAATGTGAAAAGCTGATAGGATCAAAGGAAACACAAGCAGTGTCTGAATCTTTACATATAGTTAGTTACAACAGTTACCTGTGAGAAGAGCATATAACCTTTCTTTTCTTTCGCTAGGGACAGGATGCTAGTTCATCTGTTTGCCTCACTATACTTTGGGTTGCCAGTTTTAGCAAAATGCAAGGACAAGTCATATTTTCTTGTTTATCTTGCAGAATGCGCTGGGACCAAGTGCTGTAGCAGACTTTTCTGCAATCAAGGAACTAGATACGTTGAGTAATGAAATCGTTGACCTACTGAGGTAAGAGTTTTGTTAAAATTAGTTTTGAATGTTTGCATTTAATTGCAAGTAAATTTAACATATGTGTGAATTTAATATATGGGTGAGGAAAACCTCTTCAGCTTCTTCCCAGTCCCAGCTCTTCCAACTTCTTCCAAGCAATTCTTCTGTTGGGTCCTGCTGCCTGGCAACAGAACCATAAGATGCATTCCTTCCACTCTCCTCCTCAGGTCTTCTAATCTTATTAAATCTGCCAGAGGAGGAGCTATTTATGTTTTTTAAGAAATTGTCATTTTAAACTTTAAAGTAACTTATCAAACTATATGTTAATCAAGCCACATTGGCAGAAAAACCTAATGACTTAATAACAATTTAATTTGTTGAGTTGCTTAAATTACTTCAAAGCCCTGCTCGAGATGCTGTGCACATTGTCTACTTAGATAACATGGCAAATTGCATTTTGAGAAAACCAGAAAGTGGAGCAGGAAACCCAGATGAGAAGTAAATGATCCTGTTACCATGAGTCATCCCAAATGACTCACATGGTTTCCATTTTTTCATGTTTAAATAATGCTTTCTGCTGTCCATAGTTGAACTTAAATTATTCCTTAACTTGAACTTCATACAAATATTTTACTGCCTGGAGTGCACCCAGAATTTATATCTGCCTGTGACAACCTAAAAATAACAACTTTGCTCAAATGTTATACCTGATGTTTTCAAAAATGGCGCCAGTTTTCCCCTATCAGCTCTCTATTTTAAATACAAAACATAAGTCACCTACCAGTCGCCATTTGTTCGCCCATTTTAAAAAAATCTAAATATCTTAATGTTGCATTTAAATTAATGTCTTTTAAGGACAAAGGAAACATTTTAAAAATTAAAATAAAAGTATGTACTCCATCAAAATCAACTTATTTCATGTCAGAAAATTAAAATTAGAATTTAAATTTATAAATTCAACTATATATTCGAAACTCGATCTAATGTGGGTTATCCGATGCAATTTTCTGAATCAGCGCTCCACAAGAAGCAGACCTAAAAACTAATATCACAAGAAAAAAAATGTTGGGCTCTATTATTTTTATAAACACAAAATAGTTCTCTTGGGTTAGGGACACAAAACCCTTGAGAAAGTGGAAAAAAACAAATAGAAAAACTATTTTTTAAATCAAGCAAAGAGTTCTTTAGGGAATATCTAGCTCTTCCTGCATGACTCTTGTGGTCAACTTTTGCCGAAGGTTGGCCATAGAATTGTACAAATGATTATAGAAGTGTTTTCCCAAAGAATTTCTAGGTTGTCCAGTTGGAAATTGGCCATAGAGTCAGACCGGAGGACTTAAGAGACACCTAGTTAGTACTTAGGTAGGAGACTTTCAATAGAAAAAAGTTGCTCTGGGCTGTTTTTCATAGGAAGGAACTTTGCTCATCTTTCCAATATTGGAATGTAAATCTTTGACAACCCTGATCCAATCACAGGACTATTAGTTAAATTTTAAGTCTCTTGCATATATTTAAAAGTACAAAATGTGCCTGTAAATGCCAATTCTGTTTTCTAATGCAAAATTCATGTGTTATAACACCAACCAAAAAAGGGTAACTAGTAAACATGTGCAGTATTGTCTCCCATGATGTTTAACATCTGCATGAAGCTGCTGGGTGAGATCATTAGGAGTTTTGGAGTTCAATGCCATCTGTACGCAGATGACGTTCAACTCTATTACTCCTTTCTCCCTGCTACAAAGGAGGCTGTTGAGGTCCTAAACCAGTGCTTGGCAGCTGTGACGGTCTGATGAGGGTGAACAAATTGAAACTGAATCCAGACAAACAGAGATACTCCTAATCAGTTGCAAGGCCGAACACGGTATAGAGTTACATCCTGCTGGACGGGGTTACACTCCTCCTGAAGACATAGGTTCACAGCTTGGGAATGATCCTGGATTCATTGGTGAGCCTGGAACCCCAGGTCTCGCCAGTGGCTAGGGAAGCATTTACACAATTAAAACTTGTGTGCCAGTTACGCCTGTATCTTGGGAAGTCAGACTTGGCCATGGTAGTCCATGCTCTTGTTACATCCTGAATAGACTACTGCGCTCTACATGGGGTTGACTTTGAAGACTTCAAATGGTCCAACGGGCAGCAGCCAGGTTCCTCACTGGAGCGGCGTACAGGGAGCATACAACTTCCCTGTTACTTCAACTCCACTGGCTGCCAGTCTGCTACCAAGCACAATTCAAAATGCTTGCTTTAGCCTACAAAGCCCTAAAGCAGTGGTTCTCAACCTGTGGATCCCCAGATGTTTTGGCCAACAACTCCCAGAAATCCCAGCTAGTTTACCAGCTGTTAGGATTTCTGGGAGTTGAAGGCCAAAACATCTGGGGACCCACAGGTTGAGAACCACTGCCCTAAACGGTTCCAGTCCAGCTTACCTGCCTGAACATATCTCCCTCTATGAACCACCACAGAGATTAAGATCTTCTGGGGATGCCCTGCTCTTGGTCCCACCTCCTTCGCGGGCACAGTTGGTGGGATGAGAGACGGGGCCTTCTGAGTGGTGCCCCCTCAGCTATGGAACTCCCTCCTCAATGATATTTGATCAGCTCCTTCTCTTCTAGCCTTTAGAAGGAAAGTCAAAACATGGATATGGGACCAAGCTTTTGGAGAAAAACTGCAGTACAATAAAAGAATTGTCTGTTCAATGACAATTGGAATGTCTCTGGATTACGACTTTCGGTTATGCGATTTTAATAATTGATGTAATTGTTTTAGATGTTTTAGTTCTCTGGTTTTTAATGTAAATGTTTACCAATTGTATGTTATTTTGAGACATTGAATTGTTGCCAATATGTGAGACCACTGTAAGTCCCCCTTGGGGTTGAGAAGGGCAAGGTACAAATATGGTAAATAGTAATAAAATAAATAATACTATCATAGGCCACAATGAAGCATTATCTGTAATACTGCTCCAGTTTTAGAGGCCGGCGAGGACCACATTTTCATGAATTCTAACTCCAAATGTGTGGAGTTGGAATCTTTTGCTCCAATGTTCATTACTATATACTTGTTTACTGTATGCTTGCTATAAATAGTTTGTTGTGTTCTATGTAAATCTTCTTTTCCTGTGAATTACAGGAACATAATTTTCATATTTAATTTGGAAAATACAATTTACAGTATGAATTAGCTTTTCAATAGTAATGCTTGTGTAATGTTTTGGTAAAATACACTGTTTAACATAACACTCAGATGCAGAGTATACTATATCTATAAAACTGGTTTCAAAGTTGTGGGGAGAACTTGAGCTTGTAGACAATATTAAAATAATAAAAACAGATTTTTAGAAGAAAAACAAAATATATAATGACTTGTAAAATTAAAGCAGCCTATTACTACCAGTGGAGTATTCAGTAAAATTTTCTTCCTTTGAGTATGTTTCTTTATCTGATTTCTGCTATTCATCATTTATTTCACCTTTTGCTAATCATAAACAGCCACACTAATCTCTTTTGCTATTTATAGTGTAGTGTCTTGGCTAAGAACCCATTAGTAATATTTCAGGAAAGATTTATAGGAACAGATGCAAATCTGTGTTTAAAATTTTCTTTCTCTTAAATATTTGGCCAGAGAAAAATTACTTCATTTTATTCTATAGTAGGCTCAGTTAGCAGTCAGGAATGATGAAATGCATACTTTTTTTTTACTAAGAAGGTTTAAGGGTTTTTGAACCTCTTGTTGGTAGATTTGGAGGAGATTGAGAAACATGGACTCCAGAAAATTGAGGAATGAGTAGACCTGAAATTTTAACATGTTTGTCCTACTTCCAAATGCTTACTAGATTTGTATTTTATACTTTTGGTGTTACGAATGGCTCATACTTTGGAAATATTGTTTAATGCTGGTGATCTCTGAATAAGAGAAGTGTTACAACAATGGTGCAAGTTAGCAAAAATGGCTTGAGATCACCACTGTATGTATATGATACCAAAAAAGTAGAAGACATGTTCAATAGCTAACTTTCTATTTTTTAAAAAAAGGAAGTTAAAAATTAACTGTCCCTCCTTGTCCTTGCATTTTGACCCACTGTAAATTGATCATATTGTACTTTAGACACATGAGAAGACATGGTTCCCAGGGAAAGACAATAAGGTTCAATGACATTGAGGGCCATAGGAAAAAAGGCCACATTAAGTGAATCAAAGAAGCCTAACCCCTAAATCTGAATAGCCTGAACAGAGCTATTAATAACTAAATCTCTTTGAAGACTCTGATTCATAGAAGAAGAAGAAGAAGAAGAAACAATAGTGGATTGGCTATTTTGTATGTTACTTTTGCTACCCTTGCATAATCATAATTGAGCTCAGTCTTTATAGCCATGATTGTGAAAGTAGGAAATGGCTCGCAGGATGGTGCGCTTTCTTCTCTCTCTGTTATTACCCTCCAGGAAGATAAGAGTTTAACTATTCTTAAGTGATATGCCCTCAGTCAGAGATACCCCAAAATCTGAAATCACCCACTCAGGTGGCTGAAATAAGGACACTTTTGTTATCTGATGGTTCAGTGTACACAAACTGAATTTTTTAAGACTTGGGTCCCATCTCAAAGAAACCTCATTATGTATTTACAAATACTCCAAAATCCAAAACAGTTCTGCCCCCAAGCATTTAACATAAGAAATACTCCTGTATTGATTCAAGAGTTCTCCTGAATGGCATTTCAGACTGTAGACTGAAACTTTTTAGAAAAAAAATGCTTTTCTAAAGAATTTAGCTTTAACAACATTGTAACTGTTTACCAGTAAGCAATTTTCCGCATAGAGTAGAATGAAATTCCTTCAGTGGATCCTACAGTGAAAAGGTTATTTAAAATTCAGTGGCACTAGTCGATATAGTAACATAGAAAGTGTGTCTTGTAATGTATAAAGTGATCCAAGGTTTTTTCATTTATTTCTTGAGTGGGTAGAGTGTGGCTGTCAATGCAGATGATGCTAGACAGCATTTGCTGTCTGCTATAGGCAATATAGCCAATAGGAAAAAGGCTAGGACTTGCAGTCTACCGGCATTTGGAAGATCACAAATTGCTTATCCCTAAAATCCAAAGATCCCTTCTACAGGCAGAAAATGTCTTTAAAAACAAACCAAAAAAAACCCCTTATGCTGTGGAGTGATATGTGAAGAAAATTAGATTGCATCTTAACATCTTATCCCACTAGTTCTGTAGCTCATGAGAGCTATTGAAGATATACCATAGCATGCTGTAAATTGTTCTGCTGTTCTTGCATAAAGGCATGCAAATCTGTATTGTTAGCTGTAGACTTCTGTCTTGTGGCTCCGTGGATCCAACCTGGGACCAGAACCTTTCTGATGTAAGCATCTAAAATGGTGGGGGAGATGTGTGCTGTGCTGCTTGTACTTACCTTTTTCATGTTTGTACCAATACTGTTGTTAGAATGCTAGGAGGGGGTACAATATGGTGGCTCCTGGCTTGACAGTTGCAAAGATCACATTTACAACAGCTCTGGTTCAAAGAGGGTTAAACAGAAGGGAGCTGATGCAATCCCTCCCCCTTTTTACCAGACTGTTGCTCCATAGCAACAGTGAGATCACTGAAGACAGTCTTTCATTGATTCTCTCAAACCCCCCCTTAAAGCTGTTATTTCCACCTACCCATGTTTGGGAGAAGGATGTCTTTTGTGTTTTAGTACTTACCATATGTAGATAATTTATTTTGTCTCCTGTCAATTTAACATTCTATTATGCATTTAAAAGGAGACTCTGGCTTAGGAGGCTGGATAACAGTACCCGGTGTGGCGGATGTTCTTAAATATTCTTGCATTGTTTGCTGGTCATCTAGGGAAAAGAAAACTGTGGAACAGGATCTTAAAGAGAAAGAAGACACGATCGAACGGAGGAAAAGTGAAGTCCAGGTAATTGCTATTTGAATTTGGGACTTTGGCTGTGTTAGAGTATATTGAAAAATATATCTCAGTAAGGAAAGTGTTCTCTAGCAAGCACACTGGAAGGATTTATATACGAACTAATACCAGTATTATAATACAAGCTTTAGAAACCGAAACTTGGCTGTGAAAATGTGACATTTTATCCTGGCTATATACTCATAGGATGCAGGGTATTAGAAATTAAGCATCATGTAGTGCAACACATTCAGAATTTTGCTTGAGAAAGAGAAGTGAGTGCCTACATTTCCTCATATATCCATTAGGGCTGCATACTGGTTGTAGTTTCTTAAGACTTAAAGTCCATTTGTTCTAATTGAAACTGCCCATGCGTAAGTGATCATAGAACTGCATGGATGCTTTTAAGGAATTCTCTGGTCTATGCTGTGATGGAAGTCAAGCTTTGAGCATCTAAATTTCTGCATACTGCACAAAAGCAGTTTTTAAAAAACAATCTGCCTGATAAGGATTTTTTCTGGTTGGAATTAATTTTTAGATGTCATTTTCATCAACCTTTTTTTTAGTAACTGTTGTTTTCTGATTGAGAAAATTAAAGCAATATCACACACAAAGCTGTTGCTCATTTTGTTAGAAGGTTTGTTATTACTATTACTGTATAGCAATAAGAGCCTTTTGTAGGCATTCTAAAGTATTTTGATTGCTCAAATGTAATTCGTGCATTTTATATTTTTTACATTGGATGTAAAATATCAAATGGATCTGAAACTGCACTCCTAAAATATTTTTTCTTGTAGTATGAATACATAATGAAGACATCCAGGAATGTACTTGATTGTGGAAATGTCATCGTTGCTTTCTAATTTTGAGTTTTTACTGATAGAAAATGAATCCTAGGATTTAGAGGAGTCCTCTCTCTACTATACCCTATATTGTTGAATGTTGTATTCCTCTACATTGAAAGACTAAAGCTGAAGGTTTTTGGTTTTTTCCCTCAAAACGTGTAGAGTAGCAGTGTAAGCGGACCTGTTCCAATATCAAACTGGTTTCTTTGCATTTTTTTCAAGTGAGGCAGATGTTGCATATATTTGTGTTCCTATCTGCCTCAAGTTGGGTTCCTTCCTTTATGTCTTCCACTTGTAAGAATGGTTTAAGGCAGGTATGAGCACCATGCAGTTTGTGGGCCATATGCTCCTTCCAGGCTATATTTGCCATATACATATTCTGAACACTAGCACTGCTGCCTCCACAGTGGGTTTCACTGCTGCATAAACCCCAGTGGTGTGTACACTCATTGTGTTTCCAGGGGGTTTCAGATGTGGGATGCTGTGAAAATGAGGTGTGCACCCCAGTGAACTGCATTCAGCATATAACTGCTTGGTTTTTGCTGCTGTCATGGCAGAAGTGGCCACAGGGCAGTGTGTAACCCCAAATGGGATTTTTTAGAGGAAATAAAGGATTTGGGCGGGCGGAGGGTGGGGGGTGGTAAAGGTTACCCATTCCTTTAAGAGAGAGTGTTTTCAGTGAGCTCAAACTATTTCTTCCCATCTATATTTACTTTTTGCATCTTACCCCACAATGAGCCACTATCTATAATTAGAAAAGCAACTGGATTCAATTATTGGGAGTAAAGCAGTATGCTGTGTACCTTCAAGTCGTTTTCGACTTACGACAACCCCAAGGTGAACTTACCACAGGATTTTCTGGTGCTGAGGGTACCTGACTTTCCCAAGGTCACCATACAGGTTTTCATATCTTAACAAAGAGTTTGAACACTCATTCCCAAAATCCCAACACTCAAACCACTACACCAGCACTGCTTACAATACATAAATATTTTAATGACCAGTTCTTTTCTATAATAAAAGATAGAAGGCAAAAAATTGCAAACAAATCTCTCTGAAATAGCCTTCTGTAGGTCACACAAAGTCCATTGGCTTAGACCCAAGCTATTTGATGCTACATCTGAATTATAATGTCATTTGCATATTGGACACTGCCTGACAATCTAGACTGCTTGGGCCACCATTTTTCTGCAATAAATGGTAAAGCCTTGCATTTCCGTTTACTTCCTCCCACTTTTTTTCTTAGTAAAAGCATGACCTATAAATTTAATTAACCTCTTTTTCCATATTACCTGTGATCATTTTTCCCAAATTTCCTTTTTACCTTCTTTATTTTTTTCATACCATTCCTCATTTCTCAGTGTTTTGCTTACATTAAAAGGCTTAAATCTGTTATATAATATTTTTATCTCTATTTTTTTTTTCATTAAAAAGGAATTCATGAAATGTTTGCTTTTGCCTTTTAAAAAATCAGGATCTTCAGGATGAGGTAAAGAGGGAGAACAATAATTTGCAGAAGCTGTTGGCTCAGAAAGAGGAAGCAGAAGAAATCCTTAATGGTCTTGATGAGGAAAAAGCCAAGCTAGAAGAACAGCTTAATACCATCCGGCAGAAATGTGCTGAAGAGGCTGATTTGGTAAGCCTTGGCAACTAATTTGTGTAAACCTCCTCATTTTATGTATCTCTTTCCTGGAACCATAGTATTATGTTCTTTATCAGGAAAATAAAGCAGCTGAAATTGGAGAATGTGAAGAATTACTGGCTAAAGATTATTTATTTTAAGATGGTGATTCATATATTTTGCTTTTTGTCCTGGTTTGAGGACTAGACATGAATGAGCTGAAATGCAGGAATAAAATGAATGAATACAAGCCAAAGTAGAAATAGACAATCTCGCTATAATTGTGATATGTCTCTATAGTTATAGATATGTCTGTATAACTATGTTAGTCAATGTGTCATGGATTGGAATCATATAGCTCTTCAAACGTTCTTAATTAACTGCAACTCTCAGTATTTGTTATCCACATGATGACTAGGACTGTTAGAATTTGCATTCTAGCAACATTTGGGGGACCTCATGATGCCTGTCCTTCGTCTGTGCCATCAAAAACTCATTTTGCTGCATCCCTGTTAGGTTCCAAGGGAATTCTGTGAATATCTTTCCATTGTCACTATTGTGATACTAAATTAAACTGATGTGTATTTAGGTTTGAATGACAGAGGTCCTCCTGGTCAATCCTAGGCTGGATCGAGGTATATGATGGCAACCTGTGCTTGATGGGGTTACACTCCCCCTGAAGTCACAGGTCCGCAGTCTGGGTGTCCTTCTAGATTCAGCCCTAACGCTTGAAGCTCAGGCGTCAGTGGTGGCTGGGAAGGCCTTTGCATATTTGAAGCTTGTGCGCCAGCTGCGGCCATACCCCGTGAAATCGGATTTGGCCATGGTGGTCCACGCCTTAGTTACCTCTAGATTGGACTATTGCAATGCACTATACGTGGGGCTGCCCTTGAAGATGGCCCGGAAATTCCAACTGGTCCAACGGGCGGCAACCAGATTTCTAACTAGAGTGGCTTTCAGGGAACGGTCAACCCCCCTGTTCAAGGAGCTCCACTGGCTGCCGTATATTTTCCGGTCCCAATTCAAAGTGCATGTTTTGACCTATAAAGCCCTAAACGGTTTGGGACCCGCCTATCTGCGCAACCGCATTTTCATCTACAAACCGATGCAACCTCTTTGATCTTCCTGAGAGGCCCTTCTCTCGCTCCCGCCCTTGTCGCAAGTGCGACTAGTGGGGAGAGAGAAGAGGGCCTTCTTTGTAGTGGCCTCTTGAGTCTGGAATTCCCTCCCCAGAGATATTAGGCAAGCCCCCACCCTGGCAATCTTCAGGAGGAACCTGACAACTTGGCTGTTCCAATGTGCCTTAAATGACTGAATGTATGATAATCCCTGACCAAACTCTGCATAAACTGCATAAAATGCCCTCAGAAGCACTTTATTTTTGGTTGTGCAATTAAATCCTACCTCATCCCCCCGGATCCCCTCCCTAATACTTTACATTGCCCTATCTCCCAGTGTTTTAAAATTTTAAAATTTCTAATCTTTGAATTTGACCCTGCACATGGTGATTGTTTTTAGTATCTTAATGTTTTGATTTCATATTGTTGTGTTGTTGCTTTATTTACATTGGTTTTGTATTTAAGTTATTTTATTTTTAATTTTCTGATTTTCTGTTGTGCTTTTGTGTTATATTGTGTTTTTTGTATCGATGGGCATGGCCTCGTGTAAGCCGCCCCGAGTCCCCTTGGGGAGATGGTGGTGGGGTACAAATAAAGTTTATTATTATTATTAGTCTAAAATTTTTGCATCTTATGCTTTTAACTTGCAGAAAATATTTCTGTTTCCAAAGTAACCAGGTGTATCTCCAAAAGGAAAGGAGAAATGTCTTGTGGTAGTTAAATTATTAAATCTAATAATCTGCAGACTTGCAAAGTGACTGAAATGGTTCAGTTGTAATTTTCATTGTACTTTATAGTAAGAGCAAGCAACGATTTGCCATAATGGATGGAAAATGACGTTTTAAAAGTCATTTGTTCCCATTGCTTGTTTTGATGCTTAAATAATTGTATCATAACTTATTACAGTGTTTTAAAAAGAAACTCATTGTGCAGTTCTATATTTTTCAGTTACTTTCTATTGTTTTGAAGAAAATCTTAGTATTGATGGGAAAAGAACATAAAACGTGAGAATTTCCCCTAACATCTTAAAAGATACTTGTTACATCGCTTGTCATATTATTTTTGAAATATAGATTCATTTCACTCATAAAATGGGATTATTTGAAACAAGTAATTATATCACT
The DNA here is from genome assembly GCA_030556195.1 of Anolis apletophallus. NCBI lineage: Eukaryota > Metazoa > Chordata > Lepidosauria > Squamata > Anolidae > Anolis > Anolis apletophallus. The sequence continues at coordinate 88,920,388 of JARBWK010000005.1, read as the reverse complement.
TGGAACTTGCTGCTTCTAAACTCTGGTATGCTGCTACATATGAGATGAGCAGGCTAGTTAGTGTTTGTACCAGCAGGGATAGATGAAAAGAAATCCATGTCCAAAAATGAATCAAAGTCCAAAGAGCAACCACTTACTCCAAACTGTGGTTTTGCAGTTTATGAACATTGTGTCTAGACCAATTGGCCAATATGAGATGGTTGAGGATAGAGAGTGTTTTTCCAGTACAGCTTTCTTTTCTTGAGCATGCACTAAAATGGTAAACATGCAACAGGAATCTTGGCACCCAAACATGCTTATGATTTATAGGATTTATCATTCTGCATGTCTTGCCAACCCATTACCACATCAGTACCTGACTCATGGTAACCCTAAATTCATCATCATGATCATCATCATCATCACTTCATTACTTATTAATCGCCCTCCATCCAGGATGCTCTGGGCAATTTACACAAAACAATAAAAACAGGATAAAACATAACACAGATCATAGATATAAAAGTTAAAATTACAAGTCAAAAGCTCTACTGAATAGCCAAGTCTTGAGTGCCTGGGTAAAAGGCTGCAGGTTGCGCATAGCTCTCATATACGGTGGCAGTGAGTTCCACAAGGCTGGTGCAGAGAGTGAGAAGGCCCTATGCCTTGTGCTAACAAGGCGTACTTCTCTGGTACCTGGTATGTAAAGCAGATTATGTTGAGAGGGTCGAAGCGACCACTGATGGCCGTAGGGGAAAAGGCAGTCTCTGAGGTATGATGGCCCCTGGTCGTACAAGGCCTTAAAAGTCAGGACCAGCATCCTATAAAGAATCCGGTATTCTGTTGGCAGCCAATGCAACTGTTGAAGAGTTGGTGTTATGTGGCATTTCATGGGCGTTTGTGTAAGTAGACTGGCTGCCGCGTTCTGAACAATACGAATCTTCCGGGTCGTAGACATAGGAAGGCCGATGTACAGCACATTACAATAGTCCAACCTAGATGTAACCGTGGCCTGAATGACTGTTGCCAGTTGAAATTGTCACAGCATTTCCTTGAGAAGCTTTGTTCAGAAGAGGTTTGTCTTTGCATTCCCTTGAGGCTGAGAGAAAGTGACTTGCATAAGGAGATCCGATGGATTTCCATGACTGAGTAGGGATTCAAACCATTGTCTGTATAGTCTAGTCCTAAAGTCACTACACCACAGTCGCTCTCCCATGGATATATCTTTATTTAAAGGCAAATTCTTGTAATAAATGACATTTTTTTTCTAGTGGAGTTACTGCTTGGAATGCTGCAATGAAATATATTTCACATATTTGGCCATATGTTTCTCTTGCATTATATTTGAATGTGGGAGTGGGAAGAACTTATGCAGTGCCTATATGCTTCAATCTCTGTTCTGCAGATTGCATCACTAAAGGCAGAAATAACTGATCAAGAATCCAAAATCTCAGTATGTAAAGATGACTTGAATAAAGCTCAAGAGGAGCTTAGCAGGCTGCAGCAGGAAACAGCAGAGCTGGAGAAGTGTGTGGAGACAGGAAAGCTGCAGCTGGGTCCCCTTCAGCAGGATCTTCAAAATTCACAAGAAGAAATTGCTTCAGTAAGGATTTCTCTGAATAAGAATCTTTCCATCTTTTTCTTGCATTGCTTTGATTTCTTTACTTGCCCCTGTAATTTGAGAATAACTCTAATAACTCTAATATTGAAATTGCTGTGTTCCTCAATTAATATGGACAGCTTAATATTACTGTATCAGTTTTTAAGTTAGAGAAATTTCAGTTTAAACTGTACATTAAACATCCTGTAAATAATTGGAAAGCATCAGGCTATTTAGCAAACCAAATGTTGAGATTATCACTCTTACCCCCTCTGAGAGAAATGGGTTTGTTTCCTCAAAGGCTCATGCCATTTTTTTTCCATGTCAGGAGCGATTTGAGAAACTGCAAGTCGCTTCTGGTGTGAGAGAATTGGCTATCTGCAAAGACGTTGCCCAGGGGACACTCGGATGTGTTACCTTCCTGTGGGAGGCTTCTCTCATGTCCCCATATGAGAAGCTAGAGGTGACAGATGGGAGCTCAATCCACTCTCCTCGGATTTGAACCACCATCAGCAGTCCTGCTGACACAAGGGTTTAGTCCATTATACCATCGGGGGCTCCTTGCCAAAATAAAAAGCAATTTAGTCATTAAAAGTGCTGCCACATTCCCTTTTTTCCTTTCCCTGCCTTCCTCCTTCAAATGCTAGCATGTGGATTGCTGTGAGTTTTCCGGGCTGTATGGCTATGTTCCAGAAACATTCTCTCCTGACATTTCTGGAACATGTCCATACAGCCCAGAAATCTCACAACAACCCAGTGATTCCGGCCATGTAAGCCTACGACAACACAAGCCTTAGAATGTTCGCCAGCTTTCAACCAATAAATGTCTACGTCTTAAGATGGAGGTATATAGAAACAACCAATGTAGTTTGAAGCTTGGACCTCATTAAATCTGTTACTGTGCATTAATTATGTTATTGCTTTATGTGAAATGTAAGGACCTTCATCTTAACAGTAAAAATAAGCAGCGTTTCTGGAAACATTAGTTGCTGTGATAATGTATTTTTTAGGTTAAAATACAATTTTCTCATAATTTTTTGGGTGTATCATCTAGTATTTCAGATGATGGATTTATCTCATGTGTGCTCCATTGTGTGGATACAACAAAAGCTTTGTTTAGGCAGCCATGTTTAACTGTGGCTTCCCATAGCAGATATTCTCAATGATGTACATTCAAATGAAAAAAATGTGTAGACCTGATTGTTGATTTAATGCATTCCTCCAAGTGTTTTGGGCTTCTATTCCCAAGCTCCTCCGTTTCTTTGACCAGTGGTCAGGGATTCTGGGAGCTGAAGTCCTAAACATTTGGAAGACCAGCGTTTGGGAAATAACAAAGGAATGTCTGCTATACATGGGAAACTGCAATTACTACTTTTAAGTAGTGTATTTATTATTTGAAAAAGATTCTGATTATTCTATCTGGAAAGCTGAAATTCAAACAGAAAAGTGCTAGCAATACTAGTTAGAACCGGAAGTCTTGTTTACATTTTGCCAGATGTAATTTGCTATATGGCCTTGGGGTCAGTCATTATTTCTCATAGTGATCAATCCTTGTAATGGTTTTAATGGTTTTAAATTGTCTGTTATTGTTTGTGTGTATGTTATATTGATTGTATTGTTTTATTATTTGCTGCTGTGTTGTTTTATTATGTGTCTTTGGGCTTGGCCTCATGTAAGCCTCCCCGAGTCCTCTTGGGGAGATGGTGGTGGGGTATAAATAAATTATTATTATTATTATAGGCCGATTGTGAGAATTAAAGGTACGAACCAGTCTTGAGTTTTCTGGGGGAAAGGCTAAATAAAAACATGACATAACTGTGAAACAATGTAATTGCTGCCTCCTAAACAGTAGTGAGACAGTTGGAGGCTACAGGCATCATGTGATCCCATACTTCATGGCACTTATTCTCTGTCTCATTTGATACACTAATGCCACTTAATGCTTCAAAATCTTCTGTTTCAATTTGCTACTGATTTATTTAAACATGTATGCAAAAGAAACTCAATTCAACATAGTTCATACCAAGCAGCAAACTGCATTTAATAGATGCCTTTAACCTCCCCCTAACCGTATAACTGTAATGGAAGGGGATGTATTTGAAATTTACAAGTTAGCAGGTTTGTTCTTGTTGTTTATTATTGCATCTAAACAGAGGCTAAAGGTCTGATCCAAGAATAAGAGCACTAAAATGGCCACAATGCAACAAGATATTATATATGCTTGATTATTGCAGCAATTGAGCTATTTCAAAACTGCTATTACATGCAGAGCTCTTTATGTGTAGTACATATAAAGAATATTTATTAGGCGTCTGGAAGAGTAAAGAATTTTGGAAAGAAAGAAAGGTGATTAGATTGGGGGGGGGGATTCAAGAGACTTGGGAGACATTTTGCCACATTACTCATCTTGCATAGTAAGCAGAGAACTAAATTCTGAAAATAGACATGTATAACCTATATGCATGACAGGGTTGGAATATTACACTTGCTATTTTTGTTCTCTTCTGTGCTTTTAATCGGTTTGTTTTTCTTCACAGGTGCAAACAAAGCTTTTTGAACTCAAAGAGTTGGAACACAGCCAGTCGAATTGGGAAGCTCAGCCACCCAGCACACTACTTAATGGGAATGCAGATCATTGTAACCTCAGTAACAGCAGCAGCGAAACTGCTAACTTGAACGAAAATGCTGAAAGAGTGTATTCAGCTGATGCCGAACAAATAGATCACGACTCTCCTGTAAGTAGTGACGAACGAATCTGATTTTAATTATAAAACTGGATCAATTCAAGCTTCGAATTTTGTAAACACAACAAACCCATCAATAATATTTCTGTTCCAAGTACGTCAGTGCTTACTTCATAGAAATGTAAATAGGGATTGTTTCATTGGCTAATTCCCTTAGTCATATGTTGCCTAGAACCAAATAATTACTACAGTTGTCAGTAAGGATTGATTGCACCAGCTTAATTGGCTCTTTTTTCACACTTGCAGTTTTAAGCATCGAGTCCCTTCTCCAATTGTTCAGAATTGTACATTAGTTTGAAATGTGTGTTTGTTTGGCACTGAGATGCTTTACCATCATATTTGTAGAATTAAGCACCAAAGCTGTAAAATGTCTAAGACCATACTACAGTCTTCTTTTTTCAAGGACAATCACAAGTTTTTATTACTCCATGTTTACATTGTTGGTCCACATCTAAATACAACTTTTGAAATAAGGGGTCACCTGTGGCAATTGTGACAATGTTACAGTGCGATTAAAAGAGAGATTTTATCTGTCACCTGATATTAGCTGTGGGGAAAATGTGCATTCTCCTAACTGTTAGAAAAAATAAAGCTGTTGCTACACAAAATAGTCTAGGGTTTGCTTTTGTGTTTTAGTGTCCTTTCTGTTTATAATTCTTCATTGTTTGAAGTATGCTTTCCTAGCTGCATGTGCAGATGATGTACAAGCTATGGCTTCTCTGGTTTACTTTTCATATTGATTAAATTAATTTGAGTAAATGCTGTTGATATAGTAAGTGAACATATGCTAGAGAGGTACATACTGCAGTTCCAAATCAGCTGCTTAGCTATTCAGAAAAGTAGCATCCCCCAGCTCAACCAGTGCCCCCATACAGATTTATTGGGTGGCAGCTGTTACAAGGAACTGGCTTGATCTGTCAATCAAGATGGAGCTGACTGGTGCTTCCACTCTCTTCCTAACAGCGATCTCTTGCCAGGAACAACATCCTTGTCTTGATTCCACTGTGCACTGGAGATCACTTGTGGGATGAGTGTGAATGCATCAGTAAAAAGTGTCCCAATTGACAAGAGAGAAGAACCTGCTTCTTAAACTGTGGATCCTGACCCCAAATAGTGTCCCCTTAGCTCAATGTTGGAGTCAAAACGAATTTAGCTACAGTAAAAGATTTCTGAATATCACCTATTTACACAAATTGGTAGCAACAAGGTGCAGTGTTTACAGTGGACTTTGCAGAAGATGCTTCAGCTGTATTCTACAAAAAGAAACACCAGACTGTTTAGCCTGCCTTGGAAATGCTGATTTATTATCAGTAAATGTTCAATTTTTATATTTATTTTTGTATACATTTATACCTGGGTTCACAAAAACATGTCTCCGGTGGAGAAATTTTAAGAATCCCTGACTTAAAACAGTCTGGATTGGGGGACTTTCACATCCCCTATATACTCTCTACTGTATTGTTATATGAATCAGTCACAAATGCATGATTCTAAGTTACTCATTCATAACTGCAGTTGTGAATTCCGGTCCTTATTTTTAGTGCATGTTGCTTGAGTCTGTACATTGTTGCATATCATAACCTGGCAAGAAACTTCATATACATTATTTTACCTCCCCCCACCCCCAAAGTCACAGAACAGTCAAGAAAGAACAGATGTAGAAGGAGGAGAAGAAGTGAAAGAAGCCTTGCCACCAGATGTTACCAAAAAAGTAGGTTTGAACAATATTTTAAATACAAAGTGGTGTTGCATAAATTTAATGTCTTTAATCTATAGGAGATGGAAGTGAATATGAATAATTTAAAAATCAGTTCTTTGCTTGGATTAAGAGTTTATCCTTTGTGAATGGGAAGAAGACAGATTTTGCCATTTCCTTCCTCTTGCAAACTCCTTGCATCATACTATGTTCTTTGCAAAGTCTTTTAGCATTTCAAATCAAATTTTTTAGACTACTGGTATATTGAAGTCAGATAAAATCATGAGTGGGAGGTTCTCCAAACTCTGTTAAATGATGATCAGTTTCTAGTGGCTTATTGTTTTTGTTCTTGTGTGTAGTCAAGTCATTTCTAACTCATGGTGATACTCAGGCACCTTCTACACTGCCATAAAATCCAGATTATCAAAGCAGATAATCCATATTATCTGCTTTGAACTGCATTATATGAGTCTACACTCCTATATAATCCAGTTCAAAGCAAATAATTGGAGTTTATACAGCAGTGTAGAAGGGGCCTCAGATTACCTGTTCTATCACAGGGTTTTCTTGGCAAAACTTGTTTTAAAGGATTTTGCCTTAGCCCTTTTCTGCGGCCGAGAGAGTATGACTTGCAAAGATTCATCAAGTGAATTTCCATGGCTGAATAAGGATTCAAACACTAGTCCCCAGACTCATAGTCCAACGCTTAAACCAGTTGGTTCACTCTGGCTTGATTAGGATTTGGGAAATTTTATCCTTTCCCTCCTGGGTTCCATATTTAGTACAGGAGAAATGCCAGTTTTCACAGGGTTTCACATTGCAAAATAAAAATAAAATTTCTTCCCTCCCAGGAAGATCCTTTTGATGAAGATTCCCAGCAGCTTTCTGAACAGATTCCAGAATCTAATTTAGACTTCTTTGAATCCGACCCCTTTGTTGGAAGTAAGTAATCCCTCCTTTCAGGAATTTGCTGATAAATGTTAAGGATATTTAACTTTTAACAATGCCATTATATAGTGCAAATCAAGATGCTGAAAGACGTTGGAATTTGTCAAAAATAAGGTTGAGTAACTGCCATGGTTTTAAGAGGATTTCCCCCCGAAACTTAGCAAACCTTGCCGTTCCACTGCTGGTTAAACAAGAAGTGTGCTGCACATACACTATGTGCATCTGGACCACAGATCTCCATATAAACAGAATGTATGGAGGGTGCATACCTTGTTGAGAAACAAAATGGTTCTTTTGGAGAAACAGGACTTATTTGTATACTGTCAGTTTTGATGGCAAACCCAATGGTTACAAGATTAACTAGGGGACCCCCTTGAGCTCTTGGTAAACTGTAGTTTCCTCCCTCTCTTGTCTAATAGCATAGTTTTCATATTAAAAAGTTTGCTTGTTTATAATACACAGCAAGATTATTTGATCAGTTTACAGTAAAATTGTGTAAAATCATACAAAAGTGGAGAGTAGAAAAATGTAAAGTAAGCATCTAATTTATTCACAGCTCTGTCTGTGAGTGTAGAGGTTTTCTTCTACCAAAAATGGCTAAGGGCTCTTCTACACATGTCTAAAAACCCGGAAGAACCTGGATAAAAGGGGGGTGGCTAAATAATGTTTGGGGAAAGTGTGGGTGGAATCACATTAACAGCTAAAAAGCACATGTTTAAAAGGTCCACTTAAAATCGGAGTCCTCCCCAAAAATGTGCATCTTCGCATACCTGTATATTCCTGCAGTCATGGAAAACATGTGACTTCAATTCCAAGCCCCATGTGGACTGCTCCAGCGCACCTGCATGTTTTAAAAACTCAAAACAGCTAATCAGGCTGACAAAAAATGGTGCCACAGACACACATGTGGCTCAATCTAGCACAGTTGGAAAGTAATTAGAACTGTCTCCAACCATTCCTTTGTTCTGATGCTTATAATATTTATAATATTAAACAGAGCTTGAAATGGAGTGAAGAGAGAGAATAAGAAATCTGCTTGTGTGTACATTAGGATCTCTACATGAGCGCATATAAGATCCAGTGCATCTTGGAGAGAATTTACACACAAAAAACTTCCACTGGATGTCCCCCGACCCCTCCATCTTGCGGACATGTAAAATCCGCTTCAAAGGAAGGTGTGAAGATGGCGAGGAATCATTTCCCGGGACTGACAGATTTGTGTGTGGACTTGCTGTCAAGTCTCGGGATTTTTTGCCTCACTTTTTAAACCCACATTTTGACACTGTCTGAAAGCACCCTAAGAAGCCTTCTTCATTGCTTTTCCTGTTTTAGCTTTGCTTTGCACAACTTGGTATTGCTCCATTTTTGGAGTAATAATTCTCACCATCTCAAAGGTCAAACTGGCTGGGCATAATGTGACGTAGTCCGACACTTAAGAAGAGCCATGCTGAATCGGGCCTCAGCCCGTCTAGTCCAGCATTCTGTGTCACACAGTGGCCCACTAGTTGTACACAGGGATCTCTAGCAGAAAGGAGGGCAAAACCCTCACCTGCTCCCGACCCCCCACAACCAGTAACCGGGAAAATCCTGCCTGCCTCCATCAACACAGAGGTGGCACTTGGATGTCCATTTCAGTAACTACTGATTCCCTTGGTATCCATGAATCTGTCTAATCCTGCCTTGAAGCTGTCCAGGCTGACAGCTGTCACAACCTCCTCTGGAAGTGAGTTCCATAACCCAATGACCCTCGGTGAAGAAATATTTCCCTTTATTAGTCCTAACTTTTCTACCTTGGAGCTTTAGGGAGTGCCCCCTAGTCCTAGTGTTGTGTGACAGAGAAAATATTTTTTCTTTATTCACCTTTTCTATCCCATGCATGATTTTACACACTTCGATCAAGTCACCTCTTAAACGCCGTCTTTCATGGCTGAAAAGACCAAGGCGTTGCAACCTGATTTCATAAGGGAGCTGCTCCATCCCTTGGATCATTTTTGTTGCCCTTCTTTGTACCTTTTCCAGTTCCGTTATATCCTTCTTAAGGTGCGGAGACCAGAATTGTACACAGTACTCCAAATGTGGCCTCACCATAGATTTGTAGAGAGGCAATACAACATTTGCTGACCTATTTTCGATTCCCTTCCTGATCATGCCAAGCATAGAATTTGCTTTTTTCACTGCTGCAGCGCACTGGGTTGACATCTTCATTGAGCTGTCCACCAAAACCCCAAGATCCCTTTCCTGGTTTGTCTCAGAAAGCTTTGATCCCATCAGTTGATAAGTGTATTTGGGGTTCTTTGCCCCGATGTGCATGACTTTACACTTGTTTAGGTTAAAATGCATTTGCCACTTTGTTGCCCATTCACTCAATTTCGAGAGACCTTTCTGGAGCTCTTTACAGTCACTTCTGCATTGGGGAAGACTGCTTTTGACTCCTATTTGTTTTTAGTTTGAAGTCTTCAGAACCAGTGGATTAAAAGGTTTCATGTGCACCAATGAATGGCATTGGGAGAGATGTGATAAACTGAACATTTACTTACTGACAGTGTATGACAGAACAAAAATACAGTGTTTTTTTTGCCTTCCAAAATTGGCATGTGCATGATCTCTAGAACACTGTGTTCAGGAAGGCAGATAGCTGTGATACAAAGAGCCTTGCCAGTAGTAGTTACAGCACAATGACATATCATTTGGATATTTTGTACTATAAACATAGGGTGAGAAATAACAGCAATAAAACAATTCCTTTTAAATGTTAACACACTTAAATAGCGGTCTTCCAAGGCAATACTTGCTTTATAGGAATCATTTTGGCAGATTAATGTGGAACTTTATGGTATATGGCACACCATTGTATATAAAGTAGTCTCCAGCACATTTAAAGAGGTATGCTTATTTAGATTGCACAAGAGAGATCGTCTGGAAAACCATGATGTACCTTCTCCCTCCCCACACACCATTACATTTTCTCCACTTCTGAAACATCTTGACTTTTAAAATCAGGACATGAAGCGTTACAAGAACTATAATGGAATATTACATACATATCTAGATCTATATATTTACATTATGGAATTGCAAAATAATCATACCAAACCATGTAGGTCAGCCATATAATCTTGGATAACAGATAGCCCTGCATAAGAGATTTACTTGAGTTTTTTTTTGTTTTTGTTCTTTTTTTGCTTTATCTAAAAGAAAGAACAAACATTTCTATTTATCCATTTGCTTTGGCACTTTTGTGCTGTAAAAGTAATTTGTAAAAACGTGTGCTCCTCCCCCCTCTTTTTACTATTTAAAGGAGCAAGGAGCATTTGTCTCGACATCCAAACATATGGCACAGGGGGCAATGATTTCATTATCAGAAACAGTGCCAAAGTAATCTGCTAGTAGTGTTTCTGCTAATACACTATTAGTAAAAACATGTGAAAATGTATGTGCAATCCTCTCCTAGTTCTCTAATGTGGAAGTTCATAATACACACTTGGTGACCTCTGCAACATTTCTCAGTGAAGGATTTGAGGAATTTTTTCCCTTTTCTTGGTGGGAGATAAAAACAATTAATAGTTCCATTGCAGGACCGTGCATCTGCTATGCCCCAATAGTTTAATAGCACTGAAGATGTCAACTCCCATTTGCTCTCAAGATTCTGCACAAAGGGATGGGAAAATATATTTATATGTTGTGTTTCACTGTTTCAAATAGGTGATCCTTTCAAAGATGATCCATTTGGAAAGATTGGTGAGTGTTAACATTGTTTTTGGTTCTTCTTTCAATAACTCAGAATCAAGGTATTTGAGAAATTGAATTGAGATTGTTAATAACAGGTTAGAAATGGTTCATATGATTAGATACTAATGAGTAACAAATACAGTTACCCTCGTTACATTTGACAACAAGAGGATGCTTGATGAGTGAAATGGAAAAATGTCAAACTTTTGTTTAGATAAGTAAATGACCAATTTTCTTATATAGACATGCAAAGTTCCTGCAAGCAAAAAATGTGTGTGCCAACACCAACAACATTGCCTGCCTTGCCATTTGCCATAGCATGCTAATGTTTGACTAATCTTGCCATTTTGAGGAATTAGAAGGGAGTATCTGAAAGCTAGTGTGAAAAGGATTTAAGAAAATAGATCAGGAATCACATCTCATTCTTTTCAGAAAATTTAAAATCCTAATGCAGTGGGTTCTCCTCCTGCTCCCTTCGTGTATTGAAATATTAGTATGAAACTTTTCTATTGTTTCTTTTGCATGGGACACCTATTTCCTTTCTGTGGATTTGTGGTATAGCTATGATTATCTTCTTCATCCTCACTTCCTCAGAAAGAGCAGCTGGACAGCAATTTTTCTTCTCTACCCACTTCCCTATCCATTTTTAGAAACATTTCGTCTTCTCCTTCATATTCACCCTTGAACAAATGAAAAAGCTTGTGAGCATTTAAGAGGGAAAGGATAGTGGAATTAGTAGGCTAGGGTTCATGCCTGCACATTGAGCAGCCAGATTACTTGTTAGGTGTGCTCATGTGAATGCATACACTCAAAGAAAGCACAGCCTGTTTACCTTGGCTAGACCATATATTGTATAAGCTACACTGGTGTAGGTTGTCACTAAATGCCCAGAACGTTGCAATTCATAAGGGAGCAACTGAATGTACAAAATCATTTGGAGATGTGCATATTTTATTGTTTCTATAAGAAATGTTCCAAATACTAAATATGTATTCAATAATCCAATCTTGATTTGGTTGTCTTTTTCTTAAAGATCCTTTCGGTAGTGATCCTTTCAAAGGCTCAGATCCTTTTGCTGCTGACTGCTTTTTCAAGCAGTCACCTGCAGATCCCTTTGGAAGCGCTGACCCCTTCGTTACAACCACCAGCAGCAATAATTCAACAGTAAGTCTTGGAGGAATTATTGTGTTGCAAATCTGACTTTAGATACATTGTGGGCTTTAATAGGAAAAGCAATCAAAATTATGCACTAATCTCTTCGTTTCCTTGTTTTTCCCATGAACCTTTGTATTTTAAAAGCAATCATATGTATCCATTGCTCTCTACAGCTACTGTACATTGTCATCATTTTATTAGACTTTGAGGTCAGTTGGGTTGCTAAGCCTTAGACCAGTGTTTTTCAACCTTTTTTGAGCCGTGGCACATTTTTTTTTTACATTTACAAATTTCTGGGGCACACCACCAACCAAAATGACACTAACACAGTAATACATATAGTTAATATGTTTTTAATGTATTTATACACTCAGTGTGAAACCTGGGCCTGTTTCGATGAACACAACATAGATATCCTGGCAGGAATGGCAGAAAGACACAAACTTCCCACACAGAACTCCCATAACCAAGAGAAAATACTATAAGAGTTTGATGGGCATTGACCTTGGGTTTTGGAGTTGTAGTTCACCTATATCCAGAGAGCACTGTGGACTGAAACAATGTTGGATCAGGACCAAACTTGGCATGAATACTCAATATGCCCAAATGTGAACACAGATGTGTCCAGAAAAGGGCGACTAAAATGATCAAGGCTCTGAAAAATAAGCCCTATGAGGAACGGCTTAAAGAGTTGGGCATATTTAGTCTGCAGAAGCGAAGGCTGAGAGGAGACATGATGGCCATATGTGAGGGGAAGTCATAGGGAGAAGGGAGCAGGCTTGTTTTCTTCTGAACAGGGTCACAGACAGCAAAACAAACAGAATGGAGGATGCCTGACTCAACAGCAGTACATGTAAAAAAAGATCTTAGAATCCTCGTGGATTAAACAAGTTAAACATGAGCCATGCAATGCGGCAGCTAAAAAAGCCAAAGGGATTTTGGCCTCCTTAAGCAGGTGTATAGTGTCCAGATCCAGGGAAGTTGTGCTATCCCTCTATTCTTCCTTGGTCAGACCACACCTGGAATACAGTGTCCAATTCTGGGAACCACAATTCTGGGAAAAGCAGACCAAGCAGACTACTTTCAAATAAGGAATAAAACAGAAAATAAATAAAGGAGAAAGAAAGGAGCACTGGTAAGTTCCTGGGGTAAATTTGTGGTTTAGATTCCAGTATTGCTTTAGGTCTTTGTTAGCAGCCCGCGCGCCTATCGGCGTGCGATAGAGCATAAACTTGTAACAAGTCGGAAAAGAAATATCCAAAGACTTGTAAAAAATTAAATTAAGTAAATTAAGACCACAACAAAACAGTTAATCTACAAAAATATTAATAAGAAATGGAGGTAGCCAACCAGCAGTGGGAGGGGTTCCCAGTGTTTTGCATCGAGTGTCACATGTATGACTATCTGCCTGCTGGGCAGAAGTCTTGGGTGTGCGTTCGCTGCAGTGAGCTCCTGGCTCTCAGGGAACGTGTTTCTTCCCTTGAAGCCAAGGTAGCAGACCTGGAGAAGCACAGAGAGGAAGTGAGGCTGGAGGAAGAGATCTCCAGGGATGAAATAGGAGCATCCCACTCCATGATGAGCAGCCCTCCAGCTGCCTTGGAAAATGGGGGTCTTGGGCAGGGAGAACATCAGTCTGAGGAAGAGGACCGGCTCCCTCAGTTGGGACCCTTCTTCAGAGGCTGTGCCCATATCTTCGTGCACCGAAAGATACTTCTCGACGGGTGGTAGGAGGTGGGCTTCTTGTAGTAGGTGATTCGATTGTCCGAACATAGAAAGCTGGGTTTGGGAGGGACGTGATGACCGCATGGTAAATTGCCTGCCGGGTGCAAAGGTCGCGGACATTACGAGGCATCTAGATAGGCTGGTAGATAGTGCTGGGGTGGAGCCAGTGGTCGTGGTACACGTTGGTACCAATGACATTGGGAAGGCTAAGCGGATGGTCCTGGAAGCCAAATTTAGGTTGCTAGGTAGAAGATTAAGGTCCAGGACCTCAAAGGTAGCATTCTCGGAAATGCTACCTGTTCCACGCGCAGGGACAGCCAGACAGGCAGAGCTCAGGAGCTTCAATGCGTGGATGAGGCAGTGGTGTCGAGAGGAAGGTTTTTAGATTTGTTAGGAACTGGGGAACATTTTCAGGAAAGCCAGACCTGTACAAAAGGGACAGGTTACACTTGAACGAAAAATGGAACCAGACTGCTGGCGACTAATATTAAAAAGATTTCAGAGCAGCTTTTAAACTGATTCCTAGGGGAAAGTCGACAGGAGCTGGGCAGCTTCCGGTTCGAGAGGGTGAAATGCCAAGTATGGAGGACGAAATCCACACACAAATGGCTGAGTCAACAGAAAAGATAGATAGTAGTAGTCGAGGTAGGACATGGTAGGCCTTCTACAAATTCTCACAAACAGCCAAAGTTGAAAGTGCACCAGAGAAATAAATATAAATGTCTGTACGCAAACGCTAGAAGCCTTCGAACAAAAATAGGGGAGTTGGAATATTTGGCAAAGGAAAAAAATATTGATATTATTGGCATAACAGAAACCTGGTGGACGGAGGAAAACAAATGGGACACAAAGATTCCAGGTTATAAACTGTACAGGAAAGACAGGAGAGGGAAAAATGGTGGCGGTGTGGCCCTGTACATAAATGAGGAGCTAGAATCTCATGAATTAGAACTTCAAGAAATTTCAAACTCACCTACAGAAACATTGTGGGTAAAAATCCCAGGACAAAAAACTAATCTAGCACTAGGGATCTGCTATCGCCCTCCCAACCAAACTCCAGAGGCGGACTGCTATCTGGAAAACGAAGTTAAACAGGCCTCAAAAAGAAATACATTAGTCATAATGGGGGACTTCAACTATCCCGAATAGATTGGCCAAATTCTTGTTCTACGCATGAAAGAGAGACAAGGTTCCTCGACATGCTAGCTGATTATTCCCTTGAGCAGATGGTCATGGAACCAACCAGGGGAAAGGGGATCCTGGACTTGGTGCTAACTAATGAACAAGATCTCGTTCAAGATGTCCTTGTAACTGAGCCCATAGGTACCAGTGACCACAACACAATAACCTTCAACTTAAGTTTGGATAGCAAACTGTCAGTGAAAACTAACACAGAGACCTTAAATTTTCACAAAGGGAATTTCACCAAAATGAGAAAAATTGTAAAGAACAAACTAAAAGGAGCAGTAAAAAAATCAACGCCCTCCAAACTGCTTGGAAACTGATTAAAAATACCTTAAAACAGGCTGAACTAAAATGCATTCAATAAAAGAAAGAGGCATGGAAAGTCCAAAAGGACACCAGTATGGCTTACAAATGAAGTAAAAGATGTGATTGGAAAGAAGAAAAACTCATTTAAGAAATGGAAGGCTCTTCCTACCGAGGAGAACAGAAAGGAACACAAGCTCTGGCAAACTAAATGCAAAGCAACAGTCAGGAAAGCCAAAGAGATTTTGAGGCACACATAGCAAAGAATATTAAAAAAACAACAAAAACTTCTTTAAGTACATCAGAAGCAGGAACCCAACTAGAAAAGCAGTTGGGCCACTCGATGACAATGGTCAGAAAGGGAAAATCAGCGAAGACAAAGAGATTGCTGAGCGGCTAAATGACTTCTTTGCCTCCGTTTTCACACAGGAGGACAGACAACATATGCCTTCAGCTGAGTCATTTTTTTCAGGGAGGGAATTAAAAGAATTAAAACAGATAGAGATAAACAAGGAGGATGTTCTCATATGCCTTACTAAACTAAATGTCAATAAATCACCAGGTCCAGACGGCATCCACCCCAGAGTTCTTAAGGAACTCAAGTGTGAAATTGCTGAACTTCTAGCTAAGATATATAACCTTTCTCTAAGATCAGGCACTGTACCCGAGGACTGGAGGGAGGCAAATGTAACACCGATCTTCAAGAAAGGATCCAGAGGTGATCCAGGAAATTATAGACCAGTCAGTTTAACCTCAGTTCCAGGCAAAATGATGGAAACCATTATTAAAGAAAAAAATTACTAGGCACATAGAAGAACAGGCATTGCTGAAAGAAAATCAACATGGTTTCTGCAAAGGCAAATCATGTCTTACTAACTTGTTAGAATTCTTTGAGGGTGTAAATAAACACATAGATAAAGGGGACCCAATTGATATTGTTTACCTTGACTTTCAAAAGGCTTTTGACAAAGTCCCTCACCAAAGGCTCCTAAATAAGCTCTTCAGCCATGGAATCAGAGGACAGGTCTTGTCCTGGATTGGAACCTGGCTAAACTGTAGGAAACAAAGGGTGGTAATAAACGGACATTTCTCTGGGTGGAAAGAGGTGAGAAGTGGCGTACCCCAAGGCTCAGTTTTGGGTCCGTTACTTTTTAATTTATTCATTAATGATCTGGATGTAGGAGTGAATTCTGAGGTAGCAAAGTTTGCAGACGACACTAAATTGTTCAGGGTAATTAAAAATGAAACTGATTGTAAAGAGCTCCAGAAAGATCTCTCGAAATTGAGTGAATGGGCAACAAAGTGGCAAATGCATTTTAACCTAAACAAGTGTAAAGTCATGCACATCGGGGCAAAGAACCCCAACTACACCTACCAATTGATGGGGTCAAAGCTTTCCGAGACAAACCAGGAAAGGGATCTTGGGGTTTTGGTGGACAGCTCAATGAAGATGTCAACCCAGTGCGCAGCAGCAGTGAAAAAGCAAATTCTATGCTTGGCATGATCAGGAAGGGAATCGAAAATAGGTCAGCAAACGTCGTATTACCTCTCTACAAATCTATGGTAAGGCCACATTTGGAGTACTGTGTACAATTCTGGTCTCCGCACCTCAAGAAGGATATAACGGAACTGGAAAAGGTACAGAAAAGGGCAACGAATGATCCAAGGGATGGAGCGGCTCCCTTATGAAATCAGGTTGCAACGCCTTGATCTTTTCAGCCTTGAAAGACGGCGTTTAAGAGGTGACTTGATCGAAGTGTATAAAATCATGCATGGGATAGAAAAGGTGAATAAAGAAAAATTATTTTCTTTGTCACAAAACACTAGGACTAGAGGGCACTCCCTGAAGCTCCAAGGTAGGAAAATTAGGACTAATAAAGGGAAATATTTCTTCACCCAGAGGGTCATTGGGTTATGGAACTCACTTCCAGAGGAGGTTGTGACAGCGGTCAGCCTGGACAGCTTCAAGGCAGGATTAGACAGATTCATGGATACCAAGTGTATCGGCAGTTACTGAAAAGGACATTCAAGTGCCACCTCTGTGTTGATGGAGGCAGGCAGGATTTCCCCGGGTACTGGTTGTGGGGGGTCGGGAGCAGGTCAGGGTTTTGCCCTCCCTTCTGCTCGAGATCCCCGTGTACAACTGGTGGGCCACTGTGTGATACAGAATGCTGGACTAGATGGGCTGAGGTCCGATTCAGCATGGCTCTTCTTATGTTCTTAATTGAAGGGAGATGTTGGCAAGCTGGAAGGTGTTCAGAGGAGGGCGACTAAAATGATCAAGGGTCTGGAGCACAAGCCCTATGAGAAGCAGCTGAAACAGCTGGGCATGTTTAGCCTGCAGAAGAAAAGGCTGAGAGGCGACATGATGACCATGTATAAATATGTGAGGGGAAGTCATAGGGAGGAGGGGGCAGATGTGTTTTCTGCTGCCCTGGTCACTAGGACGCAGAACAATTACTTCAAACTACAAGAAAGGAAATTCCACCTGAACATTAAGAAGAATTTCTTAACTGTGAGAGCTGTTCAGCAGTGGAACTCTCTACCCAGGAGTGTGGAACTCTCTACCCAGGCTCCTTCTTTGGAGACTTTCAAACAGAGTCCGGATGGCCATCTGTCGGGGGTGCTTTGAATGTGATTTTCCTGCTTCTTGGCAGGGGGTTGGACTGGATGGCCCACGAGGTCTCTTCCAGCTATATGATTCTTTGATTCTACATTGAAATTATGCTAAGGTTTTGATAGGCTGCAGCAAAAAACTTGAACTTTTAAACTTTTTTTACAGATGGAACCAGTGAAGCAAAATGATCCTTTTGCCCCCGGAGGAAATGCTGTTACTATATCAAGTGACCCAGGTAAGGAATTGCAAGTATTCTCAAACTGTACACATATGAATGTAATTAATTACCTGCAAATCTTAGTGTTGCATGGATCATTAAGATCTAAATATACCTCCTCATATCTGTAAAAAACACATAAATGTTCAGTTGTCCTTAATATCTTTTCCCCCCAACAAACGATGCATAATGCTTTTGGTGCATAATGTAGGAAATGGCCTTGCTTTATAAAAAACAGTATGGAGGCGATCAGAGCTGCTACAAATAGAATGCTGACCATTTTTAACCATGTTAATCCTTATTTCTGTAGATATGATAATTATGGTTAATTCAAAAGTTAGAACATCTTACTTTTTTGGACAACAACTCCCATGATCCCTCAGTCATCATAGGAGGCTAGGAACTGTAGCCTTTTAAAAAAAGACTTTTGAAAAGTTACTTTTCAAAGATATTGTTATTTGTGACCTCAGCTGGGATTGGCACTAGCTTCATGGTCTGATTACAGTTTTAAGATAGTTAACTATGTTAACTGGGTTAGCTGTGAATAGAATTAACATACACATAATAAGTAAACATGTTTAAAGGCAGGATTAAAATCTATGATCTTTCAGTTACTCTCAGCAATCGGCAATGGTCCGTGCTTATGAAAAAAGAAAGGGACTGATTGCTGCCATTTCTCCATTGCATAGGGAGGTAGTTAAGTAATGACTGTGAAATATTTCTTCACTTCCACATGCAGAAATATCTGAATGGATAAGACATAATTAAGGCCATTATTCTGTCTCTTGAGGAACCTGCAGAGAATTAGAGTAATTAATTGAACCTAAGTTGAACAGAATAGCACAACATATATAAAATCATATTTCTCCGTTCTTTCGAGTGTGGCTTGATACCTAGTTTGGAGACAGAAATGTGTTCATAGCTCACTGGGTGACCTTTGTGAGAAGATATTGGAATCTCAATAGCTTTTGTCATTCTTCTGACCTGTTTCAGAATTAGGTCAGAGTATTGGCATTTAACTTTCCCAGATCTGACAGGAAAGGATTGATTCTCCCAGTATTATTTTAAATAGCCATATGATGCCATTGAATTGGGTGCTGTTGACATGCTGATGCTAAGCAGTTTCTTGTTAATTACATATTCATTACATATTACATATACATGTCTTTAACTAGTATTTACATGTTTTGATCAAGTAAATGAATAGGTTAGAACTTAATCTAGACCACTCAGCAATTATACTATGGAGCCCCTGGTGATGCAATGGGTTAAACCCTTGTGATGGCAGGACCGCTGACCGATAGGTCAGTGGTTCGAATCCAGGGAGATCGGGTCCCTTTTTCAGCTCCAGCACCCCATGCGGGGACATGAGAGAAGCCTCCCACAAGGATGGTAAAACATCAAACACCCAGGCATCCCCTAGGCAATGTCCTTGCAGATATCCAATTCTCTCACACCAGAAGCGACTTGCAATTTCTCAAGTCGCTCCTGACACAAAAAAAGAAAGCAATGATACTTAGAGAATTCCTTGTTTCCCTGGAGGATTTTACATTTGCTTCATCAAATGAGAGCAATACAATTCTAGAAACAATCAACAGCAGGTGTAATGGCTTCAGTTATTAGCCATTGATGTGTGTGTGTGTGTGTTACTTTTGTTGAAATGTCATTTAACATTGTGGCTATAACCCCTCTATGGACTTTTCAAGTTCCTATAAGAATCCTGTGGAAATACTTCCCATTTACTGCTTTTTAATAACTTTACCTGCTGCTGTGAGGAGGAAAGTGAGGAGGGGTATGTAAGATCTCTAGCCAGTAAAGCACTGTATATCTGCCGCCAGCCCTAGCTTAACATAGCCAAAACGAAGGGAAGATGGAAATTGCAGTCCAACGTATTTTTTATTCTGGTCTGACCAAAAGGTTGGCTGTTCGAATCTGGGAAGCGGGTTGAACTTCCACAGTCAGCCCCGGTTTCTTCCAAATTAACAGTGTGTAGAGCTCAGGTTAAACTGCTGAGCTGCTGAACTTGCTGACTGAAAGACCGATGGTTCGAATCCAGAGTTCGGCGTGAGCTCCCCCAGCTTCTGTCAACCTAGCAGTTCAAAAGCATGCAAATGTGAGTAGATAGGTACCACTTCTGCAGGAAGGTAATGGCGTTCCATGCAGTCATGCCGGCCACATGACCTTGGAGGCGTCTGCGGACAACACCAGCTCTTTGGCTTAGAAATTGAGATCAGCATCACTCCTCACAGTCAGACATGACTAGACTTAATGTCAGGAGAAACCTTTACATTTACTTACAGAAACACTCAGCTTTAATATTTAAAAATACCTATTAGGATAGCAAGAGGTTTCAACGGTAGGCTAAAGAAAGTTTCTCCCTTGTTTTAAGTTAGGTAGAACAGACTGAGATATAGCTACATAAGGAATTGGGCAGCTTCAGTCAACAAGAGCATTATTTTGGATATCATACCTTCACAATTAATCTGCTAAATTGGGTCTTCTCGCCAGTTCTTAGATTTTCGTTTATTAATCTCTGGACTTCTGCTGTCTTTTGGATTGAACTGCAGAAGGTACCTGAAATATATTTCAATTTAATTTCATGCTATTAAGTACCTTTAATATGACTGTGTATTAGGCCTATCCATGTATCTTACCATGCTTTTGCTAGAATGAGAATTCAACATCTTCTCTTCTGTCTGCTCTCTTATTTTAGCCACAGATCCCTTTGCCTCTCTGTTTGGAAATGAATCTTTCGGAAGTGGATTTGCTGACTTCAGCACATTGTCAAAGGTAATTTGAAATGAATTAATGACTGTGGGAAAAGCATACAATTGCAGCATTGGAGACACTAAATGTATTAGAGCACAGATCACAATTTTGATAATTTTGAATATAAATCAACAGGTTTACATCCCTGATTAATTCCTCTGGTTGAGTTAATGTAAGTCTCATTAGAGGAGGGATTGCTTGTTTTGTGAATTGCTGTGAAAGCAGTACAGTTAATATAAACCTAAACTACCATGACTAAATGTCCGAATATAGCCAATTGTTTACATATCTCCTTCCCATCATCATGGTACATGGAGAGTGGGTAGACTGGCACTTATAACAGGGATATGTTTACACTTCTTTCCAGAGGAATTTTTTTTCTACATACTACTACATACTACATAATTGAGTATCACATTGGTTCTGGAGTAGATGCTCCAAGACAGATGTTAAGTAGCATGCAGATGTCTCTTAGGCAGTTCTTCAGACATCTTAGATTTGATAAAGTTCAGGATCCAGACCATTACTCTACAAGCCAGGAGTTGGGGTGAGCGCCTGCTGTCAGCCCTAGCTTCTGCCTACTTAGCAGTTCAAAAACATGTAATGTGGGTAGATAAATAGGTACTGCCTTGGCGGCAAGGTAAAAGGCGCCCTGCAACCATGCCGGCAAAACACGGCCAGGAGGGACAACAGGCCCCTCGGCCTGGAAAGTGGATCAAGAGCACCTCCCCATGGCTAGAGTTGAGCACTGCCTCCAGACGCTGGAGATGGGAAGGGAAACCTTTGCATGTGTTTGTGTATTGTATGTCATTGTTCACTGTACAAAAGGCATTGAACATTTGCCTATTTATGTGCATACTGTAATCCACTCTGAGTCCCCTCAGGGATATAGAACAGAATGTAAATAAAGTATATTATTATTATTATTATTAATTGCAGCACCTGTTTAGTACTGTATTGCATTGCACAATAGTCACACTTTTAACCTTTTTTAATCAAAAGGGAGGTAAAAATGTGATAAAAATTACTTTTGATTCTCCAGTTTCTGTTTCATTAAAAAAAAATAAACTGCCTTACTTCTGAGAAAGGAGGAGGAGGAAGAAGAATGATCCAGCCTCAAACAAACAGCTTCATTTCTGTTTGTTTGTTTTAATCTGCCTTGCCTCAGAGAAAAGAGGAGAGAAGATTCCCTCTTCCTCCCTTCATTCTTTGAATGCAAGGCAGTTTATTAACTCTGAAATGGAGCCCTTTGGAGGGAGGAGGGAGGATCCAAGTTCCAGAGACCTCCATTTCAGGTTTTTAAAACTTCCATGTCTTCATCAGTTTTAATCCAATCCAAGAGCTGCGATGGCGCAATGAGTTAAACTATTGTGCCAGCTGAACAGCTGACCTGAAAGTCAGCGGTTTGAATCTTTGATACGAGGTGATCTCCCATCTGTCAGCTCCAGTTTCCCATGCGGGGACATGAGAGAAGCCTTCCACAGGATGGTAACACATCCGGGCATCTCCTGGTCAAAATCTCTGCAGATGGCCAATTCTCTCATATCAGAAGCGACTTGCAGTTTCTCGAGTCACTTCTGACACAATAAAAAATGTCTTTGGAAGAAGGAAAGAGAAATCAACCCCAAATGGGTCTACACCTTTTGTGAGGAACACAAAAATACCAATTTTGCCACCCCAAAAATGGGGTGAGTGACTGTTATGTCTTGGTGATTATTATGTGATGCAATACAAGTATTTGAATTTTTTAATTGCTTTGGATTGAAAAAGAACTAGTAGAGAGTTTTGGAGAGGAAACCGTTGTTTTCAATCAAAACTGAACAATGATGGTAATACACAAAACTACATATTTGTCATCTGTTTAATTTTTTTAAGGCAAACAATGATGATCCATTTAGTTCCTCTTCGGCCATATCAGTCAACAGTGTTGTCATAACCAAAAATGTGTTTGAGGAGCCTCCAGTCAAAACCGAAGATGTTCCCCCTGCCTTGCCTCCCAAAGTTGGAACGCCCACCAGACCTTGCCCTCCTCCACCTGGTAAGGAGCTGTCAGAAGTGAATAATAATAATAATAATAATTTCTTGCCTGCATTGCCTCACGGAAGAATAAGATATAATTATAGATGTAAGAAAGTATTTTTATTGAAATAATTAGTGATTTTATTCTAATTGCAAACGAATTGTTATAGGAATGATTTCTAGTAAAAATTTAATGTAGCTCTTCCTAACAAATACATGTTTGAACCCACAAAAGGTGGAAGAATAAGTGATTTTAAAGTTGCATGTGAATATTGCCAGAATTTTTTTTTTAAAAAAATTTCAAAACCTGAAGAAAAAAAGTATAACTAGGAAATCACACTGATTGACCTGTGATATTAGTTAAGGTTTGTTTATTAGATTGATTTATTGTTTTGCCAGATAATGAGATGGTATGTTTTAAGTGCTGTTGAACACTGGCTAAATATTTTCTGCCACATTTATAATCATGCTAAAGTGATTATTTTGATATAGGAAAAAGACCTATCAACAAATTGGAGTCTTCCGATTCCTTTAAACTGAATGATCCTTTCCAGCCCTTCCCAGGCTGTGATGTTCCCAAAGAACAGGAAGCCGACCCATTTGCTCCCACTGGTGTGTGCAAAGAAATGGACACCAGCAATTTTGCTAATTTCAGTGCTGTAAGTAAACAGGATGGGGAGGCATCCAGTAAACATTTATGACTATGTGGTAAAGAACAGTAAACATCTCTAGAAACTTCTCAGGCTCAAAGAAAGCCAAAGGGGTTCCATACAGCAAAGTAATGTTATAGCAAATCCTAATTCAGGATATGCCTCTCTTAAAGAATATATGATCACATATGTGAGGGTTAAATCCAGCTAGTTAGTCATATTAATGTTTTATTTAGCTTTACATGAATAATGGCTGTCTGAAAGATTCTTGGTCTTTTGTATGAAGCTGTAATTGCATATTAGGCCTCAGGGTTTTAATGCGTCTAAATCAAGCTGCAGTACATCGTTTATTCCCAATGCGTATGTTAATGCTAGAGTTAAGCAGTTAGAAAATAAACAGCATAGATCTTTAATCCCTGACAGAACTCATAAATATGAATTGATACTGTGACAAGGAAATCTTGTCCCCAAGCTCCTTCTTGGCAATCGGCCATTGAGCAAAGCTCGGTTGGTGCTTCTGCAGGAAGATAAATCAGGAGAAGGGTACCAGCCTCAAGCATGGCTTTGCAGGCCGGGTATTCCCAAAGGCTGGAAAATGTCTTCTTGGTTTAAAGCTCCAAGAAACCCCCAACTAGCATGACTAATGGCTGTTCCCAGTAAGCATCTTTTCTACCATCTGGGTATTCTTATGGACATTAACAATAGAGGGAGTGGAGAGCATTGGTCGCAAGACAAGTCAAAGCAATGCTTTTGCTTTGCTTTGCAGATTGACTCATAGGATTGAACAGGCTGGCTGCAAAGTTATTAGTAAAAGAAGGCAAGAGATTTTAAAACATAATGGCCAAGATTGCTTTTAAGAGCAGACACAGAGTCGTGCTCTCAACAACACACTACAAGCTGCTTGTTAATGTTACCGCAGACACCTAAGTAAGGCAGAAGATGTATTTCTCCCAGGAAATATGGAATAGAACCAATATCCATGGAGCCAAACCATTGCTTTTTTTATGAAAGCTCTTTGTGTCGGGCTGTGAGAGTGTGCTCAGCAATGTGAGCATATATGCCTTGATGTGTTCATTCCACTCTTTTATTTTTGCCCCGGCTGCCTGCAGTTCTTAGGCAGCCCAGCGTTTCACAGTCAAATAGGGCAGCTACAAAATAATGAAATAGGATATAACTATCAGGCATATAAAGTAAGCAGCTAAGAAATAGATGCTAACCAGCTGCCATCATCCAGTAGCAGATGAAAACAATCAACTTAACAGCCTAAAGTCCTGCCTAAACAAAAGTCTTTGCCAGGCAGTGGAGAGCCATCAAGCGACAGGATAAAGAGGTCTCACAAGGAAAGGAAGTCCAGAACGTTGGCACAGCCACTGAGTCATGCATCCCGGCATCGGCTTGATTCAAAGAGGAACCACTCCTGAAAACCTTAATACACAAGGAGGCTCATTTGGTCCTTGAGATAATGAGGTTTCATGCCGTGTGGGGCATAACTCGCACTTTGAATTCTGCCTCTGAACAAACTTGTAGCCAGCAACCAGCTGTGTTCAGCAATCTGTTGCAGCATTCTGAATCATCTGTTGTTTCCAAACACTTGGCAAAGGCATCCCCATCTATAGGGCATATTATAGTCATCGCATTGAGGTGGGTCACCGTTGCCATATATGTGTGATATTATACAGAACGGATGCACTTTGTGCACCAGCAGCAGCAGCATCATAACAAGACACCATCCGTCTGCTGAGATCTGAGAAGGCGGAGTAATTATGAAATCGTTCCTGTTTTAGATATACCCATCCAAAACTGAAGCATGTTTAAATCCTGCTGTAAGTTATGATGGTGGATAGTTCAGGATGCTTCTATTATGTTCAGTGTCAGTTATTTAAAATACTTTCTTTAAAAGAGGTGTTTTGGATTTCAGCCAACATGCCACATATAAGGGGATTGTGGAAGTTATAGCCTTAACATATCTGGATGTGGTTCCTCACCACTGCTGAGGGGCCAAAACAGTAATAATCTGTTTTTCTGCTCTGCTGCTGCTGTTAATTTTGTAAGAATTTCTTTAAACAAAATTTGTTATCCTGATCCTTGGTGATATTGAATAAAATGTCTTTTAACAACAGAATATGAGTTTATTATTTTCTTAAACAATCTTCTTGCTGACTAACATGAATGGTGTCTATGCCAAATGTCCAGTAGCCAGTCTCTTTTGATGGACATGTATTTTTTTATATAATAAAAAAGAAGGTAAGCTAGATGTGCATTTTGAATCTGCCATAGAAGGCCTGGGGAAAGAAAGCAATTACTTTTCTGTGTTGTTAAAGGTTTTCATGGCCAGAATCACAGGGTTACTGTGAGTTTTCTGGGCTGTATGGCCATTTTCCAGAAGCATTCTCTCCTGACGTTTCGTCCACAAGCATGTGGATAATTTCAACAGAAAGGAGAAAACCATGAAAATGAACAAAATCTGGCTACCAGTATTTTAAAAACTCTAAAATAAGGTCAGTAAATAAAGAGAAGCACTCAAAAACACAGAAATTCCAGACAATAATCAATCAGGGCCAGCTAATACCTCCCAACAAAGGATCCCCAGGCAGCAACCAGCCAGGCTTTGAAGTTGCAAAGCCATTAAATGCTAATTAAGGTGGCCAATTGTAACATTCACACTTGCCTCAAACAGACAAGAGTTGTTTTTCCCTCCCGGGACATTCCGCAGATATATAAACCTCACATGCCTAGTTTCTAACAGACCTCACAACCTCTGAGGATGCCTGCCATAAATGTAGGTGAAACGTCAGGAGAGAATGCTTCTGGAACAAGGCCATGCATCCTGGAAAACTCAATGCAACCCAATTATTTTTCTTCTCTTGATTCGAAAAAAGAGATAATAACCCAGGTAAATGACATATATCAATTGTGAAAACCCACTTCCATCCTAAGTAATGTTAGTAGTAATTTGAACCAATTCAAACAATCTGTTAAACCATTGAACTCTAATCTGTTGTTCACATTAGCAAATCTCTTGACTTCCTTTTTTAGTACTCTACTGAAGAAGATATGATTGAATGGGCAAAAAGAGAAAGCGAGAGAGAGGAGAAAGAGCGACTTGCCAGATTAAAACAACAAGAACAAGAAGACTTAGAACTAGCAATTGCACTCAGTAAATCAGAGGTTTCGGAAGCATGAAAATTTCCTCAACCATTTATCCCTTTCCCTGTATCACTAAGCTATGTGTAAAGCTAATCAAAAGATAGATATACACAGGGAATTACAAAAAGGCTTTAAATTCCTGCAAATGTGATTTTTGGGCAATTTCTTTGCAATTTGTCTCTCATGTTCACGATCTCGTCTGATTACTCTTCAATGTAACACGCTCCCATTTCTCTTTATCTTGGAAATTTTCTTTGATATAAACATCGCACCAAAATAGTGTCTTTTAAAACAGAAAGATATCTCTCTACTTAAAACTGAGAGCAATAAGCCACAGCAATCTATTCTTGTAAGGTCTTCAATGGCGATTCTATCTCATGCCCTAATCCCTCGACATTCAGATATAATATTGAAAAAAGTACAGGGGTGTGTGCTACATGTAACTCATACACTGTGTAGCCATGGTTTATGCAGGTGGCTAGATCAAGTGTTACTTAGCTTTCTTTTAAAAATCATTACAAAGCTTGATTCCCTGTTTTTTTTTCTGAAGGGTTGTTTTTTTTCTAGTTTATATAATACTGAACTATTTTTATTCTCCCAGATGGTTTTAAACTGCAAACATGTTCACGCAAAAGCAAAGCTGGCCATGTAACTAACCAAACCATAGTTTTACATACATACACACCCCTACCTGGCTTGGAAATACTCAGGTAGCCAAGCACAGCTGTAATAATCCAATCTTCATAGATGTTGAATCCTGTTGTAATGTTCTACGGAAATGATGGCAATTGTTATTGGGCATACGATGTGCTTTTTGTGGCTGTTGTTTTCCTTTAATGATGGTTCTGCTGCTTGTCTGAATAACAAATAAGTGCGTCTTGGGTTCCATATGCAATAAGCATCGTCTGAAACGTTCAACTGCACATTTGCCTGTCCATTGGATTTTTTAAAATACGAGATTCAGGATTTTTCCTTGAGGTTCAGTAAAATTAAGTGTTTTACCAACCTTACTTACTGACAGAGTTTCTGATGCCCCACTGCTAATTGAGCCAGTTTCTTTCTGTGGAAAATGCAACTAAACTGGCATGTTGACAGCTGAGTTGGATCTAGAGTAGCAAATATATACTGCATAAAGGCATAGTTTACAACAGTCGGTTGCTGTTATGTATAATTTATTGAATGCCAACTGAGAGTTGCACCTTAAACTGAGATACCCTTTTATTGTCACTGAGTCAAAGTCAGACTGAATATTAATGAAAGTACCTTGTTTCCTATTCCAGGAATGGGAATGTGTAGTCCGCCAGATGTTGGAGTGCAGATCCCAGCAACCCTACCCAGCGATGCCAATGGTGAGGGATGCTGGGAGTTGGAGTCAGTCCGCACCTGGGGCACTGCACCATTCCCAGTCTGCCCTGCAGAGTTTATTCCAAGTGGTTCCTTTTCCATCTTCAGTACACTCACAGTTAGGCTATAGTTTTACACAAATGGAAGGCTTTTTCCAAAACCTGTGGTATTTGAGCCTGAAATAGTTTTTAAATGTTTTGTATTGTTATTATTCATAATCATCAGTGTCCGGCTGAATTCTTTCCAGTTTTATCTGTGGATGCTGCCGGAAGAGTCTTTTGAAGAAAGTTAATTCTTCTCTGGATTTTTCTGCCAACTTTTTTTGAGACTTCTTCCAAGAGGCTTTTTTTCTTTTGCACTGGGAAATAAACATTTGAAAACACCTAATAAAAAAGTAACTTAGAAAATATCTTGCAAGTATTACTATCATTTATCTACAGAAACTTTGTAATAACATTAATAGTGCATATTGTATGTTTAACTGGACTACATAGATTTCTTATTTTTTTTCTGTTAAAGGTATACTCAGTGGACCAATACAATATCAGTGTACATATAATATATATATTCAAGCTTTCTTGTATAAGATTGAAAGTTCTGAGTCACTTGATGTTACATTTCATGTTACTGACTGATTACAGAACCTTTACTCGAAGGCTTCCAATTAAACCACTGCTGTGACAGCTTCCATGGCATTACTGTTAAACTTTTAAATGGCTTTTAAGAGTTTGTTCAGGTGGAATTGGCCTGTATTTATAGACCTTTGTTTTAAAATTCTAAAAAAATAGCCTGTAATTATGAATAAAACAGTTTAAGTATATGAGGCTGCATTTCCTTTTTTCCTTTCATTTGCAACAAAAGAGTAAAATACTTTGGGACGCATACCAATGTTTCACACCTTTGTTTCATGTTGAAATTCTATTGTGTTAGACCAGAGCTTTCCAAACTGTGTGTTGTGACACACTCGTGTGTCACTTGTTGTCCGCATGAAAAATCCCACCCTCTCCCCGGCTCCTAGAAAGCAAGAAAGCCACTCCTGGAGGAGGAGGAGACACCACTGAGAGCAATAGCAGTGGCCACTCAGGCAGCGACAAGCCACCCTCCTCCTCCTCGTCATCCGCAGCTCCTGCTTTGGCCCAAATAGTAGCCACTGGAGGAGGTGGGGGAGAAGAGACCCTGAAAGGGCATCCAACCCAACTAACTTCAGGCAAGCAGGAAGTCATAGTCAAAATCCTCACAACAGACGGCCATCCAGCCTCAGTTCAGAAACTTCCAGAGAAGACGACTCCACTGGAAGAGACCCCCAAAGCACAACTAATCCAACCCCCTTCAGCCAGGTAGGAAAAAAGACCCCTGGGTGGCCATCCAGCCACTGTTTAAAAACTTCCAGAGAGGTGTAATTCCTACAGAAGTGGAGTGTTGTTCCAAGTGTAGGTACTGTTATAACTTCTATAATTTGCAGAATTTTTTGATTGAGTTGAAGTCAAATCACTAACATTGATAAGTTTCGAATTGAGGAAAGAAAATCTGTTAGCCATGATGTTTGTGTTGGATCGCATGGAGCAACTGCAGAGGAAACGACGCATGAACCAACTATACCGTAAGAATTTCCAAACCTCATTTATACAGTAAATATTATATATATTCAGTTTACTAGTAAAATTGAATGATCGTATTGCAAAATGATGCATGCCTAATACGTATGTCACCAACGTGAACAATTTGGAAAGCTCTGTATTAGACCTAATGCTCAAGCAGGATGTGTATTGTATGGCATCGAATTGTGCCTTTATGTGCACTGCTCTGAGTCTCCTTTGGGGAGGGAAGGGCGGGATATAAATATAGCAAATAAATAAATATCTGATATTGCCTCAGGCCTCTTCTAGACTGCCATATAATCCAAATCATCAAAGCAGATAATTCACATCTGCTTTCAACTGGATTATATGAGTCTACATTGCCATATAATTCAGTTCAAGGCAGATAATCTGGATTTGATATGGCAGTGTAGAAGGGGCCTCAGTAAGAAGTTCTTGATTCACCTGTTTCAGGGAGTTGGGAGTGTTCTGTTAAAATCAGACATGATTTTTGTATGCATTTACAGTGCATGCTCATGCTTTTGGTACATCCAATTACTCAAATTGCAATGAACTTTATGAACTTTCTGGAACATGCCACTCTTCAGAAATGTACACAACATCTCATGAAAACCTTCCATTTATATGTTTTTAAATATATGATTTGTAAGGTTACATACATTTTCAAGATTTTTTGTAATTTCTTATTAAGTTTGGGTGACACAACACACACTAATGTGTTGCAACACACAGTTTGGAAAACTGGCACCTGGAGTCCAGAAGGCTGGGGAAGGGAGAACCCAGCGGAGTGTCTGAACTGGAGAAAAAGAACTTCATATAGCAACACTTTTGTTGACCTTGCTCTTTCTAGCACATAGTTTTGCCACTCACACAAGATACAGGTGGAGGCAGACATGTCGCAATCCTGAAGTTAGCAGATGCTTGAACAAATGGTATTGAATTTGTGCAAGCTCAGGAAGACATCCTAAATATCTAGATTCTGTTCTGTTTATTGTCCATCTCTTAAGTAATTTTCAAGCTATTTTTCAATTCTTTTAATTTTTATTCCCAATCTTATGTCATTTGCCATAACTACATCATCCATCCTAATTTAGGGCACCCTATTTTGCCATTAAGATTTATTCAGTTCATCTCCTTTTTTATGATCGGTGTCTCATGACACAGTATAGTTTCTTCTTGGGAACTCTTTATAGTCACCTACTCATAATCCTAAATAATGTAACCTTGATACATTATTGAAGATGTCTTGTAGAGAGTCTGTTGATGAATACAAGATTTCTCAATTCCAGTATGAAAATGATACAAGCACTTTTGTTGGTCTGGCTTTCCCCAGTTTGTGCTGGGGAAACCATGCATTTTCCTTTGTGAAGCAAAACCACAGAGGGGCTGGCAGATTATTTAAAACATGTAGTCAGTCTATCCCAATTGTGCTAATGTTTATAATTCATGTGACAATGACTGTATAGCTACACAATTTGTGCAGGTTACACAACTTGCACACAAAATCATTCTTGGAAATTGAAAAACATGACAACAAAACAAGAATAAAACAATGTAGAGATGACAGAAACTTGGATTTACATTTCTACTCCCTCCTCACAAGTTACATTTTAAAAATTCAATGGGACGTACTGCCAGGCAGCTATGTAGGATTACAGTCCATTTTAGAGTGTTTATTTTAAACTTTGAAACCTTATATGGCCTGGTTCCAATATTCCGAAAAACTTTGCTGGCCTATATGTTAAACTGTAGTAATGAGCCCCTTCTTGGGTCCATTAAAAAATAAAGGAGATGACTCTATCAATAGTTTTGGACTTCGGCAATTGATGGGTTTTTGTGTGAATGAGCAGAGAATTCACTTGTGGGGTGAAGCTAGTCTGTAAAATGAATGCTACGGAATTACAGGAGTTGTAATTATGCAAGGTCTGTAATAATAATTTAAATTTAATTGCTAAAATACCAGTCAAAGTATTCAAATTTGAGCCATTTGGCCAGAAATTGAAAAGAATAGCACAGGATCATATATTTTGACAAATGGTAGATTTGCGTGAAGCCCAAAGAAGTGGATGGATAATAAATCGGATAAAGGAATAGGAGTAGTAGTAGTAGTAGTAGTAGTAGTAGTAGTAATGTGGCTCAAGGTGGGTTACAACACAGCTAACAACACAATCATTATATAAAATGCACATGTTAAAATGTATATATATATTAAAATACACGGAACAGTGATTAACATATAGTGGACACAAAGCATGCATTTGAAATCCATGATTAAAATTGGCTGGGTTTCTTTGCCAAAAAGTGCTGCTGTCCCACCAAGATACAACTCTCAGTAACCCAGGGCATGGAGCCAGGACAATTACAGTGGCCTCAGACCAGATTAATTCTCTAGTGTAGTTACATCTTTTACTTTCTTGACTCCATCCCACCAGTCCAAAACCTTCTGAGAGTGTTATAGAGAAAGAACTCCCTTGGCTCAATGCTGTGGGGTTATTGGAGTTGTAGTCTCGCAAGGTCTTTCTCTGCCAAGGAGGACTGCTGCCTCACCAAACTACAACTCCCAGTATTTCATAGCATGGAGCAAAGGCAGTCTAAAATGGCATGGACAAACTTCGGCCCTCCAGATGTTTTGGACTTCAACTCCCACAATTCCGAACAGCCGGCCCCATGGAGAAGCAAAGTCTTCACAGACCCAGCAGCACAAAAAAGCACCCCAGGTACTTTTGTGGAAAGGCGCCAGTGGGGTAGGTTTTGCATCTGGTTCAAGATTGAGCCCTGGTTCAGTCATCCGAGGCCTGCTTTTTCATACTTAAAACAGCAGGTGAAGTGTTGCCTAGCATGTTAATTGAGTAAGTCGCTCACCTCTTGAGTCATGTAACTATTTCAGGCATCTCATTCTGCCTGCTTGAGCTTCCCTGCTGATCACACTAGGTAACATGATCTTCATTCCTGGATTATAAATGTCATTTCCTAATTGGGTCTATCATAAAAATATGGGAAAAACTGGTTCAGCTGCAAAACAAAAACGTTTTTGCCGGAGGAACATCTTGCAGCACATTTTGCTATAGTTTTTCAATTCAGCATAATTTGTGGCTTGACAGCGACGTTTCTGGAGTATAACTACTACTTTCGAAGTAAGTACTGAAGGTTTAAGCAAGACGCATGTGGGTATGGCATGCAGAAAACCAAAAGGGTTACAATCAAAATACTTATCTAAGAAGTTTGTAAAATTATGAATGATGCATGCCACAGGTGCAAGTGACTCATTTGTGTGAGTTCACATATGACCTCTCAAAGAATTGCAGCTACAGGGAAGCAATCTATCCAACCTATAAACCTGAAGTTTCTCACTTTTTACTATGCTGAAGATTACTGGGTTGTTGTGTGTTCTTGTCTGGAATCTGGCTACCAGTATTTTTCCTAGTTTCCAACACAACCTCTGAGAATGCCTGCCATAGATGTGAGCGAAATGTCAGGAGATAATGCTTCTGGAACATGGCCTTACAGCCCTGAAAACACACAACAACCCAGTGATTTTGGCCATGAAAGCCTTCAACAATACTGAAGATTATTGTTTATCACAACGTCTTATGTGGGTTTTTGTGTGATACACAAATGCACACTCAAACACAGAGTGAGAAAACTTTGTCAAAGCAACTTGTACACCTTTCACATTTTAAATGCTGAGAACACATAGTTGGAGTGAGAAGTGGGACATATTTCATTTTCCATATGTTAAGTCTGGATTTTAGATAGAAGGTTGTTTGCGCTCTATTAATGTCAGGTGGAGACTGGAAACCCTTGCCAGCCTGCAAATGTTGCCAGCAAGTCGATTTCCAAGCTTCCCCCTGCTGTGTGTTTTGAGTGAGAAAGCAGAGTCAAGAATGTGCAAAATGCTCCTGTGTGTAAACATCTGAGCTAGGACATTGAATGTAAAATTACTCTAAAATTCCTTAAAAGAAATTGCTAAACATAAAAGTCTGACATGTGGCCAAAGTATGTGTCAATTTCAGTTACTGTAACTATCATTAATCATCTTCAATTATACCTAAAATGTGTTTTGGAAATTGCTTCTTTGTGTCACGATGCACGGACTTGACCGGCCCCTTAATCACACACACAGAGACGGACTGAAGGCTAACTACTTTATTGAATATAAAAACAGTTCAAAAGATATTGTCCAAAAGAATAGCAAGTAATTCAAAAGGCTTGAAGCAATAATGTCCAAAACAAACGTGGCAAAATCCAAAGGCTTGGCAAGGCTCCGCGCAACACTGCGGATCAGGAAACAAGGCAAGGCTCCGCGCAACACTGCGGATCAGGAAACAAGGCAAGGCAGATGCAAGGCAGGACTTGATGACCACTAGCTCCCTTAGCTCCGTGGACCCACTTCGCTTCACGCCTATACAAATGAGACGTGGCCGAAGCACTGAGGATACGTTCCCATGGCTCCTATACTTAATCCTTCGGCCGAGGTCCCGGACGCTCTAGGCTTCGTCGTCTCCAATCTCTGCTGACGGACCTCGGCCTGTCTAGGCTGCGGTACCATCCCCTTCTGCGGGACTCAATGCTACTTCTCCTATCAAAGGTTCGGCCTTCCCTCTCACCACCTCGGTCACTATCTACATGAGAGCTTCCTCCCTGGGATCTTCCCAGCCGCTTGCTTCCATGTTTTGACTCAGAAGCTCCTGGGAACCTTTCCCACCCAGGTGCTCATAACTCCCACAATCACTGTCCTCCATTTGCACCTGGTTATCTGAATCTACGTCAGGGCCAAACATCAATTCTTCCCATGCCAAACTCTCTGTGGGCGAAGGAGGCCCACTGCTGGGAAACTGTCCTTCTCCCCAATCTTTCAACTCATCCTCTGAATCTGGTTCTGCAGCTGCAGGGCCTAATGCTAATGGGACCCCGGGTCCTAGCCCCAGTTCTCCAGGCACAAACGAGAACTGCTGTGCTACACTTTGTCAGGCTATTGGTTAATTGCTCGATGGTTATTTTATATTGTGATATTCTTTTATGATAATGTTTTATGTATTTTGTTGTGTTATATTTTAAACTTCCCCATGGAAGCCACCACGAGTCTCAACAGGAAAATGGTGGCAGAATACAAAAATAAAGTTGTTATTATTATTATTTTATTGACACTAAAACACAGTATGACACAGCAAATGAGATCTATAGGCTGGATTTCATATCACAAAATCACAAGTCGAACCGTTTCCAAGTGTTTAGGACTGTGTGATATATTTTCGAATGCTGTGCGCAGATCCAAGTAAGGTAGCCTTTTGAAGTTGACAAATTGTGATTTTGTCAATGTTTATTGTTTCCAAATGCCAGCTGAGGTCTTTTGGAATGGCACCCAGTGTGCCGATTACCACTGGGACCACCTGTAGTGGTTTATGCCAAAGCCTTTGCAGTTCGATTTTGAGGTCTTGATAACGGCTGAATAATAAAAATTATTATTATTTCTTGAAGGTGATCCATGAATTTGTCTTCTAAAAACTTGAAAGCTATCTAGCAACTAAAATTATAGTAAAGTTTTGCTACTCTCTGCTGTTCATGTCCAAAGGGGCTTATTAAGATCTACGACTAGAGCATTTGGAGATAAAGTACAGTACCTTTCCAAAGCCTCAGGCCATATTATAAAGACATGTATGATTTAACACATGTGTCATATAAATATGTTTTATTTGGTGCAATAAATTTCAGCAAATGGAGGTGTGTTGGTCCTACTATCTTAGATCTGTTGCATGCACGACAATATACCCAAATGTCTTATGGACATAAGAAGCTGCCTAAAACCGAGTCAGGCTGTTTGTAGATCAGGATTAGGTTTGTCTGCTCTGGCTAGCTGGCTCAGGTGCACGTGAATTGCCTCTCTTCTTAGCTATGATGCCTATGATCTTTCTTAGCAGGAGAAACCAGGGATAACGCTTTTGGGAACGTTTCCCCATGTTCTACCCACCCCAGATCCCCACTCCCTGCTTCTAAAACCTTGTGATTGCAAACTACTGCTTGATGCGAGGTGGGCTTTGTGAGGAGGGAAGAGAAGGCTGAGCTTCCTGTCAGCTTTTTACAAAGCACAGGAGGAGATATGGACACATTAAATGTTAAACAGGCTTTGGTAAAGGACAGGATATGCCAGAATTGATTCTCTCTTTGATGTGCTTATTCATTATTAAATTATTCATAATCTTTTAAATTGACAAAAAGACAGGCAGTACAAAAAAATGAAGTTAAGTTGAGGGGCTGATGGTTCATTTTTCTTTCATTTTGCCAGTCCATTTTTGCCATGTTCATGTTAGATTATTGTTAACATTGCTCTGCACTTGTAAAATCTGCAGAAGATTGCAGGGACCCTGCCCAGTAGGCACTGCTGGACACTTGGAAGTTCTAGAAATATTTGGGGGATCACAAGAGAGACTGAAGTGTATATATATTTCTTTTTTAAATCTGTTTTAATTGTTCAATGCCCATGGAAACTGTTTGTATTGTATATAAAGAATAAGAAAAAAGGTTAATTTAAAAGAACTCTGGATTTAGTTGTTTGGAATTCATAAGTTAAGAAACAAAGTATTCATCTATTTCTTATAGCACTGCGTGAAGTCAAGTTTTGTTTTTAAATTTTGTTTTTCCCCAAGATGTCTAACCTACTGTATACCCTACCCCTACTCCCCCCCCCTCGCCCCACTCCCTTTACTGGTTTTGTATGTATAGGTTTTTATATGCAGGTTAGAAGACCTGTTTATCTATGTGGTTGTATTTTGTTTGTATATTGTTTGATAACCAATAAAACTTTGTTTTATAAAACATGGGACAAAATATTGCAAACAAAGAAAAAAATAATAACAAAAATATATAATAAACTATTAGACTGGGCAACAGAAACTGAAGAAGTAGAACAATGTATGATTAAATGGGCAGAAAATCTTAAAATCCAGTTCAGGGAGTGGGAACAAATTTGGAATAAAAAACTAAAATATACATATGCATCGGACTTGAAAGAAAATTGATTAAAATTTTTCCATAGGTGATATATTACACAAAAGAAATTAGCCTTGATGTACAAAAACACATCAAACAAATGTTGGAAATGTCATGAACAGGAGGGGACCTTTTTTCACATGTGGTGGACTTACAAGAGTGCCAATAAGTCCTGGACAAGGATACATGAAGAATCTCAGAAAATGTTGAACAGGAAATTTAAGAAAAAGCCAGAATATTATTAACTGGGAATTACGGACTCAGACCTCAGTCTTGATGATAACACAGATAGACTATTTACTTATATGGTAACTGCAGCAAGAATTTATTTTGCAAAATTATGGAAACAAGAAAAAGTCCTGGATATAGAGGACTGGATTAACAAGCTTAAGGAAATAAAAGATATGGACAAATTAACTTTTTTGTTAAAGAGAAATGAAGGAAGACCAATAAAAAGTACAAATTGGGACCTCTTGATAGATTATGAAAAAATGAGAATAGAAAAGACTAATGAAATATATTATAGGGGATAAAGAGTAAGAAGAGAAATGAATTAAGAGAAGACCCAAGTTTGGAATGGAAGTCACAACAATTTTTTTCTTTTTCTTTTTTCATTTTTTTATTATTGATTTTACATTTTATTTTATTTTCTTCTTCTCTTTTATCTTTTTAAGCTTTTCCTACTTTCCTATGCATACATTGTCCCCACTCTTTCCCTGATATTATTCACTTTATATATGTTAAAATAAAAATTACCTTGGAAAAAAATTGTTCAACACCCATACTCTTTTAGCCTGGGAAGAGGGAGTGGCAAATTGGTTCTGAATAAATCTATAATAGGGCTGATCTAGCAGCTAATTTTTGTTTGTACTGTGCAATATGAGGTACCAAATGACTTCTGGATATTTTTTTATCATGAAGTTCTATGGTGAGACAATCAAAGGGAAATGAGAGATAACGCTGAAAGATGAGACTAGCAGGTCAGAAGGCACTCAAATATCTACTGCGGAAGAGAAGAAAACAACCACAAGGAGCATTGTGGCTAATGGTGTAACTAGGCTGAAGATGAAAGAGCATTTGCTTACTAATATGCTCAGAAAGTCTGGAGCCACAAACACTTACAATAAGAATATGGAATGTGAGACAAGATGTCTCATTGGAAAGATGATAAGGCTTGGCAATGTGGAAGGAAAGAGGAAAACTACATTACAGGTGGATAAGGCTGGATAAGGAAAACAGGTAAAGATTTTCCCCTGACATTAAGCCCAGTCGTGTCCAACTCTGGGGGTTGCTGCTCATCTCCATGTCAAAGCTGATGAGCTGACGTTGCCCATAGACACCTCCAAGTCCACGTGGCCCGCATGACTGCATGGCATGCCATTACCTTCCCACCAGAGCGGTACCTACTGACCTACTCACGTTTGCATGTTTTCAAACTGCTAGGTTGGCGGAAGCCGGGCCTAAAAGCGGAAGCTCAAACCACTCCCCAGGTTCGAACCTGCAACCTCTTGGTCAACAAACTCAGCAGCTCAGTGGTTTAACCCATTGTGCCACCGGGGGCTCAGATTCAATCAAAAGAAGCAGCTGTGTTTGCAGAAATGGAGCAATAGAAGATGACCTACTAATTAAGACATTGGACAAAAGCACCATCCTGATTTGGGGAACCTCTGCATTCAACTCACATTATATTTACTTGGTCATAATATTTCATAGGGCAAAATGCTGCAGCAGTTAAGCTTTTGGAGATTAACTGCAGTGCAATAAATGAACAAACAATCTGCGCAATGACATTTTGGAATGGCCCTGGATTATGTGATTTTAATAATGTATGGAACTGTTTTTAATGCAGATGTTTTTCCAATTGTATGTTTTTAAGGCATTGAATTGTTGCCGATATATGAAGTTGCTCTGAGTTCCCCTTAGGGTTGAGAAGGGCAGGGTACAAATATGATAGATAAATAAATAAATAAAATACTAATCACCATCAGTTAGTAAATGTTAAGTAAACAACATTTACTAAGTGGAGTCCTTTGATTGTGTGTTCCTGTGTGGAAAGGGCATGGACTGGTTGGCCCTTGTGGTCTCTTCCATCTCAGTGATTCCATGGCTGTTCATGGAGATGGCTCTTTCTTGTGACATATGATTAAGACATTTTCCCCACCGCAGATCATCTACTACACCAATCTTGAACATTGCCCTCAGCAAATGCATGACAGCTGTGCATTTATTTCTAAATAACAAGTTCCAAGATGCTCTTGCTTCCCTGCAAGCTAGTAAGCTGCTTGTATCTTTCTAGTTATTATTAGCATACATATGTGTGGGACTTTGAGACAGGCAGATGTTGTTCCAGGTTTCAAAACAGAAAGACAGGGTGGGATTGAGAAGAAAATCTGGAAAACTGGAAACGGAATGTGAATGAATTAGTACATAAACAATCCAGCCTATATCTAATTTCTAGTTCCAATTAAATGAGACGTGTTAAATCAGTGGCAAACTTCAACATTTCTTCGAGATCTATACACTAGCTTTACTGTCTCTCTAGTTGGTACTAGGTCCTGATGATTGATAACAATATAGCAATTAGTATGAGCTGGTATGTATTTACCAAGAATAAATCGTGCTAAATGGGTCTTATTTCCTTTTTCAGATAAGTGGTTCCCAACCTGTGGTCCATGGACCACCAGTGGTTCGCAAAAACTCAACCAATCAATCTCTTTTTTGTTCTCAAATTCAGAATGATAGCCCAAAAGAATCTTAATTTATTTGTAAATGATCTTTTTAATATTGATATTTGTCTCCGAGGAAAGGGGGTAGGATTGGGACACTAATATTACAATAGTAATTTAGTGGGGCTGCCTCTGAAGAAGCTCCAAGTAGTCCAATGGGCAGCAGCCAGATTTCTTACTGGAGCAGTACAGGGAGCGTACAACCGCTCTGTTACGTCAGCTCCACTGACTGCCGGTTCGCTACCGGGCTCAATTCAAAGTGCTGGCCTTGGCCTATAAAGCCCTAAATGGTTCTGCTCCAACTTACATTTCTGAATGTATCTCCCTTTATGAGCCAACAAGAGCTTTAAGATCTGCTGGGGACGCCCTGCTCTCAGTCCTACCCCCTACGAAAGTGTGACTGGTAAGGGTGAGAGACAAGACCTTCTCAGTGGTGGCCCCTCAGCTGTGGAACTCCCCATTGACATCAGACTGTTCCCATCCCTCCTGGTCTTCAGGAAAAAGCTAAAGACCTGGCTTTGTAAACAGGCGTTCAGAGAGTAGGGTTGAAAAATGACTATTGGAAAATCAATAAGTATGGAAAATCAAGACTCAGCACTTTGTATGTTTTTAATCTGTTTTATTGCTTTTACATGTTTTAATTGTTTCTATATTTTAATTATTTTATAGTTTGATATGACATGTTTTATCGTTGTTTCTATGATGGGCCATTGAATTTTTGTCTGAGTTTGTAAGCCGCTTTGACTCCCCTTCAGGGTGAGAAAGGCAGGGTATAAAATAATAATAATTATTATTATTATTTATCTGAGATCCATATGTTCCTTTTGACTGGCTTGAAAGCAACACTTTCTGCCTTAGGTTATCTGACAGCAGGTGAAACTTTATTGTTCCATATATAGAGTGCAATTTACTCCAAATTCTATCATTGTGAAAGTACTTTAATAAACTATTTTTTGCTTAGGAACCAAATAAGCAGAAATCCTACTGATGATTGCCAATTCCTTTTTGGCTTTTGATGCAAATAGGAATAAATCCACTGCAGGAAAGGAAAGCAGCTGTTCAGAAATCCCTAGTGAGCTTTGAAGGAAGCTATTACTGTTTTGTGTGTTTTTTTAAAAAAAAGTTTTGTATTCCTTTTGTGAGACAAAATTGTCCCTTTTGCAAAAAAAAATAATGCTACAGATCTGGATCTTCACATGGGGAAAAAACCAATTGTCTTCATTATTTGAATAATGTTGCTTCATAGGCTCTTTAATTGTGAAACAATGTCTCAAGTATTTATAAAGGATTCAGGCAACAAGCCCAAGAAATTGCTGCTTGCTGCTTGCATCCTATGATTAGATTTCTCACCCTCTCCTCCACTTTCTCTCTAATCTTTCTCTTTTTTCCCTTTATTCATTGTTTCACACTTTGCTTTCCTGTCTCTCTTACTCTATCCATGTGTTTTCTTTGTACTCCTATAACATGCCTTTCCCTTGTTGCTTTACTCTGCCCCCTCAGAGTAAAGTTCTCCCATCTCTCCTGTTCCTTGCTTTCTCCTTTCATTTCCTTCATGCCTGAATTGTGAGGGTAGACTTGTTTTTTTGTACAACAGTATGACAAAAGAGTGCCTTCTTGTTTTGCCCTATTTCTAAATACAGGCAGGCCTCAGCTTACAAGCAATATACGTTCTGTAGCTTTGTTCTTAAGTTGAATTTTTTTTGAAAGATGGAACAGGAACATTTTTATAACTCCAGTCATACATGATAAACGTTTTCCCTTGACATTAAATCTAGTCATGTCTGACTCTAAGAGGTAGTGCTCATCTCAATTTCTAAGCCAAAGAGCCGGCGTTGTCCATAGACACCTCCAAGATCATGTGACCAGCATGACTGCATGGCGTGCCATTACCTTCCCACTGCAGAGATATCTATTGATCTACTAACATTTACATGTTTTCGAACTGCTAAGTTGGCAGAAGCTGGAGCTAACAGTGGTAGCTCACCCCGGTTCCCGGATTTAAATCACCGGTCTTTCAGTCAGCAAGTTCAGCTGCTCAGCAGTTTAACCCGAGCTCCACATACACACACATATACACTCACATATATATATACACACACACACACACATACGCACATGTATATAAACTTTGGATAGCATAGGGAAGGGTTAACAGCCTTGTGATGTTTGTTTTGCTGTCTGTGCCCCTGTTCAGAAGACTTCACTTCACTTTCTGTCCCTGAGATAATTTGATTTTGAAAAATGTGGCTTGTGGAAACAAGGATTGGGGACAAAGCTTCAGTGAAGACACCTTTTCCCCATAACTCTTTCAGCAGTGAATTTCCCTGTCAAGGGGTAGTTTTCTCTCACTTCCTATAGTCTCGCCCCTGTCTGTAATGGTGAGTCATTTGTAAGTCAGATGTTTGTAACTCAGGGACTGACTTACTTACTTTTTAAAAACAAAACCAAACAAAGTCCTGGAATTTGGGACAAATTATGGACTAAACATGCACCAGGTAAACCTTGACTGTCTGGGTGGTATGGCAATCCTACACATGCCCTAGTTATGCAATATGAGGAACAGTTCATGGCTCAAACTCAAAATCCCTTCAGTGAAGTGTCAATTTCTATATGTGGAGGTATGTCACACTAGCATAACACAACCCTCATACAGAACAGAAGTGCTGTACAACACAGGTCAATAACTGGGTAGTGAAATTGCGCAAGACACAATGAACAGTCTAGTCAAAATGTTGCAGTATACACAACTCTGCTTTTGCCACTGCCTGCAAAATACATTAGTTGCACTATAATTATTCTTGCTATATGAATATCACTATCTATATATATAAAGGAGACACGGTCGTGCAAAGATTGATATAGACAACGAAACTATACGTCGCAGAAACACCACACTAAACAACTGACTGGGCCTGACCACGAGGTACAGACAACAGTCAAAAAACCGGCCCTAAATACCTCGCAACACCCAAAAACACCCCCCCTAAAAATTAACAAAGGGAATCCCACCGGACTCTGCGCTGCCAGCGCGAACGTTTAGAACGTTCGCACATGCCAGCCAGAGCGCCTCCTCCCGCCTCCTCCTTTGAACAGGAAGAGCGGCGGGGGAGAGGAGGGGAAACCCCTCCCCCTCCCCAGCCCTCCCACCTCCTTCCGCGCCACCGCTGCAACCGCGAGGGGCCCGGGGCGGAGGGCGGTTCACCCAGCTCGGCCCTGCCTCCCCAGGCGCGCCAGGGCGGGAGGCAAGGCCGGAGAACGGCGAGCCGCCCTCCGCCCGTGTCCCCCAG
The DNA here is from genome assembly GCA_030556195.1 of Anolis apletophallus. NCBI lineage: Eukaryota > Metazoa > Chordata > Lepidosauria > Squamata > Anolidae > Anolis > Anolis apletophallus. The sequence goes on along the minus strand of JARBWK010000005.1, from coordinate 88,877,966 downwards.
CGGATCAGCGGCCGGGCCTCAAATAAGGTAAGCTCCCGGGCTTACCTTCTTTGGCGCCGCCCGCTGCAACCGCAGGGGGGCGGCGGCAGAGGGCGGTTCGCCCATCTCCGGCCCTGCCTCCCCATGTACGCCAGGGCGGGAGGCAGGGCCGGAGACCGACGACCCACCCTCCGCCCGCCGCCCCCTCGGAGCCAGCGGCGGCGCCTCAAAGAAGGTAAGCTCCGGCCTTACCTTCTTTGAGCCGCCGCTGGATCCGAGCCGGTTCCTCCATAGCCCCTCCTCCCTCCCTCCCTCCATCCACGGAGCACGGCAGCCGCTGATCCGGAACAGTGGCGGGTGCTCCGTGGATGGAGGGAGGGAGGGGCCTCCCCCCCCAAGCCCCTCCCACCTCCCAAGCCCCCTCCTCGGGCTCCCCCTCCCGCCCAGTTACAAAGCCTGGCGGGCGGGGCCAGGAGGCGGGACAGGCCTCCCACCTCCGCCCGGGCTCCCCCCTCCCCGCCCGGTTACAAAGCCTGGCGGGGCGGGGCCAGGAGGCGGGACATGCCTCCCCCCCTCCCAAGCCCCTCCCACCTCCTCCCGAGCTCCCCCTCCCCCGCCCGGTTACAAAGCCTGGCGGGGCGGGCCAGGAGGTGGGACACGCCTCCCCCTCCCAAGCCCCCCCCCCCTCCTCCCGGGCTCCCCCCTCCCCGCCCGGTTACAAAGCCTGGCGGGGGGGGCGGGGCCAGGAGGCGGGACACGCCTCCCCCCACCCAAGCCCCACCCACCACCCCCCCGGCGCCCCCCACCCCCCCCCGGTAAAAAGCCTGGCGGGCGGGGCCAGGAGGCGGGACACGCCTCCCCTTCCCAAGCCCCTCCCCCTCCTCCCGGGCTCCCCCTCCCGCCCGGTTACAAAGCCTGGCGGGGGGGGGCAGGAGGCGGGACACGCCTCCCCCCTCCCAAGCCCCTCCCACCTCCTTCCGGGCTCCCCCCTCCCCGGGCACATTGAGTATCCGTGCCAAGTTTGGTCCAGGTCCATCATTGCTTGAGTCCACTGGAGGTAGGTGAACTACAACTCCCAAACTCCAAGGTCAATGCCCACCAGACCCTTCCAGTATTTTCTGTTGGGCATGGGAGTTCTGTGTGCCAAGTTGGGTTAAATTCCATCCTTGGTGGGGTTCAGAATGCTCTTTGATTGTAGGTGAACTATAAATCCCAGCAACTACAACTCCCAAATGACAAAACGAACCCCTCCCCTAACCCCACCAGTATTCAAACTTGGGAGAATTGGGTATTTGTGCCAAATTTGGTCCAGTGAATGAAAATACATCTTAAACATCAGCATCGAGCATTAAAGTGGGGCAAAAGTGCAGTGGAGATGCATCCCCCTTTCCAGTCTGTTTGTCAACAAAACTCCGGTGTCTCTGCTCCAACCAGGATCAGTAGGAAGCAAGCTCCCGGCCTAGCTTACCTTGAGTTTGGCCCCAGCAGGGATGCCCCAGATCCGGATCTGCAAGCAAGTGGGCAGGCGAGAGAAGCAGGGTCGCCCTCCGCTGTGCACGACTGGCGCCAGGTAGGTTGCCAGCTGCGCGGGAAAAGGGGCGGAGCCAAGATCCAGGGCGGGAAGCCACGCCCACCTCGGGATGGCCACGCCCCCTGCTCAGTGGATGCACCATCGCTGCCTGTATTCAGGGAGGTGCCTGTCCAAGCCCTGACCTCTCTCTTCCTTGCAAACTCTGGCAGCTGAATAATACTATCCCACATTATCTGCTTTGAACTGCTATATCTATCTATCTATCTATCTATATTGCAGTTCAAAGCAGATAATGTGGGATTGTATCTATTATATTAATGGGTTCACGTCATGTGATGTATCCCTCAAACAAAGAAACCTTACAACGCAGAAACACAATACTTGCCAACAGAAATAGGCCTCAAGCAAGGTACGTTTGTAGCAAAGAAACTTTCCCCCCCAAAACCTAAAAGGCCCCCAAAACAACGAGTAAAAATAAAACTACATTTACCAGCATCCTCCGGGCCAGCCAAAGACTCACCCAGCCTCTACATTCTGAACAACCTGATTGGCTGCCAATAAGGGCGGATTTGCATAACTGCTGCACTGGCCAGCCAACATGAAAATTCGATCCATAATAAACTGCCGAAACAGAATAAGGAAAAGGCCTGAGCCAATCCCCAACACAAACACCCAAAACACTTCCAACCGAAAAATCAGAGACCACACCCAAAATTAACTTGATTAACTTCATTAGCTTCATTAACTTGATTTCCCTAACTAGCCCTCAATTACTGGGAAGCTGATTGCGCTCTAAATTGACAGTAAGGCTTCATTAACTTGATTCTCCCGACTAGGCCTCAGCTCATTGGACATTGTGTATGGCCTGAATTGACAGTAAGGCTTCATTAACTTGCTGTTCCTAACTAGGCCTCAGCTCATGGGACATTGTGTATGGCCTGAATTTACAGTAACCTACCTTGGCACACAGAGCCCCGACCATGCATGATGGGACTTGAAGTACCACCATGGAAAATGGGATTTGTAGTACTTCAAACCAAGAACCAAGACCGATAAAGACCCAACTTGGCACACCATGCCCCCCATGACCCACACTCCATCCAACTGCAGTTTAGAGGAGGGCACACTGTGGATGATTGGACTTTCTCGCATCTCCTAAAAAAGGGCACAGCAACGCGTGCCGGGTACAGCTAGTTTATTTATAAATTCCTCACTAAATGTCAATTCCACTGCAAAGCTCTCTGCCCCTCATTCTTTTTTAACAAAACATTTCTGGATTTGTTTGTTAGCCAACAAATGCCTTCTTTCTGGATATTTCATACTGACTCTTATGAAAAACACTGGTACAGGTTGTTGAGTAATGTTGGGTCATTAAAGAAGTGATTGCCTTAGCTTTTGGTCTATTTTATTGGTTTGAATGATATATAATGTTTAAAACATACTTGGCTATTGATGTGAAATGTGCTTGTCATTTGAATTGGGAAACAGTTGGGAAACTGCACATTAAGACTTTAAGTTAATTAACTTAAATTTAGGTCACACTCTCTCTTTTCGTAACATAATGTTATTTTTCCCCATGTCGGGAGCGACTTGAGAAACTGCAAGTTGCTTCTGGTGTGAGAAAATTGGCCGTCTGTAAGGACGTTGCCCAGGGGACACCCGGATGTTTTACCATCTTGTGGGAGACTTCTCTCATGTCTCTGCATGAGAAGCTGGAGCTAACAGATAGGAGCTCACCCCGCTCCCTGGATTTGAACCTCCAACCCTTCAGTTAGTAGTCCTGCTGGCACAAGAGTTAAACCAAACCCATTGCGCCACCGGGGGCTCCTAGCATACTGTTATGTCATGGCAGCACTGCTATCCAACCTACGGTAGTAGATATAAGTTGAACACTCTGTTAATTGTCAAGACTTATTCTTGCCACCAAAATTTAATGAACACATTAAATCTTTTCTCTTCTGCAGGTAAATCATATGAAATATCTTGCTGATCAGTAATAGGGAGATAATAAAAAGCAATACAGGATGTTCTCTCCAACAAAAAGATGGCATGGTTGATCAAGGAATAAAAAACCTTTTAGGACCAAACAATTGGAGCGAATGCTCCTTTGCAACATAGATGTTTTAGATTTTAAGTATTAGACTGCTGAACTTCTTATTTCATATGATATGATATGCTTTGATATTAAACAGAACCAGAACATATAGCCTGTGATGGTAATAGAGATACTTATGTGAGTGCCTACTGGTATGGATTGAAAACAGCACATCACCTGATATTATTGAAACACCAGGACTATAATACAATAATTCTTACCTTGTTGCAGTGAATTTAAAAAGACATTACTATCCTTTTTAAAGGTAAGAACAATAACATTGTGATGACACTTCATTTATTGGCCCTTGTGTTAAATGTTGCCAAAAAAATACATCCAAAGTGGGAAGAATATGAGGTCTCACAGTTGGTGGTAATAAAATGAAAAGAGAACATATCTAATATCTTCCCTTTCATCTGAGATCACTTCAAACTGTAGGAATAAGCCAGAAAAGATGCACGATCTCTTCGTTCTTCCGGGAAGGCCCTCCTCTTACTCCCACCTCTGTCACAAGTGCAGCTTGTGGGGACGAAGGAGAGGGCCTTCTTGGTGGTGGTCCCTCGGCTCTGGAACTCGCTACTCAGGGAGATTAGGCAAGCAGCCACTCTGACAGTCTTTAGGAAAACCTTGAAATCCTGGCTGTTCTGGCGTGCTTTGGAAGAATGAACAACAAATCCCCATTCCATGACCGTCCCAGTACAAATTTGTCCTTTTGATGCACTTTATCTCATCCCCTAGTAAGAATTAAACCCCATTGTTGTCTCATCTGAATCTCCCACCAGATACACTTCTCTATTAACCTATCTCACCCAGGCTTCTAGAATTGTATCCCTTGCATTTGGCCCAGCCCACTGTGTTTAGCTTATTTTATTTTATTTCATATCCTGTGTTTACCCTACTGTATTATTTTGTTATTGTTTGCAGTTTATTTGATGTTATTATTTTTGCTGTATTTATTTTGCCTTTGCTTTATTGTAATTGTCGGGCTTGGCTTCATGTTAGCCACCCCGAGTCCCCTTGGGGAGATGGCGGCAGGGTATAAATAAAGATTATTATTATTACTATTAACTTTTAGATATTATAATTTAGATTAAAGAATGTCTAATACACTGTGTAGTGCATCTAATATATTGAATATCAAGACTAGGAACCCCATCACATTGATGAGGTCTTGTGTTCTGCTTCGCCAGCCTCCGTGGCGAATCAGTGGGGGCAGCAGGGCAATCCCGGCTTCCCATGCCCCATGACCCCCAGCAGCGACACTTCCCCATCACACGTGGGGAAGCGTCGCCATGCAGCTTCCCCTGTGCTAGCCCTGTTGTTCCCCATTGGAACATTGGGGGGGGGGCTCCCGTGTTGACAGCACAGTGTCCTATGACATTGCCACTCCAATTGACACACAGAGCCCCAACGGAAGTGAGGCTACATCATTTGATGGGTGGCGTGGAGCTCCATGTCTCAACCGGGGCAGAAAGCATCCTACGAGACCGTAATAAAGAACCTCATCACATTGATGAGGTCCAGCATTTCAATTCACCAACTTCGTTCTATGGCAAATCGGGGTGCAGCGGAGCAATCTGGTGCCCCGTGCTCTGCCTTGCTAAAACATGTTTGGTCTCAAGCATTTCAGAAAAAGGATACTCAACCTGTAGTAGTAGTTTCAAGTGTTGCACAAAAAGTCCAATGTGAACAACTTCCCACTCTTGGGATGTCAGACATTCAAAATTTAGAGTACAAATTGGGGAAGAACTGTGGTTCACAAAAATATACAAATCTCTTTTTGTAACTCAGATTCTTTATCATTCCCTTCCTTCATTTCCCTTCCAGTTTTCAAAGCTGTGCAAATATCCAGGTGACCATAGTCCTTTTCAGAGGTTGTTAATGGTGAAAAAATAAACATAGGAAAACACATGGAGGGGGGAAAAAAGAAATATCACATGGGATGTAAGAGCAGAGGAAGAAGCAGATGGCAAATGTTACAGCAAGCACTGCAAACCATATCCAACAAAAATATAACCAGGAAATCCTGCAGAGGAGACACAACCGTAATAAAGCAAAAGCTTAGTCTCCTTAGTACTTCTGAGGCAAGCACACATTACAGGAGCAGATGCTAATACAGGAGATTCCACTTTTAATGCCAAAACTTTTCTTGAAGGAGCTAGCTTTCAGTTTGGCACAGTGTGGGAAGACACAGGCACTTTGTTTTCTAACCTGTTACAGGGATTTAAGTGAAGCCATGAGCAGGTACTCTGCTTGTTTGCATTATGAAATTATGAAATGGATGGACCTCTGAAATGGACGTCTGCAGCACTCTTTCAGCCTTTCCTTTTATAGCACCAGCTCTTCAAGGTGTTATCTTGGCAGGATCATCAAACTGAAGTTCAAAAAGTGAAGGAGTTTTAAAATAAATGGGAAATGTTCAGGAACAACAACATTAGGATTATAGAAGTAGAAGCCATTGTCCTATCATAGAAACTGGTGTTTCTAGCATGGGTACACACATACTTTAATTCTTCTTCTAGGTTTTACTCTCCTTCACTTTTTGGTACCTTCTGTGTATTTCATAGATATATATTCCCCAACCTGTTTCCCACAGAGAAAAAGACAGTATGTATAATGCATTGACTTATGCGACTACAGTATATTAGAAACGTAACCCATGATGATGTTTTATTTTCAGGACATACAGAACGCTGGGGACACAATGAAGGAAGCTCCAGCTCTATGTCAGAAGTAAGCACTTACTATAATGAAAGCCCCTCATTTGAGGGCTCGAAAGCTTTTATTTTATAGGAGTCACTTATTTGAAGTGATATGCTGTTTTTGTGGGCTTTTATATCAACTTAATGGAGCGCAAAAAAAAATCCAGTATTTGAGGGATTTTGAGAAAAGATGAGACCAAGTTGTGGAAACAGAAGTGTCTAAAGCGAATTGCTAATGCAGATAATCCTGATGTGATTTAGGATTCAAGACTGTTGACACAGGCCAAATAGAAACAAAGGTATGAATATTTAGGAAGATACAAAATGTCATCCGGGGAGATAGCACAGCGGTAACACAGCTGTGCTTGCAATCGGAAGGTTGCTAGTTCGAATCCCCGAGCTGGCTTGGACAACCAGCGATGAGTCCTGTCCACTGCCTACCCAAGCAGTTAAAACAGCCCAGCTGTAAATAAACAACAATGGGGACCGCGGAAAGCGGGGAAGGATTTTTACAAGGACTATACAACTTCTGAAAAAGTTCGGCTGTTGGAAAAAGGTGAAATGCGGAAACAGAAGCTCCCGTCATGAGGATGGAACAACAGCACCCCCTTGTGACGTAAAGACGCAATGACGCAATGACATAACAACAATGATGTCGTAATGGAGCATCCACATCCTGTGACGCACACCCTGTATGATCCTGTGACGCAGCCAGGAAAGAAGAAATCCTTCTAAAAACTGCACTGTGTACTGTCTATTGTAATTTGTATGTCTTCCAACAGGGCCTATCTGTTGTATGTGTAATGTAATCCGCACTGAGTCCCCTTCGGGGTGAGAAGAGTGGAATATAAATAAACATATATATATATATATATATATACACACACACACACACAGTATAATCATCCCTTGTTGATATATTGAAAAGTGACAACTCTATTGTGTGTGTGTCTGTGTCTATGTATACATGCTTGCATATGTACAGGCAGCACTAGGAAGAATAGAAATCAAAACCAATATACTAATTTGATGTGTTTACAAAATAAATGTTGAATGAAAGAGAACAGAAGGAAGAGTGCTGTAAGTAAAGATAAAGGTGAACGTATTCCCATGGCATTGTCCGTAGACATCTCCAAGGTCATGTGGCGAGCATGACTGCATAGAGTGCCATTACCTTCCCACCAAGGCGGTACATATTGATCTACTCACATTTGCATATTTTCAAACTTTTCATGTTTTCAAACGGGAGCTCACCTCACTCCCCAAATTTGAACCGCCAACCTTTCAGTCAACAAGTTCAGCAGCTCAGCAGTTTAACCCACTGTGCCACCAGGGGGCCCTAACGATCTGAATATGTTTGCATAATATGCAAATTAGGCTTTCTGGATTCAGAAATCTAGGATACAGCATCATATCAAAAATATAAACTGTGAATAATCCTTCTTTCTGGGTTGTTGCAGGTTTTTCAGGCTGTATGGCCATGTTCAAGAAGCATTCTCTCCTGATGTTTCGCCTGCATCTATGGCAGGCATCCTCAGAGGTTGTGAGGTCTGTTGGAAACTAGGAAAATTGGGTTTATATATCTGTGGAAAGTCTAGGGTGGGAGAAAGAAGTACGTGTCTGTTGGAAGTAGGTGTGAATGTTTCAATTGGCCACCTTGATTAGCATTTGATGGCCTGGCAGTTTTTAGGTGTGCCTTGCTACTGCCTGTGGGAATTCCTTGTTGAGAAGTGATTATTATCTGTTCCTGATTGTTTCTTCTCTTGAGTTCCCCTGTGTTTGAGTTTTGTTCTTTATTTACTGTTATAATTTTATCCTCCTTTCGTTGAGTAGATCCCTACTGTACCACATAAAGAATTCCCAGTATGATTATTTTGGCTAGTGTTTTTGAGGCAATACAGGTAATGAACAGAGAGAAGTATTGGAAGATGTCTGGCCCTTTTGAGTCAATATTGCCTCATGTTACATATATGAGTGTGAGAGAGCAAGAGCTGAAATTCTCACTGATGTGTTACTTTAAACAGTGATGCATACAGCTCCATCCCTTTTCTGCCTTGAAGTTTTATTTTATTTTGCATGCATGGGCAGCTACTCATAAATTAATCAAGAGATTTCCACCTTTTAGTAGCCAGCATTTCTTAAGTGGATCCCCTGAACATTTTTTTTTGTAAAATAAATATCAACCCAGTTTACTAGTTTCTGCCTTGTCTTATAATATTGCAGAGCCTCACTTAGGATACCTTCGCACGGCCCAATTATATGATTATGATCCCTCCTTTCTGTTGTGTGAAAATCTTCTGGAATCCTGAGGTTTGTAGTTTGGCTGAGAAGTCCCCTGCCCTCAAAAAAGCTAAGCCCTTTGTCCCCTCGTATTCCACATAATGCTGTCATGACACTTAATCATAGGATCATAGTGGCAAAATTGGGAGTGTGAAAGGTCTCTTGCTCACAAGCCACACATAACCTAGTGGCTGGATGTTTATGGCTGACCGAAACAAGCCACTTTGTGCCCCTGGAGTGACCAAGCACCGTTGGATACTACGGAGATCCTGGCCTGTGCCCAGAGGCCCCGTCCTCGACGTCGTGGCTTCGTGATGGCAGTGAACCAGGAGCGCGGAGGGCTGTATAAAATGGCGGACGGCCTTGGAGATGGTGAGAGGAGGTGGTCCTCCTCCTTGGATTTACAGTAGACTGAAAAGGACAAGCATGCAGGCACCGGAAGAGAGGCTGGAAGAAGAAGTCGAAGAAACTCCTGACTTCCGGTCCGCCAGTGGAGAGCCCGGACCTAAAAAGTAACCAAAAGACTGACGTTCTGAAGGAGCCGAAGTCGTCCTCCTCGAACGGAGGCAATCCAGAGGGCCGCCAAGGACATCGAGCTGCCCCCCAAAACTCTAGTGAGAGCGTGGGAAGCAAGGATAGCCCTTGGACCAACCCCGACGGTGCACTGGGAGGAGCAAACACAGGAAGTACAAATCCAGGACTTTGGGGGGGGTTTGGGCTTTGGGAGCTGGGCCAGATCAGGCTCCCATAGCCCCAAAATTAAATTGAAACACCCTGAGGCAGTGGAAGCTGGGGCGAGGAATCCCCCTAGTTACTGATCAACCCCTCCTTTTAGATTCTAATGGGGAAGATCTTTTGGAGCTAACTCGGGAAAGGGCATAGTGCCACTGTCTATATTACCTTGTTTAGTGTAAATTAGTATGTAGTTAAATTTTATTGTAATGATGTTTGTATGTTTATCTTGTTTACTATATGATGTTTTATTCTTCAATTCTTTAAACCGCTCTGAGCCCTCGAGGAGTGGCGGTCTAGAAATTTGAAGTATGAATGAATGAATGAATAACAATTGCCTAGCCATAAAACTCCTGTTAATTTTGTCTCTATTTGGGGGGGATTTTGTCCCCCAGACCTGTTTTATAATGGGCTTTATGTTTACTCTTTCTAACTTGATTTGTTTTAGCCTTTAATTATATTAATAATAATAATCCCAAAATGCTACATACTACGTAGCCCAAGAAAATAGAAAACATGGTGAATTTCTGCTGCTTCTACACCTTACAATGTATAGGCAGGTATTGTCTAACATCCAAGTAGAATTTTAATCAAGGCCTCCTGTACATATATTTATCTAAGGCAGTGTTTCTCAACCTGGGGGTCGGGACCCCCAGGGGGGTCGCGAGAGGGTTACAGAGGGATCGCCAAAGACCATCAGAAAACATGTATTTCTGATGATCTTAGGAAGCCCTTTGGCAGAGAAGGTTGAAGATCTCTCCGCTTTTTCTTCTCTTTCTTTTTGGAAACAGACTGTGAATTCTCCCACCTAAAGCTCTCCTCTGCTGTGATTGGCAGGCCTCCCAACCAAGGGGAGGGCTGATTCTGAGACTCAAAGCAAGGATGGGAGAGCAGACATGCTTGGCGCATGGCAGCATGATGCACATATGTAGGTGAGGGAGAGTGTGTGAGGTGGGATGGAGGCTCGCGTCAGCTAGTTCCTTCAAGGCATGAGGGTTCTGTGTAGGAAGTTTGACCCAATTCTATCACTGGTAGGGTGCAAGGGGCTCTTTGATTGTAGATGAACTATAAATCCCAGCAACTACAACTCCCAAATGTCAAGATCTATTTTCCCGAAACTTCACCAGTGTTCACATTTGGGTATATTGAGGATTCGTATCAAGTGTGGTCCAGATCCATCATTGTTGAGTATATAGTGCTCTCTGGATGTAGGTGAAGTACAACTCCCAAACTCAAGGTCAATGCCCACCAAACCCTTCCAGTATTTGCTGTTGGTCATGGGAGTTTTGTGTTCCAAATTTGGTTCAATTCCATTGTTGGTGAGTTCAGAATGCTCTTTGATTGTTGGTGAACTTTAAATCCCAGCAACTACAACTTCCAAATGACAAAATCACCCCCCCCCCCAAATACAGTGATGAAGTAGCAATGAAAATAATGTTATGGTTAGGGGTCACCACAACATGAGAAACTGTATTAAGGGGTCGCAGCATTAGGAAGGTTGAGAAGCACTGATCTAAGGAATTTGGTGCACTTACAGAAAGTGGTTCATCATAAGAAATGAAAAATCACAAGAGACACAGCAAATGCTTGTCAGGCTTGTTTATAATTAATGCATTTGTCCTTCTTTTCACTTGTAAAAGTTGTCTCTCAGAAGGCTCGTTCCGCGGAGACTTTGAGTTACATGACAACATTAAAACTGCAAATACTTGACCTAACTGTGTGAAGACAGGGGGTGCCTCAGGAAAGAAACGTATGAAACAAAACGACGTGTTTTTGAAGCTGAAGCAAATCAAGGGCAAGATCACCAAGGGTTATATTTACCATGCTAGAATTACTCAGATATTGTACCATAAGAAGCTGTTAGCAACTGAAATGCTCTGATGTCTTCATTGTATATTGAAGTGTATGCGTAGATCAAGGGAAGGAATCATGGAGCCCTCAGGGTGTTACAAGTCTTTGATATTTGCACTTCAGCTCTAAAATGCTTAGTAGTAATGTACTGTTCTTGAAACAATAAAGCTAAAACATTGTTTTTAGTGAATTAAATTATGAACCTATTAGAAAATGCTTCCCAGGATTACAGTATTTTTCAGCTATCTGGGATTTTTGGTGGCATTACGTTTTAAATATACACTAACACAGAGAAAAAACATGATGAACTATGAGACAGCTGGTGTTTTTTCATTCTTCCTCTGTTAACATGTAGTGCTTTCGTACTTCATGTTGGAACCTCTTCTGATTTAGTGTAGAAGCATTTCTCACTGCAATTACTCATAATCAAATACCTACTCAGTATACTGCTCTACCCAACTTTTAATCCATTCCACTGAACAAAAGTCCATAACAGGACGATTGCTCCAGAACGCCCCCTCTCGAGTAACCGAGCTAAACTAGCCCCTTGGTTCACTGAGCTGGCAGCGACGTAGCAGATCAGCCCGAACACACCTAGGTGTCTTTTTGAGGTCCTATGACGTGGCAACAAAGGCCGCAGAAAATCTTTTATTGCGGCCAGTGTTGCCTCCGCAAAGAACCGTCCAGCTGAGCTGTTTCGTGTTGTCAGAGGGCTGTTAAATCCGCCTCAATGTGTGATCCCTGACAACTCGGCAGCTCGCTGTGAAGCATTTGCTTGGTTCTTCATGTACAAAGTCGCTCTCATCCATTCCAATACCACTTTAACAGCAGACTCTGAGGATGTAACATGAGCACCTGTCTGTCCGATTTTGATGGATTCATTTCAATTGGTTCAGCTTGAGGATGTGGACAGCATCCTTGGAGAGGCAAGACCTACCAAATGCATCCTAGACCCCGCCAAACAGCGGGTCTGCAAAAAGTGAACTGCGAAGTAGCGAGAGAACACTGCATCTTCAGACATACATTTTGAGTAATTCCTTTCCACTATTCTTTCTTATTTTGCCACTGAATGCTCAGCATGGAAGCTCTACATGCCTTGTGGTAGGATTGCATTGTTGTCATCATTGTGGCCGAGTATAATTGTCTTTGAAGAGTAGAGTCTTGGCGGTAGGTCCCTAAAGGAATGTAGAGACCTATTCTGGATTCACATGGTCTTACACAATGAAGACATAGGCTTCCAGATGGGAGACAGTCCCAACAAGGGTTTGCTTGACATGCCTTTCTCTTGGCATGGTTTAATTAAGTAACAGTTAAGAGTCAGACTACTCTAGCCGAGCCAAGCTACTCTACTAAACAGCAACTTCAAGAAGGCAGTTTATTGACTGGTGAGTGGTAGAGAAAGAAGGAATTAGACCTCAGTGGATTCCCTTTAAATGACTTTCCTTTAGTGAGTATTGACATGATAAAGAAGTGCAATTCACATTTCCTGTCACATATAATTTGACTCCAGGTGTACTTTGATACACAGGCTTTTCTTTAAACTAACTCAGATCAGGTTTTTTCTTTAAACTGACCCCATTTAATCATCTTTATGTATAAAATAAGTAAACATGGCAATTAGGTGGTTGAAATTTGGAATTTATTCTTGACAGGTTAATTGGATTATAAATTGATGCAGTTTGTGTGCATAAGTTGAGGTACTGTTCCACTGAAAAGACCAAACTGCTCAGTGCTACAAAATGGCACGTTTAAGGTATAGTCAGATTACTAAAGAGCATTTGTTTATATTAAGATATATCTTTTTCAAGCATGATGCTTAAGGCACCAAGTACTAATCAATTATGCGGAGTGTCAGTATGAATTTGCATCATTATCAAATAACAAGTTTTACTCTATGACTTTTATAGATCAGGAAATGAGACTTAACTAAAATGATTTACTAAAACCAGGGCTGGATTATTGGATGGGGGCAACTTCTTTTGCCTATGAAATATTTAAAACCAATGTGTTTCCAGTTTTATTTTGTTTTTATTTTGACTGCTGAGGATGGGCATGAGGGTTTTTTGTCATGTTAGGAGTGACTTGAGAAACTGAGAGTCGCTTCTAGTGTGAGAGAATTGGCGGTCTGCAAGGATGTTGCCCAGGGGACACCTGGATGTGTGATTTTTTTACCATCCTTGTGAAAGTTTCTCTCACGTCCCCACAAGGGGAGCTGGAGTTGACAGAGGAAGCTCATCTGTCCTCTCCCTGGGTTCGAACCAGCAACCTTCAGGTCAGCAACCCAACCTTCAAGTCAGCAGTTCTGCCGGCACAAGAGTTTACCCCATTGCACCACTGGGGACTCCGTGGGCAAGAGGTTGCAGGAATGAAGAGAAGCCCAACTTCCACATTTTGTTATGTTTTTGATCTGATCTGAAAGAGGGAACTGAGGGCTTTGGGAAGGTCTGAACAGCATGAGAGCTCACAAAAAGGGCTTTTTCTTCACCTCTGCAGTAAACAGGAAATTGATTTTCAACTTCCCTGATTCAGCACATAAACATCATTTTACCAAAAAATTTACTTATTTTACAAAAGCCTAGTTTACTTTTATCTTACTGAGTTAGTGCATTTTGGAAATTTCTAGGAATTATGCAGCAATAAGGACGTGGGCTATAATAGTCCTTAGTAGGGGTCGTGGCTAGAACCTTAGGAGAACCATGTTGGCACAGATCAAATGTCTATGTACTCAAGCAATCCGTTCCACAAAAGCCAACTACATGTTTAAGGAGATTTCAGGACACGGTTGAAACAATATTTTCTGTCTAACAACTGGCATTTCCCTAATCTCCTTTTATACCCATTGATGTTCATGACATTTTCAAATCTCCTTTTATCTGTTCGGAATCAGCCACTTTTTTAGTTTTATTAGATGACAACCCCTAAGCACTCCTTCTGTATAATGTCATGGGAATTTGGTGTGTATGTTGTGCCTTCATGGAGATTACATGTTTGTTACAGAGAAATTGCACTGTCTTGTGTTCTTTGTATGATCAAAAAGACACAGCCCTTTCTGTTTGTAAAAGGAATGCATGTAATTGCTCTTGACTTCTTTTTCCTAATACTCTCTTTGCTCATCCATGTCATTTTGCAATGGTGCTGTTATTCCTTGTGTTAGCTGTAAACTAAGTTGACCATGTGGCACAGATGAGTGTTATGATGGGAGAGATTAATTTCTTGATTTCACTGCAGTGCAACAAATAAAGTAACCCAAGAATGTATCATTCCCAAGTCCTTACCTGACTCTGATATGGAGTATGGTTTGCAGCAGAGTCAAGAGGGAGCATCAATGTGCAGCTTTAGGTCTCTGCTGTGTACTATGCTACTGTTGTGCAATGCCAGTGGTTCTCAACCTGTGTGTCTCCAGGTGTTTTGGCCTACAACTCCCAGAAATCCCAGCCAGTTTACCGGGCCGGCTGTTAGTATTTTTGGGAACTGAAGACCAAAATATCTGGGGATCCACAGGTTGAGAACCACTGAGCTATGTGGTATCATACCTTCTTGGCCTTTGGTTTAGGTAGAACTCCATATCGTCTCACAATGTGACTCTTCATGAATCCAGAATTACACGAGGATAGGAAAGATTGGCAACCCTGCTCATGGGCTATTTATTCACAATTGGGTTGGACTCATAGGATGTGATTAATTTTTCAGATTTTATTTTCTTAAGGATATAAGGATATTCTTTGAGTTGAATACTACAGCTATTTAGCTCACTAAAATGATTTTAAGAGAGGATAACACTGTTTGAATCTGGCTAAGCCAAATTTTTAAAATAAGCAGTAGATATTATATGGAGCCCCCAGTGGCGCAGTGGGTTGAACTGCTGAGTGCTCAGCTTGTTGACTGAAAGGTTGCAGGTTTGAATCCCTTCCACTGTCAGCCCCAGGCTTCTGCCAACCTGGCAGTTTGAAAACATGCAAATGTGAGTAGATCAATAGGTACCACTCCAGCGGGAAGGTAATGGCGCTCCATGCAGTCATGCCAGCCACATGACCTTGGAGGTGTCTACGGACCATGCTGGCTCTATGGCTTAGAAATGGAGATGAGCACCACACCCCAGAGTCGGACACAACTGGACTTAATGTCAGGGGAAAACCTTTGCCTTTACTATTATAAACTGTGTAAGCCATTTCCCATCCTTTAAAGTGAGAGCATGCTCCTCATGATACTGTTAAAAAAGAAATAATTGTTCTATATGTTAATAGGTAAATGTCATAGAGATATATCAATATCTCTATTCTAGGGCTACTGATTCCTTCTTTCTCAGTTAATGTCTCCATTCTTTAGAAGTGAGTACAAAGGCTTAAATCCATTTACATACCATAAGTGTTGCCTTACTAGGTTCACATTAATTTAATAGGTCCACTCTAATTGGGTAAATAATAGAGTAAGTTTTAAAATATATCTGAGAGCTGGTGGTTAAAGGTCATTCTTCCTATTTCTCCCTCCGCCAATTTGTGTTTCTCTTGCTGTAGAGATTGATGGCCATATTTGTCGTAGACCCCTATTAAATAGTTCCTGTGACTCCAGTAATCACAGGTGAATTAATAATGTGTTACTTTACCTACACATATGCACACATTGTTCACTCTGAGGACAGATTCAATTTCAATATTTCTAGCCTAGGGGTGCCTAGACTGTACAATATGATTGCCCCAAATAGTGTTTAGAAAATGAATCTTCATTAATGCTTGTTCTTAATATACTTTTCTTATATGTTGGTCCGTGACTATGAGAGAGAGAGAGAGAGAGAGAGAGAGAGAGAGAGAGAGAGAGAGAGAGAAGAATGCATTGCCATTTCTTTTTTATAGTCAATTATCTGTACTAGATTACTGTACTCTGATTACTAGAAAGTGTAGACAATGACAATGAATGCTGAAATATTGTGAAATTATGTGTATGAACTGTCAGTTGGTTTCAGAACAAGTGACGTATTAGGGCTAGTGTTGGAGTCCAGGTTCAAACTCCTTTGAGGTTCAGTGGGAGACTCCTTGCTCATCTTAACTAATTCATGGTCGCTATAAAGTGCTAAAAAGTAATACCATGTTCTGCTAAGCAAGTATCCCTTCATACCAAACAACAAAGGTTTTCAAACCTTCTGTAATACATATTGAATGGCAGGCTGCAAGGAGATTAGCCCCTAAAGTTCTATTGGTGGAAGGAGTTTGGTCCTCAAGATGACGCCTTAGATATTCCCTTCCCACAGAGAGAAGACATGGGGCCCTTCCACACAGCCCTATATCCCAGAATATCAAGGCAGAAAATCCCACAATATCTGCTTTGAACTGGGTTATCTGAGTCCACACTAAGATAATGTGGGATTTTCTGCCTTGATATTTTGGGCTGTGTGGAAGGGCCTATGGAATAAAGCATGCATGACCATGGTTGTGCTTATAGAACATGATTGGTTCTAGGTACTGCTTAAAGTTCTTCTTCTCATGGAGATAAAAATGTCAGAAATTATCCTAGGGCCCTTCTACACAGCTCTATATCCCAGAATATCAAGGCATAAAATCACACATTATCTCAGTGTGGACTCAGATAACCCAGATCAAAGCAGGTATTGTGGGATTTTCTGCCTTGATATTCTGGGATATAAGGCTGTGTGGAAGAGCCCTTAGTGTTCATAATAATACTAGTATTTATAATTCATAAATTAACTCATATCCAAGGCTTCCAGATCTACCTGTTGTCATCTTTGCTTAACATTTGGAAAATATATTTTGAAAATGTTTGTAAAATATACATGTCTAAAGTACATTCCATTTGGACAGCATGTGTTTTGCTTTCTTTTGGGGGCTTCACCATCAACAGGCCATTAGTAAGTTTGAGGAATGCTGTGAAGCTCAGCAATATTGGAAGCAGTTTCACTATATGTGCTATTGGGAGCTGATGTGGTGTTACACACAGAGACGTAAGTGGAATTTCTATGCAGATTTGCTTAACAAACAGAATGCCTCGTCAAAGATAAGTAAGAAAAGATGTATTGATTGACACATTTTTATAGGAAAAGATAACATTGGCCAACACACATTTTGGTGCCTCAAGTGTTGGGCCTATTTCTAGCTATATTTGACCTGCTGATTCCAAAAATGGCCCCGGTTTTCCCCTATCAGCTCTAGTTTTTGACACACAGATGTCATATACCAGTTGTCATCTGCTTGATAATAAAAATAACAATAACATCTTAGAAATAGAGGTGATGCAATCTATCCAATGCAATTTTCTTTATCGGTTCCTCAAATAATTCCAGGAACAGGCCTAAAAAGCAAGACACCAATATTTTTTTTTGGTCAGTGTAATCTTACAATCTGGCTTCATTTGGATAAATCGAGGAATTACAAATAGTCTTTCCAATAGTGTGCAGACTGATATAGAAAATCTATGGAAGTTTTTTTTTTTAAAAAAAGTGTCATTACTGTTCGTATAACAAATACAGGACCACCTTTACCTTCCAGTAATCAACCATACAACAAAGCACAATGTTAACAAGATGTGCTGGTGAAAAAAAGTCACATATTATGAGAAACAAAATATCTTTCACCACTTGAAGGAGCATTTCAGGAATTGAATGTTTGCCTTTTTGTGACTGGAATCTGCCCTTTGGGGAGAAAGGGTGGAATATTTTCAGGATAATTATAATTGTTATTATTATTAATACATTTATCTGGACAATAAACATACAGCTTGCCTAGTTTGTCAAGAGTAGAGAGATAATTTTTTTCTACATTTGCCGGGATATACTCCAGTGAAAAATAAAACTACATATCTCACAAAAACCTAACTTGCTAACCATGAAGTGAGCTTCCAAAATATAAATTTGGCTACTTCTGTTGTGAAGTAGCTTAAGCCAGGTTTTCTTTAAAAACTTGTGTATCTTTTTCTGAGATCTTGAGCCAAGCAGTCTGGTAAACCTGACATTTTGTACTTGATCATAAGGTGGGTTTTTGCCATTTCTAAAGAGATTTTCTAGAACATAATTCATTAAATGGTACATTAATAAAATAATATTGTATTACAAATGATTGAAAAAGATACTGACACTCATCTAAAGAGAGGAGTGTGCTTTTGGAGAACTTCAAACTACATTGTTATGATTTGCAAGTATGGTTAGTTTGAACCAGATCTCCTAAAACATATCCTTAGCCTTTATGTACATTTCCTGTACATCAGTGCTGCTCTCCATGTGCTATCTTTCCAATGAAAAACAAGATGGTCATCTGAGAGCCAATATTAAATGTTGGCCCATGACTCTGAAAGACATGGTTTGAATCCAATGTCAATTGCTGTCATTATCCAACAAAATCCAGCAAGTCTTTGCTCTTCAAGAGTTTGACATTGGTATATGAATAACGAAGTATCGTAATTCTTAACACCATGTAAATTTTGAACTTCTGAAACAAACTCATTCCTTAAATGCCTCCTGTCTTGGGAAAATATTTTCCTAATGGGTCGTGCAACCTGATTTCAGTTCATAGGAAATATTGCAGTTCTCAGTAGGAGTGAACAAAGGACAGCTGGCAGGAGTACAGATGGTTGTAGTCTTAAGGGTAGATGCCCTTTTCTTCCTGAGGTCAAATGGCTTTATTTTCTTGAAACCTGGCACCAGACAGCTGTTCTGGGATGGAGTCTATCTTCTTATCTATTGTGATGAAGTTGACATTTTGTTAAACTATAAATCAGTATGCTAGAAACACATAAATAATATATAATATTCCATTTCTTTTGCCTTCCACAGGTTGCAATATGCCAGTGACATAATTTATTTTAAATGTTAAATACACCTATTGTGTTTACTTCCTGTCATTAAAAGCAGAACCTTGCAGAGATTCTGTAACCACATAAAACGTTGTTTCTCAGCTATTTCACTGTGCTGACCTGCTGATTGAAGATAACTTACAATATGATTTAAAGTAAGAATTCTTAATAATGCATTATTTGTACCTTAGGTGACACATACATACATGAAAGCAGCCTACTTTGGTATGGTTGGGTCAGAGGATTCTAGACCACTTGGAGAAGATGAAGTTGCCTTATTTAGGTAAGATTACTGAAGTCCAGCTTTACGTCTGTGTTGACCATTCAGAATACAATTGCCCTTGGGTGGTATCTTGCATTTAGCACTTCCTTGGAATTGCCATACCTGGTGACTTTAAGCCAAGATGGAGAAGGTTGCTGAGCACCAACTCCTGTCAACCTTGGCCAGCATGGTTAATGGGAGACGTAATCCAACTACATGTAAACCACAGTTTGAACTTATAATCAACCTTTCACATTTGTTGAGGTTAGGGACACAAAATCCCTGCAAAAGTTAAAACCTTCAATGAAAACATTGCATTTTTTTAACCTGAGAAAACAGCTCTCTGGTAATATCTAAGCTTCTCAACATGATTCTATGGCCTTCCGGCAGATGTTGACTATAGAATTGTACCAGAGATTTACTAGAGATTCCCAGAGAGGACATTTTAATAACACCTGTGAAAAATTAGATCCGTAATGGTCAAGCCCACATATGCAGAGAGCCAACTGTATATTTCTTTCTTGGTGCTTCACTGAGTTAGAATAACTCCATAAATTATTTTCACAATAACTGTGTGAAGTAGGATGAATTGATTTATTTATTATCGTGTCAGACGCGAACACAATATTTAAAAACGCAAGCAAAGTTTTAAAACTTGATATTATATTAAATGTCCCTTGACCAGTAGCTGGCCACTTGGAGTGCCTCTGGCGTTTCTATAAGAAGGCCCTCCATTGTGCATGTGTCAGGGCTCAGGTTGCATTGTAGTAAGTGGTCTGTGGTTTGCTCTTCTCCACACTCGCATTTCGTGGACTCCACTTTGTGGCCCCATTTCTTAAGGTTGGCTCTGCATCTCCTGGTGCCGGAGTGCAGCCTGTTCAGCGCCTTCCAAGTCACCCAGTCTTCTGTGTGCCCGGGGGGAGTCTCTCATCTGGTATCAGCCATGGATTGATGGTAGGATGAATTAAGAGATGGGCATTTCCACAGTAAGTTTAATAAGTTAAGCAAAGGTGGGGGTAAGCATATAGTGCCACAAGTTCCTTATACCTTTTGTCACAAAACTTTTTTAAAAAATAGCAATGCTTTGGAAACCTTGAAATATATCATTAGTTGCTACAAAACAAACAAACAAACGCCTAGTGCTGATATACTCAAGATGGGGACAGATAGTAACTATTGCAGCAATAATTCCAAAATGACAGCAGCTCCAGTGTTATTGCTTTTTCAGCATCTGTATTCCAATGTTGATATTCAATATTTCATTTTCATGTTCTTTCTGCTAGATAATAAGCATTTATACTTTGGGGGGGAGCTAGGGAATTGCCACAGTGGAAGCTCAAGCCGTTGGATTTCAGGAAGCTCAGCCAGCCAGATTCAGCCCCAAGGAGTGAGTTTCCCACCTTCCACCAAGATGTACCCCGATTTCATACAATCTTGCCTCATAATTTAGTCCCAATAAAAGTTTCTCCATTTATATTTTCTGGCGGTGCGCTACTTTCACTGTGTATAGGAATTTCCCCTCAAAGGTGTCTTTTTCTTATTTAAAGGAAAACAACAGCCAGTATTTTCAACTTTTCTTGCAAGTCTAGGAACAAGGCTTCAAAATATATATTAAGATTTATTGGAGCTTATTCAGTTTCCTTATTTTAATTCATATTCCTTTTTGTGGTGTAAACATGTTACAATAAATCCATAACTGGTTTTGCTGTGAAGTAGACAAAAATGATGGCCATTTTCACTGTGGGTTTTATCGATAACCTGGGTCTTCTTGTCCACAGCTGACCTTTTCTATAGTCAACGTACTGCACTTATTCACAGTTTGCTTCTCTGGAGTGTGTGTTGATTCATCTGTAAAATTACATCCTTTCGTTGGACAATGTAAATTGCAAAATATATAAACATACATTGTTCTTCAATTCTGCCTTTGTCTTTCTCCACCTCATAGTTTATCAGAGGAGTACAATGTGTTGTAGAAGAACCTGTTTAGGTTTGTCCAATCTTCTCTCGGGGCTTGAAACTGAAAATAGCAGGAAAGTCCTTTTGCTTACAGAAAAAGTTTGCAATTTGCGGCTCCTGGTGATACGTCTCCTCAGATCCTGTTCTACTTCCTGTGCCTGCTTTGGTAAGACCAAGAGGCTTTCCATACAGAGTTTCACAGTAGTTATTTTAAATAAATAAATAAATAAACAAACAAACATCTATAAAAATAAATATCTGGTGAAGGGTTTTTAATTCTCTCATTGCTGCAGTTGTTATACATGCTATGGCCTCCACATGGATGGAGGAAGGGTGTATTTTAGTCCAGTCCATGTTGCAGTTCACATTACTTTCAGGAAAAATGGGGGGTGGATTATATATGAGAATATTTAGGAATGGCCGTTTGATTCTGTTTAGAGATAGTTTGAGCTTGTGTAAATGGTTAGATAGGGCATAAATACCCTGTTAACAGAAAAGTTGCGCCATTAGGTGGAGCTAATTAAAGGATCTGAAAGAACAGACATTTTCACAAGAGTGTTATATCCATGCGTTGCAATTTTGTACTGCATGTCGCTTCTGGTGCGAGAGAATTGGCTGTCTGCAAAGACGTTGCCCAGGGGATGCCTGGATGTGATACCATCCTGTGGGAGGCTTCTTTCAGGTCCCCACATGGGAAGCTGGGGCTGACAGATGGGAGCTCGCCCCATCTCATGGATTCGAACCTCTGACTTTCAGGTCAGCAGTTCAGCCAGGACAAATGTTTAACCCATTGTACCACTGCGGCAGTACATTCTCAACTCACTTCTGACACGATAAAAAATTGCAATGTTGTGTTACCTTGTTCAAGGTACCAGACACAGCCATTGTGGGACAAACTGGAGTTGTTGGGCACTATCACACAGATTTGTGACCCAACTCTCCACATGCCAGCACAAGAAGTGCACCATTTGGGGGCAGCCAAAGAATTTGATTGGCGCCAAGACCAACTAGAGTGAAAACAGGATTTTCACTCTATTTGGGCTGAGAGATTTAAAGGCCCTGTTCTGAATCCCTCCTGGCAGTTACCTTTGACCCACCCACTCACCCTTTAATGCCTTGTGTATCACTCTTGCTGATGTTGTCATGTACTATCTTTGTCCCAACTTTGTCCCAACTTGGCATGTGCCCTGGATCAGAGTTCAGAGCAACAAACTCATTGATCAAAAAGCGAATTGGTTGATGCTGAGATCCAGCCCTATTGGCAATGGCAACCCCCTCCCCATAAGTGTGGCCTTTATTGTTCCAATGTACCAGTATGTGTATATAATTTGGATGGAGCGGTCTTGCACTGTATATGACATTTTAGTGCAGAGACAGGATCTTCTTTCATTTAGTTCCGAGGCTGCACAATGAGTTTAAATTGCAATTCGCCATTTCAGATGCCTTTTTGTTTTAATTTTCAGGAAGCACATACTTATTCTGTTAAATGTACCACCTCTGTGGATAATTTTGTCTAAAGAGATCTACATTGAAAAACTTACATTATAAAAAGTGATTGACTAAGCAATTGGAACTAGTTTCCATAGCTCTTGGGACTTTTATATCTATTCTGTGCATATTGTCAATGGCTGTGGCAGAAGCTAAAGGAAATGTGAGCAAGCTTCTACTCCCAAAAGCTATAGGCATTCTGCAATGGGCTAGAAATGTTTAGCTGCCTATCTATCTTGTCTATTGAGTGAGGACTTCCAAGAGAAATTGGCTATGGCCAAGAATCTGTAATGATATTAAGCAAAGAAAATGCCAAAATCAAATTATATATGTGTGTGCATAAGTATCCATATATAAATATATAGGCAGCATAACAAATGAAAGAGAGAATGTGATATAGCCGTTTAACCATGGGCCCTTCCACACTGCCATATAACCAGACTATCAAGGCAGAAAATCCCACAATATCTGCTTTGAACTGGTTTACCTGAGTCCACATTGCCATATATTCCAGTTCAAAGCATTTTTGTGTTTGAATCTTTATATGAAGCAAAAACACAACACAACACATGTATATATTGAGCATTGATTGATATACTTTATTGAACAAAAAACAGGGAAACCCATCTTTTAACTCCTCCTGAGCCACAAATCAAAAGACATTTGCAGCAATCCAGGAGGAAGGCAATGCAGAGAAGGCAAAAAACCCATTTCCACTCAGAGCCAATTTGGGATTGACGGGGAAAAATTCCTTCTCGGCTCCAATTCAGGCAACCAGCCGCAGCCTGCATTGCCAGGTTAAAGGATGGGAACAGTGAGAAGGGATGCATTATGGATCCCTGGGTTCCTCTTGAGTTCAGAGCAGGCTTCTCCTCCCGGGAACTGCTTTGTCTTGAATATAGGTCTTCAGCTTTGTCTCTTCTTTCGGTTTCAGCTTGGAGACCCAAGCAAGGGTGTAATTAACCTTCCTTCTCTTTTTTCCTTCCTTCTTTCTCTTCTCTTCTCTTCTATCACTACTTCCTTCTTGTCTCATGTCATCTCATGTCATCTCATGTCTCTCCTCCTTCCTTTCCTTCCAGACAGGCCCTATATCCCAGGATCTGATCCCAGGTTTTCTGTTTTAGGCAGGATCATGTGAGTTTGCATTGCCAGATAGTCTGAGATAAACAGAAAACCTGGGATCCGATCCTGGGATATAGGGCCTGTCTGGAAGGGTCCCAGGTTTACTTCCACTCTCAAATGTTGGTCCGTTAACCTTAAAGAGCACTGTTGACCCTCGAAAGAAACTGACTCTTTTTTTGCTTTAAATCATTTCTTCACTTTCATGTCTTGATTTGGCTTCAGATGGCTTGGAGGCCCATGAGAGAATACGATCTTCCTTCCTTCCTTCCTTCCTTCCTTCCTTCCTTCCTTCCTTCCTTCCTTCCTTCCTTCCTTCCTTCCTGTCTTCCTCCAGTGCCTTAACCTTCTAGACCTGGAAGAAGAGGGATGGATCCCATGCATACCAACCTCATCCAAAATCGAAGATGAAAAACAGCCCGACGGGGCTCACCTAGGGCATGGGATTCCACTAAAACAGCTGAAGCCCTGCTGTTTTGGACTACGACGCCCAGAATCGCCCCTTGGTACAGAGAGCATCCTGGGAGATGTAGTCTAAAAAGCAGACTTATCCCAGCTTGGACCTACTTACCTGCTCTTTGAAGGAAGGCACTGGAAATACTTACCTGGGCAAAAGCAAGTAGGCAAAAGGAAGGGCTAAGTGGGTCAATCTTTTTCTGATTTTTCTCAAAATAGAAGAAAAATTCTCATCCATCCCTAGATTGTAGTAAACACATTTCTGAATTTCCCTTTCTTCTTTAACCGTTGAAGGTTATGATAAATAATCATAATTATTAATGTTGGATTGGCTGCAATTGGCAATGACATGATTCTCCAATCTGACATCTTCTTTGTCGGACTCTCTTTGATGCTCCCGATTGGTTTGAAAATAGGAAATTATAAGCCTCAATTGAGACTGAAGAGAAACATTTCTTGCCTGTCCAGCATCCCAGCAGGAAGTCATTGTGGGTCCAGAAACAGAGGTATTTATACCTATATGGTGGTATTATGACTTCAGGAGGGGTCTGTTGTGATGCTGGCACATTGGTGGATTTGTAGGTAGCTTACTTGTCTTTCATATTACAGTATTTGAAACCTCCTGTGCTGATAACATATTATTGAATCCCTTTTGGGAATATTTTTGAGTCCTGTTTAAGAGAGCACAGAAGGATCGAAATAAATATAATGATAACTAAAATAACAAAAGGTAATGCTTTCCTTAACAAGAGTACTTTGGTCTCCTCCCACAATTTCCCGTCCCGCCAATTGGGGAAACGTTTCATTTTAAACCCAAGAGCAACGGATGCCATCACCTAATTGGCCAAACACCTGGATCATTACCAAAAATCTGCTTCCCCACCACCTCCTGTAACACTTGAAAAGAACACTGGCCCCCATGCTTAAAAGACACAAAGAACGCTCCATCCTACACGTGAACCCAACCTAATGTGATGAACACAGTGGCTTACCACATTTTAAGCGTAGCACTGAGTGGAATTCAGTAAGTGAAGCGGAATGTGGGACCTTCCTAATGCCACAACCCCTTAATACAGTTCCTCATCTTGTGTTGACCCCCAACCATAACATTTTTGTTGCTACTTCATAATTGTAATTTTGCTACTGTTATGAATCATAATGTACAATATTTGATATGCAGGATGTATTTTCATTCCCTGTACCAAATTTGACACAAATATCTAATACGCTCACATTTGACTACTGGTGGGGTTGTGGGGGATTTATTTTGTCCTTTGGGAGTTGTAGTTCCTGGAATTTATAGTTAACCTCCAATCAAAGAGCACTCTGAACCCAGCTCACAATAGATCTGCAACAAATGTTACACACAGAACTCCCATGAGCAACATAAAATGCTGGAAGGGTTTGGTGGGCATTGACCTTGATTTTGGAGCTGTAGTTCATCTACATTCAGAGAGCACTATGGACTCAATGATGGATATGGACCAAACTTGGCATGGATACTCAGTATGCCCAAATGTGAACACTGGTGGAGGTTGGGAAAAATAGACTTGACATTTGAGAGTTGTAGTTTCTGGGATTTATAGTTCACCTACAACCAAAGAGCATTCTGAACCCCACCAACAATAGAATTGGGCCAGACTTCCCACTCAGAACCCCCATGACCAACAGAAATACTGTGATTTCTGATGGTCTTTGGTGACCTCTCTGACACCCCCTCGCGACCCCCTCTCTGGGGTCCTGACCCCAAGGTTTAGAAATACTGCTTTATAGTACTTAAGCGTAAGCTTTTCTGCTTACCAATCCTGTTGTTCAGCTGCAACAAAAAGATTCCTGAAGTTTCTGTGAAGAAGTGGGTCGATGTATGTTAACACTTGTGCTGGAATGCAGTCATGAGTCCCAAGGGGATTCCCTTTTTCTCTGTCACTTTTCATTTTGTGCCCAAATAGATGAATCCTGCTCTCTCTTTGAAATCTGCTGAAGCCACATCACAATGGGCAGCAGGTGGCGCTCAGAAACAATTATGCTCCAGTCCAAAGAAATCGAAATTAAACTATTTATAGCAGCCTGTTAATAGTTAACCAACTACAGCAGGGCCTATTTCAGTTTGGAGGGAAAGTGCTTTACTGCTAGAAGCTTTTAATTTAAAATATGGAGAGAAACATTGTTTACATTTCTGGCTTACTTCTCTAGATTCCTATTTGAGAAGTTAAAACAAAAAGCATTTCTCCATTCAGTTGCACGATCGCTTGGCTCTGTAAGATACACCGGCTGGTGGTACTGCTACAGTTGAATGGGTTTGTAATCTGTCAAGACAAGAAAGAAAATCAATCAGCAGAATGATTTAGCAAAGAGAAACCCTAAATCCTAAGCAGTTGGGTGGAACAATGTTTTTAGGGTTGAATACTGTTTTAATTGGAATGACTGTAGATGTTGCTGAGGGATTGTATTTTAATGTTTTAATGTATTTTAATGTGTTGTGGGGTTTGGGGTTTTACGCTGTTGATGTGGCATCGAATTGTGCCGTGCTGTAAGCCGCTCTGAGTCCCCCCTCGGGGGTTGAGAAGAGCGGGGTAAAATCCTGAAATAAATAAAATAAAATAAATAAATAACATGTAGGCTGGAATAAAACACCTTCGGGTTGCTGCGAGTTTTCTGGGCTGTATGGCCATGTTCCAGAAGCATTCTCTTCTGACATTTCACCCACATCTATGGCAGGCATCCTCAGAGGTTGTGAGGATGTGGGAAAGTGACCTCACAACAAGTGAGGTTTATATCTTTGTGGAATGTGGGCAAAACATCAGGAGAGAATGCTTTGGAACATGTCCACACAGCCCAAAAAACTCATAGCAACACAGTGATCCCTGCCTTTGACAACACATAACACACTTTCGTTTTGACTTCTACATATAATCTAAGAATTTTTGGAAGATTTGTCTGAAGTCATGAGTGTTTATTGTTGTTGTTGTTGTGTGCCCGACCCTAAAATGAACCTATAACAACATTTTCTTGGCATAATTCATTCCGTGGGAGGTTGCTATGGCCTTAAACTCAGTTCTCAGTAAAAGTGGGATGACAGACTCAGGATTGTTGTCGCCAGATTGGGATAGTCGGATGTATGCAGACATCTGAAGGATCGGAAATTGCCTGCTCTTTTTAAGAATATTTATATGCTACGTTGAGCAAAAGTGCTATGTCAGTTCTTTCAACCAGGGCATGATATAATATGTGTATCCACATAAGTAAATCAAGGAACACGCTTTCCAGAATGAATGGATTGGTTTATTTCAGTCACGGATGAGAACAAGACTCTTCCTAGATTCTCACATGACCGCACATATAAACAAGGCAAGAATACAACAATTCCTATCATACTTTCCTAAGAAAAAATGATAGTGGAAATAGTTAGATGCGCCTTTGTGTAGACCTCCAAAAGGTTGCATAATACCAAAGAAACGGTACCATTGTTTTACCTATCGTAGCAGATAAGCATTAGGAGAAATTTACTGATTGCTTATTCCTATAGAGCAGGCATGGGCAAACTTCGGCCCTCCAGGTGTTTTGGACTTCAACTCTCACAATTCCTAACAGCCGGTAGGCTGTTAGGAATTGCGAGAGTTGAAGTCCAAAACACCTGGAGGGCCAAAGTTTCCCCATGTCTGCTATAGAGCAATATACGTCAACTATCCTTTATCTGTAATGCTTGGAATCTGATGTATTTTGGATTTCAGATTGCCCCCCAGATTATGGAATATCTGTATTTGCATATATTTACTTAATAGCATATCATGGAGATGGAAACCAATATAGGAAATTCATGTATAGTTTTATATACTTTTTATGTAGTTTTATACAACATTATACAGCTTGAAGATAATTTTATATAATATTCTTGTGTGAAACAAAACTCGTGAATTGAACCATTAGAAAGAAACGCCTTGGATTTTGGGATCTTTTGGATTCTGGAATACCAGTTGCAGGATGCTAAATTTTTATTCTATTTTCACTGATGCAATTGTACACATATCTCAGTAGGATTTGTTATCTAAGTGGGACACCTAGAGGTCCATCGAAATGTATTAATTTCTTTAAGACAATCATGGGTTACTGTGAGTTTTCAAAGTTGTATGGCCATGTTTCAGAAGCATTCTCTCCTGATGTTTTGCCCACATCTATGCCAGGCATCCTCAGGGGTTGTGAGGCCTGTTGGAAACTAGACAAGTGAGGTTTATATATCATTTACAGAAGCATTAAGCATTTACCTAATAGGGGCCTTGGTGGCACAGCGAGTTAAACTGCTAAATTGCAGAACTTGCTGACCAGAAGGTTGGCAGTTAAAATCCGTGGGATGGGGTGAGCTCCCATTGCTAGCCCCAGCTTCTGCCAACCTAGCAGTTCGAAAACATGGAAATGTGAGTAGGTCAATAGGTATCACTTCAGCAAGAAGGTAACAGCGCTCCATGCAGTCATGCCAGCCACATGACCTTGAAGGTGTCTACGGACAATGCTGGGTCTTCAGCTTAGAAATTGAGATAAGCACCACCCCAAAGTCAAACACGGCTTGACTTTTTAAGCATTTACAGAAGCATTTCAATTATTAAAAGTATATTTTAACTGACTAGTGAATTCTCTTGGCCAAGGCCTCTGTTCTCTCCACCGTCATCTGTCTGTTTTCTATTCCTTAATTATTTGTAGGAGATGATGTATGTCTGGAATGGCTTTACAGTGATTGGGAAGTGTTTTGATCTGACTGAAGGTATTTTGGACACATTGGCAGATGCATAAACAGCTCTGGAAAAACGCCCAGGTAACTCATGTCTAATTTCCGAAGATGCATCATTGTAGAGGGTGCAAGACAGTTGGAGAGGCTGCAGTTGTCTTGTGGAGTCCAAAGAAGTTAAACCTCTTAATCAATTTTTCTTTCTTTAGTCAGTGATGAGATTATGCAACAGAGAGCAGGTGATAAAGACTGTAGCTGTATTTTGCTGTTCTTTTGTTCTCCTCGTCCTCCCTCTTTAGTACTTGTTTGCATTATTTCTGCTAATTCATCACATCTGGGAATATATTTGAAGTTTAATGTAGGTTTAGTTTTGGGTATAATCTTAGTAGTCCGCTTTTCCTGATATACATCTATCAATTTCAGTCTTTGTTTTGAAAGAGAATGACTATTGCTCCAACAGCGGGGCATAAAAAAAAAGACAGATATGTGCACAGGATGGTAGGGCAAAAGCTGGGGTGGCACAAAGGGTTAAACCTTTCTGCTGGCTGGACTACAGACCTGAAGGTTGGCAGCTTGAATCCGTGAGATGGAGAGAGCTCCCATCTGCCAGCTCCAGCTTACCATGTGGGGACATGAGAGAAGTCTCCTGTAGGATGGTTAAACATCTGGGCGTCCCCTTGCAGACGGCCAATTTTCTCACACCAGAAGCAACTTGCAGTTTCTCAAGCCGCTTCCGGCACACACAAAAATGCAGGGCAAAATCAAAAGTAATATTATGTATTTAGATAAGAAGGTAAACTAGACTGGGCTCATTTGACTTTGACTTTGTGCAACTTTGACTATTTCAGTATCCTAACACCATATCTTCAAACTAACCTAATACTGTATACGAGGGCGGGTCAATAAGTCCGTGACTTTTTGAATTTCCCGCCTATTAACTGAAAGGGCAACACTGCTCCTGTCAACAGGCATTTGTCAGGTGACTCCTGTCAAAATTTGAACAAGCTGCATCATTTAGTTTGTGTTTGACAGCCATTGATAGCAGACTACCGTGTGATTTGAAGAGAAAATGGAAAAAAGTGAATTTCGTGTGCTCATTAAGCATTAGTTTTTGTGGAAAAAACCATCACTCAAACCAAGGCTAAGCTTGATAAATACTATGGGGACTCTGCACCATCAATTTCAATGGTGAAAAAGTGGTTTACTGAATTTCGTTGTGGCCGTACAAGCACGGAAGATGCCAAATGTTCTGGATGCCCAGTTGAGGTCTCTACACCTGAAACAATTGAAAAAATTCACGATATGGTGTTGGCCGATTGGAGATTGAAAGTGCGAGAGATTATGGAAGCCATAGGCATCTCACGTGGCTCAGTGGTTTCAATTTTAAATGATCACTTGGGTATGAGAAAGCTTTCAGGAAGATGGGTGCCATGTTTGCTCACAATCGACCACAAATGCAAGGGTGCACACATGTGCAATTTCCATGGCAAAAATCCATGAATTGGGATACGAATTGCTCCCTGATCTGCCCTATTCTCCAGATTTAGCCCCAAGTGACTATTTCTTGTTTCCAAACCTGAAGAAATGGCTCGCCGGAAAGAGATTTGACTCCAACAATGAAATCATCTCACAAACAAATACATATTTTGATGATCTTGACAAATCTTATTTTTTGGAAGGGATAAAAAAATTGGAGAAACGTTGGACAAAGTGTATAGAGCTCAAAGGAGACTACGCTGAAAAATAAAATGATTTTTTTATTCAAAAACCTGTGTTTCATTCAAAAAGTCACAGACTTATTGACCCGCCTTCGTATGATAGGAACCGTCCCTCTGTTGCCTCTATTTTTCAGCTATTTTAAAAATGCCCCAGTTCTCCTCCTTATCCTCAGCTTACTTATCCTCTTACCCTTCCCAGCAGACTCATACAAAGAAAACCGCTGCAGCCTCTCCTAGATTTTGCCATCTTAACCACACTCTGCTGCTACTGTTCCCAATGTGTCCTGGTTTTCGATCTGTGAAATGTCAAACACAGCACAAAATTTCAGAGGCTCCTTGCTCTCTCTAGGAGGCACTCTTTCTATATTCTCACCCCTCCCTCTTTTTAGATCGAAGAGGCCTTTTTGCAAACCTATGTCCTTATAATTGCTGTCACAAGCAACTGAAGCAAAGAGGAAACCAGAACTATAAAAGTGCATTCTAGCAAGGCAGAAGAACGTGCCTAGAGCCAAATTAGGTCAGGCTTTAAAATCTGCTGCTCTGCTGCAGTCATCTGGATCCTCTCTGGGAAGCCACACTCCTTACCAGACTATTTTTGGAGCCACCTGTCAGCAATTTCCCCCTTGTTTTGCTCTCATGACTCAACACGCTTGATTCTCCTCTCTCTCCTCACATTCCCCTTCCCAACCATCATTTTTGAAATGTTATTTTGAACAATCTGGGTCAACCAGTACACACTGTCCCACCCCTTTTTGAAAAACCAACTTGGATCTTTGTTTTTTCTCTTTTCTATTGCAATTGGTTTTCTCTGAAAGGCTTCCCCATTGTGTTCTCTCGATTGTCAAGAATCAGTTCTATTCATCTTCAAAATCCTCCCTGGGCAGGGGATAAACAGTGTGGGAATGAACGTACTGTGGTGGTGATTATGATTGTGTGTGTCACAAACACAATCATATACTCTCATCACATTACTTTGATTCCATTTTTATTTCTCTCCAGTTGTGCTAGCTCTTATCTGTTGTATCTGACCTCTGTAGCATATTTTGAAGATTGCTGTGGCCATTTTAATATTTTAATACGTTCTCCCAAGTTACCATAGCCTGATATTTAGTAAAGGTAAAGGTTTTCCCCCTAATATTATGTCCAGTCGTGTCCGACTCTGGGAGTTGGTGCTCACCTCCATTTCTAAGCTGAAGAGCTAGCGTTGTTTATAGATGCCTCCAAGGTCATGTGGCCAGCATGACTGCATGGAGTGCCGTTACCTTCCCGCTGGAGCGGAACCTATTGATCTACTCACACTTGTATGTTTACAAACTGCTAGGTTGACAGAAGCTGGGGCTAACAGCAGGAGTTCACCCCGCTCCCCAGATTTGAGCTGGCGACCTTTCAGTCCTCAGGTTCAGCAGCAAAGCAGTTTAACCCGCTGTGCTACCAGGGGCTTGATATTTAAATAATCAATAATTTGAAGTGGCCACATATCACTTAGTCCAGGTATGGGCAAACTTTCTAACTTGGGGGCTGCATGGTGGGCCGGAGCAAGGTGGGCAGGCTGGGAGGGAGGGGATTCTCCCCAAGCCCCTCCCTGCCCTTTCCTCCCCTTCCTCTTATCTTTCGGAGGCAGAAAGTGAAGAAAAGTCACAAAATGTTTGGATGCCAAAAGGGTTAACCGTGGTCAGGATGAGATGGTGGACAGGAGAGAAAAAAGTGTGTCTATTAAACACTGTATTGCCTACACCTGATATATAATCCTAGAATCCTAGAGCTGGAAGAGACCTCCAAGGGCCATCCAGTCCAACCGCCTGCCATGGAGGAAGGCACAATCAAAGCATTCCCAATAGACAGCCTCCGTGGAAAAGCCTCCAGAGAAGGAGACTCCAACCCACTCCCAGTCAGCCTATGCCACTCTCCAACAGTTCTTCCTAATCTGTTCAGTCAAATCTCTTTACCTGCAATTTGAAATCATTGCTGCCTTGTGCCCTGGCCTCTAGAGCAGTGATTTTCAACCAGTGTGCCGCGGAACACTAGTGTGCCGTGAGAGTTCATCAGGTGTGCCGTGGGAAATTATTTTCGGACTTCATTCATATATAAACTATAAGGCACATCTGTCCCTTTAAGAAATGAAACCATAGCACTCTCGCGTCACCTAAGAGTGCTATGGTCGCACCATCTTGGATCCGCTCGGACGCGGTTAAGTAAACAAAGTTAGAGCTAGTGCTGCAACTGTGCGTCAAGTGACAGTGGCAATTTGGGATCACAGCAAGACAAGCGAGTGACAGTGATGGAGAAGTTTTTGAGAAGGGAAAATGCAAATGCCGAACAGGGCCCTGGACAAAATGATGACACAGATGAAGGTCCTAACATGAGTGGTGGACAAAAGAAAAAAAAGAAAAGATGGTGAGCTTGAGGCAATACAGCGAAAGCTATCTTTCATTTGGATTCACTTTCACCAGGGGTGCAATGGCACCGACTCCGCTGTGCTTGGTGTGTGGTGAGAAGCTTCGTGTGTGTCTTTCTACCATTCCTGCCAGGATATCTATTTTGTGTTCATCAAAACAGTCCCAGGTTTCACACTAAGTGAGTGTATAAATACATTAAAAAACATATTAACTATATGTATTACTGAGTTAGAGTGTCATTTTGTGTCATTTTGGTTGGTGGTATGCCCCAGGATTTTGTAAATGGAAAAAATGTGTCGCAGCTCAAAAAAGGTTGAAAATCACTGCTCTAGAGGAGCAGAAAGTCAAATTTTCCCATGGTCCTCAATGGGACACACATTTAAATCTTGAAACATGGTTCTCATGTTCCCTCTCTGCCTTCTCTTCTCTCAGCTATACATCCACAAGAGGAAAGAAGGAAGTAAAAGGAGAAGGAAGGAGGAAAGGAAGGAAGGGGAAAAAGGAATGGAGGGAAGGAGGAAAGAGAGAAGGAAAGAGAGAAGGAAGGAAAGAAAAGGGAAGGAAGGAGAAAGAGAGATAGAGAGGGAAGGACCTAGGAAAGAGGGAAGGAAGGATAAAAGGGTGGAAGGGAAGGATGGATGTATAGGAGGAAGGAAAGAGAGAAGGAAGGACAGGATGTTGAGAGGATAGTCTGAGAAAAGAGCCAACGGGGACACATCTGCCCTGGGCCTGAGTTTGCCCATACCTGCCATATCCAATGGAATCGAGAGCACAGTGTTCTAGAATTCAAAATGCCCTACACCTAACAATAAACCAAGGATCCCACATGATGATGCCATGGTAATTAAAGGGGAACCACAAGGCAATATTTCTTATGGTAGTCTACCTTTATAAGGGCCCAGGGTGCAAAGCTCCAATGAAAGTGGGAAGGCTGTTTTTTTTTAAAAAAAAAAAAACCCAAGAGAACATCTCTTTATGAAACTCTAGTTTCTCCAGGAATCACCAAAACACCAGGAGCACTTGGGATTCCTAGAAAAGTATTTTCTTTAGGTGCTCCAGCATGACTTTCATGGTGAGCCTCCAACAGAAATTGGGCATAGAGACACCCTTGAAGATCTAGAGATTTCTGGAGATAATGTATCAATTAAATCCATAAATAATCAAATCCTTAAAAATTAAAATTGCAAATTTGGAGAGCTGATAGTAGTGCGACAGGGCCCCGTGCAGTGCACTTTCATTACAGAAAGACCACCAGTAAGGAGATGAGTTTGGGATAAATTCTCCATAACGATGAGTTGTGTACAAGTTTGACTAAACCCAGGGAAACCATGTAGACTTCAGTCTCACTTATCCAACCTTCGCTCATCCAACATTCTGTATTATCCAAGACAATCTGCCTCCCATCCAGATCCACAGCTGTTTCATTACATTGCAATGTTTTGGTGCAAAATTTAGTTAATAGAGTAATTGCTACATAACGTTACTATGTATTGAACTGCTTTTCCTGTCAATTTGTTGTAAAACACGATGTTTTAGTGCTTGATTTGTAAAATCATAGCATAATTTGATGTTTAATAGGCTTTTCCTTAGTCCCTCCTTATTATCCAACATTTTCGCTATTCAACGTTCTGCCAGTTCATTTATGTTGGATAAACGAGACTCTACTGTATAATTTTTTTTAAATTACTGAAAAGCTGCAATAATTGTAACATGAATAAGTCATGACACATACATCTTTTCAAATTAACAATCCTTAGGAATTCCAATTTAAGTTTACTTTAAAAATGAACATAAGAACATAAGAACATAAGAAGAGCCATGCTGAATTGGGCCTCAGCCCATCTAGTCCAGCATTCTGTGTCACACAGTGGCCCACTAGTTGTACACAGGGATCTCTAGCAGAAAGGAGGGCAAAACCCACACCTGCTCCCGACCCCCACAACCAGTACCCGGGAAAATCCTGCCTGCCTCCATCAACACAGAGGTGGCACTTGGATGTCCATTTCAGTAGCTACTGATTCCCTTGGTATCCATGAATCTGTCTAATCCTGCCTTGAAGCTGTCCAGGCTGACAGCTGTCACAACCTCCTCTGGAAGTGAGTTCCATAACCCAATGACCCTCTGGGTGAAGAAATATTTCCCTTTATTAGTCCTAACTTTCCTACCTTGGAGCTTTAGGAGTGCCCCTAGTCCTAGTGTTGTGTGACAGAGAAAATATTTTTTCTTTATTCACCTTTTCTATCCCATGCATGATTTTATACACTTCGATCAAGTCACCTCTTAGACGCCGTCTTTCAAGGCTGAAAAGACCAAGCCGTTGCAACCTGATTTCATAAGGGAGCTGCTCCATCCCTTGGATCATTTTTGTTGCCCTTCTTTGTACCTTTTCCAGTTCCGTTATATCCTTCTTGAGGTGCGGTGACCAGAATTGTACACAGTACTCCAGATGTGGCCTCACCATAGATTTGTAGAAAGGCAATACAACATTTGCCGACCTATTTTCGATTCCCTTCCTGATCATGCCAAGCATAGAATTTGCTTTTTTCACTGCTGCAGCGCACTGGGTTGACATCTTCATTGAGCTGTCCACCAAAACCCCAAGATCCCTTTCCTGGTTTGTCTCAGAAAGCTTTGATCCCATCAGTTTATAAGTGTATTTGGGGTTCTTTGCCCCGATGTGCATGACTTTACACTTGTTTAGGTTAAAATGCATTTGCCACTTTGTTGCCCATTCACTCAATTTCGAGAGATCTTTCTGGAGCTCTTTACAATCAGTTTCATTTTTAACTACCCTGAACAGTTTAGTGTCATCTGCAAACTTTGCTACCTCACAATTTACTTCTACATCCAGATCATTTATGAATAAATTAAAAAGTAACGGACCCAAAACTGAACCTTGGGGTACGCCACTTCTCACCTCTTTCCACCCAGAGAAATGTCCGTTTATTACCACCCTTTGTTTCCTACAGTTTAGCCAGGTTCCAATCCAGGACAAGACCTGTCCTCTGATTCCATGGCTGAAGAGCTTATTTAGGAGCCTTTGGTGAGGGACTTTGTCAAAAGCCTTTTGAAAGTCAAGGTAAACAATATCGACTGGGTCCCCTTTATCTATGTGTTTATTTACACCCTCAAAGAATTCTATCAAGTTAGTAAGACATGATTTGCCTTTGCAGAAACCATGTTGATTTTCTTTCAGCAATGCCTGTTCTTCTATGTGCTTAGTAATTTTTTCTTTAATAATGGTTTCCATCACTTTGCCTGGAACTGAGGTTAGACTAACTGGCCTATAATTTCCTGGATCACCCCTGGATCCTTTCTTGAAGATCGGAGTTACATTTGCCTCCCTCCAGTCCTTGGGTACAGTGCCTGATCTTAGAGAAAGGTTATATATTTTGGCTAGAATTTCAGCAATTTCACACTTGAGTTCCTTAAGAACTCTGGGGCGGATGCCATCTGGCCCTGGTGATTTGTTGACATTTAGTTTAGTAAGGCATGTGAGAACATCTTCCTTGTTTATCTCTATCTGGTTTAATTCATTTAATTCCCTCCCTGAAAAAACTGACTCAGCTGCAGGCATATGTTGTCTGTCCTCCTGTGTGAAAATGCTTCAAGTATAATTTAATTCAAGATGTTTTTGTGATTTTCCTTACTGGGAATGTTTTTGGAAAAGTTAGTGATGTCCTTTTTTATGGAAAAAATGTTTTACACACACACACACACACACACACACATCCGTACCAATACCAAGGTGTTTCTTTATAAAGCTATTGTCCTCCCAACCCAGTTATATGCCTGCCAGGCATGTAGCCAGGGGGCTAAGGGGGCTTCAGCCCCCCCCCGAAATTCTCAGGGTGGTCCGCGAAAAGGCCTTACTGGTACATTATTTAAACTGTTATGTTTATTCATATCATGATCTGATCACCATGCTCATTATATCCCACATTAATGGGGTTATTGGGATAACAATACAAAAGGTTTGCTAGGGTAGACCCTCTTCCACCCAGTCTCAGCCCCAAAACCAAACTCAGTCCCCCCCGAATCAAAATCCTGGCTACGGCCCTGATGCCTGCGAAACGTGGTCTGTCTACAGATGTCACACTCAACTCCTGAAACGATTCCATCAACACTGCCTCTGAAAAATTCTGCAAATCTCTTGGGAAGACAGGCGGACAAATGTGAGCATGCTGGAAGAAGCAAAGATGCTCCAATGCCAACAACTCTGCTGAACTGGCCACGTTGTCTGAATGCCTGATCACCGTCTCCCAAAGCAATTACTCTACTCCCATCTCAAGAACAGAAAACGGAATGTTGGAGGACAGGAAAAGAGATTTAAAGATGGGCTTTAAGCCGACCTTAAAAACTGTGGCATAGACACCAAGAACCGGGGACCTCTGGCGCTTGAGCATTCTAACTGGAGGTCCGCTGTGACCAGCAGTGCTGCAGAATTTGAAGAGGCATGAATGGAGGGTGAAAGGGAGAAATGTGCCAAGAGGAAGGTGCGTCAACCCAACCCTGACCAGGAACACCTTCCACCTGAAAACTGATGATCTCACTGCGGGAGGACATGCGGGCCAAGAATAGGGCTGCACAGCCATCTATGGACTCACCACCAAGACACTACACTTGGGGGGACCATCATCCTCGGGCTACGAGGGACCACCTAAGTGATACACACACACACACACACACACACACGTGCGCACGCAAAGGAGTCTTGTAGCTCCTTACAGACTAAATGAAATAATCTGGTAGTATAATCCCTCATAGACCCGAGTCTACTTCCTCTGATGAATTTCCTTCAGCTACGCCCTTGAACTCTATCCCAGTGAGAAAAGGAGGGATAAAATAAAGATAATAATAACAATAATAACAATATCACAACACAGCCAATTATTTAAGTTTATTTATTTTGATCCTTCTGTGCTCAAAAATATTCCCAAAAGGGATTCAATAATAGGTTATCAGCACAGGAGGTTTCAAATACTGCAATATGAAAGACAAGTAAGCTACCTACAAATCCACCAATGTGCTAGCATCACAACAGACCCCTCCTGAAGTCATAATACCACCATATACGTATAAATACCTCTGTTTCTGGGCCCACAAGGACTTCCTGCTGGGATGCTGGACAGGCATGAAATGTTTCTCTTCAGTCTCAATTGAGGCTTATAATTTCCTATTTTCAAACCAATCAGGAGCATCAAAGAGAGTCCGACAAAGAAGATGTCAGATTGGAGAATTGTGTCATTGCCAATTGCAGCCAATCCAACATTAATAATTACGATTATTTATCATAACCTTCAACGGTTAAAGAAGAAAGGGAAATTCAGAAATATGTTTACTACAATCTAGGGATGGATGAGAATTTTTCTTCTATTTTGAGAAAAATCGGAGAAAAATCAGAAAGGGATTGACCCACTTAGCCCTTCCTTTTGCCTACTTGCTTTTGCCCAGGTAAGTATTTCCAGTGCCTTCCTTCAAAGAGCAGGTAAGTAGGTCCAAGCTGGGATAAGTCTGCTTTTTAGACTACATCTCCCAGGATGCTCTCTGTACCAAGGGGCGATTCTGGGCGTCGTAGTCCAAAACAGCAGGGCTTCAGCTGTTTTAGTGGAATCCCATGCCCTAGGTGAGCCCCGTCGGGCTGTTTTTCATCGTTGAGATTGGATGAGGTTTGTATGCATGGGATCCATCCCTCTTCTTCCAGGTCTAGAAGGTTAAGGCACTGGAGGAAGACAGGAAGGAAGGAAGGAAGGAAGGAAGGAAGGAAGGAAGGAAGGAAGGAAGGAAGGAAGGAAGGAAGATCGTATCCTCTCATGGGCCTCCAAGCCATCTGAAGCCAAATCAAGACATGAAAGTGAAGAAGTGATTTAAAGCAAAAAGAGGTCAGTTTCTTTTGAGGGTCAACAGTGCTCTTTAAGGAGAAGGGACCAACATTTGAGAGTGGAAGTAAACCTGGGACCCTTCCAGACAGGCCCTCTATCCCAGGATCGGATCCCAGGTTTTCTGTTTATCTCAGATTATCTGGCAGTGCGAACTCATATGATTCTAGTTTAAAATAGAAAACCTGGGATCAGATCCTGGGATATAGGGCCTGTCTGGAAGGAAAAGAAGAAATGAGATGAGACGAGACAAGAAGAAAGTAGTGATAGAAGAGAAGGAAGGAAGGAAGGAAGGAAGGAAGGAAGAGAATGAAGGTTAATTAAATCCTTGCTTGGGTCTCCAAGCTGAAACCGAAAGAAGACACAAAGCCGAAGACCTATATTCAAGACAAAGCAGTTCCCAGGAGGAGAAGCCCGCTATGAATACAAGACGAACCCAGGGCTCCCTAATGCATCCCTTCTCAGTGTTCCCATCCTTTAACCCGGCAATGCAGGCTGTGGCTGGTTGCCTGAATTGGAGCCGAGAAGGAATTTTTCCCCGTCAATCCCAAATTGGCTCTGAGTGGAAATGGGTTTTTTGCCTTCTCTGCATTGCCTTCCTCCTGGATTGCTGCAAATGTCTTTTGATTTGTGGCTCAGGAGGAGTTAAAAGATGGGTTTCCCCAGGAGGAATAATGGATCCCCTGTTCTTTGTTCAATAAAGTACATCAATCAATGCTCAATATATACATGTCTTGTGTTGTTTCTTCATCTAAAGATTTAAACACAATAAAATAAAATATACAACTGCTAAGCGATTTTTCCACGGTCGTTCTGTTGCTATTCGCTTCTGCGTGACTTGGAAGCCACTAAACCGACTGAGCTCTGACACCACAAGATGCAAAGCCAACCTTATAAAATGGGGCCACAAAGTGGAGTCCACGACATGTAAGTGTGGAGAAGAGCAAACCACAGACTGCCTATTACAATGCAGCCTGAGCCTTACCACATGCACAGTGGAGGAACTTCTTATAGAGGCCCTCCAAGTGACCAGCTACTGGTCAAAGAGCAAAGAGTATAATGCCAAGTTTTTAAACTTTGTGTTTTTAAAATATAGTACAACTGTACACTCGGTTTGCTTCTGAGACGATAAATGAATAATTGTAGTTCTATGTATAACATCTGTGATAAATTGTAAAATAATATAACTTTTCCCACAAAAACATTTATTCATTTATTCATTCATTCATTCATTCATTCATTCATTCATTCATTCATTCGACTTGTACACTCTCACTTCCAGAGGCTCGGGCGTTTTACAGAAATCAGTAAAACAGTAAAAACACAATAAAACAATACCTGTTAAAATGACATCACATTATGACTCGAAGGCTTGTTTGAATAAGAAGGTTTTGCAAGCTTTGCAAAAGGTTACCAGATTTCGCATAGCCCGAGTCTCGGATGGTAGGTTGTTCCAGAGGACTGGGCCAATGATATAAAAGGCCCTCCGTCGGGTTGCTGTTAAATGATAGGATTTCATGCTAGGAATGACCAAAAGGTTCTGATCTTCAGACCGTAGCGATCTCAAGGGACTATATGGAAACAGGCGATCCTTCAGGTACACTGGTCCCAGAACATGTAAGGCCTTGAAAGTTAAGACTAGTACTTTTTCTAATTTTGTCTCCTCTGGTGAGAAAATATTCAGCACAGCCCTGTTAGAAAATAAAAATATGAACCTCTTAAAGGATATTAGGATTATTTACAATAAGTTTAGGGACATTTTTAGAACCACGAAATACTTTATTGCAGCTGATATAATTAGAAATTGTTGGGGAATCTGAGCTGTTAGGCTCAAAAATAACCCTCAGTACAAGAACTAACTCCATAACCAGCAGAAACTCAGGTGTGGTGAGAAGTGATGGTCTATTAATCTTTAGGATGGTTTAGGATTGCAGAGTCAGAACTTTAGGTTTAAAAACATATATTAAAAAGAATTATAGGTTGCTTACCTGTAACCATAGTTTCCCGATGGTCACCTGTGAATTCACACATCTGGTAAATACTGCGTCTGTGCAGAGCAGCTCGGAACCTTCTAGATTTAAAGGAAACATATTTGGCGGTAGCCCCACCCATAATCTCCTGCTCATATAAATAGCCCGTAGGTGGGGCTACAGCCTTAGTTCTCTTCATCCACCGTGTGAGGAGCTTGAGAGAACCTTCACTCTAGCGAGCTTCTGTATTTCGACTGCCTTATCCGTTCCGACCTGGACTGTGACTGTGACTTCAATCGTACATTCCTCCTTCTGTTTTCTTCTGACCTGGACTGTTGACTATTCTACCTTCTTGTTTATAAAGCTATTGTCCTCCCAACCCTGTTATATACCTGCAAAACATGGACTGTCTACAGATGTCACACTCAACTCCTGAAATGATTCAATCAACGCTGCCTCTGAAAAATTCTGCAAATCTCTTGGGAAGACAGGCGGACAAATGTCAGCATGCTGGAAGAAGCAAAGATCACCAGCATTGAAGCGATGCTCCAATGCCAACAACTCTGCTGAACTGGCCACGTTGAAAATGGGGCCACAAAGTGGAGTCCACGACATGTAAGTGTGGAGAAGAGCAAACCACAGACCACCTATTACAATGCAGTCTGAGCCTTACCACATGCATAGTGGAGGACCTTCTTATAGCACCAGAGGCACTCCAAGTGGGCAGCTACTGGTCAAAGGACACTGAGTATAATGCCAAGTTTTTTAAACTTTGTGCTTTTAAAATAGAACAACTGTACCCTCGGTTCCCTTCTGATACAATAATTAAATAATCGTAGTTCTAAGTAAACATCTGTGATAAATTGTAAAATAATATAACCGTTAGGCTCAAAAATAACCCTCAGGGTAATTCCACCAAAATATAGCAGAGTACCAGAAGTAACTCCATAACCAGCAGAAACTTAGGTGTGGTGAGAAGTGATGGTCTATTAATCTTTAGGATGACTTAGGATTGCAGAGTCAGAACTTTAGGTTTAAAAACATATATTAAAAAGAAATATAGGTTGTTTACCTGTAACCGTAGTTTCCCACGTGGTCACCTGTGAATTCACAAATCTGGTAAATACTGCGCCTACGCAGAGCAGCTCGGAACCTTCTAGATTTAAAAGAAACATTTTTGCCGGTAGCCCCACCCATAACCTCCTCGCTCGTATAAATAGCCCGTAGGTGGGGCTACAGCCTTAGTTCTCTTCATCCACCACGTGAGTAGCTTGAGAGAACATTCACTCTAGCGAGCTTCTGTATTTGGACTGCCTTATCTGTTCCGACCTGGTCTGTGACTGTGACTTCGATTGTACGTTCCTCCTTCTGTTTTCTTCTGACCTGGACTGTTGACTATTCTACCTTCTTCTGCCCTATTTGAAGAAGTACCTCCATAACCAGCAGAAACTTAGGTGTGGTGAGAAGTGATGGTCTATTAATCTTTAGGATGGCTCAGGTGTCAGAACTTTAAGTTTAAAAACAACATATTAAAAAGAAATACATTCTTGATAGAAAAGTCTTGGAGCTAACTATCTTGTTAAATCTCATCTTCTAAAGAGGTTTAAAAAAGTCCATGCTGCTACATTTTGCCAACAGAGAGGCAAGATGTGTCCTCACGGAGAGAAAGAAAAGCAGAAGTAGCAGTGGTGGAGACTGTATGGCCTTCCCGGGGCAATTTTAAACTTAGGAAGAAGTTCCTCATAGATTTCCATTGCTACTTCATCAAAGAGGGAGGAAACAAAAGACAAAGCCATTTAGAAAAACATGCATAGGAATGTGGGGAACGGAGCTTTGCCCTGACTCTAGACTAGCTGCTCATTGAGGACTAGAAATTTGATGTCACAAAGACTTGGGCAGTCCAGGGATGAAACCCAACAGGGATTATAGTACTACTGGATCTCTGAATGCAATACACAGCCCAACCAAAAAAAAGTCTTTTGTCTTGGTTTTTAGACCGGTTTTTGGCATATTTTGGGGTGTTGATTCAGAAAATTGCACAGACTGCAGTTGATCTAGTTTCTTACATATAGTTACATGATTTTTATGGACAAGCAGATGGTGACTGGTAAATGCCATTGGTACATCAAAAATTAGAGCTCAAAGGGGAGAACTGGTGCCATTTTTGAAATCAGTAATTCAATTATACCCCGAAACAGAGCTAACATTTCAGGCATCAAAATGTGTGTTGGCCAATGTCATCTGTGTGGACTTTGAAATGACAATCTAAAATATGCCATGCTGAATAACACTAACTGTTATGGCCATATCCCAGGTATGGGCAAACCTTCTAACTTGAGGGCTGCATGGCTGGCAGGAGCAGGGCTATGAGGGATCACCTAAATGATACACACACATGTGCACACATGCACGCAAAGGAGTCTTGTAGCTCCTTAGAGACTAAATGAAAGAATCTGGTAGTAGTATAATCCCTCATAGACCCGAGTCTACTTCCTCTGATGAATTTCTCTCAGCTATGCCTTTAAACAGTACACCAGTAGGAAAAGGAAGGATAAAATAATAATAATAACAATAATAATAACAATATCACAACACAGGCATTTAGTTTATTTATTTTAATCCTTCTGTGCTCTCTTAAACAGAACTCAAAATATATTCCCAAAAGGGATTCAATAATAGGTTATCAGCACAGGAGGTTTCAAATACTGCAATATGAAATACAAGTAAGCTACCTACAAATCCACCAATGTGCCAGCATCACAACAGACCCCTCCTGAAGTCATAATACCACCATATATGTATAAATACCTCTGTTTCTGGGCCCACAATGACTTCCTGCTGGGATGCTGGACAGGCATGAAATGTTTCTCTTCAGTCTCAATTGAGGCCTATAATTTCCTATTTTCAAACCAATCAGGAGCAAAGGGAGTCCTACAAAGAAGTTGTCAGATCGGAGAATCATGTCGTTGCCAATTGCAGCCAATCCAACATTAATAATTATGATTATTTATCATAACCGTCAATGGTTAAAGGAGAAAGGGAAATTCAGAAATGTGTTTACTACAATCTAGGGATGGATGAGAATTTTTCTTCTATTTTGAGAAAAATCAGAAAAAGATTGACCCACTTAGCCCTTCCTTTTGCCTACTTGCTTTTGCCCAGGTAAGTATTTCCAGTGCCTTCCTTCAAAGAGCAGGTAAGTAGGTCCAAGCTGGGATAAGTCTGCTTTTTAGACTACATCTCCCAGGATGCTCTCTGTACCAAGGGGCGATTCTGGGCGTCGTAGTCCAAAACAGCAGGGCTTCAGCTGTTTTAGTGGAATCCCATGCCCTAGGTGAGCCCCGTCGGGCTGTTTTTCATCGTTGAGATTGGATGAGGTTTGTATGCATGGGATCCATCCCTCTTCTTCTTCCAGGTCTAGGCACTGGAGGTTAAGGCACTGGAGGAAGGAGGAAGGAAGGAAGGAAGGAAGGAAGGAAGGAAGGAAGGAAGGAAGGAAGGAAGATCGTATCCTCTCATGGGCCTCCAAGCCATCTGAAACCAAATCAAGACATGAAAGTGAAGAAGTGATTTAATGCAAAAAGGGGTCAGTTTCTTTCGAGGGTCAACAGTGCTCTTTAAGGTTAACGGACCAACATTTGAGAGTGGAAGTAAACTAGGGACCCTTCCAGACAGGCCCTATATCCCAGGATCGGATCCCAGGTGTTCTGTTTATCTCAGATTATCTGGCAATGCGAACTCACATGATCCTGTCTAAAACAGAAAACCTGGGATCAGATCCTGGGATATAGGGCCTGTCTGGAAGGAAAGAAAGGAGAAGAGAAATGAGATAACATGAGACGAGACAAGATGTAAGTAGTGATAGAAGAAGGAAGGAAGGAAGGAAGAGAAGAGAAGAGAAGGAAGGTAAATTACATCCTTGCTTGGGTCTCCAAGCTGAAACCGAAAGAAGAGACAAAGCTGAAGACCTCCATTCAAGACAAAGCAGTTCCCGGGAGGAGAAGCCCGCTATGA
The DNA here is from genome assembly GCA_030556195.1 of Anolis apletophallus. Lineage (NCBI taxonomy): Eukaryota > Metazoa > Chordata > Lepidosauria > Squamata > Anolidae > Anolis > Anolis apletophallus. Next base: position 88,833,021 of record JARBWK010000005.1, on the reverse strand, counting down.
ACGCAAGAGGAACCCAGGGCTCCCTAATGCATCCCTTCTCAGTGTTCCCATCCTTTAACCTGGCAATGCAGGCTGCGGCTGGTTGCCTGAATTGGAGCCGAGAAGGAATTTTTCCCCGTCAATCCCAAATTGGCTCTGAGTGGAAATGGGTTTTTTGCCTTCTCTGCATTGCCTTCCTCCTGGATTGCTGCAAATGTCTTTTGATTTGTGGCTCAGGAGGAGTTAAAAGATGGGTTTCCCCAGGAGGAATAATGGATCCCCTGTTCTTTGTTCAATAAAGTACACCAATCAATGCTCAATATATACATGTGTTGTGTTGTGTTGTTTCTTCATATAAAGACTCAAACATAATAAAATAAAATATACAGCTGCTAAGCGATTTTTCCACCGTCGTTCTGTTGAAAGTCGCTTCTGGGCGACTTGGAAGCCACTAAACCGACTGCGCTCTGGCACCAGAAGATGCAGAGCCAAAGTGGGGCCACAAAGTGGAGTCCACGACATGTAAATGTGGAGAAGAGCAAACCACAGACCACCTATTACAATGCAGTCTGAGCCTTACCACATGCACAGTGGAGGACCTTCTTATAGCAACACCAGAGGCACTCCAAGTGGGCAGCTACTGGTCAAAGGACACTGAGTATAATGCCAAGTTTTTAAACTTTGTGCTTTTAAAATAGAGTACAACTGTACCCTCGGTTCCCTTCTGATACAATAATTAAATAATCGTAGTTCTAAGTATAACATCTGTGATAAATTGTAAAATAATATAACCTTTCCCACAAAAACACATTTTTTTCTAATTTTGTCTCCTCTGGTGAGAAAATATTCAGCACAGCCCTGTTGGAAAATAAAAATATGAACCTCTTAAAGGATATTAGGATTATTTTCAATAGGTTTAGGGGCATTTTTAGAACCATGGAATACTTTATTGCAGCTGATATAATTAGAAATTGTTGGGGAATCTGGGTTTTTAGGTTCAAAAATAACCCTCAGGGTAATTCCACCAAAATATAGCAGAGTACCAGAAGTAACTCCATAACCAGCAGAAACTTAGGTGTGGTGAGAAGTGATGGTCTATTAATCTTTAGGATGACTTAGGATTGCAGAGTCAGAACTTTAGGTTTAAAAACATATATTAAAAATATAGGTTGCTTACCTGTAACCATAGTTTCCCCGAGTAGTCACCTGTGAATTCACACATCTGGTAAATACTGCGCCTGCACAGAGCAGCTCGGAACCTTCTAGATTTAAAAGAAACATTTTTGCCGGTAGCCCCACCCATAACCTCTCGCTCGTATAAATAGCCCGTAGGCGGGGCTACAGCCTTAGTTCTCTTCATCCGCCGGGTGAGCAGCTTGAGAGAACTTTCACTCTAGCGAGCTTCTGTATTTGGACTGCCTTATCTGTTCCGACCTGGTCTGTGACTGTGACTTCGATTGTACGTTCCTCCTTCTGTTTTCTTCTGACCTGGACTGTTGACTATTCTACCTTCTTCTGCCCTATTTGAAGAAGTACCTCCATAACCAGCAGAAACTTAGGTTTGGTGAGAAGTGATGGTCTATTAATCTTTAGGATGGCTCAGGTGTCAGAACTTTAAGTTTAAAAACAACATATTAAAAAGAAATACATTCTTGATAGAAAAGTCTTGGAGCTAACTATCTTGTTAAATCTCATCTTCTAAAGAGGCAAAAAAGTCCATGCCGCTACATTTTGCCAACAGAGAGGCAAGATGTGTCCTCACGGAGAGAAAGAAAAGCAGAAGTAGCAGTGGTGGAGACTGTATGGCCTTCCCGGGGCAATTTTAAACTTAGGAAGAAGTTCCTCATAGATTTCCATTGCTACTTCATCAAAGAGGGAGGAAACAAAAGACAAAGCCATTTAGGAAAACATGCATAGGAATGTGGGGAACGGAGCTTTGCCCTGACTCTAGACTAGCTGCTCATTGAGGACTAGAAATTTGATGTCACAAAGACTTGGGCAGTCCAGGGATGAAACCCAACAGGGATTATAGTACTATTGGATCTCTGAATGCAATACACAGCCCAACCAAAAAAGGTCTTTTGTCTTGGTTTTTAGACCGGTTTTTGGCATATTTTGGGGTGTTGATTCAGAAAATTGCACAGACTGCAGTTGATCTAGTTTCTTACATATAGTTACATGATTTTTATGGACAAGCAGGTGGTGACTGGTAAATGCCATTGGTGCATCAAAAATTAGCGCTCATGGGGGAGAACTGGTGCCATTTTTGAAATCATTAGTTCAAATATACTCAGAAACAGGGCTAAAATTTCAAGCATCAAAATGTGTGTTGGCCAATGTCATCTGTGTGGACTTTGAAATAATAATCTAAAATATGTCATGCTGAATAACACTAACTGTTATCGCCATATCCCAGGTATGGGCAAACCTTCTAACTTGAGGGCCGCATGGCGGGCAGGAGCAGGACCCTGTATTGCCTACTCCTGATATAGAATCCTAGAGTTGGAAGAGACCCCCAAGGACCATCCAGTCCACCCCCTTGCCATGCAAGAAGGCATAAAGCGCTCCCGATAGACAGCCTCTGCGGAAAAGCCTCCAGAGAAGGAGATTCCAGAGAAGGAGACACTCTGAGGCAGCCTATGCCACTCTCCAACAGCTCTTGCTCTCAGAAGTTCTTCCCAATCTTTTCAGTCAAATCCTACTCCCTGTAGGAAACCATTGCTCCCTCGTGCCTTGGTCTTTAGAGCAGCAGAAAGTCAGTCTCCCCCCTTCCCCTCCTCAATGAGAAACCCTTTTAAATCTTGAAACATGGTTCTCATGTTCCCTCTCTAACTAATCTTCTTCCAGCTAAACATCCCCAAGTGGAAAGGGAGGAGGAAAAAAGAGAAGGGAGGGAGGGAGGGAGGGAGGGAGGGAGGGAGGAAGGAAGGAAGGAAGGAAGGGAATGATGAAAGGAAGAGAAGTTGGAAGGGAATGGAGGGGAGAGGGAAAAAAGAGAAGGAAAGACAAAAGGGAAGGAAGGAAGGAGAAAAGAGGGAAGGAGGGAGAAAAGAGTGAAGGGAAGAAGGAAAGGTAGAAGGGAAGGAGAAAGAGGGAGAGAAGGAAGGGAGGGAAGGATAAAGGAGAGAAGGAAGCAAGGATAGGATGGTGAGAAAAGAGCCGAAGGGGCCACATTCGGCCCCCAGGCCTGGGTTTGCCCATAACTGCTATATCCAAAAGGGAAGGAAGCAAGGAGAAAGAGAGAGAGGGAAGGAGGCAGGAAAGAGAAAAGGGAGGATGAAAGGGTGGAAGGGAAGGAGGGAGCAAGAGGGAGGAAGGAAAGAGAGAAGGAAGGATAGCATGGTGTGAGAGCAGTGCCTGAGAAAAGAGCTCAAGGGGCCGCATCCAGCCCCTGGGCCTGGGTTTGTCCATACCTGGCGGAGTCACACTCACCTTTTTCTAGATTGTGTGTGTGTCTTACTTAGACAAGGGTGGATTAAGTTGGTTTCTGTGCTAAAGCTGTTTTGAAAACATTCCCTCCCTTATGTGCACATGTTGTAGCACCTCCGTTGGAGGGCTGACTTTGCAGAGAGAAATCCTCCGTGGGACCAGGTCCAGGTACTTCCAGGCCTGACAGGAGAGACAGCTCTGAGCATCTCTTCTGCTTTTGCCACAACAGCCAAATTGATTCACTCCACGACTAGGAAGTGGAATGGGAATTGTTTGTAAATGTTACCAATCCATGGGCAGATCTATAGGTCCCTCTACCCAGGATAATTTCTTCATTTCAATAGTATTACAGTGCTAGAAAATACAGCCAGCATGATGTAGTTCTTGGGGTGTTAGACTAGGGCCCTCGAGAGCAAGGTTCAGATCTGCACTTGGCCATGGAAACCAACTGGGGGACCTTGAGCAATTCACACTTTCTACGGTTGAAAGGAAGATAGTGGTACCCCATCCCATTGAGCAAATCTTGCCAAGAAAACTCTGATAGGTTCACCTTAAGATCAACATATGTTGGAGAGAGTTTGAAGGCACACAACAACTAGGAAAGTGTGAGGGGAAAGTGGGTTGTCAGAAGCAGCCCATGGATCCTAGCCATTTTTGCGCCTACTGAATTCAACCTTGTATTGAGATAATAAAGGAATTGGGAACAGAAAGGTTATGTTTTTCAGCACCTCTCCTCTCTCTTCTGCTTAAAGTAAGCACATCTTCTTATGCCATACTGCTTGTTGTTTGCCTTGTCAGCCACAGATATGTTGATGACCAGTGTGTGATAAAGCTGATGAAAGATTTGTGCCTGAAATACCTGGGCAAGATTTCAGGGGCAGAGGACCATTTTACTTACATTCACTTCAAGTAAGCTTCTGCTCCTGAGAAACACAGTATTAGCATGCTAACAAACAGTGTTAATACCAAGTGTGTTTGGTTAGTGCATTGTGTGATCCCTCGACTGATGGACATCAGTAATTGTACATAATTGGCGTAACCCATTCATCACTTGATGAGCAACCTTCAGGTAAGTAGCCTTTTTGTACTTAACTAGACTCCTTATATGATAGCAAACATGTATTCTGTTACTATGGCCATACCCTTGCCATTTTGGTAGAGTCCTGGGGAACAGTTGGGAGAGTCATGTGTCCATTGGAAGAGACAATTGTCAAGCCAACCTTCCAAGAACTACATATACAGGCTCGGAAATCCTTACCTAAAATGCTTGGGACCAGCAGTGGTTTAGATTTTATCCTCCACCCGCACCCCACACCCCATTTTTGAATACTCATCCTTGCACATATGAGGAGTGGATGAAAAGTCTTGAGCCTACCCATGAAGAAACCACAGTAGGATCACCAAAATACTGTGTGGGGAACAGCAACTCTTCATATTTCCTGCTAAATTTCACTTGTGTGTGAGGTGCTGCTCTCTGACAATGATGACCCGGGGGGGGGGGGGGACGGGGACGGGGGAGGGACACAACGACAGGGGACACAGGACATCAAGAAAATTGGCAACTCCCAGAAGTGAGAAGTTGTGGATCATGCTGTCATTCACTTTCTTTGTAAGAAATCAATGATTGTGGCTTCAGATGATCATTGCACCCACCATATTTGCCTGACCTTACACCTTTTTTCCCGCTATGAAGAAAAGCCTGAAAGGAAAGCATTTCTTGTCTGACAACACTGTCATGATTGCCACGAATGACTCATACAAATCTCAGAGGAAATTAATTTATCTCAAGGGTTGGCTAACTTGGAGCATAGATGGAATAATGTGTCAAAGTGGAAGGGAGAATGTGAAGTTTCATCACCATCATATAACCGCATCACAGGTTATATGATGATTATTTTCATCCCCCCACCCCATACATAAACAATGATGTACCTTGGAGATGAGATCCAAGTCTAAACACAAAATTCATTTGTTTCACATACACCTTATATACATTGCCCAAAGCTTATTTAATGCAATATTTTGTGCAGGAAACAAAATTTGTGGATACTGAACTAAAGCCAAAGGTGGATGATTTTGGAATGTGGAAGATTGTGTAATTCCAGACAACAGTTGCTCAAACTGCAATACCCTGTCCATTTTTTTGTTAGTCAGTTACATGTTTACACTGGAGCCCCCAGTAATACAGTGAGTTGAACCACTGAGCTTCTGAACTTGCTGATCAAAAGGTCGCAGGTTCGAATCCGGGGAGCAGCATGAGCTCCTGTTGTTGGCCCCAGCTTGTGCCAACCTAATAGTTCAAAAACATGCAAATATGAGTAGATCAATAGGTACTGCTCTGGCGGGAAGGTAACGGCACACGATGCAATCATGCCAGCCACATGACATTGGAGGTGTCTATGGACAATGCCGGTTCTTCAGCTTAGAAATGGAGATAAGCCCCAACCCCCAGAGTCGGACACGACTGGGGAAAACATTTACCTTTATCTTTACCTATATATTTTACACAGATGGTGAACCCTTTTTTTATTTAACTTTTAAAATTTGGTATTTATTTTACTGAGAAGGAGAAAAGGAAAACATCATCTTGCTTTCCTATTATTTTTTTAACATATCAGTTTGAAATTAGGAGTAGGCAAAGTGAAGACACATCCAGTCCCATAAGACTGTATTTGCAACCTTTGATAACTTCAGATCCCCTAGAAGTCTCCATTAGTAGCAACTTAGCTTTCAAATATGTTGCAGGGACCTTTTGCTCTGTTTAACTTTTGGGGGGAGGGGGGGATTTTTAAAAACAGAAATGGATTTCCAGTCCTGTCAGCCATGCAACTACTGTATAAAAGTCTGAGACCTTTTTTGTGTGTGTTTTGGTCAGTGTATTAAATATTTTTATTTACCTTGATGTAGGTAGCATGTCTTTGTGTTTACTTCAAAATACCTACTGGCAGAACTTTTAGTACATTTGAAGAAAATGTCATTGTTGAGTTTGAATCCTTTTGAGGAATCAAAATTAAATATTTCTTGGACGAAGCCGTAAATAAAAGCAGAGCTACTGGAAGCCTGGATCAGCACGGCACATTCTGCAAGGACAGGAAGCTCTCCAAGAACATCTCTACAGCACAGGCAATTAAATACAACTCTTTAATCCAGCGGCATTATTGCCCATGTTTACGTCTTCCATGGCACTTTGAAACTGCAAGCAAATGCATCCTTGCAGAGACAAATTCCTGATGCTACCCCACATTGTAACAACCCTGGGAGTTGGCAAATATAATCCGGGCTCCTGTGGAGGTTGGACTATATTCCTTTTACTGGGATGAATATCCTAATTGATACTATAGCAATGGGTGTTTCTTTGCCTCCTATTTGTCCAGTGATAATGGATAACAGAAAGGGTACGCACCCAACAGCGACTTCAGTTTTGAATAAACAATTCCAAATTGCTTAAGAAAGAAGTCAGCCCAAATGAATGGATTTATATGATGAAAGATTAAGCACAGAATAATTTGTTCTCTCCTACTATATTTGGAAGGGTCTCAATCACCAGAAAGTACCCATATTTGGATGGGAGATTGCCAGAGAATACCAGGCACTGTAGGTTATATTTATGAAGGAAGTGATGCCAAACCACCTCTGAGCATTTCCTGCTTAAGAAAACCTTATGAAATTAATGATATCACCACCAAATTCTACAGACTAACAATATACTTTGTAGGTTGCTGTGAGTTTTCCAGACTGTATGGCCATGTTCCAGAAGCATACTCTCCTGACGTTTCACCCACATCTATGGCAGGCATCCTCAGAGGTTGAGGGGTTTGTTAGAAACTAGGCAAGTGATGTTTATATATGTGTGGATGGTCCAGGGTGGGAGAAACAACTCTTGTCTGTTTGAGACAAGTGTGAATATTGCAATTGGCCAGCTTCATTAAAATTTAATGGCCTTGTAGCTTCGAAGCCTGTCTGGTTGCTGCCTGAGGGAGTTCTTTCTGCCACCCTGGACATTCCACAGATATACAAACCTCACTTTCCTAGTTTCCAAAGAATTCTCAACTCTGAGGATGCCTGCCATAGAAGTGGGTGAAACATCAGGAGAGAATGCTTCTGAAACATGGACATACAGCCCGGAAAATTCTCAGCAACCCAGTGATCCCGGTTATGAAAGTCTTCAACAACACAATATAGTTTATCAAAATACTTTTTTCCCCACCTCTTGGTTTGTGGGTCTTGGAAGAAATGTGAAAAAGGTGGTTAAAATTATTAATTTGCTCGTTTAACAATCCAAGGTAAAACAAAAGTAATGTCTGTTAATACTTCACAAGAGAGACATCAACATTTATGAAAAACAACACTTGGAATGGTAAGATAGTATGGTTTACTATGAAAATATTGCACAATTTCATTTCTTTCTTTCTCAAATTCAATTCTTGCAACTGAGAAGAACAGAATTAAAGGTTGGGAACTGAGAAATGTAAATCACCCTAAGACTACTTGCTTTAAGCTCTTTTCTTCTGCAGTCTGTGGAGACCGCTGTGGATCTAATCTGGAGTTCATGGCGAACTGTCTCGCCCCAATTCAGTGACCTATTCCAGGTATATAGGATTTCATCTGTTCAATCTGTCCTGTCCATCAAAAATGATTTCATAAGGTCTGTGTGTATACAATGGGGTACACATTGGAATGTGCATTGAGGCATTTGAATAATAATCCACAGTGCCCATTTCTGCAGGATAATAAATAAGACGTTATACAGTTTTGTTTTTTTGCATTCTACTAAGTAATCTTGTAGAAATTATTTGACATGTCATTGCTCTATACTGTTAAGCATACAGTCCTCTGGAGTAGTTCGTTTAAATACATTTCTAAGAACAATGTAATCAACCAAAAACAGTCCTCAATATACTGCAGTTAACTAGAGCCTGCATCTCATGCTAAACTAAAAGACTCGCAATGTATTGGCATTAAGTCAAATGTATAAAAGTTACATTAAAGAACATTGAAGAGGACAAAAACCCACATGCTAAGTGGATAAAAAAATATTTCTTTACAACTACACTTTCTTTGTATGACTGTGTATCAAGTATTGTTTTTTTCTCCTTAGTTTCAAAAAGGTAAATACTTGGAACCAGCCTTCACCAGCTGCAGATAGCTTCCTTGATCGCTCCTATGCAGTGCCAAATATGAATTTTGCATTTTTGTACAAAACATAAAATATAGATTTTTCACATCTGCCTTATAGACTGCTATACCAGCCAGCAGAATACAAAAAATACATTTAATACAGAGACTGAGATACAGTGCGGCCTTGAGAATCTAGGAACTACAAGACTGAGAGATGCAGTATCCTTTTTTATATGGTTCAAGGTAACTTTTTCCGAAGGAAGGAGTTCTAAACAAACTTTTGTGTGTTTGCGTTCGGTAATCTTTACCTTGTCTTCATCTGCACCTGGTGGCGCAATGGGTTAAACCCTTGTGCTGGCAGGACTGCTGACCGACAGGTCAGAGGTTTGACTCTGGGGAGAGTGCAGATGAGCTCCCTCTGTCAGCTCCAGCTCTCCATGTGAGGACATGAGAGAAGCCTCCCACAAAGATGGTCAAACATCAAAAACATCCGGGCATACCCTGGGTAACGTCCCTGCAGATGGCCAATTCTCACACACCAGAAGCGACTTGCAGTTTCTCAAGTCACTCCTAACACGAAAAAAATCTGCACCATGCTTCATTTTAACGTAACCAATGTAAAATCAATTTCCATATTTACGCTCTGCAAGCTCTTTAAGAAGAAAGGAACCAGCGAAAGAGATAGTTAGGAAGATAAACACTTGTTTGCCTATTAATAGTTTTAATACCCTCATATGGAGGCCTCAGTGGCACAATGGGTTAAACCCTTGTGCCAGCAGGACAGGTCAGAGGTTCAAGTCCGGATAGAGCGGGTTGAGCTCACTCTATCAGCTCCAGCTCCCCATGTGAGGACATGAGAGAAGCCTCCCAGAAGGATGGTAAGCATCAAAACATCTGGGCGTTCCCTGGGCAATGTCCTTGCAGATGGCCAATTCTCTCACACCAGAAGCGACTTGCAGTTTCTCAAGACGCTCCTGACACACACACACACAAAAAGCCCTCACATTAAAATGTCATATAGAAAAGAGATAGTGCATCTCACGTTTGCTAATAAACTAGGCAATCATTTTCGAAGACCACATAATCCCAACTGCAAACAAAATATAGCACTTTTATAACAGGTTATAAATAAACTGGTTTTCAAGCATAGAGCCAGCCCAAACATAAGAATACATTATTTAAAAAGACCTAAGGCAAAATGGATTCCATTTCTCATGGATAAAAAAAGAACTGTGCAAACAAGCTTAAAACTATTTTTGTGCCAGTGTTATAAAATATAGTTGTTGGGGGATTTTTGTAAGTAGAGCATTGACCCAAATACCAGGAAACCTGCGGTGCAAACCAGGCAAGAATTGCCACTTTCTTGTAGGAGAAAGGATACTTCAACATCCCTTTCTCGAACCCTTTCCTTCTCAGAGTAGCACTCTTGATTCATTTCACTGATGCTTGGGCACAAGAACTTCCTGGTGGTTTCAGTCCGCACAACTGTGCCTGGAACACTCGCTGTACTGTTCCTCAGGAGAGGTGTGCTAACACACCTGTCTTAAGGAGTGGAATTGTTTTTAATCACTGGATCGAGGCTTCACAAAAAAGGTAACATCCTACTTATTTCTATATTCCCTAAAATGTATTTCCTCCTCTCTCCCTCTGCCACTACCTGCAATTATGCAGGGTTTTGTTTTCTTCGACGGTTAGGAAACAAGCTTTTATTGTGCACAATTTTACTTCCTAATCTCTGATTCTTTGGGCAGAATGACAAAGGATAAGACCCAGGAAGCCGGATGTTTTCCTCAACCGATCAGAAGAGAGGCTCTGGCTCAGTTAGTTTCGTAGGATGACAATAGTGCTGCATCAACCGGCTCCATGCAGGAAGGACATGTGAAAGATCTCATCAACCAGTCGTCTATACAGTCCAGGTGGTAAATATGCATGCATGGCAGGAATCTGATAGGGTCCCCGTAAATAAAGTCCATCATACAGATTACGCATCTAGAAGGGGAAAGGGAAAGAAAGCGGAGAAAATCTAAATTATTAACTGGTCCAACCTCCATGAAAGCCACTTAATAGCTGCAGTTATTGCATGATTGAAGCTACTGACAAATCTGAAAACAATTTTGAATGTAATCTTCCTGAACAAGCATTGTTCAGACAATATTTATTTATTTGCCATGCTTCTATACCGCCTCTCTCAGTCCGAAGGCGACTCGAGGCGGTGAACAAGCGGCAACAAGTGCCCATATACAATACATCACAAGATAAAAACAGTCATAAAAAACATATAAAATTAACAGTTAAAAACTACAAAATACAAATCTCAGCTCCACAATCTTAAAATCGGTTTCCGTTTCGTCGTCATAGTAATCCTTGATCTCGATTAAAGTTAGTCTGCGAATGCTTGCTCGAAAAGCCAAGTCTTGACTTTCTTACAAAATGTCAGGAGGGAGGGGGCTGAGCTGATGTCACTAGGAAGGGAGTTCCAAATCCGAGGAGCCACCACTGAGAAGGCCCTGTCTCTCATCCCCGCCAGGTGCGCCTCCACGAGAGCAGGGCCTCTCCGGATGATCTTAAGCATCTTGATGGTTCATAGGGAGAGATGCATTCGGACAGGTAAGTTGGACCAGAGCCGTGTAGAGCTTTAAAGGCCAAAACCAGCACTTTGAATTGTGCCCGGTAGCAAACTGGCAGCCAGTGGAGCTGGCACAACAGGGGAGTTGTACACTCCCTGAGTGCCGCTCCTGTTATCAACCTGGCTGCTGTCCGTTGGACCAATTGAAGCTTCCGAGCAGTCTTCAAAGGCAGCCCCACGTAGAGAGCGTTTCAATACTTGCAGCACTGTAGCATAAGGCAAATAATGTGTAATACTGTGAGCTGTTTAGTCGAAAGATGATGAGAAAGCATCGGGTAAGGAAAATGGAAAGACAAGGGAGGCTTCATACTACCGTGTTTCCCCGAAAGTAAGACAGCGTCTTACTTTCTTTCCCCCCCAAAAAGTCCCCCTACGGCTTACTTTCGGGGTACGTCTTATATAACCCAAGACGTACCCCGTCGCCTCCGCCACGCCGCCCGCCGCCGCCCTTTCCTTGCCCGCAACTGGAGGTGTGCCACGGCACACCTGCGGCACACCTCATGCACACCTCTTTGCCAGGCCTCCAAGCAAGGGAGGGGGAAAGGAGCCAGGGGCGTGGTGAGGATTGCCGCGTCACAGTGACGCGTCGCCGCTTCGTCCCGCCCCTGGCTCCTTTCCCCTTTCCTTGCTTGGAGGCCTGGCGAAAAGGTGTGTGGGAGGTGTGCCCTCGCAGGTGTGCCGCGGCACACCTCCGGTTGCGCAAGCGGCGGCACGGCGACAGGACGAGGTATGAGCTTACATACGGGTACGGCTTATATAAGCCCGACCCTCTGACACCCCCCGATACGTCTTACAATCGGGGTGTCTTATTTTCGGGGAAACACGGTAGATAAAAAGAATACTTTCAAGTGGACAGCTGCAGCGCCATTAAGCCAAATTTCTATCCCACCTATTCTTCAGTGGATAAATAAAAATCAGCATTGTTGTGGGAATGCAGGAAAGGATGCAACATGATGCCATCCAGAACTTCCTCTCCTCCCTCAATATTCAGTATGGTTACATCATAAAAGCCTTGACTTTAGTTGAGAAGACAAGAATTATGAGCACAGCAAATTCGGAGCAGAGGCCAGGATCACGATATCTCAAAAGGAAGTACATAAGCATCACCTGCCCTGTGGACTGACAGCACCAAAATCAGCAGTAAACAAGTAGACATTTTCAAAACCTGTTTCCCCCTTTTTAAAAAAAGGGGGCAATTTTGCTTATGTTACCTATATATATGTGATATGTATTTTAATTATGTTGTGGTGTATCTGCCTGATTTAACCATGTTGTACCCTGCCTTGAGCTGCAAGGAGAGGAGGGTAAGAAATAAATTGATGACGTTGATGATGGGTGTGGGATTCCTCACTTAGGACTTGCAGTTTTAATTTATTTTTCCAAATGTATCCCCCATTTGAAATAAATTAAAACTGCAAGGGGACCTTACTTACCCTACTTTTACAGAATATATACTTACATTTTATGACATTTTTTTTTAAAAATCAACCAATTTCATTATTATTATTATTATTCCCCTAGAGGAGATATGGGTTAAACCAGGGGTCCTCAAACTACGGCCCGCGGGCCAGACCCAACCCGCTGGGGGGCATTTATCCAGCCAGTGGATGCTCTGGGCCACCTTACAGAAAACAGAAAACCTAGGACCAGATCCTGGGATATAGGGCATGTATGGAAGGGTCCTCAAAGGGCAGATAATCCACAATATCTGCTTTGAACTGCATTATCAGAGTCCACACTGCTATATAAGTCAGTTAAGTGTGGATTTTATACAGCTGTGTGGAAGAGGCCAAAGCAGCTTACGTTTCTGTTTATCCCAGATTATCTGGCAGTGCAGACACATATAATCCAGTTTAAAACTGAAAACCTGGGATCAGATCCTGGGATATAGGGCCTGTATGGACATTGTGCCATTGTAAGCCGCCTTGTCAGGGTAGAGAAGGGCAGGGTATAAGTATGGCAAATAAATAAATAAATTTAACATTACTTGTTCTTCATTTTAAATATTGTGTTTGTTCCCTTGTAAACTATAGTCCGGTCCTCCAACGGTCTGAGGGACAGTGAACTGGACCACTGTTAAAAAAATTTGAGGACCCCTGGGTTAAACTCTTGTGCTGGCAGGACTGCGGACCTATCCCTCTCTCAGATCCAGATCCAGCTTGCCATGCAGGGACAAGTGAGAAGCTTCCCACTATTATTTATTTATTTATTATTCACTTTTATATACCGCTCCTCCCTGCAGGCTCAGGGCGGTTTACATAAAACATACATAAAAACAGTTTGATTATATAAAACACAAGGATATGGATGGAAATTGTCAGGAGGCGCTTAGATTGAAGGCCTGCTTAAAGAGAAACATCTTGCAGGCTCCCCGGAAGGGGGCTAGCTCTGTAATAGCGCGAGCTCTGTCTGGTAGCTCGTTCCATAGAGTCGGCGCCACCATGGAGAAGGCTCTTTGTCTTGTTGCTGAAAGACGGCAGCAACAGGCTGATAGAATCACCAGAAGATTTTGTTCTTCTGATCACAATGATCTCGGAGGAATGTGTGGGGTGAGGTGGTCCCTCAGGTAAAATATCAAAAATTGGGGCGTCTCCTGGGCAGCGTCCTTGCTGATGGCCAATTCTCTCACACCAGAAGCGACTTGCAATTTCTCAAGTCACTCTTGACATGAATAATAAGAAGAAGTTATACCCCACTTTATCTCTCCCTAAGGAGACTCAAAGTGGGACCCAAGGCAATTCACAGATAAACGAGTTAAAACCATTTTAAAAACAGTATAAATTATTTTTAAAAGCTACAAAGGTTAGAAACATTAAAAAGAGAGCATGCACCCCAATTTCTCCCCTGAGAGTAATTACATATTAAAAGCCTGATTGAACAGAAATGTGTTTGTCTGCTAGTAAAAGGGAAATCTAGTCACAATTTGTCATTTTGGTGCAGTGGGAGATCTCTCCTTCTCCTTTCCCTGCCCTGCAATCTTTTGCTGGCTACCACTGCCTCTGCCTATTATCCTGGTGGTGCTTTCAATTATCTGCCCAGCCTTCATTTCCATCAGTTCAATGTACTCCAGCTGCCATTAGACAAAGTTTTCATAAAAAGTGGTGTTTATGGGACTTACTCTCTAATTTTTTTCTCAGAGCCATCTCTTCCTGGATCGTAGACTCCTTTCGGCAAATGCTGTATAAGACCTATCCGTTGGGCTATCCTAATTTGTTCCTCTTCCGTGAGCTGGGTTGCTAGACGGGTCTGGCTGGGAGTCGGGTGGTAAACTGGAACTGGAACTTGTTCCTAAAATTAAAATAGATGCAGAGAAGAGAAGGAAAACAAATAAATATCCTTTCAGTTTTAAGGTCAGGGTAGAGAGAAAGTTGGAAGTGATATATTCATATTTCTTTTTCTGGCAAAAAATCATTCATATCACACTTCCTTTTCTGACAGCTTTATGGATTAATTATAAAGAATAGAATAATAGAATAAATAGCCATGCCAACTTCACCGGGTAGCTGGCACGAGCCTATTCTAAGCTGTTTTCTGCAAAGAACATTTAATTTTTGTCTCCAGTTCTCTACGGATTAGTTAAACAGATGTACAAACTTGACATGAAAACTGACAAATTAGGCTTACATGCTTTGGCTAATTGGCTGAGTTGCAGTCTGCCAACAAGGAGAAGGTGATGGGTTTCAACTTGTAGCTTATGAAGCATAAAGCACGAAAAGGGAACGAATTTCATTTACTTTTTTACAAAAGTAGTAGTTTTGAGAGGGTCAGCATGGTGCAGTGATTGACAAGTGGACCAGGCCTCTGGAGAACAGGTTTGAATCCCTACTCTGCTGTGGAAGCCCACCTTAATCAAGTCGTCCTCTCTTAGGCCAAAGGCAAATCCCTTCTGAACAAATTTTGCCAAGAAAACTCAGTGATAGGTTGTCTTAGGGTTGTCATAAGTCAGGAGAAGAGACATACAACATCAACAAGGATCTCATCCCATGAGTAGGGGGAAAGTGGGGAGGTCTATCTTCTGAGATGGCCAGCCATCCCACATCCTTTCCCCGTCTTCTGCCATTTGGAGTTGGGTAGCACTCAAGTCCTGAAAATACATTCTGGGCTTTATTTCCATACACTGCAGAAATGGAGTTGCACGGAGTACCACCCAAAGTGTCCTTATGTCATGTGATGACCTCCATGGGAGTTCATCATGGAGGTCATGGATGAGCATGGAAACAGAGCCCAGACTGCGTGGGATGTGATCCCATGTGTGTGATTAGGGGGGATGGGTAGTCAGAAATGAAATGCTAACTGGCCAAACTCAAGTTCTCTTGATTTGGGAACACAAAGACAAGGACACTAAGTCCCTCCCATGTATGCGGGGTGATGAATTCACTCCAAGTTTTTGCCCAAACTTTCATGGAGTTGGGACTGGATTCACTGCCCTAATGACATGGAAACCACCACCAGCTGCTACACATACAGACAAAATACTATTAAATACCTCCTCTCAAAAGTCCCAATTTTATTACAAGCGTAAAAGATAGATGCTCAGCACCCAATTAAGATGGTGTGCGCTTATGACTGCAATGGTAATCTCACTAGCTAAAGGTTCCCTCTTCCTGATTTTCTACAAGAAACTTTGCCCCAAGCTACCCTTCTAAACAATATCTAAACCAGTGGTTCTCAAGCTTTGGTCCTCCTGGGGTGTTTTGGACTTTAATTACCATAATTCCAAACAGCTGATAAACTGGCTGAGATTCCTGGGAAGTTGAAGTCCAAAACACCTGGAGGACCAAAGGTTGGGAACTGAAAGACATACATTCAGGAGCAAAACAGGGAAGCCCATAAGTCCCTTCTTAAACAGAGGAATCGGGCTGTTTTAGAAAGATAGCTGAAACAGCCATGGAATGCTACAATGAAGCTGTAAAGTAATTTTTATTGTCGTTCTTTCATGTAAAATGCAAAAATCACCACTAGATCCACCTGAAACTTCCAAGCAGGACCATTTTTTACAAACAGATACCATAGGCTGGCATTTTTATTTCATTTCAGTAATGTTTTTCCACTCCAGACAAGGACCAGATGGATAGAGGAGTGATGCCAGATGGACATCTATTAATCTACTGAAGAAGGGGCTTATGGGCTTCCCCATTTTGCTCCTGTCTGTATGTCTTTCAGTTCCCATCCAGAAGTGCTCACAATTTAGTATGTGTGATTTAGACAAGGGGTTCTTAATATCTTGGCATAATTTCACGATCTCACATCTTTGCTAGTGGAAGGTTAGAAATAAAATTGAAATAATAAGGAAATTCCCCAACAAGACTCAAACTTAGATCCAATAGTGACAGATCCATGTTTCTAAATCAGAAATTAGGCAATTTAATTTTGGACGACAATTTCCAAATTCCCCAAAGCTACTGGAAACTGTGATCAAAAGTGGTAGCTTCTTAAAGTTCCTTTTCTAATTTAGCAGAGATCAAGAAATTTGGGGGGAGGGAGAGAGTTTTCCATCAGGAGGACCTATATTACATCTCCTTTCTTATCCCACCCACTCTAAAAAATACCTTTTACCAATGTGGCTCCGTCTCCAAACATGGCTAGATAAGCATACACCGAAGACACCACATCCTGTCTGATCTTAGAATCTAGGTAGGGTCAGTTCTAGTTAGTACTTGCATGGGAGATAGCCAACAAATACCTGAAAATACTACAAAATTCATGTGGTACCTGAAGTTGAGAGGTGACATGAAGACACATACACATATCAACTTTATGTATGCACACACTATGGAGGCACAGACGTAAGGCATTCTTGGGAGGGGATCCTTTGGAGCTCCCGATGAATGACATCATTGAGTGTCCCAACTAAGGTAAGGGTACAGGTTTCGCTTGATATTAAGTCTAGTCTTGCATGATCTCAATTTCATTTGGTGCTCATCTCCTTCAAGGTCATGTGGCGGGCATGACTGCATGGTGTGCCGTTACCTTCCCACTGGAGCGGTACCTATTGATCTACACACATATGCATGTTTTCGAATTGCTAGGTTGGCAGAAGTTGGGGCTAACAGCAGGAGCTCACCCCACTCCCCGGATTCCAACTGCCAGCCCGTTGGTCAGCAAGTTCAGCAGCTCAGCGGTTTAACCCGCTGTGCCATTGGGGGCTCCAACTACAAGTACGTATTTGGTCATTTCTCCACTGCCACCTGATTCCCCACCAGCCAGTGACAGGCCATATTGAGGTGAAAGGTGGTTTTTGGTGGAAAGTTCAATCATTGTGTGAAGTCAGTAGAAAATTCCAACTTTCACAACTAACAAAAGAATAACTTAATACAAGCATAAATTGGAGGAACCTCTGGGTAAACCATTAACGTGATACCAGCCCACATTTTTATACTAGATAAGTTGTAATTACAGCAATTATAAGGTCTGTTTTAAGAGCAAAAAGATGGGTGGACAGGCAATGCTTGATTACATTAGACCTGGAGCTATTTGCCCCATTATCTACTATACCAGAAATGGCACTGTATCCTGGCTGGAGGAAAGCAGACAAAGCTGATGGGGAAATAAATTACAAGATGAAAGAAAAGGGTCAGCTGTGCTTACTGTGTTGCCTTTCTTGACCAATGAATAGTGCTGTAGGTTATATTTTAGAGGAAAGATCTGGCAGGTCCACCTCTAAGCACTCCTTCCCTAAGACAACCACAGCCAATTCATGGGGTTGCCCTAAGTCAACAGGTGACTTGAAGGCGCACTCACACATATTTCTCAGGAAAAGAGAAGCAGAAATGTTCTAGCAAGGGGTAGGGAACCTTGGCCTTCCTAATGTTGGACTGCAGCTTCCATTAGATAAGGTCAGTATAGGCAATGGGGGACAAAAGCATCCATGCCTACACTGACTAGAGCTATGAGGGTTGCAATCAAACATCTGGAAAGTCATAGTTTCCCCTTCTGAGTCTGCTGGAGTAGGTTACAGGTTCATCCTCAGTTACTGGGACATTCTGTTTTCTGAAAGCCTGCCCAGAGGAAGTTGGCCAATATACACTCGTAATGCACACTAGACAATGCTAAGCCACCTGGACAATAGTCTGATTCGCTATAAGAGACTGAATCTGATTTATCCCCAGCTTTCAAATGCAAACCACTTTCATTTATGTACTGCATGACTAACAATTCCCTAATACTCTGAAAACAGGTCAATGGTAGCTCGGGAACTCATAATCCCAGGATAAAGATTATCTGAAGATTACTCAATATAATAAATTGATATAAAATTCAGACTTTTTGGGGAAAAAATTGTCACAAAAGTATTCAAAGAGCTTTAGCTAGTAATTAAAAAGACGCCCTAACAAAAGCAAGTTACTAATTTCCATGTTTAATTTTTTTAAGTTTTATTTAATATTTCCCATGACATATATTGTGTTCAACTTGGAAGCTACATTTATGCTCTGAAATGAATGAAACTTATTTCCAACAGGACATATCTCAATTTCAGAAGCAAATTTGTTACAAACAATGCTCTTACGGACTAATTCTTGAGACCTACAATGCCACAAATATTTCCTTTAAATAGAATATATTGATTGTTAGGCTATCGTAAACCATGGGCACAGTTCAACACAGACTTAAATGTACTTAAAATCAATGAAACGTAATAGGTTCAAAGGTACCGTTCTGTGCTGGATTGTGGCCAACGATGATTTTATGCTCTTTCAAAAATTTAGAAGCTGAATGGTAGACACTTGCAATACCTATATGGTCTATGAACCTGTGATGTGTTGCAGTACAGGAGAAGGGAAAGAGCATAAGTGAGCTACTTGATCATGCTAAATATTAATTCCTTTTAATTGTTCATCGGTGCAGCTCCTCAGAAGGTCCCTGTCCCATATCAGGTATGGTAAGTTCACAGCATAGCAAAGCACATGGCTATGGGAAGCCCACAAGCAGAACAGCAACAAAACAGTGATCTCCCAACTGTGCTCCCCAAAAGCAGGTGTTCAGAAAAAGCACACTATCATGTAGCCATCATACCGTTACTGCTATTTACGTGCATGTCAACTTTGACCTATATTATAACAACCAGTCTTAGAGGTGTCTGCCATTAATTCAAAGAAGATTTGCCATTGCCTTCCTCTGAAGCTAACACAATGTCACTTTCTCAAAGAGGAGATTCTACAATTGAGTAAAGATTTGAACCGTGGTATTTCCTTAATCCAATCCAATACTCTAATCCAGGGGTCCTCAAACTCCAGCCCGTGCGCCACATGTGACCCACCAATAATAATAATAATAATAATAATAATAACTTTATTTTTATACCCCGCCAAGCATCTCCCCTTGGGGACTCAGGGCGGCTTACAAGGGAGAAGACCAAAAGACAATTAAAACACAGAAGAAAACACTTACCAATTAAAACATCAGCTAAAAGCAATACAACATAATTATACACAACATAAGAGCAATATGGCTGGAAAGAAAATTAGCTGAGGTACAAATTCAATGAGTGCAATACATTTTACTGGAGCACCAGCAAAGTGTGACATACCGGTAGATTGGGCAGGAATTACTATCATAATATATGTTGAAGTAGATCATATGAGGGTCAGAATAAAGTGCTACTCTCGTTTTTTACTGGTGAGCTGCTTAATCGAAGGCACACTGGAACATCCAGGTTTTTAGTTGACTCCGGAAAGAGGACAAAGTGGGAGCCTGTCTGATCTCCCTAGGGAGGGAGTTCCAGAGCTGAGGAGCCACCACCGAGAAGGCTCTCTCCCTCGTCCCCACCAACCGCGCTTGCGATGGTGGGGAAGAGAGAGCAGTGCCTCACCAGACGATCTCAAGGTACGCACTGGTTCATAAGGGAAGAGGCGATCGTGAAGATAAGCAGGTCCCGAACCATTTAGGGCTTTATAGGTGATGACCTATAAGGGTATTTATCCGGCCTGCCAAGGAGGTGGCCTCCCTCTCAGTGGAACCAGTCTTGGTTCTACTAACGCAGAGCTCCTTTTGTTCTTTCTGTCTCCCCCTCACGCTCTCTTTCTCTCCCCGTTTCAATCTCTCCCCTTTCACCTCTCTTTTTCTTTATCTTTCTCCCTTCCCTTTGTTGGGGAATGCTCTTTGATTGCAGGAGCTACTGCAACTACCACATGTCATTTTAAATATTGTATTTGTTTTGTTGTTTTTTTACTTCAAAATGAGATATGTGCAGTGTGCATAGGAATTTGATCATAGTTTTTTTAAACTATAGTCCGGCCCTCCAACTGTCTGAGGGACAGTGAACTGGCCCCCTGTTTAAAATGTTTGAGGACCCCTGCTCTAATCCCAATGTAATGCTGTTTGACACCAGTTTAGCTGCCATGGCTCAATGTATGGAGTCCTGGGAGTTGTAGTTTGATGAGGTACCCGCTCTATTTGCTAAAGAACATTGAAGACTTTACATCGAAATAATTTATTATACTGGCCCAAGGCCATGACAAAAAGCACCACATGCGCACAATAGTACTCTCAAAGCAACAGGCACCAAAGATGCTAAACAGAAACTATAATCATGCTCTCACAAGGTACATTTTGTACATTTTGGGAGAGGGTCCAGTTAACCCTTAGAGTCTTTAGAAAATGACAAAAATTAAATTGAACCATGGGAGATAAAACGGTGTCAAATTGCATTTTATTGTCAGTGTAGATGCACCCTATGTCACCTTGGGTTCTCATATCCTTCATAATCACTAGGCATTGTCTATCAAACACTTCTACTAATGTAAACATGTGTTCCTAAGCCTGGAATATAAATGTTGATAGCCCCCCCCCCCCCTTTTGTCAACAAACCCTCATCTCAAAAAAGAAAGAACCCTAGATCTAGTGTTTCTCAGGATCTGAATTAAGCTACAGTGACTACACTGGGAACAAAATGTCTTAATCCTAGCCAACAATCAACTAGTAGCCCTGATCATATCTCTGCTAACTTTACAATACATTTTATTGTGCACAACATGAATTCTGTAGCGCAGTGGGAGTTCTTATGAAACATCTAATTAATCTGTTCCCTACTATTTTTCATGCCTCTTGACTCCATGTAGCGTTTTTTAAAAGTTGTTTGGGAAGTGTCTGAAAAATCTTGCTTGAAGTTTGCCCAAGCTGAAAAGCGTAGCTCCTTACAGTCAATAACCATCATGTCCTGCACCAGCGGTAGGCAACAGCACGGCCATTTTTGCTTGTTGCATTTCAGTGCAACCAACGGGATATGCTATCACTTCCAACAGCCTGTTCAATTGATTTTGGGGTCTGTTTTGGAAAAGAATTAGAAGAGCAAACTGGTTTTTTTTCTTGTATGGTTTGAGTAGAGTTTAGGTGGTTTGCAGGCAAAAAATCACCCACAAATCAACCCAAAATATGTTGCAAATTTTGGGGGCAACTGGTGGATTTAGGAACATTAGGAAGAACATTAGGAAGAACTTCCAAACTGTGAGAACTGTTCAGCAACGGAACTCTCTGCCCAGGTGTGTGATGGAGGCTCCTTCTTTGGAGGATTTTAAACAGAAGCTGGATGGCCATCTGTAAGAGGTGCTTTGAATGCAATTTTCCAGCTTCTTGGCAGGGGGTTGGACTGGATGGCCCACGAGGTCTCTTCCAACGCTATGATTCTACGAGGGGCTTCTGGAGGGTCCCTCTGGCCAAACCTAAGGATCTCAAGGGCCATACTTTGCCCACTCGACCCTACACATTCAGTCAAAATGAACAACGATATAAAAATTTAGATAATGTAATTATCGAAGTTCACCACAGACACCATGTGCAGCAATAACAAATTTAACCATTAATTTAATAGCTGGTTTATTAGATTAGTTATACATTCTTGAACACAAAATACCCACATTTTTCAGAGGACTGATTATGGAAGTGGTTAGATTAACATTAAAATGGATTCTAAAACATTTGTGTCCCTTTTCACTAAATTTTGAAAAAAATAACTAAGTATTCCTTCACATTACACAAAATATGGAGCAAGTCAAAGCTATTTAGACTATGATCTTTACAGGGGCTTAATCTGCACTAAGGCGCCATCTACATTGCCATATAATGTCATTTCAGAATGCAGTTTAACTGCATTGAACTGGGTTGCTGTGAGTTTTCTGGACTGTATGGCCATGTTCCAGAAGCATTCTCTCCTGACGTTTGGCCCACATCTATGGTAGGCATCCTCAGAGGTTGTGAGGTTTGCTGAAAACTAGGCAAGTGAGGTTTATATATCTGTGGAATGTCCATGGTGGGAGAAAGAACTCTTATCTGTTTGAATCAAGTGTGAATATTGCAATTGGCCACCTTCATTAGCATTTAATGACCTTGCAGCTTCAAAGCCTGGTTGGTTGCTGTCTGGGGGGAGGGGGAATCCTTTGTTGGGAGGATGCCTGGCACAGATGTGGGCAAAACATCAGGAGGGAATGCTTCTGGAACATGGCTGCACAGCCCAGAAAACTCACAGCAACCCAGCAATTCCAGCCATGAAAGCCTTTGACAATGCATTGAACTGCATTATATTACAGTGTAGACTCATATAATCCAGTTCAATGCAGTTAAACTACATTTTGAAACTGCACTATAGGGCCTTGACAAAATGATTAAATTTACTTCTGAGTAAGCGTGCACTACATGTTGCTATTGTTGGGTGTCTTCAAGTAATTTCCTATTTGTCATAACCGCTAAAGGAACCTATCCCAGGGTTTTCTTGGCAAGACTTGTTTAGAGGGTGGTTGCCTTTGTTCTCTTCTGATGACAAGAGAGTGGGAACCACCTTACACAATTTTTGAAGAAGTACAATAAACAACGTTCATGCTAGTATAATGCCCCAACAGGATTTCACCCATTGTTTTAATCTTAAAGCCCCCGGTGGCGCAATGGGTCAAACTCTTGTGCAGGCAGGACTGAATCCAGGGAGCAGGGCAAGCTGCCATCTGTCAGCTCCAGCTTCCCATGCGGGGACACGAGAGAAGCCTCCCGCAGGATGGTAACACATCTGGGCATCCTCTGGGCAACATCTTTGCAGACAGCCAATTAACTCACAGCAGAAGCGACTTGCAGTTTCTCAAGTCGTTCCTGACATGACAAAAAAAAACCTTAAAGTGGGACAGCTGCTTGAAAATAAAGTCTACACTATCTGTATTCTTATTTTCATAACATGGATAACTATATCAAGTGTCTCTAAATTCTTGCATAAGTAACCTCAATATAGAAAACCAAATACACTGATTATCCATTTTTCCATTCCAGAATACTGAAAACCAGCATAGAACAGATTAAAGAGAGGAAAAATAGTTTTGATGAAACATAGAGCTTCTTGTTATAAGTAACTGGTTTTTGCACTTCAATTATTGCACAGCAGGTCCCCCTCATGCCAGGATAATCTCCCAGGGTGCGTTTTAGCCAGATGAGTTTCCACCCTCCGTCGCTCATCAGTTCAGCTCTTCACTTGGTTCTTGTCCCTACCAGGTGTGATAAATTTCATTTTATCTGGAACTGGTCCCATGTCAGGCCTCATTGGGAAAGCACATTCTGCTACTTATTTAAGAGTCAAACCTCCAAGATGCTCCACATGGGCAACCCCAGCTTGTGCCTTTTTAATGAGGCAAGAGCTTTTGTGAGAAATATATATACATGTGCCAGGAAATGGAGTGCAAACGGTGATAAACTTCAAGATGTGGCACAGCGTATCAGAAGTAATTGCATAAACAGTTATTCTTGTCTGAATGTATTCATAGAAGCATAGAGTTGGAAGAGACCTCGTGGGCCATCCAGTCCAACCCCCTGCCAAGAAGCAGGAAATTTGCATTCAAAGCACCCCTAACAGATGGCCATCCAGCCTCTGTTTAAAAGCCTCTAAAAAGCCTCTAAAGGAGGAGCCTCCACCACATCCTGGGGCAGAGAGTTCCACTGCTGAACAGCTCTCACGGTTAGGAAGTTCTTCCTAGTGTTCAGGTGAAATCTCCTTTCCTGTAATTTGAAGCCACTGTTCTGCGTCCTAGTCTCCAGGGCAGCACTGGATGTCAACTTCTTAGTACAGGTTGACATTTGAGCTACAAATAGGCTCTTATAACCACATCTAGTCCTTAGCTCTTATCACACCAAGTCAAGAACTTCCTTCACAATTCATGTTTACCTAAGTCACCCTCAGGGATTGTGAATGGTGGCATAGAAATATAGTAAATATATAATAAATGTTGATCCTGCATCCCCTAAGTGGTTTTTAGGGCCATCACTGGAATCACCATGTTGCATACTAACATGGCTATGTCTTTAAATGCTTTTACAGTGTAGATTTGTTTTGACATAGAAGGCAAGTGGGTTGTTGTGATTTTTGGGGGCTGTATGGCCATGTTCCAGAAGCATTCTCTCCTGACGTTTCACCTGCATCTATGGCAAGCATCCTCAGAGGTTGTGAGGTCTGTTAAAACTAGGAAAATGTGGTTTATATATCTGTGAAATGTCCAGTCCTAGCCAACCTGGCCAACAATGACGTATGATGGCAACAGTATTTCATTACTAACTGGAGAGTTCAAGATTGCCCCCAAGCACTGTAGAAGAACTGAAGGGTAATTGTAATTGTTAAGAACTTTTTTTAAATTCTAATCCATAATGTCACACACATTACTGTTTTTAAAAAAAACAGCTCCATAATAATAATAAAAACTAGATTGAGAAAGTGATATATCTCTGTTGTTAAAAAGCAGAGAAAATGCATGACCTGCTCCCAAGGGGACGAAACTGGAAAAATAATTAATTCCCTAAGGAGAAATGAAAAACACTATGGAAACTGATATGATGCTGCTCAATCCTCTCTCTGCCATTCCAGCAACATTTCCATTGAGCATTGTTCATGTTTCTATCATCTCTCTTACTCGAAATGCATTCGTATAGCTTCCTTTGGAGAAACCATTCCACCCATCTTGCATATTAGTAAGTAGATCAGTATGCATTCCTTACTGGATGAAGAAAGACACTGCTATTACAAGGATCTTGCCAAGGCTATATAAAATATTCTGCAGCAAAACAAAACCAAGTACTGGCTTGTTTATTTATTTATTTTATTTAGAACATTTATACCCTGTCCATTTTCGACCTCCGAGGAGGGACTTAGCGAATATTTGTTCAAGGATTTGCCATTGGCTTCCTCTGAGGCTGCCTTGCCCAAGCTCACCCAATGGGTTTCTATGACCAAGCGGGGATTGGGACCCTGGTCGCCACGATCCTGGTCTAGCATCCAAACCATTACACCACACTGAGTCCAAGTAATGGCTACCTGGACATTTGGTGATAAATAATTCTGTATATGAAACAGGAGCATGCAAATCTAAAACACTACATCTGTTTGCCTTTTTTCAGCAATTGATGTTAACAGAAGGGACTGTTATTGTTGAGTGAACTTGATTAAAGAAAATTAGTTAGTTAATAATGGCCTAACAAGGTCTGTTTCCTCTCACAATCGTTTTCCCAATATACAAGAGAAAACAGCATTCCTGTTATTCGACACAGTTTGAAATGCCATTGCCTTTTTTTGGTGAAATAAACAGGTTGGCAACAAACTGAAAAACACTGCTGTAGTGCACATTTTGAAAATGTTGGCTAAAATGTGTTTGCACCAACATGCCAAACGAGAGAGATGCCACAGACTCCTGTGTGTGACTAATTTAAGACCTGTCCCTGCAAACAGTGACTGTGCATGTTCAGATCCTTGGGCATAAAGCCAAGAGTGATTTCATTCCCAGCTTAGCCACCTCTAATACAGGGAAGACGTTTGCACTATGGACACGTGCAGGAAGCAGAAGTATGTTTGCTGAGGATTGATGGTATAGTATAAAAGGGAAAAAAACTTCAAAGAAAGTTTGTTTCTTAGAGTTTTGGTTTTTTTCTTTTGTAAAATCCTTTTATTTGCAGATTGTTCAAGCTCAAGGAAACTTGGATCCATTTGTGTTCACTACCAAGAAACAAGTAAAGCATAGCTGTTAAGAACAAGAACATTCAATTCCTGCTTTAGATATCGGGTACTTCTTTTCACCCAAACATTGCCAGATTATTTTTTGCTTATCAAAGATTTTGCTGGGTTTTTTATTTTGCATTTTGATTTTATTTTTTTACATCTATATCTATTGTATTTTGCTGCATTTCATTTTAGTAAATTCCCCAGAGTATATACATTTACTAAATAAACAAAGTGTTCTGAATATTTCAACAGCATATGGAGTTTAACTGAATTTTCTAATACCAATGATATTTCTTTTTTATTGTTTGTATATTTGTAGATTTTAAATTGCACTGAAATGCTTTTAATGTAAGCCACTTTGATTCTCCTTGTGGGGAGAAAAAGCAGGATATAAATAAGCATAGTACTAATAACAATAACAATAATGATGTTCAGTCCATAATATGTATTGGGTATAAAAATGTAAAGGTTTCCCCTTGACATTAAGTCTAGTCGAGTCTGACTCTGGGAGGAGGTTCTTAAGCTGAAGATACAGTGTTGTCCGTAGATGCCTCCAAGGTCATGTGGCCGGCATGACAGCATGGCATGCAGTTACCTTCGCGCTGAAGCAGGCCCGGATTAACAGCTTTTTGCACCCTAGGCCACACTTTGGAATTACACCCCCTTTAAACCAACCTCTACTGCACCCCCACCTCTTCCCCCCCCCTTCGCCTTGCGCCGCTGCATCCTTCCCATCCTGTGCCAATGGGGCTGAGGGGAAAGGTGCACGCATGCTGTCACTGAAGAGAAGGGAACGGGCCCCTTTGTGTGGCAGGTAGCGAGTTCATTACCCCTCGGGAAGGAGGCAGAGGAGAGCGAGCGAGTGCCACAGAGCCGAGGCCCAAAGGGACGGGGAAAGCCGGGCTGGGTCCAGAGCATGCTCTTTGTCCGGGGCAGCAGCTTCAGAGGCGGCCCCATGTGCAGCTCATGGCCCAGCGGCTGCAGAGAGTCAGGGCTTTCCTCCGCCTCAGGCTCCCCTCCGGGCCTCCACGCCGCCCTTCTTTCCCGCGGCCTTCCTCTTCCCTCAGCAGCCTGCAAAGGAAGCTGCTCCAAGCCAGGCCAGGCCAGGTGCCCCCTCCCCTCAGGCGCAAAAGCACTGGCTGAGAAGCAGCGGCGTAGATGGATGGGCTGAGGCTGACGCGGTGAGCACGAGCGCTGCCTCTGCGGAGCCCGGCCTTGGCTCCACCTCCTTTTGGGTACCGGGCGGCAGGAGCCAATCGCGGTGCGATTTTAAAATTATTTTATAACATTTTTATTTTATTTTTTTGGTCCGTGATCTGCATTCCCCTCGGCTTGCGCCCATAGGCCATGGCCTAGGTTGGCCCTATGGGTAATCCGGGCCTGCGCTGAAGCAGTATCTATTGATCTATTCATATTTGCATGTTTGCATGAACTGTTCAGTTGGCAGAAGTTGGGGCTAACAGCAGGAGCTCACCCCATCCTGCAGGTTCGAACCATCGACCTTCTGGTCAGCAAGTTCAACAGCTTAGCGGTTTAACCCGCTTCACCACTGCAGCCCTATGGATTGGGTATACCTTATCCAAAATGCCTGGGAACAGAATTGTTCTATTTTTTTTGTTTTGTTTTTGAATACCTGTATTTGCAGACAGATGGGTGGGTATCTCACATCCTATGTGCACATGTACTATTTCATTACCCTTTTTGGATGTGTTTATGTCTCTCTCCAGCTTCATCCCTTGCCACTTGTGTTGTGCATGAGATGCAAGGTTGGAAAGAGACCGAGGAACTATGAAATAGTATAATACTGCACTATGGAAACACCTTTTTCAAAGTAGTAACTGTAGCTTTATCTGAAAGAAACTTAAAATAACTGAAAATGCTGATTGTTCGCACTAGTCTAGCACGTAGCTAATGCTGTGTGCTCCTTGGGGTATTATGCAATGCTTCACATAGATCCGAAAACTGCAGGCAACTTGGAAGCCAACTACCAATGCAGCCTAGCAGAACAATCTGTCATGTCTCTAGATATCCTGAAGTCAGAAGGGAATCAGATCACAAAAAATAACCTCTAACGTTTGGCAGAATCATCCATACATTCATGACTCCTGCTTATACACAGCCCATATCAAAGGAAGACTCAGAAATACCCAAAGCAGACGGCAGCTTGCCCTGCTCCCTGGATTCAGTCCTGCCTGCACAAGAGTTTGACCCATTGCGCCACCGGGGGCTTTAAGATTAAAACAATGGGTGAAATCCTGTATGGGGACGCAACCTATGTCATTAAAACATTTATTTATATTTATAAAAATATATGATTCGTAAGTTAAGATGCAGTTTTTGCTGCCAAAAAATACATGTAAGTGGGCATTTTTTGTTACGTTTGCACAACACACTGGCACACTAACATGTTGCGACCCACAATTTGGAAAGCTCTGACCTAAGGGATCTCAGAGCCATGACTCATTGTCATGGACTAATTCAAATAAGGCATTAGATATGTCTGGAGCCACAGAAGTCACTTGAGGGAGTCAACTCATGCATAAAGAAAAGAACAAGAGTGAAAGCTTTGTTGCAGCTGCCACTATATGTGCCATCAGCTCTTGGGGAAAAAGCAGCATTATCAGGACAGGTTTCAGCAGGCTCTAAAAGGCCACGACTTGCGATATGAAATTATAATAGAAACAACATCAAATAACCCAGCATGTATCAATATCCAAAGATAGGGCAGCAGACTAGTATTAATATCCTGGAAATTCAGATCTAGTACATCAACTCTGGCACCATTCACCATCCTACTGTAGGAATTCCTGCTACTCCCACGTGCTTTGTTCCCTTTTCGTTTCTACTAACATCTGTTGATGAACGGAGTGGGAGTAAACAGAATTACCACTTTGTCCCATATTCTCAACACTACCCTTTACATGCCCCGGTGCTCATAAAAAGGCCAGCCAATACAGTGACCATGACTGTATGTACGAATAAAGAGCTATACATCTTGGTCACTAGAGCTGAACAGCACATTTCATACAATGCTATATGTGACAGTTGTCAGAGTGTGAGCAAAAACAATGAGGCCATTACCTCACAAACCAGGAACCTGCACACTCCATACAAACGGTTTCCTGATTCAACCAACTTACCAAAGCCTATGAATCTGTAATTAGGCAGGAAGCTTACGTCAAGCTGGAAGTTTAAATCAAGAGAGATGATTCTTAAGGAAGGCAAAGATCTCACATAGTTTGCTTACATACAACTGAAGGACAGGTTTAATCAAGATAAGAGAAATGCAGCCATAGAGGTTAGAGAAAATTAGATTTACTTAGAGTTGTGTAAAGATGATGACCATATATACCTTTTAACAAGCGTATAAATGGCTACAAAAAGAAGATGAGCCTATAAAAGATTACATGGTAAAGTGAATCCAAAATTTAGAACATAGTGTCCATATAGATATATGGCAAATTTGGTCCAAAGATATACAATATTTGGACCACAGTTTGTGCTGTAGTTTAAAATTACTCCTGAATAAAATGATGCACAGCTAGTGTCTAACCTCAAATAAGCTGTGAACCATATCCCAGAATGTTATTAGTATTACCGTATATACTCGAGTATAAGCCAACCCGAATATAATCTGAGGCACCTAATTTTACCACAAAAAACTGGGAAAACGGATTGGCTCGAATATAAGACGAGAGTGTGAAATGCAGAAGCTACTGGTACATTTCAAAATAAAAATAGATACCAATAAAATTACATTAATTGAGGCAGCCGTAGGTTAAATGTTTTTGACTATTTACATAAAACTATAATTTAGGATAAGACTTTCCAACTCTGATTAAACCATTATTCTAACCTTCTTCAATGTAAATATGCTTACGTATCCTTCGAATAATAATAAAGCGAGTGAAAGAATATGTGTAATAATAATAAAGTAAAATAATGGAAATGTAATAATCACAACAATCATAAAGTAAAATAAATGTAATAATAATAGAGTAAAATAATAATAATAATAACAGAGTAAAATAATAAATTACCTTAGCTCGAGTATAAGCTAAGGGGGACTTTTTCAGCCTCAAAAAAGGCTGGAAAAACTAGGTTTATGCTTGAGTATATACAGTACTTTGTTAACTAGATTGCTTGTGTTGAAATTAATAGAAAAAAGTGACCCAAAATTGATTATATTTGTTAAAATAATAATAAGCACTACCAATAAGGAGACAGGATATAATTGTGCTGAAGTTGTACTGGTACATGTACCTTCCAACCCTCTATTAATTTCCCAACATATATTTCCCACACTGGAGTAAATGGAGATCTCGAAATTATTTTATGATGGAAGAACAGGGCATATTGTCCACTGATTCTTCAATATAAAACTAATCAAGATCAAGACAATCCAAAACGTTCGTGTGAGAAGAAAGTTGGATAAGTAAGTGCAAGGGCTGCTGATGTTCTTCCACTTGGCAAAAATCCAGGAAATTATACAGAGCTACTGCAGAGCAGAGATGTGAAAACTATGGCTGCTTACATGTTGCAAGGTACAATGCCCATATTTCCTTATTTTTTTTACTATATTTTTATACTGTCCCTCTCAGCCCGAAAGCGAATGCCCACAGATAAAGTACATAACACTTAATAAAACAGTCATATAAAAGTCAAAATCACAGTAAAAAATATAAATACAAATGTCAGCATTTCATTTTTGAAATTGGTTTCCGTTGTATCGTCATCGTTCCAAAGGTCTCAATTAAATCATTACATTTCATCTGCAAAAGCCTGCTCAAACAGCCAGGTCTTGACTTTCTTCCAAAATGTTAGGAGGGAGGGAGCCGATCTAATGTTCCTAGAGAGGGCGTTCCATAGCCGAGGGGCCACAGCTGAGAAAACCCTGTCTCTCGCCCCTGCCAATCGAGTCTGCGAAGAAGGTGGAGCCGAGAGCAGGGCCTCTCCAGAAGATCTTAAGCATCTAGATCAGGGGTGGTCAACCTACGGCCCATGGGCCGTATCCGGCCCGGCAGCAGACTCTGTGCAGCCCGGGGAGAAGGGCGTCGGGGGTGGGGCCAAGAGGAAGGGGTGCCGCGGCCGGCATCCAATCGCGGCGGCTTTGGAGTGCCCCAGGCTCTCTGCCTCTTCCTCATGCCTCCGGCGTGGAGAGGCTCTGGATGGACAGCGTGGGCTGGCTGAGACATTCTGGGAGCCATAGGAGCCAGGAAACTACGGCTCCCAGAATGCCTCAGCCAGCTTATCCGGGGCTACAGGAAGTCATCCAAAGGCTCCTCCCTGCCACGCCGCCGGCACTGACGCTCCCACGCTGGCCATCCAGAGCCTCTCCACGCCGGAGACAGGAGAAGGTGGAGAGCCCGGAGCTGGTGCTGCCTCCACCCTCGGGCCCTCCCTAACTCCACCGACGCGCGACCCTCCATGCAAGAGGGCCAAAGCCCAGGATCACCACCGCGAGGGCACTCGAAAGCGGTCGGAGAAGGCAGGAAGGAACCCCCGCTGCCCTGGTGCAGCCCGCGGCAGCCCCCGCTTTGAGGCAGGACCATGGCAATACAACCAGCTGCTCCTCTTCCCTGTGCCCTCCTCTGCCCTCCTCCTCCCTCCTTTCTAAGGTACATAGTTGGATTTTCTTTTAATTATTATTATTTTATAATTGTTTTATAATAATACTAGCTGTACCTGGAACGCGTTGCTGTGCCCTATTTAGGAGATGCGGGAAAGTCTGAGTATGTAAGGGTTGGAAATGATGTTACTTACGGTCTTGGTGGGGTCATGTAGGCATGAATTGCGCACTTTCTATGTGTGCTCCAAATGATGTCATCTGGAAGCATGAGTTGTATTGTCTTATATAGCGGAGGAAGTGTTTTGATTCTGGAGTGTCTCCACTCAGCAAAGTCTGTAGTGGTTGTGGAGGAGTGGCAAGTGGTGGTAGAGAGACTTTACCGGCTAGGCAGCACATTCCTGTTGTTTCTGCTGGGTATTTCAGGGCTTTGCAGTGTGTGCAGATGTGCATTAGGGTGCCAATGTCGGCCTCTGCACCATGCTGTAGTCTTCTGCAGCGTTGTATCTGAAGGCTAGGCGGTGGAATTGGTTGTGGTGTTTTTGAAGTTTGTTTTCTGTGTTGCGACGTCGTGTTTCTGCGCTCCTTGCGCGCTGCTGTTGTGTTGCATTTCTGCGTCTTTGTTGTTCCTGGCTGCGCACTTCTTCTTGTCATGCAGTTCTTTGCATTTGGTTCTCAGCTGTGCGTTGTGCAGTGACCTGTTGTCTGTGTCTCTGCTGTGCAGTGTGTTTCTGTTCTGGCGTTTGTTCTGCCCTTTTTTTTTGATGTATGTAGCGTTGTGAGTGTGTCGTCCAATGCTGTTATTTTTAGAAAGCATGGCTTGTCTTTTGGGTCAGTTTCTGTCTGTGTGGTAGGAAGGAATGGTTTTTGTTTGTAGTGGTGGTAGGTGTTGTGTGTACGGGGTCCCGTAAGGTTGGTGGGATGGGTTGTGATTGGAAGTTGTGTTGTGTTGTGTGGGTAGGAGTTGCTGGAGAATTGCTCCCTCATAGTTTGGTTTTGACAGTTTAACCCTCAAACACCAACTGTCAACTGAAATCTCTCAGCATTCTATCCTAGCCTTGGATGGCTCCTGCCAGCATTGCTATGGTTACTCTTCCTCTCTGCATTTTGTGTGGGCCGATGTCGGCCAATGGCATTTGCTGGCAGCCACGGAGGATGCTGGGAAATGTAGGTTTTTTTACTCGTTGTTTTGGGGGCCTTTTAGGTTTTGGGGGGGAAAGTTTCTTTGCTACAAACGTACCTTGCTTGAGGCCTATTTCTGTTGGCAAGTTTTGTGTTTCTGCGTTGTAAGGTTTCTCTGTTTGAGGTAGTCTTCACATGACAACTGTTCCTTTATATATATAGATAATAAATAATATAATATAATGTTATATCATATTATAATTTCAATATATTATAATGTCTATATATATACTATAATATAATAATGATATTAATACTAATAATATATGAATATTTCTTGATATATTAATATGTTAATATTAATGATGTGTAATATATGGTAAATATAGTAAATAAATAAATAAATAATGTAGATTAGAATATAGTTCCGCCTTTAGGTGTGGTCCTCCATAATATTTTTTGGCTCTCGTGTGGCCCCTTGGAAAAAATAATTGCCCACCCCTAATCTAGATGGTTCATAGGGAGAGATGCATTTGGACAAATAACCTGGGCCAGAACCGTTTAGGGCTTTAAAGGTTAAAGCGAACACTTTGAATTGTGCCCGGTAGCAAACTGGCGGCCACTGGAGCTGGCACAACAGAGGGGTTGTACGCTCCCTGAGTGCCGCTCCCGTTATCAACCTGGCTGCTGTTCGTTGGACCAATTGAAGCTTCCGAACAGTCTTCAAAGGCAGCCCCATGTAGAGCACGTTGCAGTAATCTATACGGGATGTAAACAGAGCGTGGACTACTGTGGCCAATTCAGACTTTCCAAGGTACTTGCACAGCTGGTGCACAAGTTTTAACTGTGTGAATGCTCCCCTGGTCACTGCCGAAATCTGGGGTTCCAGGCTCAGCGATGAGTCAAGGATCACACCCAGACTGCGAACCTGCGTCTACCATTTTCTATCCTGATGAGGGTTGGCACAACTTGTGGTTCAGCAACATCTGAAGAGACACAAATTTACCTCGGCCACTATAGAAGGAAGGGTTAATATGGTTAATTTCTTCATTGATATAAACCATAGTTAAAAAGGATTTATTTGAGTGTTTTTCATATGATATAATATGAAGAATTTTGGGTTTTGTGATATTTTCTGATTTATATGTGTATAGACACTCATTGCCCTCCTTTCATTTTTGTTAGTTCAGAACTGGCAGCTTCCTTTTGTTACTACTACAGAAGGAAGAACAGCAATTTAAAACTGTAATCAGTCTTTTAAAAAAAAATCCATAGTTTTTCTCACTTTTGTGCCACATGGAAAATGGCAACAGAGAGCCACAGATAGATTATGACTATCTATCTAGCCATTGAATAAGTTGATAATTTCTTAAATAGTGAGGGGAGAATCTTGCCATCCAGTTAAACCTAAGACTCCCAGGGAAACAAAAGCATGGTAGGCCTCCTGTCCCATAATACTATCTAGTGATTGGCTGATAGATAACATATAATCAGTGGTTACATGAATATGCTCATTATATACACACAGCAGTCAATTGCTACTTGGAAAAATGTTCAGGTATGATCATTGAAATATAGTGTTGTTAAAGATGAAAAAAATTAATATTGTCTAGTGTCTGTTGGTGAACTATGTTGGACTTAAATAGGTTGTGAGTTAAACCACCACATCTCACTTTTTGGTTGTTGAGGTGGTCATCATAGAATCATAGAGTTGGAAGAGACCTCGTGGGCCATCCAGTCCAACTTTCTGCCAAGTAGCAAGAAAAAATGCGTTCAAAGCACCCCCCGACAGCCTCTCTTTAAAAGCCTCCAAAGAAGGAGCCTCCACCACACTCCGGGGCAGAGAGTTCCACTGCTGAACAGCTCTCATGGTCAGGAAGTTCTTTCTAATGTTCAGGTGGAATCTCCTTTCCTGTAGTTTGAAGCCATTGCTCCATTGCGTCCTAGTCTCCAGGGCAGCAGAGAACAAGCTTGCTCCCTCCTCCCTATGACTTCCTCTCACATACTTATACATGGCTATCATGTCTCCTCTTTATTGGTCTTTATGGTCATTCTTTATTGACCATGCAGTGACTGAAATGCCCCCCAAACCTCCCACCCTCAATACCAAATATTTCCCAATTGGTAGAGGATGGGAGAAGCACATGAATAATGATACTATCAAATGTCAATTGGAAGTCCAAAACAGTTGAATGCTTCTCTTGCTTTCCACTGGGTTTGGAAAAGGGGAGCAGTTGTGAAAAGGTGGATTTGGGAATAAATCAGCACAAGACTATCAGTGCTATCTCTCATGCAGAACTGCAACCAAAATGTTCTCCATTCCAGAGACACTGATAGCTTTGCAATTATAGGACTATATAGCATGGTTTATGGCAGTGCCGTTGAAGAGGTAGGAAATGTAGAAGTGAAAATGACATAGCTATATTCACTAAATTAATATATAATCCCTGATGAAATGCCATAGATTGTCAGTGTCAATAGTGTATAAGCAAAAGAACAAAGGCAATAAACCTATAATAGGAATTAAGATGATCTAGATCAGTGTTTCCCAACCAGTGTGCCGTGGCACACTAGTGTGCCGTGAGCGATCATCAGGTGTGCCGTGGGAAATTGGAACCTCCAATACCCTTTCTTCCCCCTCCTGCCGAAGACTTTTTCTTCTCCACTCGGGCTCCCTTCTTCCCAGCCTCGTTCTGCTCGCTTTGCCTCGCTTTGCTCACGCTCCGGCTTCTGCGGGAGGGGGGAGGGAGGAAGACGTGACCCATGCGGGCGCTACTGCACCCCACATCTTCCTCCCTCCCCTCCACAGTGCTCTCTGGATATAGGTGAACCACAACTCCAAAACTCAAGGTCAATGCCCACCAAACTCTTATAGTATTTTCTCTTGGTTATGGTAGTTCTGTGTGGGAAGATTGATTCCATTCCATCAATGGTGGAGTTCAGAATGCTCTTTGATTGCGGGTGAACTATAACTCCCAGCTGTTGAGCAAGACCTTCGTGTGTGTCTTTCTGCCATTCCTGCCAGGATATCTATGTTGTGTTCATCGAAACAGGCCCAGGTTTCACACTGAGTGTATAAATACATTTCAAAACATATTAACTACATGTATTACTGTGTTAGAACGTCATTTTGTGTCATTTTGGTTGGCGATGTGCCCCAGGATTTTGTAAATGTAAAAAATGTGCCGCGGCTCAAAAAAGGTTGAAAAACACTGGTCTAGATTAGAGATGGGAAATTATGTATGGACTAAGGAGGCACACCCACTTGAGGGCTACCCCCCAATCCTTGCTGTAAACTCAAACACCTTTGTTTTCCTCAGCAGGTCTCAAAATGGTGGTAACTGGATTTGCATAACTTCTTGTGGGTTTTCCAATTTCTGGTAGACGTTGCCCACAGTTATGCTAGAGGACCTATGGACTCCTAGAGAGGTGTTCTCTTGGGTTTAAAAATAAGTTTTTTAAAGTTGTACTTCCCCAGTCTCCCCTGTGGAAGATCCTCTAAGGTTCCAGTGACTGTGGAAGATCCACAGTATAGGTTCCAGTGACTGTGGAAGATCCACAGTATAGGTTCCAGTCTCACTGGAGTGTGGTTTTTCCCACCTCTAAACCATAAAGTAAACTGAAGTGGAGCACCTACTGAAAATCCCTTTTATAATACCAGAAAGCTTCAATGCATTCAACATGCAGATAAGGACAACAAATGCCTGGCTACCTGCCAAATATCAAACAAAAACTACTTTCCAAATCACTTTCTTCTCCTTGAGAGCTGATAAATTTAGAATGATCAAAAGGAACTTCATCAAACAGTGAGCAGGTTTAGTTGAATGGGAGCTTTCTGTGCAAAGAAAGCCATATTATACATAGCAGTGATGTGTGTCTGAAATGTCAACCCATTTCACTTAACATAAAATTAGAGGGAAGGGAAAGTGACATGTGTAGAGCTTGGAAATGCTTCTCCTACCATCTATCTGCCATCATGGCCACAGAATACTTCTAAATCCTATCCAAGGTTTGTAGCTGATACTGTAATACAAGGCTGTCCAACAGGCGGCCCTGGGGCCGTACACAGCCCCCGAGCCCCTTCCCTCCGGCCCCCTAACTTGTTTTAATAAAATACAAATTTTAAAATTTTTTAAAAAAACCTACTTCTGGGTTTAGGCAAGCATTGCGAGACTACGCCAGCCACAGACGGGATTTTGAGGGAGGTCGAAATCCCGTCTGTGGCTGTGTAGTCTCGCGATAGCTGCCAAAATCTCGGGTCCCGCGGGATTTGCGGCCGGCCTGGGCGCGCGCCTCCTCCTTCCTCGCGGCTGCTTCCAGGCCAGCCCCCATTCCCTCAGAGAGAGGGGAGGGCCCCCGCGTGCAGGGCACAACGTGGCTTCCTTTGCACCTGCCCCGTGGCTTGTTTTCCCTTCAGGGAGGGAGGGAGCTCTTTGGGCCTCCTCCACCCGCCTCTGGGAAAGGAGGCCCCATCAAGCCCTGCGACAGCATTGAGGTGTTTGGGTTTTTTTTTGGTGTGTCCCAATTTAAGTGTGGACTCAAATAACTCAAAGGTATTGGGAAACATTCCCCCAAATCTACCAGTGTTCCCATTTGGGCATATTGAGTATTCATGCCAAGTTTGGTCCAGATCCATCATTATTTGAGTCCACAGTGCTCTCTGGATGGAGGTGAACTACAACTCCACAACTCAAGGTCAATTGTAAGTAAATTGGAGCAGGGGAGGGGGTGGAGCCGGGGGAGGGGAGGGGGCGGAGCCGGGGGCGAGGGCAGACCCTTCGGCCCCCCAGGTGATCAGTGACCGGAATTCCGGCCCTTGGGCCATAGAAGTTGGACAGCCCTGCTGTAATATACTAGTCTAGCTACTACACAATCCATAGGATCCCTTAAACTGGTAGATGAGAAGGACTAGATGAGCTTCCAAGAACGAAGCACTATTCCTTCCCCAACTGCAAATATTTACTACAATTAGAAGCAAAAGATGGGCCATGATTGCTTAGTTATGAAGATATCCTACTTGATAATGCCTGTCACGTTACTAATTATGAAAAACAGAGTGTGATTCTCTCATGCCAGCATCACATTGTCATCATTCTAAAAGAATTCTGGCATCCTGCTGGGGAATTATAAGTCAGGTAATTGCTGAAATCAGAATTAACTACCAACCGCGCAACAACAAAAGCGGTGACATCATCTGCAGGGACCTCTGGGTGTCTGCTGCTGGTTGGTCAGCATAGCTAAACAGCTTGACACTGGGCATGCCACCCTTTTCATCAATCAATAAATGGATGGGTTGAGGCAGAGAAAATACAGGTGGAGGTTGCAACTATGGTTCCCAATAGTAAAGGTAAAGGTTTTCCCCTGACATTAAGTCCAGTTGTGTCCAACTCTGGGGGAGGGGGGGGGGTTAATCTCCATTTATAAGCCAAAGAGCCGACATTGTCCGTTGACACCTCCAAGGTCACGTGGCCGGCATGACTGCATGGAGTGCCCTTACCTTCCTGTTATTGATCTACTCACATTTGCATGTTTTCAAACTGCTAGGTTGGCAGTAGCTGGGGCTAACAGCGGGAGCTCATGCTGCTCCCCAGATTCGAACCTGTGACCTTTTGGTTAGTAAGTTCAGCAGCTCAGCAGTTTTACCCACCACGCCACCGGGGGCTCCCGGCTCCCAATAGTAGATCTCAAACCCTCCCCTCCCTTCTCAGAAAGACTTACAGATTAACTTTTGTATAAGTGTTTCAAATCAAGAATATATACCCCATTTTGAAAAACCTTTCCAGGAATACGCTGAGTAAATGCTGTTAGATCAAAGCTAAAGCCAATAAAACAACTAAAAGCACCTTGGAAAAAATGTCTCTAGCTATATAATCACAAAGAAAATTGCACAGTCATGATATTTTGTGTTAGAAAAGCCAAAGTTTTGGGGATTTGGGGGGGGGGGGCATGTTTCCCAGAATCTCCAGCCAACTTGGCCAGTAGCTAAGTTAGCAGGGGGATTCTGGGAGCTACGGTCCAAAAAAGATAACTTTCCCAAGTTCTGAAGGGAAAATCTTATTGTATTAGGCAACTGATCTTTGCAAATTCAAATTCAATACAGATACACCATTTCCGTAATGAATTTGAATTTGCAAAGATGGAGCCCCTGGTGGCGTAAAAGTGCTGAGCTGGTGAACTTGCTAACCAAAAGGTCGCAGGTTCGAATTTGGGGAGCGGCATGAGCTCCCGCTGTTAGCCCCAGCTACTGCCAACCTAGCAGTTTGAAAACATGCAAATGTGAGTAGATCAATACGTACCACTCCGGCGGGAAGGTAAGGGCGCTCCATGCAGTCATGCTGGCCACATGACCTTGGTGGTGTCTACGGACAACGCCGGCTCTTTGGCTTAGAAATGGAGATGAGCACACCAACCCCCAGAGTCGGACACAACTGGACTTAATCTCAGGGGAAAACCTTTACCTTTTTATACCATTTCCAAAAGAACTGGAGGGGCACTTTATGTTTGCGGCAAATTTACTCACATTTTATTCGAATCTGTCTACTTGGGGGTAGGAACCTTACACACTGGTAAGACTTTTAAAACACGAGCTATAAGAAAAATCGCACACATATTCAAAATGTTTACAATTGTGCTCTGAATCCTCTGTTATCATTCATTTGACATGGTCTCTGCCCTAAAGTCCCATGGAATAGGGTGGGATAGATATAATAAGTAAACAAGAATGAAACAAATGCTGACCATCACTCATTGGTCTGGTGTCTCAAGTATATCTGTGATGTTACATAAAAGAGATATGGGTAACTGTGAAGGGTTGAGGAAAGGATGGGGAAGAGTCAAGAAAGGTTTCTCTAGGGGTCACACAAACTCTCTAAAATGCCCCCCCAAAAAAAAACCCCAAAAAGCTAAAAGGGGCTAAAATCAATTTCTGGTTTTGAAAGTTTTAAATATGTTAAAATGGGAGTAAAGAAGTGTGACGCACTGGGTTAAACCGCTGAGCTGCTGAACTTGCTCATCCAAAGGTCACAGGTTCGAATCCGGGGAGTGGCATGAGCTCCCGCAAAAGCCCCAGCTCCTATCAACCCAGCAGTTCAAAAACATGCAAATGTGAGTAGATCAATAGGTACCACTCTGGTGGGAGGGTAACAGCGCCCCATGCAGTCATGCCGGCCACATGACCTTAGAGGTTTCTATGGACAATGCCGATTCTTTGGCTTAGAAATGGAGATAAGCACACACACACACCCCCCCAGAGTCAGACACGACTGGACTTAATGTCAGGGGAATACCTTTACCTAAAGGAGTGGTGTCCGTTAGCTCAGTCTTTTTCAACCAGTGTGGCTAGGCACACCCCTGTGCCTTTGCAGAGCTCCAGCTGTGCCTCCAGAAAAACTTTTTTCCCCCTTCCTTCCCCCCTCCTTTTGCCGCCGCTATTATTTTGTCCTCCTCCATGGGATAAAAAAATCTTCCCTTACCACGTTGGTATTAGGCTCTGTCCGCAGACGCCCCCTGCGAGGGAAAAGCGTTATGCAGCATGCAAAGGCGGAGAGGAGCCCAATGGGCGGCTCCGAAATGATGCCGCGTCATTTTGGACCCGCCCACTGGGCTCCTCTCCCCAAACAGACGCAGCATGCAAATGCAAAGGAGCAATGGGAGTCATTTTGGAAGCCCACTTGTTGGGCTTTTGGAAGTCATTTTGGATAAGCCGCCCACTTGTTGTGGATAACTTTTTTGGATAACTTTTGGAACTGCCCACTTGCACTCCTCTCCTCCTTCGCATGCTGCCTCTGTTTGTGGATAACTCCTATATATTGAACTTCTATATATTGCAGATTATCCAGTACAGAGCCTAATCCAACGCGGTAAGGGAATATTTTTCCTTTTTTTCCCATGGAGGTGCCAACATCATGTGGGTGCCAAACTGTACTCCGTTTTTCAAATTTACTATATTGATACATTAACTTTATAAAACTTTTATAATTGTGCATATTGCTAGTTTCACTATATTATTATTATTTTGCCTACTCTTTGTCCCCTGCATATGTGAAAAAGAGGTGCCGAAACGCCATAAAACATTTTGTGTCATTTTGGTTGGTGATGTGCCCCAGGATTTTGTAAATGTAAAAAATGTGCCTCGGCTCAAAAAAGGTTGGGAAACACTGCGTTAGCTATTTGGATCACCCTTCTTGGAAGCTTCCCAAAGAGATAAGCAAACATTTTGGGGCCTCCCCAAGAAAAATACAGTGTCCAGAGGAATCTGGATGAGTTGAAGTTCAGAAAAACAACTTTGGGCCTACATGCAACCATGGGCAGCATTTTGTTGAATTCTGACATAAAACAAGCAGGGGACACCTTTGGTTTCTGGGTCAAAAACCTAGACTACCATCTCTCATTCTCAGTCTTGTCCCCTCCTCACTTTGTTTACTTTTCTTCACTTCCTCAGATATTAACTCGCTGAAGATTTCTCCTGACCTCCATTGGGAGTTGGTGCCTCTAAGATCTTCTACTCATTCATCTTTTGCAAGGTGGGAGAGAAAATTCAAGCACTGCTGCTTCCAGGCACCTGGAGGAAGTCTGATGTATGTTTCTGTGTGTAGATGAACGACTGGATTGGTTATGTGAATATAAATCTGGTGGATGGGAATGCAGAGGGGAAAGGCCTGCCCATTGCTAATCTACAGCCCCTGGCACTTAACACTGGAGGAATAAGTCCTTGGAAGGAGGGGGGGGGCAGCAATTTCCCCATCCAAACATAAATATCATGAATCTGAGCTCTGGTCAATGGAAAGAGTGGCAAGGAACAAGCTGAACTAGCTGAACATGAAAAGGCCTGATCAAAGGAAGTCCTGAGGCTATCTTTGTACCAGCTGACAGGCCAGTCATGTCTTTTTCATTTAAACAGCAGAGAAATCCATCTCTCCGATTCAGTATTGTCATGAGATACCTTTTATTTTGACACAGGTTACCTTCTATCATTATATTTTGCCTGAACATCTTGTTCAGTGGGGAAAAGTTCATGTTAGGATTTGTACAACCCTCTTGCCAAGGTGGATATGTAGTACATATACTCATGTACAAGGTGTTTAAGTCGAGGGGAGGTTTTGGGGACAAAACTGTAGATTTTTATATGACCTATGGATAAGTTGAAGGCCATTCTACAGAGAAGTGAAAGCACCAATGCCGCCTCAGGGGGCCAGCCCACGTAGGCATTCAGAAAGGCCAGAAGCGGTGCTATGGCGAAGAGAGTAAAGGGGGTCAGTGTTTTTTGGGTTCTCCTAGGTTACACTAAGCCCTTGTCTTTTGCTATGTTACTCAGAGAAGGGGATGGTTCCTATTTTGGATAAGTCTTAAGGTACAGTACACACACTGACCCATGGTTAAATCAATCCAAGTTTTTTGGGTTGAATTATTTGCTAGAATTGGTAGGCTTATACACAAGAATGTAATGTATATGGTCTCCAGTTGAACCACTTTCAATTGTCTGATTAAGGATACAGAAGTTAACTCAGTGTTTCTCAACCTTCCTAATGCTGCAACCCCTGAATACAGTTCCTCATGTTGTAGTGACTTCCGCTGCTACTTCATAACTGCAATTTTGCTACTGTTATGAATAATAATGTAAATATCTGATATGCAGGATGTATTTTCATTCACTGGACTAAATTTGGAACAAATATCTGATACGCCCAAATTTGAATACTGGTGGGGTTAGGGGGATATTGATTTTGTCATTTGTAGTTGCTGGGATTTGTAGTTCACCTACAATCAAAGAGCATTCTGAACGCCACCAACTATGGAATTGAACCAAACTTGGCACACAGAACTCCCATGACCAACAGAAAATACTGGAAGGGTTTTGTGGGCATTGACCTTGATTTTTGGAGTTGTAATTCACCTATATCCAGAGAGCACTGTGGGCTCAAATGATGATGGATCTGGACAAAACTCGGCACAAATACTCAATATGCCCAAATGAAAACACTAGTGGGGGGTTAGGAAAAATAGACCTTGATATTTGGGAGTTGTAGTTGCTGGGA
This sequence comes from Anolis apletophallus, assembly GCA_030556195.1. Taxonomy (NCBI): domain Eukaryota; kingdom Metazoa; phylum Chordata; class Lepidosauria; order Squamata; family Anolidae; genus Anolis; species Anolis apletophallus. The sequence goes on along the minus strand of JARBWK010000005.1, from coordinate 88,790,194 downwards.
TTTATAGTTCACTGACAATCAAAGAGCATTCTGAACCCCACCAATGATAAAATTGGGCCAAACTTCTCACGCAGACCAACAGAAAATACACAATTGAACCACCACCACCCCAATTCTGTCTTTCCCTGCAATTTACAGACAGGAAATGCCAATAATAGAAAATGTCAGCCTTGATTCAAGGATGAGTGTTTCTGGGATGTCTTTCTTAAGTGATGCTTTTCTTCTGTTAAACAAGTATATCTCAGGAAGTCAAGGGAGTCATGCCCATGAGTAGCTGGAATGATTTCCATGCCATGCCTTCATAATTCTAGTTGTTATTCATTTACAGGAAGAAGATGCAAATGGTATAGTTTCATATTACAAAATAGACCTGGACAAAAAAAACGCACCTTCCCTAATCCCAGGAGAAATATTAATTAAAACCCAGAAATCATATGTCCATTTTAGGAAACACCACTTCCAGTCTTATGAAGCAAATATGTGTAAGATAATATATACACTTTAAATTCTACATATAAGGCCTGCATAAGTTAACTGTTGTAGTGCTCCAGTTCTTTAGACTGAAATCCTAAATATACTTAACAGGCATCAAGTCTAATAGAATATAGAGGGTAAACCAGCTTAGTTATATTTATTTACTGAATATTTCAGAGTAAGCACATAAAGAATTATCTGTGATGTGTTGTCTAAGGCACTATCTGTGATGCTATCACAATGGTATCTTTGGCGTTCAAGCACTGCAGCCAGTTCAGCCGCCTTCAGAGATACCTTATATACTCAAGGATAAGCCTAGTTTTTGAGCCCTTTTTAAGGCTGAAAAAGTCTCCCCCGGCTTATATTCGAGTCAAGGTTATTTATTATTTTCCTCTGTTATTATTAATAATAATAATAGGAAGGAAGGAAGAAATTTGGATATGTATTCAGTTACACAGTTACCCTGGTGCCCTTTTTCTTCCCACCAATCTAGATGCTTTCCCATACGCTCAGGCAGTCTTAGGCTTCACACTGTGGAAATAATACAGCTTAACTGCCATGGGTTTAATACTATGACATCCTGGGATTTGTAGTTTGGTGAGGCACCAGCATGCTTTGGCAGAAAAGGTGAAAGATCTAGAAAAACTACATCTCCCATGGTTCCTTACCACTGAGCAATGGCAGTTAAAGTGGTGTTAAATTGCATTAATCCTGAAATGTAGGTACACCTAAAATCTCAATCTACCCTATCGTTTGTCTCTCTCATGAAGCCCTATCTCTTCTTTTTCTCCTCAAACCAATGACCTTTCTCTACTCTTTTTGTGGTGGTCTCCCTCTCTCTCTCAATTTCAGTGTTTCATTCAGGCTTTCTTTCTGTTCATTTCTCTCTCTCTCTCTCTCTCTCTCTTGTCTGTTATAAGGTCAGAAGATCTCTCTCTCAATCTTAACTTTTTGAAAAGTTTTCAGAAGGAAGTATCATGGGGAGTGACTTAAAAGATCCCCTAGACTTGAGAAATTAACACTTTAGGCTTGAACATAACTGGTTAGGGAAGCTTATGGGGGACGTGATGACTGAAGATGATCTTACAGAGATGGGTTTTTAATTAACTAAAATTAAACAATTTTTGAAATAAAATTATTTTAGGCATACTCTTAGAGTTGTGTAAATATCTGGGTCTCTGTCAAAATCTTGGAAGTATGACAGATATACATCCTCATTTATTATTATCACAGATTATCAAGTCTGTGATCAGTCCACAAGAAGGGAATTGTGTGAGTTTACAGAATCATAGAGTTAGAAGAGATCTCGTGGGCCATCCAATCCAACCCCCTGCCAAGAAGCAGGAAAATCACACTCAAAGCACCCCCCGGCAGCTGGCCATCAGGCTCTGTTTAAAAGCCTTCAAAGAAGAAGCCCACCACACTCCAGGGCGCAGAGTTCCACTGCTGAACAGCTCTCACAGCTAGGAAGTTCTTCCTAATGTTCAGATGGAATCTCATTTCCTGCAATTTGAAGCCACTGTTCCGCGTCCTAGTCTCCAGGGCAGCAGAAAACAAGCTATGACTTCCCCTCACATATTTATACATGGCTATCATGTCTCCTCTCAGCCTTCTCTTTTGCAGGTTAAACATGTCCAGCGCTTTAAGCTGCTCCTTATAGGGCTTGTTCTTCAGACCCTTGGTCATTTTAGTCACCCTACTCTGGACAAATTCCAGTTTGTCAACATCTCCCTTCAACTGTGGTGCCCAGAATTGGACACAGTATTCCAGGTGTGGTCTGACCAAGGCGGAATAGAGGCGTATCATGACTTCCCTGGATCTAGACACTATACTCTTATTAATGCAGGCCAAAATCCCATTGGCTTTTTAAGCCGCCATTTGACATTGTTGGTTCATGGCCACGAGGACTCCAATATCTTTTTCACACGTACTGCCCTCGAGCCAGGTGTCCCCCGTTCTGTATCTTTGCAATTCATTTTTCTGCCTAAGTGGAGTATTTTGCATTTGTCCCTGTTGAACTTCGTTATGTTTGCTCTTGAATTGTTTCAACTGAAGACTAAAATAAGAGAAGTTAGAGTCTATATAAAATAGACTACTTAATCTAACATTCAATACAGCAATATTTACTTCATATGAGTACTGTAATATGATCTGAAACTTGGAGATGAGAAAATTACTCGATCTGATATTCTGGAGTTAGGCAGACAAGTGTAGCTTTCAGATCCTCCAATATGTGAAAAAGCTCTTTTTGAAATGGCTACACACAGTTTCTTGTATGCAGTGAGTAAAATGTTACTTAAAACTCTGCTAGTATTTTGCCTTACAGAGCAACATTTTGTACGATTACTCAGAAGGCTTCTTGAGCTCCGATTTACTTTCTAATGAAAGGGAAGCAATTACTGTTTTAAATTCAATTCCCATGCATGTTTACCTGGAAATAAGATTCACTATGCTCACTTGGACCTACTCTCAAACACAGTACATATGCATAAGACTACAGCTGTCCAGTGGTATCTTATGTTTAGCCTGAAAAAGAGAAGGCTGAGAGGAGACATGATGAGGGCCATGTATAAATATGTGAGAGGAAGTCATAAGAGGAGGGAGCAAGCTTGTTTTCTGCTGCCCTGGAGAGTAGGACATGGAGCAATGGCTTTAAACTACAGGAAATGAAATTCCACCTGAACATTAGGAAGAACTTCCCAATTGTAAGAGCTGATCAGCAGTGGAACTCTCCGCACCTGAGTGTTGTGGAAGCTCCTTCTTTGTAGGCTTTTAAGCAGAGACTGGATGGCCATCTGTTGGGGCGCTTTGAATGTGATTTTCCTGCTTCTTGGCAGACGGTTGGACTGGATGGCCCACGAGTTCTCTTCCAACTCTATGGTTCTATTTTTTTTCTCACATGTCTCATTGTGACAAATGGGATTTACATTACGGCAAACATGCACATATTTTTGGAAGAAAGTTACGCTGTTTTTTGGTGGAGCTTACTTCCAGTGAAAACAGTAGGTAAAGCACTACTTTGAATTGGTAAGGCTCTTGGAAACCTCTTGTTCATAGGACTGTTGTGAAGTGAAACTAGCCTGATGGCATATATAAAGACAAGAAATCTCACTTAAAACATTAAAAATACACAAGTTAGGCAAGTGTGTTTTGTGCTCAACGTTCTTCCTCTCTTTTGAAGCTTAAAAACATTAAAAACATATATGTAGATGGCTTCATTATACTAATTATCGAGGAATTTCTAAGGATTTTAAATATACAAAAATATGTCCTTGCAAAACAATAGCTGAGATCCAAAGCAGTGTGCATGCCAGATTTATACATGCACTAAATGATAGCCCCCTTCAAAAGCCATCAAGAGCCAAAAGACTGTAGCAATGAGGGAAAAAACTAAACGAGGAAAGCCCAATAGTGTGTGGATAGCTCCTCCTCCCATATCCAGAGAATCCAGACGCACTCTGTCTTATACAAACAGAAATGACTTCACTGGACAATGACGAGTGTTTTTGGGAGCATCACTCCATCACACTGCATTGCAAAGGACAAGGGCAGCAAACTGTATATATACTGATACTTAAACACTTCCTGAATTCAATGTTAGCCTACTTGTGGGTCTATATTTAGGATAAGGGTTGAAGTGATTGTTTAAGATTGGCAGCTCATGTGCACCTTCAAAAGGACACATCCGATCTCGCATCCTAAAACAATGATCAGTATGCTCAACACGAAAGTCAATTATTGTATTTATCCTTAACAAAATACGTAAAGGTAATTGTTTTGTCTTTCAGAATATGTTTCATTTTATGTGAAAGAATACGATTGCTTACTAAATCTAGGCTAGGGGTTCATATATAACCTCTATTATGTTACATGCAAAACAATGTGTTGCATGGGATGCTGAGTTTTCCAGGCTGCATGGCCATGTTCCAGAAGCACTCTCTCCTGACATTTCACCCACATCCTCAGAGGTTGTGAGGTCAACACCTTTGAGGATGCCTGCCATAGATGTGGGCAAAACATCAGGAGAGAATGCTTCTGGAACATGGCCATACTGCCCGGAAAACTCACAGCACCCCAGTGATTTTGGCCATGAAAGCCTTCCACAACACAATGTGTTGTATCTTTCCTTGTCATCACATGAATGGGAAAACAAGGTTGGGCCCATAATGGTGAATGGAATGGCTACTTCTGTTCACAGAAAGTATCAGGAGGTTCCCAAAGGAGGAAAGGGCGGGGAGGCCATTTTTACACTCCCCCTCCAACTACATTCCCTTGTGCCATCTCTCTTATGGAGGGAACCCTAGATATATGGAGCAGCTTCTGAGGAATCACGGGTTCTTTATAGAGATGGAGGACTCACAGAATCACAGAGTTGGAAGATACCTTGTGGGCCATCCAGTCCAATCCCTTGCCAAGGAGGAGGAAAATAGTATTCAAAGCACTCCCGGACAGATAGCCATCCAGGCTCTGTTTAAAAGCCTCCAAATAAGGAGCCTCCACCACACTCCAGGGCAGAGAGTTCCACTGCTTAACATCTCTCACAGTCAGGAAGTTCATCCTAAGGTTCAGGTGGAATCTCCTTTCCTGTAGTTTGAAGCCATTGTTTCGCATTCTAGTCTCCAGGGCAGCAGAAAACAAGCTTGCTCTCTCTCCCCCTATGACTTCCCCTCACATATTTCTACATGGACCTGATCATGCCTCCTCTCAGCCTTCTCTTCTGCAGGCTAAACATGGATGGATATCACCTTCTCCCCACCCCTTGACCTCAGTGCAATTAGAACTCCACAAAGCACTTCTCATAATCCTATCCATTGAATAAAAATACTTTCCCCAATTCATAGCACTGGTTATCAGCAAAAGCCTTCAAAATAGACAGTTCTGAAAAGATGGCATGCCAGATGTCTTGAAATGTTGCAAGTCATTGGTGCCAGTGGAGAAGCGGGTGCCGGAAAACACCAAAAACCCATTTCCGAAGTATGATAGCAGTCAAAATATCAGAAAGAAATAAGGAGGGGCAGAAAGAACTACAATACATTGCCTTCGGAAGTTCTGCATCAATTGTCAGAACTTTATTATTAAGTTCAGGAATTGGAGGGGCCTAATAACTAAGCAAAGATTGTGTTGTGGGCCCCGTTTCCCATATAGGAAGAAGGTGATGACAAAAAGCCACCCCAGACAGTGATGTCACTGCAGGCAGAAACAAAGGAAGGGACAGCAACAACCCTCTCCTTGGGGCCTGAAGGGAGGCAATCCTGGCTCAGACCAGGAAGTCCACAGAGACAGGTTCCAATGGCTAAGTCAACAAAGAAACAATGGGGCCCATTAGGCCCAATCTGAAATCTAATCACCTGATAACTTCCCAAACCAGACCAGAGTAGTTACAGCCTGAGGGCCCTTCCACACAGCCCTATATCCCAGAATATGAAGGCAGGAAATCCCACATTATGTGAATGTGGACTTGGGGCCCTTCCACACAGCCCTATATCCCAGAATATCAAGGAAGAAATCCCACAATATCTGCTTTGAACTGGGTTATCTGAATGTGGATATTCTGGGATATAGGGCTGTGTGGAAGGGCCCTGTGTCCACATTCACATAATGTAGGATATCCTGCCTTCATATTCTGGGATATAGGGCTGTGTGGAAAGGCCCTGAGTCCACATTCACATAATGTGGGATATCCTGCCTTCATATTCTGGGATATAGGGCTGTGTGGAAAGGCCCTGAGTCCACATTCACATAATGTGGGATATCCTGCCTTCATATTCTGGGATATAGGGCTGTGTGGAAAGGCCTTGAGTTCACATAATGTGGGATATCCTGCCTTGATATTGTGGGATACAAGGCTGTGTGGAAGAGCTCTGAGTCCACACTCAGGTAATGTGGGATTTCCTGCCTTGATATTCTGGGATATTGGGCTGTGTGGAAGGGCCCTCAGATAACCCAGCTCAAAGTAGATATTGTGGGATTTTCTGGGATACAGGGCTGTGTGGACGGGCCCTTTGTGTCTTTGTGATTGTTTCCCATTTCCCCCAATATTCCTGACAACCTCCTGAAAGCAGTCTTTCAAAGGGAAATTCGGGGGACAAAAAACACCAACCCACTTCCCCTTCCAGGGCTGAAACGGGAGGAGCGAAAAAAGAAACAAAGAAAGTCTCCCTCCTCCTCCTCCTGAGGCTGACGCGGGAGGCTCAGGAAAGGGAAGGAAAGGGAATGCTTTGGGGGCCCTGGTCCCATTTCAGATCCTAATCGAAGGATGTGAAGAAGGGGAAACCCTCCAAGGAGAGCTTTTGGTCTAAGCGTCGATGCATTTCGAGGCCGAGGTATTCGTTCCCAGCCTAAAGACTGTGTCAGGTCAGAGGGGAACCTTGCAAAACCAAAACAAAACAAATGCCAGGGAATTGCGCAAAGGCAGGGCTGCTGGGGCTCTTTCCTCCTCCTCCTCCTCTCGCCCCTCTTCCTTCTGCAAAGGTGGGTCAGCCTGTGCCCAGGCAGGCAGGCCTCCCCTTGGCTTCCCCTTGGGGCCCCCGCTCCCCCCCCCATTGGACTCTCCCCCAGCCCCACCTGATATGGCGGCGGCGGCTCTTGATCCGGCTCCGTGCCTTCCCCATAGCTGGCCCGGTCCGACTGGGATTCGTGCAGCAAGGAGATGTCGTCCGAGGTCGGGGATTTCAAGCAGTTCCCCATCTCCCCCCACAGAAAGGGCCAGCGGTGGGGGCTCCTCTTCCTCCGGATCACAATCCCGGCGCCAGGCGGTCGAGGCAGCTGCTGCTTCTGGGCCGGCTGCTTCCCTTCGGCCTTCCTTGGGCGCTCATGCCCGCTCCTGGCATAAGCGGCTTAGAGCCCCCCTCCCCGGCCTGGCCGCCTTGCCCCAGTGGCACGCCGCCGCCCTCGGAAGAAGACCCCTTCCTCTTCCTCCCTTCGCCAGGAACAAAGGTCCGGCCCTTACAGAGCCTCAGCCGGAGCCGCGTTGGGACCCCCAGCGGAGGGAGGCCGAGGGGTCATGCCCAGGTTCACAAAGGCCAGCCCTGCTTGGGTCCCCCAGTGCTGCTCTCCTTCCTGGTCAGCAGCTCTCCTGCGCATTGAGCTGTGCCAGGAAGGCCTCTGTGTGTGTGTGTCTCTCTCTCTAAGCTCCTCCTTCCTCCCCTCCTTCTCTCGCTGACGCTCGCCTGGGCGACAGGCCCTGCCCGCCTCGGAGCCACCTTCCCTTCCAAGCCAAAGCAGAGGCTGGGGCTGCCCATGCCCTTTCCCTCCTTCCATACACACTGCTAAACCACAATGTTTAAAGGGGCAGTGTCAAAGGAATACCAAGACATAGCATATATAGATAAAAACCACTATATTGTATGGCAGTATATGCTCAATAGCAGAACAATATTACAAACAGTACAATGTCATGCAAATAATCAATCATGTGATTAATACACAATATGAGCATAAATCACAAGCCCATATACATGGTTGGGCGAAGGAGTATTCCACTTGGCACTGAGTAACCCTTAGTGAAGTCCTGGGTATGATGGCCCATGGACCTGCGACTGAGTCAATAGGGGAACCTTGGTAGGTGGCAGGGCTGGTGGCTGCTATGGTGGGCAGGCGCCAACGGCTGGAGGTAAGCTGACGACGCCAAGATGGCCGTTTCGCGTAACCGCTTCCTCAGGGCGCTGATCACTTCTGACCACTCCTCCCCAGTATTGTAGTAGACCAATTTAGACTCAAAGTCGAAACGAGAGATTTCGCGTTTCTGCGTTTCAATACAGATCGCTCTAGTGAGTTATCTCCCGGGCTGCAATACTGGGGAGGAGCGGTCAGAAGTGATCAGCGCCCTGAGGAAGCGGTTACGAAACGGCCATCTTGGCGTCAGTCAGCTTACTCCAGCCGTTGGCGCCTGCCCACCATAGCAGCCACCAGCCCTGCCACCTACCAAGGTTCCCTATTGACTCAGTCGCAGGTCCATGGGTCATCATACCCAGGACTTCACTAAGGGTTACTCAGTGCCAAGTGGAATACTCCTTCGCCCAACCATGTATATGGGCTTGTGATTTATGCTCATACTGTGTATTAATCACGATTGATTATTTGCATGACATTGTACTGTTTGTAATATTGTTCTGCTATTGAGCATATACTGCCATACAATATAGTGGTTTTTATCTATATATACTATGTCTTGGTATTCCTTTGACACTGCCCCTTTAAACATTGTGGTTTAGCAGTGTGTATAGAAGTTGCAATAGTGATTACTTTGTCGTGTATTGAAGTGGCTTTCCCTCCTTCCACCAAAGGGTGCCCACTGCCCCCTTCTTCTGGGGCGAGGCCTCGCCTATCCAGTCACCCTTGTATTGGATTAAGTAAACTGAACAGATCTCTGGCAGGGCTGCTATTGAAATCCACAAGCATGAGGACAATTTCAACAGAAAGGAGGAAACCATGAATATGAACAAAATCTGGTTAACAGTATTTAAAAAAACCCTCTAAAATCATAACAGTAAATAAAGAACAGCACTCCATAACAGGGGAATTCAAGACAAGAAACAATCAGGGACAGCCAATCACCTCCCAACAAAGGAGTAAAAAGCCAAACCTTGAAACTGCGAGACCATTAAATGCTACGTGCCCCGAAGATCACTGCGTTCAGAGGGTCTTAACATGCTTGAGGTCCCAGGTCTGAAGCTCTATAGGCTTTCCAGCACACGGCAGAGAGCGTTCTTGTTGGCTGCTCCGGTTCTGTGGAACTCACTGCTGGCTGAGACGCGGACCCTGCGGGACCTGATGGCCTTCCGCAGGTCTTGCAAGACCTGGCTGTTCAGGCAGGCGTTTGGTGACTGACCAGTGCTTGAACTGTTAATCCCCTGCCTAGCCGTGCTGCCACTGTCTTCTATCACAAATCAGCACTGCTCTGATTCGCGTGATTTCGTGTGATTTTATGTGTTTTTGTGTGATTGTAATTGGTAGGATTGTTTTATGGTATTTTAGGATATTTTAGGATGTTTTTAAATCTTGATGTGTTTTTATATACTTGGAAACCGCCCTGAGCCTTGGGAAGGGCGGTTTAGCAAATCAAAATAATAAATAAATAAATAAATAAAAAGAATCAAGGTGGCCAATTGAAACTCCTACCTCAAGTACACAAGAGTTCTTTCTCCCACCCTGGACCTTCCACAGATATATAAACTCAATTTTCCTAGTTTCCAACAGACCTCACAACCTCTGAGGATGCCTGCCATAGATGCAGGTGAAACAAACGTCAGGAAAGAATGCTTCTGGAACATGGCCATACAGCCCGGAAAACTCACAACAACCCACGGCTGTTATTGTGTTTGGGCAGTATGAGTCTACATCAGGCATGGGCAAACTTCGGCACTCCAGGGGTTTTTAACTTCCAATCCCACAATTCCTAACAGCCTCAGGCCCCTTCCTTTCCACTTAAGCAGCTGAGGGGAAAAGGAAAGGGCCTGAGGCTGTTAGCAAGTGTGGAATTGGAGGGCTGAAGTTTGCCCATGCCTGGTCTACATTCGTCAAATCCCGAGAGCTGGAAGAGACTGCAAGGGCCATCCTACCCAACCCCCTGCCTTGCAGGAACAAAGCACTGTTAGGTGCTTATTAACAAAAGACCCTCCTCAGAAATATACCGCAGAGTAGCTTATTAGCGGCAGTGTGAACAGGCACCCAAAATAATAGGCTTTTCTTTAGAGCAAAATAATATAATTGCACTATTTACAAAAAAAAGGTTTCCATAACACAAAGTTCAACCATAGATGCAGGCGAAACGTCAGGAGAGAATGCTTCTGGAACATGGCCATATGGCCCAGAAAACTCACAACAACCCAAACTGCAACCATCACAGTGGAGCTTCACACACGAGCCCTTTTCATACCAAGGCCTATCTCACAATCAGGTCTACTAAGAATGAGGCCTATTCTCCCACTGAGGCAATCTCTCACAGAGGTTTCTCTCACACTGAAAGCTCTCAGACTGAGGCGTTTTTCCCACTGAGACAAACCAACACAGAGGCCTACTAAGCTACAAACACACCTGCTGATACAGAACTGCAGCTTTTTGCTGAATCATCACATCCATTTAACCCTTTCAGTGCTTCACTCACTTTTGTAATCAAAAATATCTAGCCAATTTTCAATATTTCTGACAAGCACTCTCGGCAGTTGGCCATCCAACCTCTGCTCCAGAGAAGGAGACTCCTAAGCAGCATATTCCATGGCCAAAGCACTCATATCAGGAGGTTCTTCATAAGATTTATGTGCCATCTCTTTTCTTGCTATTTGAATCAGTTGCTCCATTGTGTCCTAGTCTCCAAAGCAGCAGAAAGCCTCCCTTCTCCTCGATGTGACATCTTTTTCAATATTAAAGTATGGCGCTCATGTCGACTTCTTTTCTCCAAGCTAAACATCCCCAACTCCCTAACCTACTCCTCATAAGGCCTGGCTTCCAAATCTTTGACCATTTTGGTGGCCTTTCTCTGGCACACCTATTTTGTGGAGCCTTTTATGGCAGCACTGAGAAGTTTCTCAAACTCTGCTCCTCCAGATGTTTTGGACTTCAGCTCCCACAGTTCCTAATACGTAGCTGGTGAACTGACTGGGATTTCTGGGAGCTAAAATCCTAGAGGAGCAGAGTTTGAAAAACACTGGCATGGAACATAGGCCGAATGCTGTTTGACACCACTTTACCTGCCATAACTGAATGCTAAGGAATCTTGGCAGCTGTAGTTTCATGAGGCACCAGTACTCTTTAGCAAAAGCTAGACTTTGTAAAGCTACAACTCCCGCAATTCCAGAGCACTAAGCCATGGCCGTTAAAGTGATGTAAAACTACATTAATTCTTAGTGTTGCACCACAAAAAAATATTGGGCAATTTATTGGCATGGCCTAATTCAGTAACATGTTTAACAGGTATACTTGTCCTTTGCCCATTTACTGAAAAGAGGCATCAATTTCAATGTGACAGAAGAGCATATTGCAGAATTAATATGACATGTTGGGAGTCACTTCCTCCTTTTAGGCCCAACAAGATGACAAATGTTGCATTGCTACACTTGCCTAGACAGGAAAGTCCAAGGAGTAAACACAGCAGGGATTGCAACATAAATGTAGCACAAGGGCATATTTCACCTACTACCGGTACTTGTTGAGAGAAGGGGGTTGGATACTCTACGTCAGGTTATAACTAATAATGTATAAAATCAAGAGGTGACCATTATTTATGTTACTCTGTGCAATAGTATTACGCTTGAAAAAGATCTCTTTTTAAATACGTAGTATTTAAAGTACTTGCCATGTTACACATAAGAGAAAATAAAATCAGGAAATTCAGACTGAAAACTCCATAAAACCATGAAGTGTGTTGTGTAAAGGCATCTCCAGCCATTCAGTGCAGCCTAACAATTTTAAACAAACTTATCATTCTTAAAATATCTGAAATGGGAATTTTCCCCCCATGACTTGAGAAACTGCAAGTTGCTTCTGGTATGAGAGAATTGGCCATCTGCAAGAATGTTGCCCAGGGGATGCCCAGGTGTTTGACGTTTTACCCTCTTGCGGGAGGCTTCTCTCATGTCCCCACATGGGAAGCTAGAGCTGAGACGGGTGCTCACCCTGTTTCCCGGATTCAAACGGCCAACCTGTTGGTCAGCAGTCCTGCCAGGACAACGGTTTAACCCACTGCACCACCGGGGATACAAATTTACATAAATAAATAAATTTAAATAAATGGGATGGTACAAATTTAAGTAAACAAATACAGACTCTCTTGTTATTAAAAAACACAGGAAATGGGATTTCATTTCTAAACTTCCCAAATAAACCAGACATGAAAATGGTAGTTACAATCTGACAATTATACACTGGGACCATGCTGAAAAACCACGGCATGCCCAGAAAGTAATATCAAAAACAAATAATCGGCTAAACAAGTTGTTTTTTTAATTGCTTTATGGCATCTTAAAGGTTAATGAAATTATGAACTATATGGTGACATGGATTGCATTAAAGTTTAGGAAACTGATATGCTTTTGTCATTAGGGTGCCACAAGATTTGCTTGAGCAGGAAAAGCTGGTTGGATAGGATTTCTTTTATCTATCTAGATTAGGGGACGGGAGAAAGCAATTGACCTTAGCATTGCCAGAAGGAAGGCATTTCCTTTACCTGGTTAGGGAGGGTTTGGGGAAATCTTGGAAGTTTCCAATTGGTTATTCTAAGGATTTCTTTCATCTGCTTGGGTCAGTGAGTTATGATGTGAAAGCAGAAGGATAACACTAACAATGGTAAAAGGAATTACTCTCCTAAGCCCATTGCAATAATAAAAAAGATGAACTTTGTGGTATCTGCTTATCATCAAGAGCTGAACAAGTTGCTCTCTCTTCTGGTACCTCTGGAGAGTATTTGCCTGAAAAAATCTCCCTGGTTTTGTATGCTTTACATACCTCTCGTACAGTGAGTAAAATTTCTCTTTGTGAGTACTTCAGCTCCAAAAGGCATTCTCCTATGGAAATGGCTCCGCAAATTTACATCAGTCTGTTTACATTGCAAGTGCAGGATTGCGACTCAATATAAATTGAGACCCACCTATATTTAGAGGTTTAGAGAATTATGTTGCCAAACACTTTTACACTCCGCATAGAAAAAAGTGAGCTGCTATAGAGATCCTCTGGTTCCAGGCATGCAAAGAGAACACCTTCTGTGCCAGTTCACAGGAGATTAACAAGGACATGGCAGACTAGAAAATGAAAGATTGGAGTTACTGTGAAGGTTCATTCTGGGATGGCATGAAGAGCAATCCACCACTGCTGGGTTTCTTCATGTACCAAACCCAATCAGCAAGAGCTTGAGTTCTTTTGTTTTTTTCTATCAGAGTTCGCCACTTTTCCCATCAGTTTTTATTCCCAACTTGTATTCAACAAAACTGATTTTTAAAAAAACAATCTTTTTTAACCCAAGAAGGGTATGGATTGCTCCTCATGGCATCCCAGAATGAACCTTTATGATTAACCCAATCTCTCATCCTCAGGGTGGTACAGGGAGCAATTCACCACTTCTCGTATTTACCCACTTATTCATCTACATTACAGATTGCAACACAGTCCTGCCAAAGCTAGTCTGTGAAAATCAAAACTTTAACAAAAAGTACTTGGCTCCAACCACCCTGCTTCTCAATCATCCCACAATGAAGCCAATACTGTATAAAACATTGTAGCTGCCATTGATCTTATCAAACAAGGCCATGTCGCTGTGGAAGACTTTTTGTTCTATACTTTTTGGATAAAATGACTCAAATAATGCCGCCGACTTCCTTAAGCCAGCAGTCCATTTTAAGGATATCTTTACGGCTCAATACAGCAAGCTTTCGCCATTTTTTTCTCCAAAGGATATTTTTGCTTGCTGCAAAATCTAGGTAAATATGCCCATGTGTGACAATTTTCACCCCTCTAGCCCTAAAACAAAATACTGCAAATACCGCGCACATCACGAATAATTACAGGTAAGTAACCTGTCTTTCTTAGATGCAGTTCTCAGTTCATGAGTGTTCTTGAGCTTCAAATCTGAAACAGATCAATTCCACATTCCAGAGATCCAAGGGATGATCTTTTTTTCATTACCCCGATGCCCCTCAGCATCAACATCCTGCAACTTAGCAAGAGACTGCAAAGGTTGAAATTGGCTGACCCACCACACCTAAAGTATTGCTATGAGTGTTGTGTCCAAAGACACTCCTGTGCAACTTTCTCTTTCTCTTCCTCACAGTTGTTCCCACTATATCTCTACCTTTCAATTTAGAAGTTAACTTTGAGAAAATACTGTTTCATTGACCGCCTGGCCCACAACACTCATCTGGTCAACCATAACAAATGACAGCGGGGTATTAACCACCATTACAAAGGCGTATACCAGTTTGATTCCTTACCCCCAACAGGTTGACAAATCCTCATCACTCCCACAGAAGGATGTAATAGAACCAGTGCATCCAGGAGACATACACCAATTATTTTTCTGTTACTTTGCTGTGCTGAAAAAAGGGGTCCTTTGGTCCATACTGAATCTCAGAACTATCAGCAACTTCATCATCATCACTCACAGCTTTTGTATGGTGATTGTGTCCTCCATCCTCCCACAACTTTGCTGAAATTGATTCACCACTCTCGATTTAAAGAATGCCTAATTTCACATGTCAATTCAACCATGCCACAACCATTCTCACCTTCTGTGTAGGCAAACATACCAGTTTTATATATTACCACTCGGGCTTGCCACAGCGGCCAGGGTGTTTACAAAGTGCATGGCACCAGTACCAACATGGTTAAGAAAACTCGGAATTTCCCTATATCTCCAGTGTAGGAAATTGGCTACTTGTGTGCAAGCTCTAAGACCTTTCTGCTCCAGGATATCAAAATTTCTGGAAACCAAAAACGTGGTCTAATTCTGAACTACAAGAAATCCTTGCTGGTTTGGTCTCGCTCCATCTTCATCACTATATTCGATTTGACGCTTGAGACAGCCTTCCTCCTCGAGGACAGGGTTCGAACTCTAAGAACTTCCATACTTCGAGACAGATGACAAATATTCTGAGCCAGGGACATTCAGCCTTGGGGTACCTCACTTTGATTACTGTGGTCACACCCTTTCCCCACTTATGCACGTGGCCCCTTTAAAGCTGGCTTCTTTGGCACTTCAGTCCCCTCTGAGACTCCCAACTAAAATTACTGTTGATTCCTCAAACTGTACTTCATACTTTCATCTGGTGGATTGTTCGAGACTATGTTTGTGTGAGCACCTTGTTCCATTCTCTCTATATCAATTAGAAGGGATGCCTCACAAAACCCTTAAAGCATTCAAGACAATAGTCAATTCCTCCACAAGTACAAGTACTAACAAACAATACAACTACCATGTTCTATATCAGGCCTGTCCAACAGGTGGTCCGGGGGCTGCACACGGCCCTCCAGCCCCTTGGATCCGGCCCTCCTACCCTCCTGCAAGAAATCAGCTGGTTTTTTTTTAAAAAAAAATTCAAAAAATTGTAGCGGCGGCACAGCTGTCCGCCATTACCTGTCCTGGCTCTTCAGCAGACAGGAAATGAGCCAGGACAGGAAATGACGCCGCAGAGCCAAAGGACTACAAGTTCCAGCTTCCCCTCCGCGGCGCCATTTCCTTTGAGACTAGAAGAGTACAGGAAGTACTCTTCTGCTGTGTCTTCGGCTCCTGCCTCTGTGTCTTCGCCTCTCTCGTGCTCCGGCTCCTGGATCATCGTTGGAAGAGAGAAGCCGGACCGGAGCAAGGCTGTGTGGAGCTCCGTTTGGGCAGCGGTCGTTTGGGAAGGATACCGAAATAGGTAGGCTGAAGCAGAGGGCTGTTTTGCTGGGGTGGGCTCCTTCAATCCTTCCTTCCTTGCTTGCTTTTATTCTTGCTTTTATTTTATTTTAATTTTATTTTTTATTTCCTTTTATTCTTTCCTCTATCCATCTTCCTTCCTTCCTCTCTTCCTTTATTTTATTTTATTTTAATTTATTTTCACACTGCGGCCCCCCAGGTGATCAGTGACCGGAATTCCGGCCCTTGGGCCGGTAGAAGTTGGACAGCCCTGTTCTATATCAAGCTTCTTAACCTTTGTGTCTTACCCTATTTGGAGTCCTATAACTAAATCTAGGGGCTGCAACTAACACCTCTCGTGCCCCCTGCTTTTGCTGCTTTTCTTCCATAGAGACCCAGAGGCAGGTGGAAAACTAAGCAGATATGGGTTTGGACTGGATGGCCTTTAGGGTCTCTTTTCATCTCTACATTACCAAATAAATTCTTTTCAAAACCTTCAGTACCCTTCTGAGACCTTATTATGTCCTCCACTTGACTTTTACTTGATGATATAAAGATATTTTAAACTTATCTTTAGGCTCAATTCAAGATTTGCTATATTGCAATAATCTTGAGCAGCTGACTATTTTTTCATGTCTCTCAATCTACTGATTAGCTATCAGAGATATTATTTTGTATGCTGTTTAAATCGATTGAATTTAAATTCTTTCATCCTAATCTCCTATTTTGTCAGGTTAGTTGAGAATAAAAACTGATGAAAGGAAGAGTCCAGTAGCAACTCCTCCCCCCAAACAAACCAAAAAACCAGAAAAGAATGCACGCTCTTACTGCTCAGGTTAGGCATGTGGAGAAACCCAGCAGTGGTGGATTGCTCCTCATGCCATCCTGAGAATGGGAAGATGTATTTACAAGATAATTGGCTCACAGCTAAGTTGACTGTTCATGCCGTGGGTTTTCTTACTCACATACACTTTCCTACATGCTCTACCACCTTTCAGAGTACTGGCAGGCCCCCTACCAGCACAGATCCTTCATACAGTTTTGAACCCAGAGGACATCATTATAATAAATTTTAAAAAATGGTACTGAACCATGCATATAGGTTGATGCAGCAAAACTGCTAATCAAGTTAATAGTGCTGTATTATAGGGTTACAAAGAAGAATAATCATTAGCCATAATGTTTTCCATGGCAGTAAACATATCTTTTTTACCATTATGTCAATTTAAACAATCGGAATTCAAAACATGAGTAATAATAGCCAAGTTTCAAAGAATTATCAATGTGTGGTAAGTATATTTGAAGAACAGATAATAATAATAATAATAACCAAGTAATACCAAAAAGTCAAAGCACCATACTGTACCAACTGCCACTTGTCTTAGTATCTTATACTACCGTGTTTCCCCGAAAGTAAGACACCCCGATTGTAAGACGTATCGGGGTGTCTGGGGGTCGGCTTATATAAGCCATACCCCGTGTGTCAGCCGTACCTCGTCCCGCCGCGGCAGAATCGGAGGTGTGCCGCGGCACGGGCACACCTCCGCGGCACACCTCTTCGCCAGGGCTCCAGGCAAGGGAGGAAAGGAGCCAGGGGCGGGAGGAAGCGGCGACGCGTCACTGTGACGCTGCGATCCTCACCACGCCCTGGCTCCTTTCCCCTCCCTTGCTTGAGGAAAGAAGGGAGAGGGAAGGAGCCAGGGCGTGAGGATCGCAGCGTCACAGTGACGCGTCGTCCCTTCTCCCCGCCCCTGGCTCTCTTTCCATGGGCGGGACGAGACGATGACGCGTCAGTGACGCGTCGTCCCTTCTCCCCCGCCCCTGGCTCTCTTCCTCCTCCTTCCAAGGGTGGGGAAAGAGAGCCAGGGGGGGGGAGAACGACGCGTCACTGTGACGCTGCGATCCTCACCACGCCCCTGGCTCCTTTCCCTCTCCCTTCTTTCCTCAAGCAAGGGAGGGAGGAAAGGAGCCAGGGCGTGGTGAGGATCGCAGCGCCACAGTGACGCGTCGCCGCTTCCTCCCGCCCCTGGCTCCTTTCCCCTCCCTTGCCTGGAGCCCTGGCGCAGAGGTGTGCCGCGGCGGTGTGCCGCAGGTGTGCCGCGGCACACCTCCGGTTGCGGCGGCGTGGCGGCGGCGGCGGTGGGCGTGGCGACGGGCACGCGTCTTGGGTTATATAAGACGTACCCCGAAAGTAAGACGTAGAGGGACTTTTCGGGGGGGGGGAGAAAGTAAGACGCTGTCTTACTTTCGGGGAAACACGGTACAACCAGTGGGCAGCAATACTCTGCTGGCACCAGATAGTCACTGCTACTGCACGAGCAGATTTAACATAGTAGCTATTAAGCATGCCACCAGTATGAATCTGATGAACTCATCATTGTGTCCTTGAACTTTCTGTGTGGCTTTAAGCAAAGTGCTCTTTAGACCATCTGAAATATGGCCATTGTTTAAAGTATTATTTATTTGAATCCCATAGACAAATTTATGCTCATTATTAATAATAGTGTTGTTCCTGCTAGAAACTGCTTCTTTTATAAAGTTATTATCTGTATACCTTTATAAAGCGGAATGTTTGTATGTATGTATGTATGTGTGCGGAAGGGCGGGAGGGCGGATATGTGGCAGCCACTTTCACAGGCCGCCACTTTCACAGGCCACAGCGACCAGTGCGGGTGATGGACCTGCACCAAACTTGGTACACATAATCCCCCTAACTCCCTTTACGTCCTGGTGCGGTTCGGGGGACATGACCCATGGATTATGGGATTTGTAGTACTTTCAAACACTTTGGTTCCCACAGACCACTGAGGCCACCAAAAAGGACCAATACAGACCACACTTAGCACACACAGCCCCCATGACCCACTCTACGTCCTGGTGCAGTTTGGAGGAGGGCGGACCATGGATGATGGGACTTGAAGTACCTCTACTCACTTCCCAAGTCCGCTGCAACCCTCATCCAATCACTGATCGAGACCAAACTTGGCATACATAACCCCTATGACTGCCTTTACGTCCTGGTGAGGTTTGGGGGAAGGACTGACAATGGATGATGGGATTTGTAGTACTTTCACACCCCTCTGTTCCCACAGACCACTGTGGCCCCCAACAAACACTGATAAAGACCACACTTGGCACACAGAGCCCCAGTGACCCACTCTACATACTACTGAAGTTTGGAGGGGGCCAGAACATGGAGGATGGGACTTGCAGTACCTTCCCTCACTTTCCAAGACTGCTACAAACCTAATCCTATGACTGATCAACACCAAACCTGGCACACAGAGCCCTCATGACCCACTCTACATCCTGGTGCTGTTTTGTGTGAGAAGGACCACGGATGATGGGACTTGAAGTACCTTCACTCACTTCCTAAAAACAATGCAACCCTCATCCATTCACCAATACAGACCAAACTTGGCACACAGAGCCCCCATGACCCAATCTACATCCTACTACACTTTGGGAGAGGGTGGACCAGAGATGATGGGACTTCCAGTACCTTCAGCAATTTCATGATACCACTGCAACTCCTAATAATGATGGATCAAGACCAAACTTGGCACACAGAGCCCCCATGACCAACTCTACATCCTGCTGCACTTCTCAAATGACCCGGGCACCGCCGGGTCCCCAAGCTAGTAATAAATAAGAGTAACAGCTACAAAAATGTGCTGCTTTATTCTGTTAAGTTTTTTAAAAATTCAAATAGCTGCCAACAACCATTTATTCATCCAGATTTACTATTTTATAGCAGTGAAAGGAAAATACAAAAACATAAATGTCAAACCTTGATAACAAAATAATTTCCTCCTCATACCCAAGTTGAAATAACATTGAATATATTTAGTCAGATTTAATTTCTAAGAAAAAGATGTTGCCAAATATGAATAAAACATTTTAAAACTGTTGAGATATATTCCAAATATTCAGGGACTTTCAGTGTCTTCATTCACATGTATGCATATTTGTTGAAATAATTGGTTTTTCAGAGAACATTTGGATCATCAGTTGTAAGGTTAAAATATTGACTGAGACACATGGATACTGATCATGGACACTTTTAAATATGAGTCAATGACCGAGATGCATGTGATTCTCTACTAGAAGAAGGCCTTATGTCATTTTCAGATTTTGATTTTGAAATTGACTCTCCCTTTAGCTGCGGAACATCACTAAATGTACACTGTTTTTGAGTATGACATCCTGGCTGAGTTACAACAGGAACCAATTCTTTTTCTTCTGGGGTAGTGGTAGGCAAATTTGAAAACTGGTCTTCTACCATGATTTCGGCTACCACGTAAGGTTGTGAAGAATCTGTTTTCTTTGGCTGTGCTGATATATCACTAGAAGTACATTGTTCTTTATGACCATATAAAGAGTCTGGCTGAGGTATAATAGGAAACATTTCTTTTTCTTTTGGGGTAGTGGCAGATAGATTTGAGACTTGATTTTCTATTGTGATTTCACCTGAAAAGCTCGGTTCTGATGAATCTTTTGTTTTCTTTAGCTGTAAAAATAAATCACCAGAGGTACACTGTTCTTGGTTATCATGTGAAGATTCTGGCTTAGGCACTGATTCTTTCTCTTTTAGAATATCACTGGATGGATTTGTAAAGCGATTCTCTCTTTTAATTTCATCTGATGAGGAAGGTAGTGAAGTGGGAAGATCATCAACATCATCACCGAATGATCTTATGCTCTCACTGGACCGAGAAGGAAACACATACGCTCTGGATTTTACAGTCAAACCGTGATGATCATGTGACATTTCTGAACTCTCTTCTGAATCAGAGTTGTCACATATTTGTTTTACAATAATGAAATCAGATTCCTTTATGGAGTAAGCTTCAGCAGCTGTAAAAAAAGGTTAGTATTGTTAATTAGAAATACATGAATTAGAAATAGTGATATGTATTTATTTTGAACAAAACTTTACTGTCACCGATTCACACATATA
This sequence comes from Anolis apletophallus, assembly GCA_030556195.1. NCBI lineage: Eukaryota > Metazoa > Chordata > Lepidosauria > Squamata > Anolidae > Anolis > Anolis apletophallus. The sequence goes on along the minus strand of JARBWK010000005.1, from coordinate 88,769,438 downwards.
TTTGAAAATAGATCGATAGATAGATAGCCTGCTTCTCCTGTGCTACAAGGCATTATTTATTTTATTTGTATAATAATATGTATCTCACACCACTGGTCCTAACAAACAGTAAAAAAATCATAAGGATAAAACACAAAATGAGTTCAACTAATTTAGCAACAACATAGCAAAATGAAAATGGCTTGGGTATAAAATACCTCTGGTACCAGCTATACCTCCTAATCAAGGCTTTAAGGCAGCCACAGATAATTTTATTTATTTATTTATTTCTTCGATCTTGTATACCGCTCCTCCCCACAGGCTCGGGGCGGGTACAACAATATAATGGGCATCATGTCGCAGACATGGGGCCCTACAATAAAAGAATAAAACACATTAAAAACACACAATTTGACACATTTCAAGGTGCAGGGTGACAACATGGTTCTTGGGATACAGTCATTCTATGCCTTAATTAAAGGCCAGACCAAAAAGGGCGGTCTTACAAGCCCTTCTAAATGGTACTAGCTCGGAAATAGCTCGTGCACTGTCCGGGAGAGAGTTCCACAGCACTGGAGCTGCTGCAGAGAAGGCTCTCTGTCTGGTCACAGATAGGTGGCAGGAGCGGACTGATGGTACCGTCAGCAGATTCTGTTCATCTGACCGCAGTGATCTCGGGGGTACATACGGGGTAAGGCGGTCCCTCAGGTACGCAGGCCCTAGGCCGTGTAAGGCCTTAAAGGTCAATACCAACACCTTGAAGGCGATTCGGTACTCAATGGGAAGCCAGTGCAGCTGCCGGAAGATGGGCGTAATATGCTCCCTCACCGACGAACCCGTCAGTAAGCAAGCAGCGGCATTCTGCACTAGCTTGAGTTTCCGAATTGTCGACAAGGGAAGGCCAACGTAGAGGGCGTTACAGTAGTCCAGTCTTGAGATGACCGTCGCTTGGATTAACGTCGCCAGGTCGTTCCTGGACAGGTAGGGCACCAGTCGCCTAGCCTGTCGTAGGTGAAAGAAGGATGCCCTGCTGACCGCGGAGACCTGGGACTCCATGGTCAGCAGGGAGTCCAACTGAACACCCAAGCTCTTAACCGAAGATGACGGGCTAAGCTGCTCGCCATCCAGGGTAGGCAACCGGTACCCACCCAGCCCAGGGCGACCAGGCCACAGGATCTCCGTCTTCGACGGATTCACCTTCAGCCGGCTGGCGCACAGCCAACCAGTCACGGCTTCAAGGCATTGATGGAAACAATCGGTAGTGGAGTCCGGCCTGCCGTCCAGTCTCAGCAGAAGCTGGGTGTCATCCGCATACTGATAACACTCCAGACCAAAGTCACGGGCCAGCTGGGCCAAGGGGCGCATATAAATGTTGAATAATAAGGGAGAGAGGATGGCCCCCTGGGGGACCCCACAATTAAGTGGGGACCTCCCGGAGACCTCCCCGCTTCCCTCCACACGTTGTCCCCGACCCTGGAGGAAGGAGGCCACCCATTGAAGGGCAGTCCCCCCGACCCCAGCGCCGGCTAAACGGTGGGTCAGCAATGCGTGATCTACCGTATCAAATGCTGCTGTCAGATCTAACAAGACGAGCAGAGCTGATCCACCCTGGTCCAGCTGGCGGCGAAGTTGGTCTGTAATGGCGACAAGCACGGTCTCCGTCCCATGCCCAATACGGAAGCCGGACTGGTAGGGATCGAGTCCAGCTGTGTCATCTAAGAACCGCTGCAGCTGATCCGCTGCTGCCCTCTCAATTACTTTGCCCAAAAAAGGCAAGTTGGAAACCGGCCTGTAATTGGAGGGAGCCGAAGGGTCTAGATTCGGCTTCTTCAGCAGCGGTCTCACCATTGCCTCTTTCAATCCCCCCGGGAAGACTCCTTGCTCAAGGGAGCTATTTATGATCGTGCCCAGGGGGCCTCGTAGCCCCTCCCGGCAAGATCTAATAAGCCAGGAGGGGCACGGGTCGAGGGAGCAGGTAGTTGGCCTAGCTGCAGCGAGTAACTTATCAACAGCTGCTGCGTCCAGCTTTTGAAATCGGGTGAAGGTGGGCCCGCCGAGTGGCGGCGGAGTCTCAAGTTCGCTCACTGTATCAACCGTGGCTGGAATGTCCTGGCGGAGGCTCGAAATCTTGTCAGTGAAATAGTTCTGAAAAGCCTCAGCTGTTGGAGCCAATACCCTATCATTTGGGATAGTTGGGATTGTTGTCAAAGACCGAATTATCTTAAAAAGTTGAGCTGGGCGTGAACTAGCTGACTCTATCAAGGAAGTATAATAAACTTTTTTCGCTTCCTTGATAGCTCGCTCATAAGCCTCCTTAAACTGCTTATAAGCCGATTTCGATGCTCCGTCACGGAGATTTCGCCACACGTCCTCTAGCTGTCTCCTCCTCCGTTTCATCGCCCGCAACTCCTCAGTATACCATGGCGAGCGATTTCTACGGGGGGTGAGAGAGCGCCTGGGGGCGATCTCGTCCAAGGCAGTGGAAAGATTGGTATTCCAAGAATCCACCAGCCCATCGACCGAGTCGCTGGGGAGGTCCCAATCCCTTAGAGCATTCAGGAACCTAGTGGGTTCCATAAGTCTCTTCGGGCGAACCAGAATAGGTTCGGCACCCTTACCGGGAGGGGGGACCAGATCCAGTCGGACTTCCAGGACACTGTGATCCGACCATGGAACCTCCGTGGTGGAGGTTAGGATCACTTGAATTCCGGCAGCGAAGATCAGATCTAAGGTGTGTCCAGCTTGGTGTGTGGGGCCGGTCCTACAGAGTGAGAGTCCTAGTGCCTCCATGGTGGACACCAGGTCCATGGCTGCTGTTGACGGGGAGGTGGTGTCGGCGTGGACATTGAAGTCCCCCAAGACAATAAGCTTAGGAAACCTCAATGCCCACTCCGCAACCACCTCCAGCAGCTTAGGCAGACTTCCTGCCGGTGCGTTGGGTGCACGGTACACCAGCAGGAAGGCTACACTCTCACCAAGGTCCCACACCAGGCCCGCACACTCCATCCCGGGATGTTCGCTGTCGGGATCGTCCCGGAATTGAATTTGTCACGACGGAGAACGGCCACCCCTCCCCCCCGCCCCTCTGTCCTCGTCTGATAACTGGCCACAAACCCAGGGGATGTTGGTTCGTGAAAGATGACGTCATCGCCCTCCTGTAGCCAAGTCTCCGTGAGACAGGCTAAGTCAGCCTCCCTCTCCAAGAGGAGGTCCCTGATGGTCCCGGACTTGTTGCGCACGGACCTGGTGTTGGCCAGTATCAGAGTTGGAGGAGAGGTAGAAAGGGGCTCCCCAACTGCGTGCCTAGGGATAGCTCGTAGGTCAGAGGGGGGACGAGCCTCTCTTCGGCTCCTCCGCCCTCTCTCATTAGGCCTACGGCTACCGTCCCTGTTACCCCTACCCGAGATCACGCGAATTGCCCGCCCCTGCACCTCTTCATTTATTTGGAAGGTTTGTTTGTGGACTCCACGGCAGCAAGTGACCATGATTAGAGATCCCAAACTACACTTTCAATCTGGGTAGAAAACACTTTTAGTTATACAGGAAGCGTAACTTTTTAATCTTTATACTGGCCTCAGGCATCACAATTTACAGAGTAACATTATTTTTCTTTGAATTTTTAATTTGCATTGCTGCATAACTTTAACCTCCTTCCTTCCCGTCGCCCTCATTTCCTAATTCTCTCATCATTCCCTATCTACCTCTCTCCATACCTTCCTTGTTCTCTCTCTCCTTACTTTCCACTCTGGAAGCCTTTCTACATGTTCTAAAGGCCAATTTACTGCAAAGCTTGGAGACAAGACAGCCAATTAACCCCTTTGTCACCCATATAGATTTATGCTCATCCATGTTTTTATACATCATCCGATATAAAAAGTTTCTGCATAATTTTTAATTGTGAAGTTTTGTTACAATTAATCCTAGTTATAGGTTATACAGTAAACTACAGTACAAAACATACAAAATGTTTTTCACAAGCTTTTCGTTTACATAAAGCTGTAAGTCAGAAGAGCATGGACAATCAATACTGAACAAAAGCCTGCAGACTATTGCAGCAGAAACCATTAGAAAAAGAACAGTCACAGGTAACCATAAAGTGTTGACTGAAATAGTGTTCTTTGCATTTTGAATACGGCTCTATATTGGGAACAATGAACACATTGAGAACACAGCTCTAGGAACAATAACTATTCAGTACTCTAACTTAAGAAGCTACTTGTATCAGATCTTTGTGTGCACTCAGTCAACTTTCTTTAAAATCTAATTATATCTTGAGGACACTTGACTATGTAGTTCCTCAATAAATTAAATTAGTATCAATACTGGCAAAATGATAGTATGAGATGTAAGAGGAACTATGTGACTGGTTTACAGATCTAGCACCAGAAACTACGAAACTTGCTCTAGGCCAGGGCTGTCCAACTTCTATGGGCCCATGGGCCGGAATTCCGGTCACTGATCACCTGGGGGGCCGAAGGGTCTGGCTCCGCCCCTGGCTCCACCCCCTCCCCCAGCTCCACCCCCTTCCCAGCTCCGCCCCTCCCCTCCCCCCAGCTCCTCCCCCTCCCCGGCTCCAATTTACTGACAATTGACCTTGAGTTGTGGAGTTGTAGTTCACCTCCATCCAGAGAGCACTGTGGACTCAAATAATGATGGATCTGGACCAAACTTGGCATGAATACTCAATATACCCAAATGGGAACACTGGTGGATTTGGGGGAATGTTTCCCAATATCTTTGAGTTATTTGAGTCCACACTCAAATTGGGACACACCAAAAAAAAACCCAAACACCTCAATGCCGTCGCAGGGCTTGATGGGGCCTCCTTTCCCAGAGGCGGGTGGAGGAGGCCCAAAGAGCTCCCTCCCTCCCTCCCTGAAGGGAAAACAAGCCGCGGGGGCAGGCGCAAAGGAAGCCACGTTGCGCCCTGCATGCGGGGGAAGGCAGCACAACAAGGGGGAGGGGGCACGGAGGAGGGGCGCGGCGGCTCTCCCATCCGCGGGGCGGGAAGCGAGGGCCCTCCAGAGGAAGAGGACGGAGCCAGGAGGGGCTTTCCCTGCCTCACTCCCCTCCTCCCTCTCTCTGAGGGAATGGGGGCTGGCCTGGAAGCAGCCGCCAGGGGGGAGGAGGCGCGCGCCCAGGCCGGCTGCAAATACCGCGGGACCCGAGATTTCGGCAGCTATCGCGAGACTACGCAGCCACAGACAGGATTTCGACCTCCCTCGAAAGCCCGTCTGTGGCTGCCGTAGTCTCGCGATGTTTGCCTAAACCCGGAAGTAGGTATTTTTTAAATTTTTTATTTAATTTTTTATTTTTAATTTGTTTTTATTAAAACAAGTTAGAGGGCCGGAGGGAAGGGGCTCGGGGGCCGTGTACGGCCCCAGGGCCGCCTGTTGGACAGCCCTGCTCTAGGCAATGGAAGAAATAATCTGAACTCATCACTGTTTTGTTTGTGAAATTTAGATTCAGCAAGAAAGTTAGCATGCATGCCTTAAACCCCTTTGGACAAAGGAAGATTACACACAACTAGATAAATGTTTATTTAGTTTACATTTATATCCTGATTCACAGATCTATAATATTAAAATATTATAGAGATTGTGTGGTGTGTATAGTATACAGACAGTCCCCGAGTTACAAACATCTGACTTACAAATGACTCATAGTGAAGAACAGGAGTGAAAAAACAGGAAGTGAGAGAAATTTACCTCTAGGAGGGGAAATTCACTTCTGGAAGAGTTATCATGGGAAATAAGTATCCCAACTGCAGCTTTATTACCAATCCTTGTTTCCACAACAAACTAAATTTTTCAAAATCTAATTATCATGGGGCCTGAAATTGAGGTGAAATCTTCTGAACAGGGACACAAACAACAAAACAAACACCACAGGGGTGTTAACCTTTCCAAATGCTATCCAAACCTTACACACACACACACACACACACACACACACACACGGCTGGAGTCACACTTAAAAATGTACCTGTTATGACTTACAAATTCATCTTTTAAAAAAACCTACAGAACCTATCTTGATTGTAACTTGAGGACTGTCTGCATTGTACGACTAGACAGATATTTTTCATGTATTCTTTCAAGTATTTGAAAATAAATTTTCTGAAAGTACAATCAGATGTATACATAACCAAATAGAATATGCACCTTTATACCAATGCAATGAAGGACATTCAATATTTAAATTTGTGTTGGCTGAGAATGTGTACAAGATAATTTCATTGCAACCATTAGGCCAATATACAGGTCCTTCTCAAAAAATTAGCATATAATGCTAAAGTTCATTGTTTTCCATAATGTAATGATAACAATTACACTTTCATATATTGCACACCAACTGAAATATTTCAGGTCTTTTCTTTGTTTTGTACTGATGATTTTGGCATACAACTCCTGCAAACCCAAAAATACTGTCTCAAAAAATTAGCATATTTGGTCAGATGGAATATGCTATTTTTTGAGATATGTATACCAAAATCATCAGTATTAAAACAAAAAAGACCTGAAATATTTCAGTTGGTGTGCAATGAAATGAAAATATATGAAAGTTTAATTTTTATCATTACATTATGGAAAATAATGAACTTTAGCACTATATGCTACTTTTTTGAGAAGGACCTGTATATTTAGATCTAGTTATACTGACAAATATTTCGGAGCTTATGTAATTACAGTTTACATATTTACTCCCTTTAGTTTGTAAGGGCTTTCAGCCCATTTTCAGTTTGCAAAAAATAATTACCTGTCACTGACGCCAATGCTGTCTGATTCCTCCTTGATCCCTAGCACAAATAAATTAAAAACCATCAATGCACTGTTACTATCATTTTTAAATTCAATATATAACACAATTCTAACAATTTTAAAACCAAAAGAGGAAATTGATCTGAACTTCTATAGACTAATTACTTTATGTAATGTGAATTATAAAATATTTACAAAAATTATAGCAAAATGATTGAAAGAGATAATGCCTATTTTAACTGAAGACCAGTACATGTTTATTAAAAAGAATGATTGCTGACCCAGTCAGAAATATTCTAAATGTAATTGACCACACAACAAGAGAGAAAGCAAAATTACTCCTAATAAAACTAGACATTTATAAAGCATTTGACACGATAAATTACAACTAATTAGCCAAATTATGTGAGGAGTGTAATTTATGGATAATGATGTTTGGAGTAATTAAATAATTATACAAAGACAATCAAGTAATAGTAAACTGATCTAATTCAAGAATAATTAAAATCAAAAATGGAACCAAACAAGGCTGCACTCTCTCTCCACTACTTCTTGCTCTAGCAATAGAACCTTTAGCCATTTTACCTTGACTTTCAACGATACGATAAAATATTTCTAATGAACATGTCATTATTTTGGTAGAGAACCAACATGATACAGTGATTTAAATGGACTATGATTCCGGAAACAAACATTTGGTTTTCCACTCAGCCATAGAATTGAAATGTGTGTGACCTTGGGCAAGCCACACATTCTCAACCTCAGAAAAGTCTATAATAGTTTCACCTTAGGGTTACCATAAATTGGAAACAATATGAAGATAAACCAATAACAAAGTTTTTAGTTACAGATTGGCACTAAAAATGCCAATCTGTAACAAAATCTCCAATTCCAAGATAAAGGATGAAGAATATAGCTGTTTCAGATCCCAGTATGGCTCCTTATTTCATTTCACTTTAATATTTCATGAGTTGCCCTCCACTGGAGTGCTCCAAGCGACTTACACAGACAAGTTAAAACAGATTTCTACAACAATTAACGATTAATATTAAAATTACAAGCCAAATGCTCTACCAAAGAGCCACGTCTTAAGGGCCTGCATAAAAGATCGCAGGTCAGGCATGTCTCTTATGTATGGTGGTAGGGAGTTCCAGTGAATTGGAGCAGAGGCCGAAAATGCCCTATGCCTTGTAGACTCTAGATGCACTTTCTCTAAGGCCCGGAACGTAAGGTTTTCCTGGGTTGATCTGGGGGGTCGACACTGGTGGGAGGAGTGGAGACGATCCTTCAGATATAGTGGGCCTTGACCTTGAAGGGCCTTAAAGGTCAGGATCGAGATTATTGTCATCAATAATCCACTGGTAACTTCCTGGTTTGGGTGTTGCCTATCATACCATGGGCATCATGTTATACTGTACAAGTAAAGCGTAATACTCCACTTGGGACTCTTACATGTGGTTCCCTCCATCTATAGTCCTCACCAAAGGAAATGTCAAAAGTTGAAAACACATTTCTTGGGAGAACCTTGACAAGATGGCCTTGTGAAGACTCCTCTCTAAGTAAGCTCCCAAGGGAAGAAACCACCACCTGCAGGAAACTCCAGACAAGCAACATCTTAGGCAGGGGAAAACTGCACTTTAGGAAAATTTGGAGGTTGTTCTTATTTTGACTTTGATGTCTGGCCATATCACAGTGACCTGCAAGGCCCGTAAGGACTATGAACAAAAACCCACGTGCATATGGTCTGCTGCCAAGCAGCTCCAGGCAATGTCAAATGTGAGTTTTTAATGATGAAACTGAAGAGGTACCTTGTGAGAAGCTCTTTATCTAATGCCTAATTATTCTCCCTTCTGGACCTGCATTCTTCCAGTTATCTGAGAGGCGTAAGTAAAAAAAAATTGAGCTGAGTTTTAATTAACATAAATCAACAAAGCCACAGTTGCAAGCGGCTGTAAGCCGTGACTGCCCTACTACCGTGTTTCCCCGATAGTAAGACACCCCCGATTGTAAGACGTATCAGGGGTGTCAGAGGGGTCGGCTAATATAAGCCGCACTCGAAAGTAAGCCATACCCCGGCCGCCGGTCACTCGGTCCCGCCTCCTCCTCCTCCACCGCCGCCCTCCCTGCGGCCACCTCTTCTCTGATCGAAGAAGAGAGCCGGCTGAGGAGAGCCCTCTGCCGCCTCTCTTCCGTTCCCGAAGAGGAGGCTGCAGGAGAGGATCGAGCGGTTTCCTGCAGCCCCCTCTTCGGGAACGGAGGGAGGGAGAGGGCTCTCCTCTGTGCCTCTGCGCGGAGAGGCTTCCCTGCAGCCCCCAGCCTCTTCGGGAACGGAACAGAGGCGCAGAGAGAGGGGAATGGAACAGTTTCCCTGCAGCCCCTCTTCGGGAACGGAACGCAGAGGGCTCCCTCTGCGCCTCTGTTCCGTTCCCGAAGAGGGGCTGCAAGGAGAGCGATCGAGCGGCGGTTACGGGGAACCTGCAGCCCCCTGTTCCTTCGAAGGGAACGGAACAGAGGCGCAGCTGAGGCGCAGAGGGCTCTCCTCAGCAAGAAGGGGCTCTCTTCTGATCAGAGAAGAGGGCTCTCCTCAGCAGCCGCAGGGAAAAGGCGGCCGCAGGGAGGGCGGCGGCGGAGGAGGAGGCGGGACCGAGTGACGCGGCGGGCCGGGGTACGGCTTACTGTCGCCCAATGTAAGCCGTACCCCGAAAGTAAGGCGTAGTGGGACCTTTCGGGGGGGAAAGAAAGTAAGACGCTGTCTTACTTTCGGGGAAACACGGTAGCATCCAAGAACTGAAAATTAGGCCAATAATGGTAGGTTATATACCTGTGACCATCTTTCTTCGAATGGTGCTCTGTGAATTCACACATGTGGAGTGACTGCGCCTGTGCAGGCCCCAACGGAAATTTCCCATGACTGCGCCTGCGCAGGCCTCAACAGAAACTTCCCAAGTTTAAACTTTTCAAGTTTTGGCGGTAACCCTGCCCAGTCCCCGGCAGGGCATAAAAAGGCGTGTGCACACTCCAGAATTCCTACGCTGCAAGGCAGCTAGAAAAGAGGAGGTTTGTAAGCGGGGAGGCTGGGCGGGTTTGTGTAAATTCACAGAGCACCACTTGAAGAAAGATGGTCACAGGTATGTAACCTACCATTTTTTTTTGTGGTCTCTATGAATGCACACATGTGGAGATTACCAAGCTAAGATCCCGGAGGCGGGAAGAACAAACCGACCATTCTTGAAGGACCAAAAACCTGATTCATTGGGGGAAAAAACCCAGCAACAATAAAGAACAGGACATACCATCCAAGTGTTAATGGGGCGAAGTACCCATAAGTCCAAGAGGGCAATCAGTTCAACATGAGCAATAGCATAACCACAGAACACTGAGGTAGCAAACTTGTGTAAATATCACATTTGAAACACAGCAATGCCCGTGGGTTGGGCACGGTACCAACAAGCATACACATTTCAAAGGCATGGGATCACAATGTTATTTACGAACAAACATTGCAGCAGTTGCAACGAGAAATGTTACAAAAACAATAGAAGGAAACTCTCAGGTATGGGACACCCACCCTATGCCCCCTTATGAGAAGGGGGCATGGGACATAGAGAAACCTACAACAGGAGTAAAACGACTTCATTAATAAGGTTAACCAGAGAAGGTACAGCATAAGAACATAAGAAGAGCCATGCTGAATCGGGCCTCAGCCCATCTAGTCCAGCATTCTGTGTCACACAGTGGCCCACTAGTTGTACACGGGGATCTCTAGCAGAAAGGAGGGCAAAACCTGACCTGCTCCCGACCCCCACAACCAGTACCCGGGAAAATCCTGCCTGCCTCCATCAACACAGAGGTGGCACTTGGATGTCCATTTCAGTAACTACTGATTCCCTTGGTATCCATGAATCTGTCTAATCCTGCCTTGAAGCTGTCCAGGCTGACAGCTGTCACAACCTCCTCTGGAAGTGAATTCCATAACCCAATGACCCTCTGGGTGAAGAAATATTTCCCTTTATTAGTCCTAACTTTCCTACCTTGGAGCATTAGGGAGTGCCCCCTAGTCCTAGTGTTGTGTGACAGAGAAAATATTTTTTCTTTATTCACCTTTTCTATCCCATGCATGATTTTATACACTTCGATCAAGTCACCTCTTAAATGCCGTCTTTCAAGGCTGAAAAGACCAAGGCGTTGCAACCTGATTTCATAAGGGAGCTGCTCCATCCCTTGGATCATTTTTGTTGCCCTTCTTTGTACCTTTTCCAGTTCCGTTATATCCTTCTTAAGGTGCGGTGACCAGAATTGTACACAGTACTCCAGATGTGGCCTCACCATAGATTTGTAGAGAGGCAATACAACATTTGCTGACCTATTTTCGATTCCCTTTCTGATCATGCCAAGCATAGAATTTGCTTTTTCACTGCTGCAGCACACTGGGTTGACATCTTCATTGAGCTGTCCACCAAAACCCCAAGATCCCTTTCCTGGTTTGTCTCAGAAAGCTTTGATCCCATCAGTTGATAAGTGTATTTGGGGTTCTTTGCCCCGATGTGCATGACTTTACACTTGTTTAGGTTAAAATGCATTTGCCACTTTGTTGCCCATTCACTCAATTTCGAGAGATCTTTCTGGAGCTCTTTACAATCAGTTTCATTTTTAACTACCCTGAACAGTTTAGTGTCATCTGCAAACTTTGCTACCTCACAATTTACTTCTACATCCAGATCATTTATGAATAAATTAAAAAGTAACAGTCCTAAAACTGAACCTTGGGGTACGCCACTTCTCACCTCTTTCCATCCAGAGAAGTGTCCATTTATTACCACCCTTTGTTTCCTACAGTTTAGCCAGGTTCCAATCCAGGACAAGACCTGTCCCCTGATTCCATGGCTGAAGAGCTTATTTAGGAGCCTTTGGTGAGGGACTTTGTCAAAAGCCTTTTGAAAGTCAAGGTAAACATTATTGACTGGGTCCCCTTTATCTATGTGTTTATTTACACCCTCAAAGAATTCTATCAAGTTAGTAAGACATGATTTGCCTTTGCAGAAACCATGTTGATTTTCCTTCAGCAATGCCAGTTCTTCTATGTGCTTAGTAATTTTTTCTTTAATAATGGTTTCCATCACTTTGCCTGGAACTGAGGTTAGACTAACTGGCCTATAATTTCCTGGATCACCCCTGGATCCTTTCTTGAAGATCGGAGTTACATTTGCCTCCCTCCAGTCCTCGGGTACAGTGCCTGATCTTAGAGAAAGGTTATATATTTTGGCTAGAATTTCAGCAATTTCACACTTGAGTTCCTTAAGAACTCTGGGGTGGATGCCATCTGGCCCTGGTGATTTGTTGACATTTAGTTTAGTAAGGCATGTGAGAACATCCTCCTTGTTTATCTCTATCTGGTTTAATTCATTTAATTCCCTCCCTGAAAAAACTGACTCAGCTGCAGGCATATGTTGTCTGTCCTCCTGTGTGAAAACGGAGGCAAAGTCATTTAGCCGCTCAGCAATATCCTTGTCTTCACTTATTGTCCCTTTCTTACCATTTTCGTCAAGTGGCCCAACTGCTTTTCTAGTTGGGTTCCTGCTTCTGGTGTACTTAAAGAAGTTTTTGTTATTTTTTAAAAATATTCTTTGCTATATGTGCCTCAAAATCTCTCTTGGCTTTCCTGACGGTTGCTTTGCATTTAGTTTGCCAGAGCTTGTGTTCCTTTCTGTTCTCCTCAGTAGGAAGAGCCTTCCATTTCTTAAATGAGTTTTTCTTCTTTCCAATCACATCTTTTACTTTATTTGTAAGCCATACCGATGTCCTCTTGGACTTTCCCAGCCTCTTTCTTATTTTAGGAATGCATTTTAGTTCGGCTTGTTTAAAAGTATTTTTTAACAGTTTCCAAGCTTTCTGGAGGGATTTGATTTTTTTTACTGTTCCTTTTAGTTTGTTCTTTACTATTTTTCTCATTTTGGTGAAATTCCCTTTGTGAAAATTTAAGGTCTCTGTGTTAGTTTTCACTGACAGTTTGCTATCCAAACTTAAGTTGAAGGTTATTGTGTTGTGGTCACTGGTACCTATGGGCTCATTTACAAGGACATCTTGAACCAGGTCTTGTTCGTTAGTTAGCACCAAGTCCAGGATCCCCTTTCCCCAGATGTGACAATGACCTGCGTACATCCAGAATGGTAAAGAAAGGCATTCCCTCCAGAGAACAACGTTCACGTAGGGCAAGAGGAAAGAACCGAATGGCCAAAAGCCGTGTCTTTCCTGTTCCTGGTGTCCAATATATTATGGGAAACAAAAGTCAAAGGACTGGACCAAATGGCTGCCTTGCAGATTGAGTTCAGGGGGGTGCCTTTAAGAAAGGCAGTTGAGGCTGCCATGGCTCTTGTCGACCGGGCCCGCACAACCGGCAGAGGCAGATGGTGGGCCAGTTTGTAACATAGTTCAATGATCGAGGCAATCCAATCAGACAATCGCTGGGCCGAAACTGGTAGACCCAGATTGTCCGGAGAATAGGCCACAAACAGTCTTGGAGTCCTACAGGATCGAGAGGTTCTGTCCCGATAAAACAACAGGGCCCTACGGACATTGAGGAGATGCAGTCTCCTTTCCGTCGGAGTGGACGGGGCCTGGAAAAACAATGGAAGAACAATTCGTCGTTAATATGAAAGGGAGAGACCACCTTCGGCAGAAAATAAATGTCCATGAGAACTGCTTTGTTCGAATGGAAAAGCAAATATGGCTCATCAACCCACAATGCTGCGAATTCAGAAGGGCGGCGGGCAGAGGTGATTACCACCAAAAGAATAGGTTGCTTACCTGTAACCGTGTTTCTTCGAGCGTAAGTCTGTGAAATTCGCACAATTGGGTTTACTTCCGTGCCTGCGCAACAATCTCGGACATACTAGCTCTAAATAAAGAAATTTACATAGGCCCCACCCACCCCCGCCCTACACAGCCCCCTGGTAGAGCTACCCAGTCAGTTCCTTGCTGTCGACAGCAGCAGAAACTCAGGGCATGACATCAGAGGGGAGGACGGGCGGGTTCTGTGTGAATTTCACAGACTTACACTCGAAGAAACACGGTTACAGGTAAGCAACCTATTCTTCTTTGTGGTCTGTGAAATGCGCACAATTGGGTGAGTTAACAAGCTTACGTACCTGGAGGTGGGTCATGCCACACAGGAAAACAAAACGGCTCTGCCGAAGGAAGCATCCTTCTTCACGAGGACGTCGAGCTTGTAATGAGCTGCAAACGTAGAGGCGGTCGCCCAGGTAGCAGCCTTGCAAATTTGATCAACAGGAACACCCCGCAAAAACATTTGGGATGTAAAAACTGCCCTAGTAGAATGGGCTTTAACACCAACAGGTAATTCCCTCTGGGCTAACTGGTAGGCCAACCGGATTGCCAGGACTATCCATGAGGCCAAACGTTGAGTGGTAAGTGGCAGTCCCAAGGAGTCTTCAGGAAGAGTCTGGTAGACTTTCTATAGGGGGCTGTTCTACGTAAGTAAAAGGATAGGGCTCTTTTAACATCAAGAGAGTGCAGAGCAGTCTCCAATGGGGAGGAGGGATTGGGTAGGAAGGGTAATGTCCTGGGACATATGGAACTGGGATGAACTTTAGGGAGAAATGTGACATCCGTGCGGAGGACAACCTTGTCCTCGTGGAAACGGATGAAGGGAGGATCAGAGCGGAGTGCTGTGATCTCACTAGCTCTTCTGGCTGAGGTGATGGCCACAAGGAAAGCCGTCTTCCATGATAAATGGGATATGTGGGATGTTGACATGGGTTCGAAGGGGGGCTTGGAGAGTTGGGACAGGACCAACTCGAGACTCCAGGAGGGAGGGGGTGGGGAGATAGGGGGATGAACATTTTTATATCCCTTTAGAAACATGCCCACTAGGGGGTCCTGGAAAAGGGAAGGAACCCCAAATTTCTTCCTGTACCAAGACAGGGCTGCAAGGTAACATTATTATGGAAGATAGAGTAAATCCTTTTGTGGAAAGGTCCACCAGGAAATCTAAGACAACAGAAGTCGGTGCCGACTGTGGCAGATGGCCAAGTGGCTGTACAAATTTTTGGAATCTAGTCCATTTATATGTATAAGCCTTTTTAGTGGAGATCTTTTGGGCCGCCTGCATTATGAGGCGGATGGGTTGAGAAAGATGGGAGATGGTTTGATCCTCCATGATGTGAGGTGGAGGGAGGGGAGGTCTCGGTGTAGGATGAGACCTTGTTTGAGAGAGAGTAGGTCGGGAGCGAGGGGGAGACGATGGAAGTCTCCCTGAGACGCTTGAAGGAGAGGGGTGAACCATGGCTGACAAGGCCACCATGAGGCTATCAGGATGCAGTCTGAGTTGTCGGCAATCAATTTGGCGGCTACCCTGGATAGTAGTGGGAGGGGAGGGAAGGCGTAGAGAAGTCCTGGAGGCCACTAGTAGAGGAAGGCGACTCCTAAGCAATCTGGGGATGCGAGAAGGTGGAGTCTCGTGCAATATGTCTTGCATTGAGTGTTTAGGTGTGATGCAAAGATGTCTATCTGAGGGGGACCCCAACGTCTGACTAGTGTTAGAAAGTGCTGGGGGTTGAGTTGCCACTCGTGTGTAGTGGACAGAATCCTGCTCAGGGAGTCCGCTAGAGTGTTTTCTTGACCTGGGAGATGGATTGCTATGAGGAAGGTGTTGTGTTGAATGCACCACTCCCAAATCTGAAGAGATATTGAGAGGAGGGTGGAGGAGCGGGTGCCCCCGTTTGTTGATGTAATATTTGACTGAGGTGTTGTCCGTGAGGACCTGAATGTTGTGGTTGGAGACCAGGACTACAAAGGGCCTGAAGGCTTTTTTCTACCGCTATGAGCTCTAGAGCATTGATGTGGAGTTGTCTCTCATGAGGGGACCAACGCCCGCTGATGGTGAGGTCCTGAAGGTGAGCACCCAGCCTGTGGAAGAGGCGTCCGTCGTCAGTGACAATGACGGTTGAGGGGGAATGAAAGGAAGTCCCGAGCACACATTGGATCTGCTTGTCCACCATGAGAGGGACTGAAGGACGGAGAGGGGGGGGGGGTGGAGGTTCATGACTTGACTGTCTCGGCCAGGTTGGAACACAAGTCAGGAACCAGGATTGGAGTGGGCGGAGGCGGGCGAACGCGGTAACGTTTGTGGTGGAGGCCATATGACCAAGGATTGATTGGATGGTCCATGCAGAACAATGGCGTTGAGCCTGGACATTGAGGATAGAGTGACAGAGGTTGAGGAAGCGGTCTTCTGGAAGGTAAGCTTTTTGGGACGTGGAATCCAAAACTGCGCCTACGAACTGGACAGTTCGGGAAGGTAAGAGGTGTGATTTTTCCAGGTTGACTATTAGTCCCAGACTGTAAAAGAGGCAAAGTATAGCTGATGTCAGAGGATAACTGATCACATGATACAGAGGAAAGAAGCCAATCATCCAGGTAAGGGAGCACAGTGATGCCTTGCTGGCGGAGGTGGGAGGCGACAACTGCCATACACTTGGTAAACGTCCTGGGGGCCGTGGAAAGGCCGAATGGAAGGACATTGAAAGAATATGGGGAGTCCTCGACCATAAAGGTGAGGTACTTCCAGTGGGAGTGCCTAATGGAGATGTGGAAATAGGCATCTTTAAGATCAATGGTAGCCATCCATGTTCCCTTTGGGATAAAAGGGAGAATGGAGGGAAGCATGACCATCCTGAATTTGCGTGGCCTAATGAAGCGATTAATTTCCCGGAGATCTAGTATTGGTCAAAGGCCACCATCTCTCTTATCCACAAGGAAATATCTGGAAAAAAAGCAAAATTGAATTTGGTGGGATGGAGTGGGGGATATGGCTCCTTTTGAAAGGAGGGAATGGATTTTTTCCAGCAAGGCAGGAGATGCCTGGGTAGACAGAGGCTTTCCTGGGGTTGGGAGAGATTCAAATTCTATGGCATAACCCCGATGAACAATGTCCAGAACCCACTTATCAGTGGTAATGGACCGCCAGGCTGGGAAAAAGACAGAAGCCTGTCAAGATATGAACTTTGATTACAAGATCTTTACTTCTATATTGGCGAACAGGTTTAAATCTTTCCTTGATAAATGGATAAAGGAAGACCAAAATGGTTTTCTACTAAAAAGGCAAATTAAAATGAACATTAGATACATAATTGACATACTAGAGTATTATGATAAAAATAATGAAAAGGAGGTGGCCCGGATGTTCCTGGACGCGGAAAAGGCTTTTGATAGGATTAGTTGGAGTTACTTGGAGGCCTTGATGAGAGAGCTGGACATAGGCTTCCAGATGAAGAACGCAATCCAGGCCATATATGGGAGACAAAGGGCAAAAATAATAGTTAACCAACGGAAATCTGAAGAGGTGGAAATTGGCAAAGGAGTAAGGCAAGGGTGCCCCCTGTCCCCGCTACTGTTCATTTTCTCGCTGGAAATTCTATTAAATAAGATAAGGGAGGTTAAGGAACTTAGAGGCTTGCAAATTAAAAAAGAGAACATCAAAGTGAAGGCATTTGCAGACGATGTAGTGCTCATAATAGAAAACCCAGTAGAGACTACAAATGCGTGGATAGAGAAAATAGAAGAATTCGGAAAGGTGGCGGGATTCAAAATTAATAAGGGAAAGACCAACTTGATGGTCAAAAATATGAAGGAAGCAAGAAGACAAGAATTACAGAGAGTATCGGGCATGAAGATACAGGAGAGGGTTAAATACCTGGGCATTAACCTAACACCCAAGAACTCGAGATTGTTTAAGAACAACTATACAGAACTATGGAGAAAAATAAAAAAAGGATCTCGAGAAGTGGCGTAAATAAAATATCTCCTTCATGGGAAAAATTGCCGCCATAAAAATGATGGTTTTACCCAAAATTAATTTCCTATTCATGGCCCTACCAATAACAAAAAATGACAAGACTTTTAAGGACTGGGAGAGAGATATTTCAAGATTTATATGGGGGGGGAAAGCCCAGGGTTAAAATGAAGACACTCCAAGATCCGCTGGAGAGAGGGGGACTGGGGGTACCCAATCTGAAACTTTACCATGAGGCCAGTTGCTTGGTCTGGATAAAAGAATGGATCCACCTAGAAAACTACAAGCTTATTAACCTGGAGGGCCACGATTTAAAATTTGGACTACATGGATATCTGATCTATAATTTAAAAAATGGATGCGAGGTTTAACACTCACTATATAAGGAGCTCTCTCATGAAGGTCTGGCAGAAGTACTCCAACTTATTGTCCGAGCAGAAAATTCCATTATGGACATCGGTTAATGAGGCTTTTAGAATTAGGGAGCTGGTGGAAAATAACTGGATAACGTACCGAAAGTCAATAAAGTGTAATGGAGGGAGCTATATACTTAAATCAAAAGAGGAACTCGAAACAGAAGGGATACAACTTGGATGGTTCTCATATTTACAAATGAGAGAAAAGTTTAAGGAAGACCAAAAAAGAGGGTTTATAGCGGAAGAGAAAGAACTGGGGGAAAGAATCTTAAGGGAAGAAGAGAAACCATTAGGGAAGATATATAAAATACTCTTGGAAGTAGACACAGCAAATAACCAAGAAAGGGAGTACATGGCCAAATGGTCTAGAAATTTTGGCTTCAAAATTAAACCCCAGATGTGGAAAAATGTCTGGTGCAATGTAGTAAAGAAATCCCTAAGTAACTCCTTTAGGGAAAACTGGGTTAAGAAGATATACCGGTGGTATCTCTCCCCAGAGAAGCTAGCTAGAATGTCTAAGAGTGTTGACCCAAAGTGTTGGAAGTGTGGAAACAAAAACGGCACCTTCTTCCACCTTTGGTGGACGTGCCCCAAGGCTTCCAAGTACTGGGCAATGATCTATAGGGAAATTCAAAAAATGGTAAGATTTAACCTGGAAAAAAACCCAGAGATATTCCTGCTGGGAATGGTGGAAGGAATAGTATCACCAATAGAAAGAAAAATATTGTCGATAGGAACAGCAGCCAGAATCCTATATGCAAAGTGCTGGAAAACCCAGACAACACCGACGAAAGAGGAATGGTTCATTAAAGTTTTAGAAACAATACAGATGGACTGGCTGACGGAAAGACTACGGAACAAAAATAAAAATGGATAGGAAATAACGGACTGGGAGGCAATACGTGATTATTCCAGAAGGGAGTTTAATGTTGATCTTATCTTGGACTAAGTCTAAAAGTTGTTGCTCTTCTACCCAATCGTAGGAAACAGGAAAGGAGAAAACTACTCCGGTGGAAATGAAAAATGTGAAACCAGAAGGAAGTCTCAACTCTTCACCCAACTTTGTCTGCACACTTTTTCACTCTTCTATGCTCTTTTGTAACCTCGGGAGCTACATCTGGGCTCCCTGGGCGTCAATTTCTGTTTTTCTATGTTAAGTGTTTTATTCTTCTGTTTTATATTTTCTGAAAATCAATAAAGACTGATTTTTTAAAAAAAAGATATGAACTAGAAGCGACGCTTTCTATTGTCTGGGGGTTTGGATCCCTGATACTGACCCTTGAAGGGGGACCTGGACGCTTGAATCCTGGAGAAGGGAACTGTGGTCGCTGTCTTCCTCTGAAAGGAGAGGAGTTGTAGTGTCCTCGAAAGGACTGAAGATAATGGTAATAAGGGCGCCATCCTTGTCTGTAAGGTTGGTAAGATTGGTAAGGCTGTTGACCATATTTATTAAGCGTCTGCTTCATTTTAAGGGAATGCTCCAATTGGGAGTCTGTTTCAGGATTGAACAGGCCTGCCTCATCCATAGGTAAGTTCTCTATGAGGGAACGCTGGTTGGGGGATAAGGTTGCGGATCTTAGCCAGGCATGCCGTCTAAGGGCAACCAATCCAGCAATAAATTTGCCTGAAGAGTCTGCACCATGTATAGCCAGGTCCTTTTGTAGGTTAGCTAGAGTGAGGGCCTCCTGGCGGAAGGCCTTAGCCATGGGTTGATCAGCTGAAGGAAGCAGGTCCAAATATGGGCCTATTTTGTTCCACAAATAAGACTGATAGACGCTCATATAAACACCATAGTGAACCATGCGGCCAAAAAGGCACACGGAGGCATAAAATTTTCTTGCCATGGCGTCAAGTTTTCTTCCTTCTTTATCAGAAGGGGCAGCGTGGTTATTTTGGATTGGCTTAGGCTGAGCGTCAGTCACAATGGAATTAACTTTAGGAACTTTTGCTAGCCATGGGGTGGCAGAAAGGTCAATACGGTAAAGGTTCTCAGCCCTTTTTGAGGTGCTTGGGACAGCAGCAGGGGCAACCTCTGTAACCTTTAGAAGTTTAATAAGATAAGGTATAGTAGGCAACATGGTGGATTGCTGTGGTTGTTGTTCAGCTGATGTGAAGTAAGGATCTTGGACCACATCATCAGATTGAGGGGGTTGTACATTAAGGGATCTGGCCATTCTAATCAGTAGGGCAGAAAGGTTCTTGAAATCCTCTCCCTGTGGAGGATCAGCGTCCGATTCAGGCAGGGGGGGGAGCAGGGGTGGCATCAGAGGAAGATTCAAGATCAATAGTATCCTCTAGAATGGGCTGGTGGGGGGGAATGAACTGGAGAGGCAAGGTGCGGGGCCGAGGTCTGAGGAGGAGCCGGGGGAGGAGCTGGGGGAGAAGCTGCCACGGATGCCAAGGGATATGGATAGGGGGGCCATGGAGGCTGGTACGGATCCGGGGAGGGAGGGAGATGGTAAGGATCCTGGGGATAGAAGGGAGGATAGTAAGAAAAGGGGGGGGGAATTGGGAAGGGGATAATCATAGGGATGCCTGTAGTAATCTTGGGAGCGTTCCCGGTAACGGGGCGCATCCTTGAGGGGGCTGCGTGATCAGGAGCGCTCCCGAGGCAGCGGGGAGTGCGATGGCCTCTGACGCCGGGGCGATCTTGTGGGGCGCGAGGAGCGCGCCTCCGCCGCTTGCAGCGCTTCGGTCTCCGGGGAGGGAGAGCGCGCAGAAGGGGCTTGGGCGAGAGGCGGGGGAGGAGGAGAGCCAGAGGGAAAATCTCCGTCGGTACCGGTGGAGAGGAGTTGAATATGGAGGAGTTGGGGGGGGGGATTCTCTACTCCCAGAAGGTCGTCATCAGCCTGGAAGAGCTGCAGGGGCTCGGCTGGAAGGGCAGGCATGCAAGGACTCAGAGGCTGTATGCCGGCGAGGAGCCTTGGTTGTTTTTCAGCCTGTGTCTCTTTCGGTTTCGACCGAAGAGCATGTTTAGAGGTCTTTGCCTTCCTTCGCAGAGGCTCAGTGACCGCCTCAGAGGCCAGATCGTGAGTGGCATCCTCCGTGGAGGATAGGGGATGAGTAGGATGCTCTGCGATGGATGGAAGGGGAGGCTGGTTCGCTGAGGGCTGGGGCAGCCTAGCCTCTTTGGGAGCCAAAGCCTGCTTATAAAGCAAGGCTTTAATCCTGGAATCCCTGCTTTTTTGGGCTCTAGTAGAGAAAGACCTGCATATATTGCAGGATTGGGGGATATGGGATTCCCCCAGGCAGAGGAGACATTTAGAATGTTTATCCTCTTCGGGGAGCATAGCCCCGTAAGCAGATCATTTTTTTAAAGAAGAGAAGTCATCTTATCTGTCCTGGTCAGGGTTGGAGAAGGGCGGGTAGTCAAGGCAATCCGTGGTCTTATTCAGTGAGTCGAGAGGAGAGAGTAGTGTGAGATGCTTAGCTGGCAAGCAGAAAAACGAACTGGCTGGGTAGCTCTACCAGGGGGCTGTGTAGGGCGGGGCCTATGTAAATTTCTTTATTTAGAGCTAGTATGTCCGAGATCGTTGCGCAGGCGCGGAAGTAAACCCAATTGTACGCATTTCACAGACTACACGAAGAAAAAAGACCATCTTCCACGAGAGAAGGCTTCGGCCGCTGGTCTTACTATGGATGTATGACTTTACCTCCATGGCTTTGAAAACGTACCTTTACCACCCACATAACTGGAGTTAATGTGTTACCACTGGCCTTGAAAAAGACCCTTCTTCCAACGGGTCGAAACGGGAGTTGGTACCATCGTACAGAGTTATCCTCGTCGGCCTGCATACTGGTAGCGATTTGAGTCCACTTGGATTTATCGCCATTGCAGCTTTGCCAGAGACTCAACCGACTCTCCCTCCTAACTCCGTTTCCTACCACCCTTGTCTACTTGGGCGTTTTCGACTTTGCCTCCCTCGGACTTCCTCCCTATTATCCCATCTTGGTGTTTGAACTATAGTGGACTCTTGTATCTTTATTTGGACTAACGACGCTAAGGGTAGGAACCCCTCCGGGGTGATGCTGCTGATATAGATTGTGATGTATTACTAAACTGTACCTATTGAAGTACTACCTGTTTACTTTATATGACCATGATTATGACTTTGATTATATGAATATTGAATATCTATACGTTTGCTGTTCCTGTGTATATATTGAAGGTCGATTGTTGCCAACGGCTCAAAGGGCGGTGCCACCAGCTGGGAGAGGACCAGGTCGAGGCTCCAGCCAGGGGTCGGAGGCAGCCCGACTCTGCATCCGGGGGCAGGCGAGCTCCATACCAAGGGAGCTGGGTATTCATCAGCGAGGCAAAGAGGTCGACCTCAATCGTCGAACAGGTTTGAGAGTTCATCTGGATGGATCATCCATTCGTTAGAGCATGATCGGGTTTCGGCTGAGGAAGTCGGCCTTGATGTTCAGGGAACCTGGGAGGTGCAGTGCCGAGATCGACGTCGAATAACCCACACATCAGTCCCAAAGGGCCAGGGAGAACGCCAGCAACTTTCTGGAACCTGTGCCACCCTGCTTGTTCACATTATACATGGCCACCATATTGTCTGTGAGGATCTGCACAGTCTTGTTGGTGACTATGAGGAACTCACCCATTTATGGCAGGACCCAGACCAGCCTGGCAGTTTCGCAGATAGAACATCCAGGAGAAGGGGGAGTGGTTTGAGAGCCTTCCCTGGGAGGAGTTAGGGAGAGAGATGCCTGGGGAGGAGCTCTGAGTTAGAGGAGGAGCCGAACTACTGGAGGGAGAGAGAGAGGGCTTATTTGCAAGTTCGTGACAAGCTCTCAAGGAGAGAGGTGTGTTCGTGACACGCTCTCAGAGAGGAGAGTTGCTGACAGCTCCTTGTCAGAACTCAGAGTATTGAGCCTCTGTATCAAAGCTCTGTTTAGAGTATTGAGCCTCTGTATCAAAGCTCTGGTTTAGAGTATTGAGCCTCTGTATCAAAGCTCTGAAGTGAACTATCTAGGATAGTTGTTTTATTAGATAGCTCACCACTAGTTTAGATATTAGTGGGAGTGAGTTCTGGTTTAGGCAAGTTTCGCACTGTCTGTGTAACATTCAACATCTAAGATTAAGTAGGCCTTTTGCTGTAACCATCATGCTGTTGAATCATCTGTTAATTAACCATACGCTCTCATGCCTCATTAGAAGAACCAATATGATCTGTGCCTGTTAAGCTAAATAAAAGTTTACTTTTTGAACTTTTAAGAAAAGCCTCTGTTGTACTCTTTGCAGCAGCTGTGTGATCCAGCACCAGTGTATTCCGCTCCCCATTCTAAAGAAGTTTATTTACCTCAGCATTCCTTTTAGTTTAATTTAGTGAGAAGAATTAAGAGCCTAGCTGTAGGGTGGTGTTTTTAAATAAAGAAAATCCTGAAATTACTATTTTAGGTTGGTGG
Source organism: Anolis apletophallus (assembly GCA_030556195.1). Taxonomy (NCBI): domain Eukaryota; kingdom Metazoa; phylum Chordata; class Lepidosauria; order Squamata; family Anolidae; genus Anolis; species Anolis apletophallus. Next base: position 88,746,054 of record JARBWK010000005.1, on the reverse strand, counting down.
CAGTAATACCGAGGTTTTAAATTCTCCAGACTTTAATTAATAAGCAAAGTCGTCACAGTGACCAAGGGAGCGAACACTCTCAGAGACGTGAAGATGGCCAGCAACTCCAGGTAGTTGATATGATGAGACCTCTCCTGCGGTGACCACTGGTCCTAGACAGAGGGTTCTCCTGTATGGCATCTGTCGTCAGGGTGATCAATGGGCACGTGGGGTGAAAAGGGATCCCCACGTAGACATGGTGTCGAGACATCCACCAACGAAGAGACTCCCATATCGACCTCGGTACTAACAGGACTTTGGAGTTGTGGTGTCGAGCGGATTGAAGTGGTCGAGAAACCATAGCTGCAGGGGACGAAATCGGAGCCTGGCTAGCAGAGTCACTGTAGATGCCATGTGGCCGAGGAGCACCTGAATGTACTTGGCTGTAGATGTCCGGACCACTCTGCACCGTCGAATTCCATGCTTAAGAGCTCGAAATCTGACCTCGGAAAGGGAGGCAGTCTGAGTCCGCAAATTGAACATGGCGCCAATAAACTTTATAGTGGTTGTTGGAGTCCAGTGTGACTTTTCAGCATTTAATTGCAAGCCGAGGCTTTCAAGGAGGGGCGTGCTTTGCATAAGCGACATCAGCATTGTGGGAGACCGCGATGCCAGCAACCAGTCGTCCAGGTATGGAAAAACCCAGATTTTCTGTTTCAGAGGTAGGCCGCAACCACTGCCATGCATTTTGTAAAAGTCCTTGGCGTGGTTACCAGACCGGAGAGAAAGACATTGAGCTTGTATGTCTGGCCGCTGACTCGAAAGGAGAGGAAGCGTCTGTGACCTCGACGGATTGACAGGTGAAAGTACGCGCCTCGAAGATCGACTGACGCAAAGTAGTTCCCTGCGCGAAGAAGGGGAAGTATGGACGGTACCGTCAACATTCTGAATCTTTGGGCTTTTATGAAGGAGTTGAAGTCTCTCAGGTTGAGAATTGGGCGGAGAGCTATCGGGCTTTGTAACAGTGAAGTACCGTGAAGATTGCCTGCCCGTCCAAGCATGCTGGAGAGGGAGAAACAGGATTGGAAAAGAAGGCTCGGTATCGACGATGAGACCCGTCGGGGGGAGTTCTTCGAACTCTAACGCATAGCCGTCTTTGACAACCTTGAGCACCCACGCACCTGAGGTGATGAGTCGCCAAGCATCGATGAAGTGCACCAGACGGTTCCCGAAAAGAGGGTGGAGAGGTCGGGGAATGGAAGGTAGGGCGTGGAGAGGCTGTATGGCGGTGACACCTGCACCTGAGGAGGAGATGGTATCCTCCTGTGAGGCGTCAAACGTGACGTCGGGGTTGGTTGTTGCCCGATGCGTGCCGAGAGCGGGAATGCTGCAGTTGTTGGGATCAGCATTGGTGCTGTTGTTGATGATGCAGCTGCGGGCTTGGTAGAGGCCGAAGGGTTTGACAGTATGGATATAGACGGTATGGCTGGCCATATCTACGCCAGAAATGTTGATACCAGCGTGTCCTCTGCGCTTGAGATTGATTCTCAATACCACACTTTGCCACCAACAGTTTGAAGTCTTAGATAGCCTTCAATTTGTCATCGGTGTCAGCATTAAAGAGGCCCAGGGCATAAAACGGGAGATCCTCGATAACCTGTCTGGATGAGGCCTGATGGCAATGTCATGGGTGAGCATTTTGAAGACTGAGGGGATATTGCATTAAGTCCCAACAGTAATGACAAATTTTTAACACAATAAATAAGTACAAAAACTGGTGTATTCCTATGTCGGATAAAGTTCATTAATATTAGCAATATACAGTATGGCTACTTTGCCGACAATATCTTGAAGCTCCGCCAGGACAACCCAGCCACAATTGATACAGTAAGTGAACTCGAGACTCTGTTGCAGCTCAGCGGGTGCATCTTCGTCCGTTTCCAACTGCTGGATGCAGCAGCTGTCAATAAGATACTGGTTGCAGCTAGACCAACAACATGCTCCCTTGATTTGTGCCCCTCCTGGCTAGTTAGATCCTGCCGGGAGGGGTTGCGAGACCCCTGTGTAAGATAATTAACAGCTCCCTTGAGCAAGGAGTGTTTCCAGGGGGTTTGAAAGAGGCTATGGTAAGACCGCTACTGAAGAAACCGAATTTAGATCCTTCGGTTCCCTCCAGTTACCGCCCGGTTTCAAATCTGTCATTCCTGGGAAAAGTGACTGAGAGGACAGTAGCGGACCAGCTGCAACGATTCTTAGAAGACACAGCTGTGCTTGTCTCCATTACAGACCCTTGTCTCCATTACAGACCGACTTTGCTGTCAGCTGTTAGACCTCACAGCAGCCTTTGACATGGTAGATCATGCACTGTTGACCCACCGTTTAGCCGTGACAGGAGTTAGGGGGACTGCCCTTAAATGGGTGGCCTCCTTTCTCCAAGAACGGGGACAACGAGTGGAGGTGGGAGGGGTGGCTTCCAGGAGACTCTCACTAACTTGTGGGGTCCCCAGGGGGCAAGCCTCTCTCCTCTATTGTTTAATATCTACATGCGCCCACTAGCCCCGCTGGTTCGCGATTTTGGTCTGGAGTGCCATCAGTACGCGGATGACACCCAGCTGGTGCTGAGAATGGATGGCAGGCCGGACACCGTACCCGATTGTTTCCATCAGTGTCTAGAAGCCGTGACCTGGTGGCTGCATGCCAGCCGGTTGAGGGTGAACCTGTCGGAAGACGGAGATCCTATGGCTGGGTCGCCCTGGACTGAGTGGATGCCGGCTGCTTACCCTGGACGGCGAGCCTTTAAGCCTGTCCTCCTTTTTAAATGAGCCTGGGGGTCCATTTGGACTCGCTGCTATCGATGGAGTTGCAAATCTCCACGGTATGCAGGACCGCGTTTTTCCACCTGCGACAGGCTAGGCGGCTGGCTCCCAACTTGTCCAGAGGCGACCTGGCCACGGTGATCCAGGCGATGGTCATCTCGAGACTGGACTACTGTAACGTCCTCTACATCGGCCTTCCCCTGTCAGCAATCCGGAAACTCAAGCTGGTGCAGAATGCTGCTGCTCGACTACTGGTGGGAGCATCAGTACGATAGCATATTACACCTATTTTGCAGCAACTGCACTGGCTACCAATAGAGTACCGGATTGTTTTCAAGGTGCTGGTACTGACCTTTAAGGCCTTGAATGGTCTAGGGATGGCGTACCTGAGGGACGGCCTTACCCCGTATGTTCACCGAGATCATTACATTCGGAACAGCAGAACCTCTTATCAGTTCCATCGATCCATTCCTGCCGTCTGTCTACAACTAGATTGAGAGCTTTCTCTGTAGCAGCACCATCACTATGGAACTCTATGTCTGATGAAGTCCGTGCCACCAAGGAATTGGCCCCATTCCGGAGAGCCTGTAAGACATCCCTTTTCAGGCAAGCCTTCAACCTTATCGGCCCTTGAGCATAGATGTCAAGCCTAGAATTTTAATGTAGATGCTCTGTTTTATATGTTGTGCCTTGTTTTATGCTTTTTAGTATTGTTGTATTAAACTGAGATGTGCTGTTTTACGTGTTTTATGTAAACCGCCCCAAGCCTGCTGGAAGGAGCGGTATATAAGAATGAACAATAAATAAATAAATAAATAAATAAAGCAATCTCTTTCCCTCACGATTTGAAGGCGTCGGAGACTGTCGACTGGAGGACTGTGCTGCTTTCACGACCACTGAGTTTGGGTCGGGGTGGCACTTCAGCCATTCCAAGCCTTCGTCATCGGTATGATACCAAGCCTTGATCTTTTTTGAGGTGGGCGATATCAACAATGGGGTTTTCCAGGTCGCCTGGATAACATCAAGGAAATGCGGCAGGAACGGGGCTAGTGGGGCCTCTGACTGGACCCATTTAAAGACCGGGTCAGTCGCGGCTTTGGAAGTCGTGCCCAGTATGCCCGCCATGCGAGCCATTTGGTCAGCAAACGCTCGCACGTTGTCGGTCGGCAACGGATGGTCCACCTCATAAGCATCATGGGTCGACGACCTGTCAATACCGAGGGACAGTACCAAATCCAAATGGATGGATTCTGGTGCCTCGTTTTCTCTTTCTTTGGTCATTCAGGTCCTAGCTTGTTTCTTGAAAGTTACACATAAAAGTTTCAGCTGCGAGGCTAATAAGCTATTTCAACCAGATTCCTATTTAGCCAAACAGAAAAACCTGCATAGAGATATGGTAGATAACTTTGTAACTTCATTGATTCGCGATTTAATTCTACCCCAAGGATGAGATAAAGAAACAGGATCAATAAAGACTTTGAGGCCTTCCAGCAAAGCCGAAATAAGAAAAACACGACACAGAGAATGGCTGATGAAGACTTGTGCATTAGCTAAGACAGGCAAATGATGACTAGGGCGACTAAGAAATGTCTGTCCAATTTTAAGGAAGATTGGGATTCGCTTTATTACTTCGTTATAATAATGATGATGGCATTTGTCAATTGTGAGATCTATCAATTAAAAGACTTTCATTAAAAGAAGTGTGACCATATAATATTTAATGGAAGCAATAAGATATAACCATCAGATAAAGAGTGAGAGGTTAACAAACTGGTGTTTTTTTTGTCTATTAGTTTTGTATTTTGTGAAAGTGTGTTTATTCATGTGTTCCCTTTCTGTGTTTATGTTCTCTACTTAGGTGCTTAGTTGTGTTGAAACTATAGGTTAAATGTAGATGTACAGTCTTTAAACCGTATGACCTTAAATTTTTGCTTGTATGTTCTACTCTTGTGTAACCACATATTTTTTGTTTCTCTGAATAAAAATATTTTGAAAAAATAAAACAGAAAACATTGCTTGTTTGGGTGAAGGTGGAAGGAGCCTGGCTAAAATTCATTTGAGATCTAGGAAGACAATGGCAGTTTTTCCTTCTGGGTAGACATCCTTCAACTTTTCTCAGTCACTAAATGGTCATGGAAACATGTTCCAGTCTTTTGAAGCCGTGTTCTGGTACGACAGGGGAATGTTTCTTAAGCAGGAATTCAATAATCCCTTCCACAACATCCCCAAAAGGAAATAAATGAACATAATACCAGATCATGTATGTTGTCAAATGGATTGACCCAGTATGTTAAAATGTATTCTGTGGTCTAAGCTTTTTTTTACTGTATGCACCTACAATTATTATTATTTTTTTTATTATTAAGTTCGATTTGATATACCGCTCTCTCTGGAGCCCAGAGCGGTTCACAAGAATGGCAGAATAAACATAAAACACATAAATACATTAAAGTACATTAAAATACATTAAAACAATTCCAATCCCCCCACTAAACAAATTGCAGACCGAGCTGCAGTACAGTGGCAGGCTAGCAGCAGGATAGCGGGTGCGGTAGACAGCAGTCAGCTATGGGCCGAATGCCTTTCTGAACAACCACGTTTTTACTGCTCTGCGGAACGGCAAAAGGGCTCGAATGGCCCGTGTCTCTTCAGGAAGGCTGTTCCACAGAGTTGGTGCCACTACAGTGAACGCCCTCCGACGGGTGGTGTCCAGTCTACAGACCCTAACACTGGGCACATCCAATAAGTTGAGCCCCTCTGAGCGCAGTGATCTCCTGGGCACATAAGGGGTAAGCCGCTCCCTCAGGTACACTGGCCCCAAACCATATAAGGCCTTGAAAGTTAAAACTAACACCTTGAAGATGACCCGAATTCAATTGAAGCCAGTGCAGCTCGCGCAAGAGTGGAGTCACGTGATCAGATCTTAAGGCTCCTGAGAGCAGGCGGGCTGCAGCGTTCTGCACCAGCTTAAGTTCCGGATCGCCGACAAGGGTAGGCCAATGTACAGCGCATTACAGTAATCGAGCCTCGAGATGACCGTGGCTTGGATCACCGTGGCCAGGTCGCAGCGGGAGAGGTAAGGAGCCAGACGTTTTGCCAGACGCAGATGGAAGAAGGCTGTCTTGCAGGCGCAGCCAATCTGCGCCTCCATCAACAGCTGAGCATCCAGCCGAACCCCCAAACTTTTGACAGATGGTTGCGGGCAGAGGGCCGCACCGTCGAACGTCGGCAGCTGGGTCTCTACCCCTCCGGGCGGCCTAGCCCTCAAGATCTCCGTCGTCGCCGGGTTCACCTTCAACTTACTGGCTCGCAGCCATCCAGTTACGGCTTCAAGGCAGAGATGGAAATTATCGGGTACAGAGACCACCCCTCAGAATGAGCTGGGTATCATCAGCGTACTGATGACACTCCAGCCCAAAACTCCGCACCAATTGGGCGAGTGGTCGCATATAGATGTTAAATAACAGCGGGGAGAGAATGGCCCCCTGAGGGACTCCACAAAGTAGAGGGGAGCCCTCGGAGACCACCCCTCCCCACTTCACTCGCTGCAGGCGGTTTTGGAGGAAGGAGGACAGCCAGTTGAGGGCTGTCCCCCTTACCCCCGCTACCGCCAGGCGGTGTGTCAAAAGTTGGTAATCGACAGTATCAAACGCTGCCGTGAGGTCCAATAACACGAGCAGCGCCGATCCGCCTCGGTCCAAGTGGCAGCGGAGTAGGTCTGTGATGGAGACCAGGACAGTCTCCGTCCCATGGCCCGAACGGAAGCCGGACTGGAAGGGGTCTAGCCAGGTTGCATCATCCAGGAATGCCTGCAGCTGGTCCATTGCTGCCCTCTCAATTACCTTGCCCAGGTACGGAAGATTGGACACTGGGCGGTAATTGGAGGGAGCCGCGGGTCTAACCCGGGCTTCTTCAGCAATGGACTGACCACCGCCTCTTTCAACTCCTCTGGAAAAGCTCCTTGCTCAAGGGAGCAGTTGACTATATTCAACAGAGGGGCCTCGAGCCCCTCCACGCAAGCTCGAATCAGCGCGGAGGGGCACGGGTCGAGGGAGCAGGTGGTCGGTCGAAGAGCTGCGACAATCTTGTCAACATCCTCTGCGTCCAGTGGCCGAAACCGGTCGAAGGTGGATCCGGCGGAGGGCCACGGAGTCTCAAGCTCCTGTACTGTATCAACCGTGGCAGGGAGGTCCCGGCGGAGCGTCGCAATCTTGTCTGCAAAATGATTCTGGAAAGCCTCGGCAGAAAGGGCCCGATTATCGTTGTTTAGGATGGTAGGGACCATCGTCAGTTGCCGAATTATCCTGAACAATTGAGCCGGGCGTGAATCTGCAGACGCTATCGAGGAGGCATAGTGAACTTTTTCGCCTCCTTGACAGCATGCTCATAAGCCTCCATAAAGAGCTTATAAGCTGATTCCGAAGGTCCGTCACGGAGCTTCCTCCACATGCGCTCTAGCCGTCTCTTCTCCCGCTTCATGGATCTAAGATCCTCCGTATACCACGGGGAACAACATTTGCGGGGTCTGAGAGGGCGTTTAGGGGCGATCTCGTCGAGAGCGGCGGACAGCTTGCGGTTCCAGGTGGTAACCAGCTCACCAGGCGAGTCGCTGGCAGGCTCCAAATCCCTCAGGGCATTCAGGAACCTAGTTGGTTCCATGAGTCCCTTCGGGCGAACCCAAATCGGTTCGGCACCCTTGCCGGGGGGGACGTGGTTGTTCAACCCGGACTCTTAGAGCACAGTGATCCAACCACCCCCAGCACCACAAGTCTAGGGAACCTCAATGCCCACTCCGCCACAGTCTCCAGCAGCAGGGATAGACTCCTTGCCGGTGCGCTAGGTGCACGGTACACCAGCAAGAAGGCTACACTCTCCGGGGCTCCCCACATCAGACCGACACTTTCGATCCCGTCTGTCTCCAAAGCAGGGACCGCTCTAAGATATAACAGGTCACGGGCGAGGATCACCACGCCTCCCCCCCCGCCTCCCGTTCCTATTCTGGTGAGTGACAGCGTAGCCAGCAGGTACCAATTCTTGTAAGCAGGTGTCATCGCCATCTTGGAGCCAAGTCTCGGTAATGCAACATAGGTCGGCTCGTTGATCTTCAATGAAGTCCTTGATAGTTGCAGTTTTGTTCCTGGCTGAGCGAGCATTCACTAACACCAGAGAGGTAGGGGAGGAAATTGGAAGCCTGTCATCAGTGTACTTCGGGATAGGACGCAGGTCAGAGGCATTCCGAGTCATGCATCGACTCGGGGTGCCTCTCGCTTTTGCCTGTGCCTAATGCTGTGCTTCCCCGACCCAGAGATCACTGCAATAGGGGCCCCAACAATGGAATCTATCACTGCTTTTGCGGACACAATTTGCGGCACACCCCCTGAAAAGGAGAGTCAGGGGGGGCCAGCAGACCCGTGGGTTTCAGCGCACCCAACTGTGAAAGCACCTGGGAGGTGGAATAGCCCGGGGCCAAGGTAATTTCTGGGATCCCAACCGTACAAAAGCCGCTGCTAATACCCTCTGGGCCACAATTGTCCACATTAGGCGGTTGGGCATGATGGTTATGGCGGGGGTGGCAGATGCTGGGATCCTCCTGGATCTTGGGGGTCTCTAGGTCTTTCAAGGACAGATTAGCCAACCCAGCCCACGAGCCAGCGGTCCTTCTGCCACCATACACCATGCCCCAAAATGTCCTTGATCTAAATGTCCGTTGTGGTCCTAAGGGGCCGCGTGGTTTGGCTGGCCAAAAGGCCAACAAGTGGGCTGCCTTGACTTGTGGTGGGACTGATGGAGGTGTTATACAGTTAGAGTTACCAGCTTGGGTATGCCCCTTTGCCCGCCTCCTTCTCCGTCTTCGCCCCCGCCTCACTCCATCAACAGGTGGAGGAGGGGAGGGCAGTTAGTGCCAATCCCCTGCTAGAAGGGGGGGTTGGGAGCTGTGCGCTTGGTTCTGCCAGCTGGTAGGCGGGTTCGGGGACCACCAAGTCCCCCGGGTCCTTTGGCGGCTTGTCCAGCTTGCTCTCTCCTCGATCGCAGAGGTCCTCATTCGCTCTCTGGTTTAGAGAGCAAGGCTGGGATTCTTCCCTGGCTTCTTCCTGGCTGCAGCTCCTGCCTCGAGACCGACTCCGCCCTCGGCTCCTCCCAGGGTGACATGGGGCCACCTCCCACTCTGCTGACGGAGGGAATGGAGGCGGAGACGAAGGCAGGGCTATGGTCGCCATTACGGCGTCCTGAGCAGCCGGCGCCATCTTGGCCTGGCCAGCCCAGGCCCCCAAGGGTGAAAAACGGAAAGCCCTGCGTCGGGCCGCCGCCTGGAGCCTTGGCCAGAGTGGCCGAGATGTTAGTGGCTCCTCTGGCTCCCGTGACTCCAAATGAGGCTCGACAGCTGTCCAGGGCTCCTGGGTGGCTGAGATGCCCAGAGGCTTCTCCGGCTCCAGCGGCTCCGGGGGCAGCTCAACAGTTTCGTGGGTCTCTTGGGTCGCCGGCCGCTGCCCATGGCTTCCGCGGGACCATAAGCAGCCGCCCCGGCCCAGGGACGCCAGCGGGCAATCATCGCCCAGGATGCAGTCCTCTGCCGAGTGGGTCTCCGGCCTTCGGGGAGACTGGCCCACTGGCTTCGAAGGTAGATGGGTAGAAGGGGGAAAAACTGGGAAGGCTGAGAGCATCTTTCCCAGTTTTGTTAGCTGTGTGGCCGCCAGGCGAAACTGGGCCTGGATGGCCAGGCCCTCCTTCGGGAGAAGATGGAAATCTACCTTACTGGGTGCTCCAATGGTCCATCTCCTCCTTTTGGGGGGAGTTGGGGTGGCTGGGATGGCAGCACCCTTTCTTGAAACCGTCAGTAGCATCACCAGCCTCAAGGAGGGCTGTGCGAGCCGAGGTGGAATGACGACTCACATTGCTGAGGCGTCTGTCGGTGTAGGTATAGTCTGTTCCAGCCTGACCCTTCCATTCACTGGGGGGACCTTCCACGACCTTCCTAGGTCGGAGGTCCAGACCCCCAGGGGCTGGTGGAGGTGTAGACCCGGTAAGCTGGCTTGCCTGGCTAGGCAGGAACGCCGGTTCTGAGGAATTCAGCAGGAGCTTATCCTCCCAGCACCCGACCGCTGCCGCCATCTTAATTAACTGAGCAATTAATTAATCCCAACATGGATAAGGATCAGCATACATGGAAGATAAATCTCTTGCCTCAATCTGAGCCGTGTTTCCTGCAGTCCATTGCTGGCAGCTACACAAATATACTGAACTAGTACAAATATTAGGGACTAAGGCAAATATACTAGTTTCAAATTGCTGCAAAAGGAGACATTCTAATCAATCTAAAATGCCATGTGTTTTATGACATTTCTACATCATACCTTCACCCACACACAATTCTGTGCATCATACATTGATTTTCTATAAATATACAAATATTATATTTTACCTGTGGTTGTGCTAAATGAAATCTTTGTGAAACAGAGATAGGTGTGAAACTTTGATTTTCAACAGGTTTTGTGCGGTTTTTTGATTTTCCATGTTTTGACCTGTCAAAAAACTGACCAATCTCCCTGAAACACATTGAAAGCAACATCTGTTAGAATAAATGGCTGTGGGGTAAAGACAACAGTAAAGACACATTTTCCCCATGATAACTCTTCCAGGAGTGAATTTCCCTTCCTAAGATTAGATTTCTCTGACTCTATGTTGTCTCAACCCCGTTATTAACTATGAATCGCTTGTAAGTCCCAGAGTTACAAACATCCGACTCATAGTTAATAACGGGGGTGAGACAACATAAAGTCAGAGAAATCTAACCTTAGGAAGGGAAATTCACTCCTGGAAGAGTTATCATGGGGAAAATGTGTTTCCACTGAGTCTTTCCCACCAATCCTTTTTTCCACAAGCTGGAGTTACACTTAAAATGTACCTGTTCCAACTTACACACAAATTCCACTTAAGACCAAATATACAGAACTTATGTTCTTAACTTGAGAACTGCCTGTACTTAATGAAATATTGGTATCGCAACACTGCTTTATACAAGTCTAGAAGAGTAACGATCTTCATACAAGCCAACAAAATTAACATGCCCATGGTGGAATTGTTTAAATGTGCAAGAGAATTTTTCTAGCTCCCCTCCCCCAGTGTCATGGTTTTCATCACCCACGTGGTGAATGGCTATGAAGACAGATTCTGGGTTCAGAATGGCAAAGTCTTTAAGGGGCTCAAAATCAGGATGAGATTGAAATCAAGTGAGGTTTCTTAATGGTGATGCACAACTCCAAGATGGTGCAACCGACAGTGTAAGCTATGATACAAGAGAATAAACTATCAACAGCCAACCATTTCTATAGAGAAACATAGCTATTCTTTACCTATCAAAACTTGTAATTGCCATGAAAAAACATATGGTGCAGTTACTAATCTGAAGGGGAGAAGACAAACCTGAAAAAGTCTGTCCATGATGTGAAGAAACTTATAATGATGAAGATGAATAGAAATATGTTATTTTAAATCTAAGAAAGTAAACTGGAGGAAAGTTAAGTAAACTGGAGGAAATAAACTTTAGCACATCTGAAAATGCTAAATTGTAATGAAAGACATCAGATCTCCATATCCATGGGTTCTACACCCACAGATTTAACTGACCATGGCTGAAAAATACTTGGAAAAAATCCATAAAGCAAAATTTAAAAGCACATCAGCATAGCACCAACAGTATGCTGATGTGTAGTTATACCCTTCCCACCATTTCACAGGTCCTCCAGCAATGAGTTTGCTATTTTATATAAGAGATACCATTGTACTATACCACTGTATATAATGTATATATATTCACCGATTTGAGTATCCACAGAGTCCTGGAACCAAGGCCCAGTGGATACCAAGGACCCCAGTAATTCATGTTTCCAAGGTTAAAGATGAAAGCCAACATCTCTTTGGAATGACAGGGTACATTGAAAGACCATCATGCCTCTTCTTTCTCACTGATTCCTAATTCTAAACATTAGATACATGGTGATATCAGAAAGATAGAATACGATAGGATATCTACTTTTCTGATATGATTATGGCTCTAACCATTGAGGGCATTTTAACACTTTTGGTGTTAAAACAAACCAATCTCATTGAATAGCAAGTCAAATACTTTGATACAGCAATCAAGTTAGAAAGGTGTGGAACTAAGCAGTTAACATTTCAACCTTTTCCCATAATACAAGTGATCTCTAGTACAAGGGGGCTTGTCACAGAGACCTCACTTTTGCCTGGAATGGGCAATTCTCTTTCCACCCCCAACCACCTAATGCATTGCTCTGGCACCCTGACTGGCAGCGTTCCAGGTGATCAGAGACAAACACTAGCCATACTGCACTTATTGGCTGCCACTAAAATGAGAACGAGAGGCAAACAGTAAGATTGGCCATCTAGTGCTGCTGAATGGTCAACACTTCTTCCTGCCTCCACAGTGGCCAAAGGGCTGGCAGTCAAAATCATCCTGGGTCTGATCTGGAATTCCACACTTCAGATCAACCCCAGGACAAAGTGTCCATATAAAGCTGCCTAAGTAACTTTTGTATCTTAGAATGGAGTTCCTATAATGAAGCTGTCAGTTGGTTTTCTCATTTGTGCCTTTGCGACTTAATCTCTAACCACTCTAACTACATATTCTATCAAAGGAATTGGATTCCTGTTAATCATAACAACTGCTTACTGGTGAATGAGGATGGGCCAGGTTTCACCCCTTGGCTAGTTACGGTAGTTATGCATTGTACCTGCCCAATAGTATTTGGGCCTTTATTTCTAACATTAATTTATTATTAAATAAATAAGAATCAGGATCATAAGATGATGTAGCTGGGATCAATAAAAGGCTTTAAACATTATAAATGGATCACATATAACCATACATCACAGTAATACATAAAAGCCATATTTCAGAATATTTTTAACAAAAAGAAATAGTGAAACCTATTTTAAACCTACCTTCTTTTATCAAACAAGTAGCAGCCTGCTAATGCCAAAAAAAAGATAGCTATTCCAAATATAGTAGTGCCTGCTATAAGAGCAGAGGTTAAACGCTTCAGAACATCTAAACAGGGGGGAAAATTTACAGTTAGCAAAGAAAAATGTATTTAACATTTATACTTGGAATGTTAAAAATTAAAAATCATACAATATTCTCTGAAATACACATTAACAATTCTATATGATCAAATGGAATTCTGTATTCTCCACATCAATTAACCAGAGTGAAGGAGAGCAATTTGAAGCGTAAGGGTAGTTGGGATATAGTGACATATACTTTACCTATCTTCTAGTTTTACCAGCTCTTCCTCACTGCATCATATATATATATGTGTGTGTGTGTGTGTGTGTGTGTGTGTGTGTACACACACACACACACACACACATATATATACAGTATATATAACATTAAAATTATATTTGTATTCAGAGGTAAGTAACACCAAAAATTATGTATTTCATCTTATTTATAAATCAATTTATCAAAATGTTTTTGACCAATCAGCTGACAAATTAAATACATATTTATAAAGTTACACAAGACTAAATGCTTCTGAAGCATTTTTACACAATGCACAGGTAAGTTGAATCAAGCATATCACAACTATTTCCTCCTGTGAAAATATGAAGTGGGAATGCCCTTTCAATGTTGATGCCTACCATTTTAGATTTGTGCAAGTTATTTATACTTAAAACAATTAACATTTTAAAAATCTACTTGCCAATTAATTAGCAAGACTTTTTATATCAATTGAAATATTTTAACTTATGCATCTAACAATCCAGTCTATTAATTATTGTAGCTTTTATTCTCTGATAGTTATTCCTCAAAATACACCATTTATATCTAGAATCCCAAAATAAACCTACCCACTGGTACAGTTTCTCCTTGTGCTGATCGTTTCATTCTTTCAATAACCAATGGACTATTAGAAATGTGTTTACAGAGATACGGAAATGCTGGAAACCTATCTTCTGTATCCAGATGCTTTCTTGCCATAAGTTCTTTCAGGCTTTTAATTCTATGTCTCTTCTGGGTAACATTAGAATATTTTTTTCCTCTCTGGGAGGATTGTATGAGATATTCCAGTGTGTTCATCATAAGGACTGATGGTTTTGCTGGACTGACTTCTGAATTAAGTTCTCCATAGTATACTTCTAGAGTTATCTTAATAATTGGAATGGCAGGATGTATTACAGAAGGTTGCATTTGCACTTTTCTCCGTTTTCCAATTAGCTTTTTGTTTCTGTAAATTTTTCTTCGAAATGTGAATATGTCGTTTCCTTGAACATTAGACATAATGTTATGTGTTGATAACATCACCTGTACATCACTATTTCTTTGATAAGTACATGCATGCACAAACAGAAACCTGTGGTTTTTATTCATGTTTGTTTTAGTTAGTGTTTTCCGTTTCCACACCTTCATCATTTCTCTGATGGGAAAGCTTGTGGTCCATTGAAAACTTTGACAGGATAACACATAATTTCCAAAATCCATATATTGGCCTTCTTTCTCGGAATTTACTTTTTTTCTATCAGTAAACATTCCATAATTAATTTTATCAAACACATTTCTGTTTTCTATAGAACATTCCTTGCTATAATCTGATATTTGATCATTATATTGTTTATATTTTTTCATTTGCAGCATTCCAATGTTAATACGTCGTTTTAGCATTAGTACTTGTTTTAACTTTAATTTCATAATGCTTTCAAAAACTTCCTGACATTTTAGGATAGCATCTAGTATAATATTTGCTTGAAGTGCTAAACAACTCGATGATGACTCAGTTTCTATGTATTTATTTTCAACATATATCTGTGATTCCTTAATTCTTTTAGTGTCAGGTTTAATTCTAACATTAACTATACTGTGGCACTTAATTTTCACTTGAAATCTCCTGTTCTTCAAAATTGTATTCCATGTTTTTCTTAATTGTCCCCCTTGAATATGTTTATTTGTTTTTAGATGCTTTCTTGAAATGTATGTTCTTCTCCTTGCAATTAGATATAATTTTCTTCTATAAAGAATTACACATTTTAGCATGTTTGTTTGTTGACAGTTCATATACCGGTAATCATTTTTCCTAGGCACTTCTAAATTTCTTTTGAAACTTTTCAAATCTTTACCGCTCCTGCTCAATGTTGATTGATTTAAGATCACATTCACTGATGTTTTGAATGCACAATTTTTAACCGTTGTGATTGATACTTGTTGATACTTTACTCCATGTCCTGCAACAAAGCAAACAAAAATTATCTTAAATTCAACACTCAATCATAAGGTTACCTCTTCCAGCAATTTTTTTAGCATGAGGTTTATCAACCATTCGCTAGCATTACTTTACAATAGTTTACATGTTTAACACTATTATGTTATTTTATTACTTCATTCCTATCTTGCATTTCTCCCCACACAGACTCAAGGCAGCTAATAACATGATACAACCGGATAAAAATTTTAAAAGATAAATACAACAATTAAAAAACAATTACATGTTTGTGTCATTAATCCAAAATACTGTTAAAATAAAATTGAAATACAATTAAAATTACCTTTAAAAGATAAAGATTCTCACAAAATTCCACCCACAACCTGTGACACATGGATCATCTACAAACATTACTCTCAACTTCTGGGGAAAAATCCATCAGTGTTCAAAAAAAATCTGCAAATCTCTTGGGAAGACAGGTAGACAAACATCAACATTCTGGAAGAAGCAATGACTACCAGCATTGATGCAATCATTCTCCGCCATCAACTTTGCTGGACTGGCCATATTGTCCTAAACATCTGATCACTGTCTCCCAAAGCAGTTCCTTAATTTTCAACTCAAGAACAGAAAACAGAATGTCAGTAGACAACAAAAGCTAGCTTAACGTTGAGAACTGGGAAACCCTGGCAACTTGAACATTGTAAATGGAAGTCAGCGATTACCAATTGTGTTATATATTTTGAAGCGGCATGAATACAGAGCAAAAGGAAGAGATATGCCAAAATGCATGTTAAGCAATCCAGCTAGAAATCTATGACCTTTACATGAAAGACCATGTGGATGCAAAATATGTCTTGATAAAGAGATTAAAACAGCTCCCCTTACTTTGGTTGGGATGGTTATTTGTCTATGTCTTTCTTTTGTACGGCATTTAATGTTTGCTGACTTTGCTGTTCACCGCTCTGAGTCCCTTCAGGGAGATAGGATGGTATATAAAGTTTTATTATTACAATTATAATCACTTACAGCCCCACTTCCAAGACTAACTTTAGAAGATTTACTTGGTCACAGGTGATCGCCTACGATATGAGTGTAGTAGATTAAGGTATTGGGCTGAGGCTTTGGAAATCAAGTCCCACTGCATCAAGAAAACTCACTGGGTGACTACTAACCTGTCATTGTTTCTTAGTCTGGCATCAATGACAAGGTATTTAAGAGGAGAAAGTGAGGAGCTAGAGAAAAACCACCATGAATACTTACTTGAGTTTCTTTCCTATACCAATATATTACTGAGGTCACACTAGTTTGAGCTCTTTCTGTTCCAAATACAAAATTCTGCTCATTACACTTGGAAATTTACCATCCAGTTTTGGAGTTCAGAACACTGCATTACCAAATAGATTGGTTACGGTAAATAAAGAATTGTGGTATTCATACCTCTTAATAATAGTCATCTGTCTCTATTAATCTGATTCAGGTAGGGATCTTTATTATTGTATAAAATGCAGAGAGTCTTCATAAAACAGAGACATTATAAAAATATAATGCAGGGGACATTACAAAAATACGTTGGCCTGCCCATCAGAGCCACAGCTCCAAAGGCCATGATACCCAGATATGTGAAAATGAGGAAAATATACTTGGGGGCCTTAGGGATATGCATCTCAGGACATTTTGATTATTTTTAACTTCATTATTATGTGCCCATGTACTTGAAATCTGCAGGGTCATCTCCAGTCACTGGGTGGCAGACTTTACCAACCTATGTATAGTTTTGTATGTATAGTTTAATGACATGGATAATCCAAAGAAGAATCCTGCCCCAGACACACAGTAGGCAAACTGTAACACACACCATGGCAGCAGGAATGCCTAGGAATCACAACAGTAGTGACTTCAAAGATGGAGCAGGCACAATGTGTCAAGTTTTGATGGCGACATAATGATGTTTCAAGGTTTGAGTGTAATATGTATTCTAACCAATGGGAATAATAATAATGTTGCCAAAGGCTTTCATGGCTGAAATCGCTGGGTTGCTGTGCGTTTTTTAATTGTTAATTTGTTGTTATATGGTTATTATTTGGTTTGTTTGCTTGTGTTGTATTGAGGGCAAGAGACTGCCTTGTGTAAACCGTCCCGAGTTGCCTTCGGGCAGAGGGGGGCGGTATAGAAACAAGACAAATAAATAAATAAATATTTTGGGCTGTATGGCCATGTTCCAACAGCATTCTCTCCTGACGTTTCACCTACACCTATGGCAGGCATCCTCAGAGGTTTGTTCAGGGGTCTGATTCAGACATCTTAGAGGTTTGTACAGGGGTCTGATTCAGACATGGCAGGCAAAATGTCAAGGAGAGAATGTTACTGGAACATGGCCATACAGCCTGAAAAACTCACAGCAACCCAATAAAGGTAAAGGTAGAAGTTTTCCCCGACATTAAGTCCAGCCATGTCCAACTCTGGGGGTTGGTGCTCATCTCTATTTCTAAGCCGAAGAGCCGGTGTTGTCCGTAGACATCTCCAAGTTTATGTGGCCGGCATGACTGCGACCTTTAAGACAGCAAGTTAGCAGTTCAGTGCTTTAACCAACTGCGCCACCAGGGGCTCCTTACCAGCAATCCAATAATAATAATTTTTATTTCTTACCACCTCTCCTCGAGGTGGGAGATAGCACAGTTAAAACACACACAATAAGACAATACCCTTTCCCGAGTTGCAAAGTAAATACCATAAGCTTTAGTTCTGCCTAAAAGTGAGATACTGAAGGCACAACTGCAAACAGTGCCAGCAAGGACAAAAAATAGGAGAAGTGTAAAACAACCAGAATGGATGTCCAAAGAACTTTTAACTAAGCTAAGATTTTTGAGAGATATGCACAAGAAATGGAAAAGGGAGAATCACCAGAGAAATTCAAACAAATAACCAACATATGTAGGGGAAAGGTTCATAAATTTAAGCTGCAAAATGAGCTCAGGCTTGCCAGAGATTAAAACCAATAAAAAGGGGTTATCTCGCAAACGCGGTTGGTGGGGACGAGAGATAAGGCCTTCTCGGCAGTGGCCCCATCTGTGGAACTCTCTCCTTAAGGACATCAGGTTGGTCACCTTCCTCCTGTCCTTTAGAAGACAACTGAAGACCTGGCTCTGGGGCCAGGCGTTCGACTAGATGATAGCGGCAATAGAAAAAGGAATTTGGGGTTTTTGCGACATTGGATTTTCCCGGTTTGGTTTTTGGTTTTACTGGCATGTTAATTTATTGTTAAATGAATTTATTGATGATTTGTATAATGTTTTAAAATGTTTTTACTGTTTTGATTGTACTTTTATGGTATATATGTTTTAGCATCATTTGATGCCTATGTGAGGCCGTCCTGAGTCCCCCTTGTGGCGAGAAGGGCAGGATAGAAATATATGAAGTAAATAAATAATAAATATTTGGTTATGTTAGTAGAAAAAGGAAGAAAGGGGAAATGTGTGGAATAGGTGGTGAAATGTTAGCAGGGGATAGGGAAAAGGTTGAGCTGCTCAACACCTTCTTTGCCTCAGTCTTCTCAGGTGTTCAACCTGAGAAATATGGAGCAGGTGATATAGTAGGGAAAATGCAACCCAAAATAGGTAAAGAAGTAGTCCAGGAATAGCTGGCTACTCTAAATGAATTCAAGTCTCCAGGGCCAGATGAACTACATCCAAGAGTATTGAAGGAACTAGCACAAGTCATTTCAGAACCACTGGCAATAATCTTTGAGAATTCTTGGAGAACAGAAGTCCCAGCAGACTGGATGGGGGCAAATGTCTTTGTCTTCAAGAAGGAAAAAAAGAGGATCCAAACAATAACCATCCAGTCAGCCTGACATCAATACCAGGAAGGATTCTGGAGCTGATCATTAATGAGGCAGTCTGCAATCAGTTAAAAAGAAATGCCGTGGTTACTAAAAGTCAGCATGGATTTCTCAAAAACAAGTCATGCCAGACTAATCCTATCTCTTTTTTCAATAGTTACAAGCTTGGTAGATGCAGGGAATGTTGTGGATGTTTTTTTAATTTCAGTAAAGCCTTTGACAAAGTCCCCCATTACCTTCTTGCAAACAAACTAGTCAAATGTGGGCTAGGCAATGTTACTATAATTCTCAAATTGCCCCCTCCCAATCAAATTGCCCCCCTGTGGGGCATGTGGGAACCAGAAGCCTAGATAATCCTCTTCCAAGAAATACGAAGTTGCCCAACCCAAACAGAATCTGTTTCCCTGGCACCAATGCAAGTATATTGTCTAATAATTTTCAGTTATGACAAAAGAACAAGCTTTTGGACAGTCTACATTGATAAAAATTTTCAAGTGCCAAATGGGAAATATATTTCTAATCAGCCAATTCTGCCAGAAATATACCCAAAACACAAAGACACCAACAGTTACTGTACGCAGATGATGCCCAACTCTACTACTCCTTTTCACCAGATGTCAAGGAAGCCGTGCTGCACCTGAACCAATGCATGGAGACAGTAATGGGCTGGATGAGGGAAAACAAACTGAAACTGAATCCACATAAGATGGAAGTACTATTGGTCTCACATAAGATGATTTATATTTTATTTTATTTTCAACAAATGTATAAAACAGTTAAAGAGTGGGAACAATAAAGAGATTACAGAAAAGTAGGGAAAGCAAAAAAAAAAAAAAAAAAGAACAGGTAGGTTGGGGTATAGACCTCTATTGAGTCCATAACTCCGGAGAGGAAAAAGGGAAAAGAAACAAAAAAAGAGAAGATTTTTTTTTAATATAAAATAAAATAAAGTTCTATGACTTCCTTTCTTCTTCAATTCGTCTTAGTTTCTTCTTTGTATTGGTACCATATCGCTCCTTTATGTATGTATTTATTTTTTTAAGTTAATTTAACCTTCCCAGTATGGTACTCCTTTTGTACTATAGGTTCATCCTCCATCCTTAGTGACCGTTGTCCATCTCTATTTCATTTTACTATAGGGAAGTAACGTTTATATTTCCTTATTTATATATTCTTGTAGTACTTTATTCACTCCTTTCCCATTATTCAATTTCAGCCAAAAAGTTAGTTCATCCATATCTTTTATGTCCATATTTTTTTGTAGCCATTGGATTCTTGTTGGAATTTCATCTTCCTTCCAATATCTTGCAAAAACCATCCTCGCTGCTGTAGTGAAAAATATAAATAACTTTTGTTTGTTTTCCTGCCCAAATTTTTTTTCATCCAACAATCCTAATAAATAGAATTCTGGTTTCATTGGGAAAACCAAACCTAAGATTTGTTTACATTCTTTATGTATCATTTGCCAGAATTGTTTCATTTTAGAACATGTCCACCACATATGATAGAAGGATCCTTCATGAGTTTTGCATTTCCAGCATTTATTGTCCATATTTTTATACATTAAATTCAGCTTTTTGGGGGGTTAGATACCAACGGTGCAGCATCTTAAGCCCATTTTCTTTAAGGTCTGAAGCATACGTATATTTCAGTCTTTTTGTCCAGATTTGTTCCCACTCATGTAACTTTATTACTCTGCCTACATTCTGTGCCCATTTGGCCATGGAGTGTTTTATATCATCCTTTTCAGTGGACCAAACTAATAACATATTGTAGATTTTTGTAATAACTTTTTTTTCTCCTTTTAGAATTTTATCCCACTGCTCGTCTTTCCCGCTGAAGCCTATTTTCATGTCCCTATTGAAGGCTTCCTTGATCTGAAAATAGTGCAGCCAAGATATATTTGTATATTGTCTTCTAATTTCTTCATAGTTTATGAGTACAAAATTACCCTCTCTTTTTTCCCAATAGATCTCCATATTTAAGGCCAGGATGTCCATCCTAATAGTCTTCTTTGGTCTGCCTCCAGCGGCGAGATCCATAAGGGGTTTTTCAAATACATATATCTTTTATATCTCTCCCAGATCTTAATCAGGGATGAACGGATAAAATGGTTTCCAAAGTTTTTTTCTTTTTTTGTCCCTTCATACCAAAGGTATGAGTGCCAGCCTTTCCTTAGATCAAAGCCCTCCAATGTTAAAGTCTTTGCCTTAAGTAGGTTTGACCAGTCTCTTACCCACATTAGCACACAAGCCTCATAATACAATTTTAAATCCGGTAGGCCAAAGCCGCCTTTTTCTTTTTTAGATGTCATAATTGTGAATTTAATTCTTGGTTTTTTATCCTTCCAAATAAATTTCATTATATCTTTATTCCACTCCTTAAAGATTTGCATATTCCTAATAATTGGAAGATTTTGAAATAGATAAAGCATCTTTGGTAATAAATTCATTTCACTACCGCTATTTGTTCTAATAATGATAGATTTAATTTTTTCCAATTCTCCATTTCTTTCTTAATTTCTTTCCATTTCTCCATATAGTTGTCTTTCAGTAAGTGTAGATTTCTTGCCGTCATCCATATTCCTAAATATTTGATCTTAGACACAGTATTTAGACCTGAGATTTCTTCGAGTTTCAGCTGGTTCTTTTTTTATATATTCTTAGTCAGCATCATTGGGTTTTTTTAATTAAGTTTAAAACCTGCTATCTCTCCAAAATTCTCGAGATGCAAAGAGAAATTGAAGGAATACCGTATTTTTCGCTCCATAAGACGCATTTTCCTCCCAAAGTAGGATGAAAAATCAGCCGCGTCTTATGGAGCGAAGATGCAGGCAGGGAGGGGGGGGGAGGTGCTGGAGCAGAGGGGGGGCGGCGATATACAGAGATAGCGACTGCCGAGAGCGCGCTCGCTCCTTCCTTCAGTCAGTCAAGTCAGGCAGCCACTCCGTCGCGCGCTCGAGCAGCGACTGACGAGAGCGCTCCTTCCTTCCCCTCAAGGTTCCCCTCACGCGCCCCTCCCACCTCCCCTCAAGGAAACAAACAAACAAACCGACCGACCGAGCACGAGCCTCCTTCCTTCCTGCCTCCTCACGACTGGAGCGCCCGACTGGCCCAGCCGCCGTCCCACGCGTGCGCAGAAAGCAACGGGAGCAGAAAAAGAGGACCCCGCGGGGCTGCCTGGCTGGCACCTGAGTGGAAGGAAAGGAAGGAGTCAGGCAGGACCAAAGCGCCACCCGTCTCCGTTCTACTAGGGGTCCTCTCCTCAAGCTTGGCCTGCCCATGGCGCTGAGGCGCTGCTGCTGCTGAGGCGGGGCTGGCCTCTAGGTGTGTCCAGCAGGTGGGCTCTTGGCTCAGGTCAGTTGGGTCTCTGCTGCTTCACCCGCCTCTTGCTCCTTTTCCTTCCTCTCCTTGAAGAATTTACACCTACAAAAATTGATCACGATAAAATAATGGAATATCTTCGAGCAATGGGGGAAAGAAGAAGGAAGAAAGCAATCAAAAATTTAAAGAATGGCTCCTAGACCGGAGCATGCTTCTACAAAGCGATGCAAGAAGAAATACTTCCAATACGAAAAAACCGTACTCAGAGCCCACGGGAACGGAAGGGTCGCTTTCCCTTAGTACCTTATCGGCACTCCTTTGGTATGCAAGTTTGGAAGTGTGAATACCGGTGCTTTGAAGATCTGAGTCTGAAGGGAGATCTGACGTTCCATGGTGACCAGCGTTCCTATTGTCCTGGGAAGCCATAGGGTCGCGCCTCCCTGGAGCCATTTGAGGATTTGCCAAAGTTTGCGGCCCAGAACGGTTGCCAAACCGGATTGAATTCTTGACCATAGCATGGGGTTGCTCTAGTTTGCTGCGGAAATCTGCCTGGGGCGTGACAGGATTATAAAATCTTCGCAAATGTATTGGCAAATAGATTTAAAGCCTTTCTGAGTGAATGGATAGGTGACGATCAAAATGGGTTCCTGCCAAATAGGAATATTAGAGACAATGTTCGAACTGTTCTTGATGTTATCGAATACTATGAAACCAATCATCAGCAAGGAACTTGCTCTCTTGTCAATTGATGCGGAGAAAGCGTTCGATAACCTGAACTGGAACTACTTTAAATTGCTGTTCTGGGAGATTGACATAGGCTTCCACTTTCAAAATGCGATAGAAGCAATATACGATGATCAGAAAGCAAAATTAATGATAAATGGAAGCCTTACAGAAGAATTTCCGATCAAGAAAGGAACAAGGCAGGGATGCCCTTTATCCCCGCTTATTTTTATCTTCGCACTGGAGATTCTGATTAAGAATATTCGAGAGGATAAAGAGTTGAAAGGCCTTAAAATTGATAAACAGGACTATAAAATTAAAGCATTTGCAGACGATTTGATCTGTATTATTGAGGAGCCGAGAGGGAATATAATAAAATGTTCTCACATAATAATAATAATTATTATTATTTCCATCATTTCTACCCCACTTCTTCTCAACCTCCGAGGGAGGACTCAGAGCGGCCTAACAATGGCAACGATTCGATGCCACATAGTATTCATATAATAAAAGCAAACAGTTAAGAATAAAATACATTAAAATACAGCTAGAATTAAAATACATTAAAAAAAACAATTAACATTAAAATGCATTGTGTACATTCAAAACAGTTAAAACAGTATTCCATCCATAAGCATTAGGTCTTGTCCACCAGATTGCCATCTCAATCCAATCAAAGTGCCGTATCGTGCTAAAGTGCAAGCGCTTGGTCCCATAACCAGGATTTCACTTTTTTCTGAATGCCAGGAGGGATGAAGCTGATCGAATATCAATAGGGAGTGCGTTCTACAGACGGGAAGCCACCACCGAGAAGGCCCTAAGATGAACTGCGGCCATTCCTGGAAAAATCTGACCTGGCCACCATGGTTCCAGCCTTGGTTACAACAAGCCTGAACTACTGTAATCTGGGGCTGAGTTTGAAAACTATTTGGAAACACTTTGTTCAAAGACTGGCAGCTAGGCTGTTAATGGGAGCAAATATAAGAGAACATACTATCCCGCTCCTGAAACAGCTGCACCGGCTCCCAATTAGTTTCTGGGCCCGATTCAAAGTGCTGGTTTTGACCTTTAAAGCCCTTCACGGCATCAGTGGCAGACTACTTGAGACGTCGGGTTCCTTTGTACACACTGGGGAGAGCATTAAGATCAAGTGGGTTAAATGCTGGTGTCCTCAAGCATCTGTGACACTTTCCATTTGAAGATTGCTAGAGAAGGGTCAGTCTCGGGAGTGGCTCCATCTCTTTGGAATGCCCTTCCAGGGGAAATTAGATCGGCACCCTCTTTGTTGGCATTCAGGAAGAGCCTGAAAACCTTCCTTTTCCAGAAAGTCTTCGGAGGAAAGTAGTGATATCCAAAGGTCAGGAAGGCCCTTCAACTTCCTTAAGTATTATCAGGGTGGTTTTTAATGTATTTTATTGGGGTTCTAATTAGTGTTTCACAGCATTTACTAATATTTATGGTTTTAACTTGCTTTTAATTTTTATATTGTATGTTTGTACTGGCTGCAAGCCGCCTTGGGCCCTTGACTGGGGAAAGGCGGGGTATAAATGTCATAAGTAATAATTCAAAAATGGAGGCATAAAATCATGTTGCAATTTCCTGTGGATCTCTATGGGATGCCTCATGATTAGTGTGCTTTGTTCTCATATAATTAAGTTCTGGACATTGTCCGTCTGTGTCTTTCTTTGGGAAGCTATGGCAAATGGCATCCATCTAATGTATCATTATGCTAGGTTTCTGTATGTGAGGCATTGAATTTTGCCTTAATTGTGTTGGGAATCACTTTGGAGTCCCCCGCTGGGGTGAGAAAAGCATATACAAGTAAAGTAAAGTAAATAAATAAATATTGGGGATCTCGACAAGTCCATATTTATCTATACACATAATAAAAGCGAATAATGTGTATGTGTATGTGGAGGATGTGTCACTTACACAGACAGCCATTGACCTCCACAAACAGGCTATAGTTCCAAGTGCTGAGAGGACCCCAAAGGCACTCGGCTAGGCATGGTTTAGAACCCAAAAATCGCGATTCTAAATTAAATGGGGGGGGGGATTTTTTTTTGATTAGTAAAAGACTTACAAAAAAAATTCCAAAAATTTCTAAAATGTAATGTAATAACTAACGAAATTCGTTAGTAGTTCGTATGCCAGCGCATCAAAGATTCCAGATGGTTTTGGCCTACAACTCCCAGAAATCCTAACAGCTGGTAAACTGGCTGGGATTTCTGGGAGTTGTAGGCCAAAACTTGAATAAATAAATCACTGAATTCTAGATGGGACTCTCCAAATAGGAAGGAGGGAGGAACGGGTATTCTATTCTTGGAAGCAGCAAAAAAAGGAGACCCCCTCGCTGCCTCTCTCTCACCCCGATCCTGAGGGAGCGAGGGCCCAAGTTTGCCTAGGCTGGTCATATACCTACATTCCATGCACATGCAATAATACAGCAGTAATAACAATGGGTATAAGAAGAGGTAAAATTCAAACCGAAGTATTCTGACTGGTCCCTCCTCATGCGGTGCAAATGGGCTCTTCTCTGTGAGCCCGGGAAAAGCCAGCGTTTGCTGCTTGGGTGCACACACATACATCTTCTTTGGGGGGGGATTTGCTGCAGAATCTTCTCTATGAGCCTGGGATTCTGCAGCAAATCCCCCCCAAGAATATGTATGTGTGTGCACCCAAGCAGCAACGCTGGCTTTTCCCGGGCTCATAGAGAAGAGCCCGTTTGCACCGCATGAGGGACCAGTCAGAATACTTCGGTTTGAATTTTACCTCTTGTTATTGTTATTACTGCTGCATTATTGCATGTGCATGGAATGTAGGTATGACCAGTTGGGTTACTTATAATATTAGGCACTTACAGTAGCATTCATTCTATTATACATTAGGTTGGTTTCTCACCCCAATACTCTTTGATGCTTTAGATCCTGGCAGGCAGGAGAGGCAGGGAAGCCTGGAAAAAATGTAAACAGAGAGGTTTACTCAGAAGTAAATCCACAAAGGAGGGCACTTCATCCAAAGTGCCCTCCTTTGCAGATTTACTTCTGAGTAAACCTTTCTGTTTACATTTTTTCCAGGCTTCCAGCCGAAAGAAGGAGCAAGTTTAGGGCTTGCCTTGCCATAATACTTATTGGCAAGAGAGGTGGGAGGGTGGTGAGAGAGAAGGAGGGTGCCCCCCCCCCTTACGACCTAATAACACTTAAGAAAATCCTGGCCCCCGAAGTTCTATAAAGAAAGTCCACTTCCTGGTTGGCGTTCCAGATGCGGAAATACTCAAAGGTAGCATTTCTTACAAATTCCTTCCGAATCATTTCATTTTCATAACTTTTTTCTCATGCCTAGGCACTCCCTCCACTGACAGTGGAGGTTATATCAAGTGCCATGAACATGTAGCCCAAAACGCTACCTATGCCCTCCCCAAACACTACGGCCCACCTGACGTGTTTCCTCCACAACAGGCAAGCATCCCTGGCTTCGTTATGTAGAATTTGAATGACCCACTGCCTCTTCCTTAACCCTTTTCTACGGCGCACAGCAAAAACAGAGGAATTATCTTCAACTGAACAGACTGTAGCAGTTTGAGGGACTGACTTAACAGAATGGAAGTTGTAGTTCACCATGGATCAAGGCAGAGCACTGTGACCCCCTTCGATAATGGACCTGGACCACATTTGGCACACAGAACCCCCATGACTAGGTTTGGGGGACTTGACCTTGATTTATAGGAGTTGTAGTTCACCTACATCCAGAGAGCACTGTGAACCCAACCAATGATGGATATGGATCAGACTTGCCATGGATGATGGAACTTGCAGTACCATCACTCACTTCCAGAGACCACTGCAACCCCCACACATGACAGACCTGGACCAAACTTGCCACATAGACTCTCCATGATACACTTTTTGTCCTGATGAGGGTTGGCGGAGGATGGACCGGGGATGATGGGATTAGCAGTATCTTCACTCACTTCCAGAAACCACTATGATACCCACAAATGATGCACCGGGACCAAATTTGGCATACAGACTCCCTATGGCGCACTTTATGTCCTGGTGAGGGTTAGAGGAGGATGAACCACAGACCATAGGATTTGCAGTACCTTCACCACCTTCCACAGACTCCCTGTGACCCCCATGAATGACGGGCCGGGACCAAACTTTGCACGCCGACCCAACATGGGCAACTGTGACTACTGGAAAGGTTTGAGGGAGATTGCCATGTGAATCTAGGAGATCTAGTTCACCTTTATCCAAAGAACACTGAACCCAGCTGAAATCAGATCTGGACCAAACTTGGCAGCCAGGCCCAACATGGCCCGTTTTGAATAGAAATTTGGAAAGGATTGACCCATGGTTCTGGGAATTGTAGTTCACCCACATCCTTATGCATTTTGTCGAATTTGGTGACAGTTTAAGGCTGTGAGCTCATGGGAGTTGTAGTTTGGTGAGGCACCACCCTCTTCGGTGGAGGAGGCTAAAGATTGTGGAAAACTACAACTCCCAGGATCCCATCAAATTTGAAGTGGTCTCAACCGGGCCTATTTTACAGGGGAGATGAGCCCTACGGCCAACGGAGCCCAAACGAGGAAGGTTTCACCCTTTTCCTTCCAAAGACGAGGGAAAGGCGGCGGCGCCTGGCTCCCCGCAGGTAGGCCTCAGCCCGACCGGCCCTCCCCGGCTGGCTCTGCTCACCCGGCCGAAGCTCGCGCGGGCGGGCGAGGGCAAGGGCGGGGCGTCCCGTGGCCGGCACAAGGAGGAGCAGCAGCGCGGCCATCGCCAGGGGAGTTATCATGGCTCTCCCCCGCGAGGCAGAGGTCTCTCCCGGGGCGCCATGACGGGTTCTAACGGCTCTTCGAACGGGAAGGACGACGCGAACGCCATACAAAATGGCGCCGGAAGCCCTCGCGACGGCTGTGGAGGCGCGCGCGCGCGGAGAGAGAAATTGGCGCGCGGAGAGAGAGAGAGAGAGAGTGAGGAAGGGGGCGAGGCTGAAGGCGCGCGGGGGGGCGTGGCCAAAAGCCGTTCTAGAACGTTGGCGCTTGTTTGACAGTGACGTCAGACCATTTCGAATCATTGACAGGACCAACGGAGGTATAGCGGGTTGAGTGAGCGAGGGACATAGTAGGACCCTATGAGTCCCGGGTTCGAATCCCGCCTTCGGCAGTTGGAACCTCCTAGGGCAGGCGACAATGAGATATATAGGAATTGTAGGAGTTGTAGTTTTACAAGGGCTGTAGCCCTACGAGGGGGTGTTTGTCGTATTTTGAGACATATATATATATATGTCTCAAAATAAGACAAACAACTCCTCTGAATAACAAGGCTTTAAAGCCCTTGTCAAACTACAACTCCTACAATTTAATAGCATTGGCTTGTGCTCCTAGTTTTAAACTAATTGATGCAATGCTTTTGATGCCAAGTAATAATTTTAAAAAAGCCCTCCAAGGTGTTTTGGACTTCAACTCCCACCATTCCTAACAGGCAGTGGTGGGAGTTGAGGTCCAAAACACCTGGAGGGCCCAAGTTTGCCCAAGGTGTATAGATAGATGCTTCACCCAATGCTCCAACCTTACACTATGCTGTTTTGATGTATGACCTTTATTATTCTTTCCTATTTGTTTTTTGGGGATGGGCCCATCCATAGTGGACTCTGGAAGAAGGTAGAGCCTTGTCCTCCATCAAATTGTTACAACTCCTACTTTCTTCCCTTTTCATTGTCTGTCTACACCAGGCCTGGGCAAACTTGGGCCCTCTGGGAGTTTTGGACTACAACTCCCACAATTCCTAACAGCCGATAGGCTGTTAGGAATTGTGGGAGTTGTAGTCCAAAAACTCCCAGAGGGCCCAAGTTTGCCCAGGCCTGCTCTTTATGATTTAAGTGAGAGGATACTGACCCCTAACATAAATATTTGAAAATCTAAGATTAATATTCCTTCTGGTAATCTTATAAAATGCTCTTTTTCTTTTATTTATAACTCGCCTTTGATGCCCAGGTTTATTTATAAACATTAGTCAAAAGTAATTAAGCCTAGTCATGTCCGACTGTGGGGGAATGATGCCCAGGTTTGGACTCCTTCATGTGCATAAATATAAACATTAGTCAAAAGTAATTAACAACAATATTGGTTGAAATACCAGTCCGGAGTTCCAGGAGCTGAGGTGATGTAGCTCAATAGTCATGAGTGAACCAGGCATTCGCCTTAGCCACTGATTGCTCACGGGGGAATGATGCTAATTTCAACCAATATTGTTGTTATTGAGCCGAGGGGCATTATTGTCACTGCCCCTTTACAGTGTGTACCTTGTGCCTTGTTACTCAAATATTTGATAGCTATTTTGACATTTTGCAGTCTGTTCATAGATTCTCAGTTACCATTGTGGTCATTGTGGCTGACATGATGCATGGAGTGCCATTACTTTCCCGCCGAAGCAGTGCCTATTGATCTACTCGCATTTGCATGTTTGCATACTGCTAGGTTGGCAGAAGCAGGGCGAACAGTAGGAGCTCCCCCTCCCCCGCTCCCCCAGATTTGAACAGCTGATCAGCAAGTTCAGCAGCTCAGTGGTTTAACCCGCTGCGCCACCGGGGGCTCCACTAGAAGTAGTCATTGTTTGGTTTTTATTTTATAAATAGACCCATTAGAACAGTGTTTTTCAACCTTTTTTGAGCCACGGCACATTTTTTACATTTACAAAATCCTGGGGCACACCACCAACAAAAATGTCACAAAATGACACTCTAACACAGTAATACATATAGTTAATATGTTTTTAAATGTATTTATACACTCAGTGTGAAACCTGGACCTGTTTCGATGAACACAACATAGATATCCTGGCAGGAATGGCAGAAAGACACAAACCTCCCACACAGAACTCCCATAACCAAGAGAAAATACTATAAGAGTTTGGTGGGCATTGACCTTGGGTTTTGGAGTTGTAGTTCACTTATATCCAGAGAGCACTGTGGACTGAAACAATGTTGGATCAAGACCAAACTTGGCATGAATACTCAATATGCCCAAATGTGAACACAGATGGAGTTTGGGGAAAATAGACCTTGACATTTGGGAGTTACAGTTTCTGGGATTTATAGTTAACACACAATCAAAGAGCATCCTGAACTCTTGCAACAATGGAATTGAACCAAACTTGGCATATTGAACTCTCATTACCAACAGAAAGTACTGAAAGGGTTTGCTTGGGAATTGACCTTGAGTTTGGAAGTTGTAGTTCACCTACACCCAGAGAGCACTGTGGGCAGGTGGGGGAAGAAAGGGTATTGGAGGTTCCAATTTCCCACGGCACACCTGATGATCGCTCACGGCACACTAGTGTGCCACGGCACACTGGTTGGGAAACACTGAATTAGAAAATGTCGGTGAAGTACAACTCTCGTCATCCTGGGCCAACTCCCTCCCAAAACCCACCAGTACTTAAAGTTGGTCATGTTGGGTATGGGTGTCAAGAGTGGTCTGGATCCATTATCAATTGGGTCCACAGTGCTCTTTGTTTATGGGTGAACTATAACTCCCAGTATCCAAGGGCAATTCCCTCTAAATCCCACTAGTATGTGTGCAAAGTGTGGTCCAGATTCCTCATAGATTGGATTCGGAGTGCTCTTTGATTGTGAACTACAACTCCCAACACCCAGGGTCAGCCCCCCCCCCCCCCCTAATCTTGCTCCAGTGTTTTCTGTTGGTCATGATGGGTCTGTGTGCCAATTTTGGTCCAGATCCATCATTTATTCAGTTCACATTGCTCTCTGCAAGTGGTATTCTTAGGAAGGACTCATCCCACGTTTTTTACAAGCGCGTTGATGACTAAAAAGGCCAATTTGAGATAGGCAAGTTCGGTTGCAGAAAGTACAGCAGAAAGTCTCCTTGGGTGATGTTTCCAAGTTGCGGTTCTTTCTGCGTTGTCGTTTCTCTTCGAGACCCATTCGGCGTGTCTTCTCGAAAGAGGCCGCAGCATTGTGGATAGTGCATCTCCACGCCTCCCGATGTGAGGCCAGGGTGGACCATTGTTGGTGATCAATCTGGCCGAGCCTGAGATGTTGTTTCAGGGAGTCCTTATATCTCTTTTTGGGGGTGCCTCTCTTGCACTGACCCATGGTGAGTTCACCATAGAGTAGTATCTTTGGGAGGTGGGGGTCCTCCATCCTAGAGATGTGCCCTGCGTAGCGCAGCTGTGTTCTCAGTAGCATGGCCTCAATGCTGGTGATCCCTGCTTGCTCAAGGACAGCAACATTAGTCACATAGTCAGTCCAGTGTATATTTAGGATTGTGCGAAGACAGCACTGATGAAAGCGTTCGAGGAGTCGTAGGTGTTGGCGATAGGTGACCCATGTTTCAGACCCATAGAGGAAAATAGACAGTATGATAGCTCTGTACATACTGATTTTGGTGCTTTGCCTCAGGTGCTTGTTGCTCCAGACTCTTTTATGAAGCCTTCCAAATGCACTATATGCCTTTGCTAATCTGTGATCTATCTCTTTGTCAATCTTGGCATCTGAAGAGATGATGCTTTCCAGGTAGGTGAACTGCTGAACGGACATAAGCGCAGATTTGCCTTTGCTGACATGGAGATGATGGTGTTCTTCCTGTGGTGCGGGCTGGTAGAGAACTTCCGTTTTCTTCAGGCTGACTTCCAGCCCAAACAGCTCTGCAGCTGTTGCAAAGCAGGATGTTAGGCACTGCAGGGCTGGTTCTGAATGGGCGACAAGGGCAGCATCGTCAGCAAAAAGCAGCTCACGGACTAGATAGTTTATTTACTTATTTATTCAAACTTGATAGCCCGCCCTTCCCCGGAGGCTCGGGGCGGCTCACAACAATTTGAAGAGACATAAGATAAAAACAACATTAAAACACAATTCAAAAAAACACAACTGGATGGACACAGTAAATAGGTAAAAACAGATGGACCCATAGGCGGCAGTCGCGGACTTAAGTTCATCCTGCTCCAAACGCTTGTCGAAAAAGCAGGGTCTTCAGGGCCTTCCGAAAGGGAAGAATGCCTTGCATGCTGTGCACGTTGGCCGGCAGCGAGTTCCACAGCGTTGGAGCTACTATTGAAAAGGCCCGCCGGCGAGTAGCCGTCAAGCGATAGGTCCTAGGCGAGGGAACAACCAAGAGGTTTTGATCTTCGGAACGCAGCGATCTGGTGGGATGATACGGGATGAGGCAGTCCCGCAGGTACACTGGCCCCAGACCATGTAAAGCCTTAAAAGTTAGAACGAACACTTTGAAGGTGATCCGGCATTCTACCGGCAGCCAGTGCAGATCGCGCAGAATGGGCGTGATGTGAACGCTCCATGTGCTCCCCGTATCGCCCTCTGAGGCCTTGGCAACCTGACCCCCCTGGATAAACCACACAGCAGCTGAGGTACAACCGGTTTTATTGAGAATAGGTAGGTATAGGAAAGAGGTTGGAGGCAATCCTTATAGTGCCTCCAACTAGCAGCCAAACAGGAATCAGCAAGGGTGTGAGTGCTCCACAGTAAAAGGAGCACAAGTGGGAAAACGGGAACACAAGCCGGATGCAAAGAGTCTCTTGGAATCCCAGCCGAAGCAAGTGAGGCTGGGATGCGTTGATTATAAGGCAAAGAGTTCAAAAGATAAAAGAGTCTTTCAGGATCAATCACTGGGTTTCGACGACGAACAGGAACAAGGCAATACTGGAACAAGTCAGCCTGAAGCGGACTGGCTGGCAAGGCTTGATGGAAGGCCCGACTGGCCTAACCCGCAAGATCTTCTCCCAAATGCGTTGTTGGTACAAGACACTTGCATGGGGGCTCACAGGGCAGTTATAGTGTTCTTAGTTAGTGCGCCGCACGTCAAAAGCAAAGATTGATGGTCTCCTGTATGTTTTGTGAACTCAGTACTCTTGGAATGTGGTGCTCGTTAGTGAAGAACATCTGGAGCAAAAGGGAGTCAAGCTCTCGGCCCCTGTAGCCTGCTTGCTCTATCAGGGAGTCAAGATGGTACAACCTTGAGAGGCCTTTGTTATGATTACAACCCCTGCCTTCTCACGGGAAAGACAGGGAGGCCCTGGACAGGGCTTGAGAGCAAAGCAAGCTGGCTTGGAAAGTATTTCTTGATTCTCCTGGCTGGAACTCTGTCCAAGCAAAAGTGATGCCTGAGGCCATTGAGGCGTGACACCCCGTAAGGAGCCGGGCTGCAGCATTCTGCACCAGCTGGAGTTTCCGGATCACCGACAGAGGAAGGCCAATGCACAGAGTGCTACAGTAGTCTAGTATCGAGATGACCGTGGCTTGGATCACTGTAGCTAGGTCTCCACGGGACTAATAGGGGGCCAGCTTCCTTGCCTGGTGGAGATGGAAAAATCCCACTCTGCTGACGGCGGAGACAGGTGCCTCCATCAAGAGCAGAGGGTCAAGGGTTACCCCAAGGCTCTTTACCGACGACGACAGACGTAGTGTCACGTCGTCCAGGGTTGGAAGCTGGACATCCCGGGCGCCCGAGCCACAGGATCTCCGTCTTAGCCGGATTCACCTTCAACCTACTGGCTCGCAGCCATCCAGTAACGGCCTCAAGGAAGCGATGGAAATTATCAGGTACGGATTCGACCTGGCCATCCATTCTCAGAATGAGCTGGGTGTCATCATTGTACTGATGGCATCCAACCCTGAAGCTACGCACCAGCTGAGCAAGTGGTTGCATGTAGATGTTAAATAACAGAGGGGAGAGAATTGCCCCATGTGGGACCCCACAATGTTAAACAAGCTACCATCAGTACAATAACGTATATATATGCCATCTTCTTCAAACATACAAACATAACATACATACATACATATTTGACAACTTTTATTTATATTATATAGATATATATTATTTATATAGATATGCATGTGATATACTGTATATATAGAGAGGGGGGGCAATAACCAGCAGTAAAATATATAATAGAAAACATAAAATTAATAACTAAAATACAATTTTTAAAAGTTAAGAAAAAGTATAATAGTGAAGTTAAATCAGCATTAAATATATGTATTTTACAGTAATAAACCCCAATATAAAATGGCAATAATTTTTAAAACTGAGACAACATCCTAATATGTCCTTCAGCCTCTTAAAAATAGTCCTATGGCACCCTCCACCCAATTCAGATTGACATTGCAGGAATAGGAGCTAACTTGCCCTGCCAAACCATCTTTCCAGCAAAATGGCCTCAGGGAGGATGGAATTACGCAAACTTCAGCAATGTCTTCTTCCTGAGGAACGGTGGTGTGAACAAGATTTGAACCCTTACATTATTATTTTAATTATAAAACTAACTTGTATGAAGAAAATAACACGTCTGAAAAGCTAAAGGGAACAGGCTGTGGAAGTAGCATATCAAACATCTTTAAAAACATTCTGAGTCTGGTGCAAGGAGAAATTATTCATGCAGGAAAAATACCACCAACCCAACAGGAAACCCAGCAGTCCCTAAAGAAAAGCCAGTACAAATATCTCCCTTTCCCAGTCCCAGGCACTCAAAAGAACAGGCAGTAATTCATTGTGGCCCACCATATTGACACAGGCGATTTCCCCTGCTAGTTTTTGGATTTTGTCCCAGTTTAGATTCTTAAGAAGTGGGTAAATCTTGCATATCTCTAAGAAGGACTCAGCGTTATCTTGCACAGTATTTATTTCACCGATATTTTACTTTTATTCTGCCTTTCTCCCAATATGGAGACTGAAAGTGGTTAACAATATGACCACAAGGCAAATTAAAGCAATTTAAATGAATTAAAACATAACTAATTATGAAACAGCTTTAAAAATGTGTCATTAAAATAATTAAATGTTAAAATTTTCAAATGGACATCCCAAAATCACAATCACAACACAGTATATAGTAGCGAATCGTTGCATTGTCTATTATCAATATAATTGAGATACAGTGTACATAATTAATTACTACAACTTTTATTTTGCTTTACAAGTATTTATTGATTTATTTACAGTATTTATATTCTGCTCTTCTCACCCCAAAGAGGACTCAGGGTAGATCACAGAACACATATACGGCAGATATTCAATGCTAATTATACAATGACAAGATAGACAACAGATAGAGGTATATATAGGCTTTCCCATCTTTCAGCATCTTTGGAGGCTGTGCTCGGTTCGGGCCATGGGGGGGGGTGCCGTCGCTCTGTCTCCCTACCAAAGAGCTTTCTTTGTTTATATACTTCCTCCTTTTTCTGATTGAAACGCTGTGCCTAAATACCTCCCCGCTTTAATGCGGTTCCTATTTATCTACCCACATGTGTTTTCGAATTTCTAGATAGACAGAAGCTGGACTAAATGTCAGGACCTCACCCTAACCTGTGCTTTGAACTGTCAACCTTCCGGTTGGCAAGATTTATTGCATTTTGGTGATTAACCTGCTGTGCTAAAGCCCAGTATGTACAAAGGACAATATTCAAGGAATCCAA
The DNA here is from genome assembly GCA_030556195.1 of Anolis apletophallus. NCBI lineage: Eukaryota > Metazoa > Chordata > Lepidosauria > Squamata > Anolidae > Anolis > Anolis apletophallus. Next base: position 88,710,701 of record JARBWK010000005.1, on the reverse strand, counting down.
GTATATGTTTTGGAGTTGTCACATAGTTACATTTTGGGAGGAAGCAATCCCATTAATATGTTGGATATTGGGAAGTTCATTAATATTTAAAGATATGCATGTCCTCTATCTATAATTATTTCCCTGTTTCTTCAAAATTCTCTCTCGGCATTACTTCGCGAACGAAGATTCAGGAAGGACTCATCCCACGCTTTTTACAAGCGCGTTGATGACTAAAAAGGCCAATCTGAGATAGGCAAGTTCGGTTGCAGAAAGTGCAGCAGAAAGTCTCCTTGGGTGATGTTTTTTCCAAGTTGCGGTTCTTTCTGCGTTGTCGTTTCTCTTCGAGACCCATTCGGCGTGTCTTCTCGAAAGAGGCCGCAGCATTGTGGACAGTGCTTCTCCATGCCTCCCGATGTGAGGCCAGGGTGGACCATTGTTGGTGATCAATCTGGCCAAGCCTGAGATGTTGTTTCAGGGAGTCCTTATATTAGAGCAGAACGACGCTCAGGACGTCCACTATCTGCAGAATCTTGCATGGTTCTGATGTTCCAGCATGCAAGTGTCAGTCTATTTGCACCTTTGCAGGCAGGTGTTGGCCTTTGTTTCTTTGTCTTTGTTCGACCGCATCGGAAGATGCCCGTTGGCCGCGGCTAGCCAACCAGGTAGACGGGGATGAGCTTTCGTTAGGCCACCTTTTCTAGGCCCCTCTCCATACGGAGCAAGCAGTGCTCTCCTTAAAAGGCTGCTTGGTCGTTCAGGATGCTGCCGAACAAGACTGTCATCTCCGGGTCAGTCTCGAGCGACCAAAGTCCTGAACCGCCTGCATGCAGGGTTGGGTCTGCGGCTTCCAGTGCATCTTTACACCTACCGTTTCGTCCCTCGCCTATCGCTACAGGGCTTTTTCGGAAGTTGGATGTGTCCTTCGAGCCTGTGCAATGGATTTTTCTGGTGGAGCGTAGCGTGCACAGAACTGGCCTCACCCTTTAAACCAAAGGTTCATCTGCCAGGGCCTAGCAAGCTTGGACGGTGGCAGCGAGGTCCTCAGGTCGTAGGTTTGGTTCGAGTTTCCTTCTCTTAGATGGTTGACCTTACAGGGTTAGACGAGCACCATCTGCCCAGGTTTGAAATAAGAGTTTTCCTTCTCCTAGGATGGTTGCCAAAAGGCTAGAGAGCCCATCCTGCCCTTTGACGCTCTTTGTCAGACCCTTCGGTTGTGACCTGTCTGGTATGGGAGGCCCTACCGCCGGCTATTATGCCACCGCCAGCATAGCTCACAACTTCACTAGGTACGCAAGCCTCTCCCCCACTGCAAGGGGGCGCCAATGGAGAGGTTCTTCAAAATTAACACATGGACAATGGATTTTCATGCCTTTTGACTGCAAAATACTTCATTAGTAAGAAGATTCTCTCCCTCCAGTTCTGATCCAATGAACTTAACAATACTTGCAACATTTTAAATAATGATGTAATTATGTATAGATGAAATGTACACGTACACATTTGTTTGGACATTTGGTTGGCTTTTATAGAAGCTTATAAGCAAAATGGTTCTTTGTCCTTGGGCAAGTCACACTCTCTCAGCCTCAGAAGAACACAATAGCAAACCTCTTCTGACTAAATCATGCCAAGGAATCCCTGCAATAGGATTGCCTTAGGGTCACTATAGGTCAGAAACAACTGGAAGGAACACAACAAGAAGTCTCTTTTGGTAAAGGTTTATCATAGGTCTTCAGGACCAGAAATGCAATTAAAGTTGTTTAACATAGAGTGGTTGTACGGCTCTTGTTATTTTAATTTTTTAATTTTTTTTTTAAAAAAAAAACCTTATAAAAATACTAGCTATACAGTGGTGGTTATTTTAATTGGACCCAATCAGTCTTATGTAATTTAGCTGTGTTTTTAATTGTCCACAAGATGGTGCTCTGTTAACCATGTTAATAAAATAGATCTGTATATTAGAGTGTTATATTTTGTCAAGACTGGGTTTTACTTTCCACAAAATTGAGTGTTGGATTTGAATCATTAGCAGATAGTCTGACTTAGTAATGCTAATATTAAGTGTATATAAATTATGGAGTAAGACATGAGTCGCAGCTGTTATCTCTTGTATGGCTGGTCTGATTTCTGACTTCAGTTAATCCCTAGGTTTAAGCGGAATCACAGTTACTTAAAAAATAAAATATATGGAGCATACTTGTGATCAGAAATATAGTTTTGAAAATATATAATATTTGTGGGTGGGGAAGAATCCCTATCTAGGAAGCAGCTGCTAATAACTCATCTTTGTAGGCCCATACTTTTCAGAATTGACAGTCAAACATATGGGGAAGGGGTTTCCAAATGACTTTGAAATACTAGGTTAAAGTACTGGTTTTAATCCAGTATTTCAAATAGACCCATTGGAATCAATGAGCCATGCATAAGTACTGACTAATAAGTTCCATTCATTTAAGTGACTTTGCTGTACTCACAGCTAATCTTGGCTTTAGCTCAGTGTTTATCCTATTTTAGTAGGACTTACGAAGCCAATCTTTCCCCCATAATTTATCACTGTTTATTTAGACAGCATTAAGATTATGTTATGCCCTGAATAGTTTCTGTAAGCTGCCAGAACACTTTGGGGGTAAAGTGGGGTGTAAATGTTGTAAAATAAATAAAAACATAGGAACGCCAGTGTAGGGTTTATGAAAGTCAGCATGATACTTGGTGGTTGTAATTTTGGAAAGGATTTTATGAGAAAAACCTTTTTCAATTTGGTCCTGTTTAAAAAAGTATAATATTATTTTGCATTTTCTAGAGCAGCGTTTCCCAACCTTTTTTGAGCCGTGGCACACTTTTAACATTAAAAAAATCGGGAGGCACACCACCAACCAAAATGACACAAAATGACACTCTAACACAGTAAAGAACGGCTGGGGGATGGTGGCCTGCTGGGAGCAGCTGCTGGGAGGGCTGAAGCCGGGAGAGGGGGTGGAGCCAGGCTGCACCATGCCTTGCCCTGCCCCCTCCCCCCGGCTTCAGCTCTCCCACAGCTTCTCCAGCCTTCAGGGGGCAGTGCCAAGCCAGCAGTGGCAGAGCCAGCACAATGCTGGCTTGGCACTGCCCCCTCAAGGCTGGAGAAGCTGTGGGAGAGCTGAAGCTGCGTGGAGGAGGAGGAGCCTGGGCGGTGGATGGGCTTCAGTGGGTGGGGCTCCTCCTCCGCGCGGCTTCAGCGAGCGAGGGGCGGGAGTCATGGCGGATTGGAGGCTGGCTGGGGAAATGGCCAAAGGAGGCGGCGCCCCGGCCCCTTCTTTTTCTTCGCTGCCGCCGCCCGGCCCTTCCTCCTCCTCCCCCAAGCAGCAAGAGTTCGGCAGGAGGAGGGGGGAAGGAAGAGGGGCAGAGAGCTTTTCTCGCGGCACAGCAGGAGATCTGTCATGGCACACTACTGTGCCGCGGCACAGCGGTTGGGAAACACTGTTCTAGAGGGTCTTCTTTAAGTGCTGTCTGCAATAGTCCTATCTAGCATTGTAATGTTGTTAAAGAAACTGTATTGTATTGAAATTGTATGAGTTTTAGTAGATCATTGATCATATCTGTATATTAGTAGAAGGTGATGAAAATTTGTCACAAGCACCCTTTTAAAGAGAAATGCCCTCCTGGAGAGAAAAGGAAGTATGCCGACAGACTTAAATGCCTTCCTGGAGAGAAAAGTATGTGGGGATTTATAAAAAGGCACCATGATGAAATGAATTGACTGGAAAGGTACAGTATGTGTTGGCAGCTGATTGGCTGAGCATGCCAGGAGTCAGAATTCTGATTGGCTACTGTCTCTGGTTTGCTGATGAGACAAACTGCCACTTTTCACCTTCCGAGTGAAGAGAGCGCTGACTGAAAATAGTCAGGAAGGAAATGGCGGCCAATTCTCCAAAGCCTGATTATTTATAAAGCAAATGAGCAATTTTTAAAGACTGATTAAAGGGACTGTTTATTCCCTCTGTTCTCTGTGTGACTTCAGAGAAACTGCTGTGTATACTGTTGCCCTGTTTGAACTTTTGAACAGAAGTAAAGATACTGTTGCTTGTTGTATAAGCCTGAGTGACACTTTATTATACTGCAGGGTATATTTTGGTTCAGGAACTGTAGTAAACCTTCTGATTATTTACATTTACAACCTCCAACAAAGTAGACATGCCAATGCAGTCGAAAAAATACTATTAAAACAGTTAAAAAAGAGCCCCAGTAAAGAAGAGAGAAGACGGCACGCCATCTTGCATTATCACCAACAGAAGAAACAAAAGGATGGAAACAAAACAGCCCCAGCACCCCTTGTCTACACACTGTGCTATATTCCAAGAGATAGGTCCTCAATTTTTAGACAAGCCTACAATCTACAGCTAGGGCCAAGAACCAAAAAGTAGAGCTTAGTTCTCCTCTTTGTGGTAGTTCCCAAACCCACAGATAGAGCTGCTGAGAATACAGTTAACCTCTGTCAGGTCTCAACAGGAGATATACAGAAAGTATATCAAGTTGAGAAAGATCAGGAACAAAATACGTAAATCAGAAGTTTCCAGGGGCAAAGTAGAATCAAATATACATGCTATCATCGTTGCTACAGGTGAATACTAACAAATTATAGTCCAGTTAAGATTCAATTATACATTTTTACTGCTGTCTGGCAAATCTCTTCAAACAAAACTCAATACAGATTAAATTTGAGAAAATGTGCCATTCAGAAGACTGTCAACCAGGACAATGTAGTCAAAGTTATTTCAGAATCAGAATATGTTACTTGCAAAAGACAGGTCCACAGCATTTCCACTTGTCTAGGTACTCAACAAGTTCAATGACAGTTGCCTGATCCAACCTAACCTCAATCTGCACAGCTGCTACCAAAGCATGGGCCGAAGCAGAAGCTGCCCAGACATGTGCCTCCTATGGCAAAAAAAGAAGCATGCATGAAAGCAGAAGCTTTCGGTCTGAATTCCCTGCCTCTAGAGAGAGAAACAGCAGCAGCTGAGACCCAAGCCAGAGTTGTTAAAGCAGCTGTGGACAGGAAGGTAGGGAGAACCAGCTCAATAGAATTAGGACACTGGACTCTTCTCAATGCACAACAAACCATGTCAACGGCCATAGTACCAGATGCAAACCCAATGTGTGCCTCACTATAAATGCAAACACCTTCTAAGGTGATCCAGACATTTCTACACACATGAAATCATCATAGGTAGACCGCAACCAGGGCATGGATACATGGGACAATGTATGGCTTTGGACTCCGATTGGGAGAATAGTACTCAAAACTCCTCTGTCAAAACACCACCAGTGTCAGACACCATCCCTATACCTTCAAATAGCTCAATGGTTCTCAACCTTCCTAATGCCACGACCCCTTAATACAGTTCTTCATGTGGTGACCCCCAACCATAAAATTATTTTCATTGTTACTTCATAACTAATTTTGCTACTGTTATGAATCGTAATGTAAATATCTGATATGTTGGATGTATTTTCATTCACTGGGCCAAATTTGGCACAAATACCCAATATACCCAAATTTTAATATAGGGGGGTTGTGGGAGTGGGGGTAATTTTGTCATTTGGAAGTTGTAGTTGCTGGGATTTATAGTTCACCTACAATCAAAGAGCATTCTGAACTTGAATTGAGCCAAACACATTGGTTCATTGTGGAAATTGGCCTTTAGTTTGGGAGTTGTAGTTCACCTACATCCAGAGAACACTGTGGACTCAAACAATGATGGACCTGTACCAAATATGGCACAAATACTCAATATGCCCAAATGTGAACACTGATGAAGTTTGGGGGAAACAGACCTTGGCATTTAGGAGTTGTAGTTTACAGTTCACCTATAATCAAAGAGCATTCTGAACCCCACCAATGATAAAATTGGGCTAAAAATTTCCCACACAGAACCCCCATGACCTACAAAAAATACAGTGTTTTCTGATGGTATTTAGTGACACCCCCCCTAGCGACACCCCCAGGTTGAGAAACACTGGTATAGCTGAACATCAGTCTAATCAAGTAATGTTACAAGCAGCTAGCCACTACCATCCTCAGAAAAATTATCAGAATACTCAGAAGAAAGCTACCAGTATAAATGATATTGCTAAATATCCAATCCCTCATGAGCTTGATAGCATAGGGTTCATCAAGTTTGATAACTACAGAGCATAAAGATCTAAATTTTAAAATACTACCATAGAATTACATATCACTGCAAACGAGTTGGATCTTCTACCAAAATGGCTAGGCAGCAACTCCTCAATTCAGGTAAAAAGGCTCAGGGTAGCACATGCAAGCTCCCTCATAGTCATTCTGGAAGTAATATATTTCCTCAATTCTAAGAAACACTTTCCCTCCATATAGACATTTTAGAGATGTTTGTATGGGGAAATGGACTGCTTTTTAGAACTGCAGGTGCTCTCTCTCCCCCCAATCTATCAATGTATCCATCTTCTGAAACTACTGTCAGAAATCTGCTCTCTTTTGTTTAAAGGGCTATTCTGCAAATACTTGTAGTGTCAACCAGCTATTTCTTTCTTTTGCTTTCACACATCAGCACAGTACTATGATGGCGCATTGGGTTAAACCCTTGTGCCGGCAGGACTGAAGACTGACAGGTTCAAATCCAGGAAGAGTGCGGATGAGCTCCCTCTGTCAGCTCCAGCTCCCCATGTGGGGACATGAGAGAAGCCTCCCACAAGAATGGTAAAACATCAAAACATCTGGGCGTCCCCTGGGCAGCGTCCTTGCAGACGGGCCGATTCTCTCACACCAGAAGCAACTTGCAGTTTCTCAAGTTGCTTCTGACACACACACAAAAAAACCTGTGGGAGACAAGGAGGAAAACATTTTGGTAAAGCAAATATAAAGAGAAATAGCTATATATCCTTTCCCCATTTGGATTCCTCTTCATTCTATAAACTCTACTACCTGCAAAAATGACGTGATACATTCACACATTTCCCCATAAAATATATTATTGAAACCCAAGTTGAAAAATGTTTCCTATTGGGACAGCATTATCACCATATTTAGTGTGATTGTCTTCCTATTCCTTTTAGAAATTCTCTTTGTTGGAAGGCATAGTTATTAATTTTAGTTGTGATATTATGTATATATCTAAGAGGATTGTTTAAAATACACAAATTTTGTATTATGTCTGTAATATGCTTGTACTTATTTCCTGTGTTTAGACGTAATACCAGTAATCATAATACCACAATGACAAGAATGCAGAACTGGGAGTGAGGTTCTGTGTAAATCACCATATCTCAGAATGAAATATACACTTCCTACAGGATACCACTACAGTTCTAAATTCTTTCCTGTTGGTAATGTGCACATATACTTGATCTCACTCTTTTATTCTCAGCATGAGTTCAGCTGATTATTTTTTTGCAAAATAACGTAATGCAAAATAAAGATTTAACAGCCATTTCCCATATAGCACCAATGTCTCAATGCTATGAAAACATGGGAGTGGTAATTTTGCAATGTTTTTAGCCTTTTTTTTGCAAAAGAATACTGCAACTTCACCAAACTACAACTCCAGGATTTCATAACATTGACATATGGCAGTTAAAGTGGTGCCAGACTGCATTAATTCTGCAGTGTAGATGCACTATTAGAAGGAAAAGAGAATTGTTTTAGCTCCCTTAGAGGGTCTCTTGCATCATTCTTTTTTATTCTACTGGAACTACATCCTTGCTCAACTATTATGTTTAATATGTGTGGGGAAATTACAAAACGTGCATTCAAGAAGCAACTTTCAAGCACTATTGCAACTTGAACTTTATGATAGCAAAACTTTAAGACCAAAATAATATAATTGAAAGCAGATTTAAAAGTTTAATTTTATCCCAATCTTTGATAAGTGAATAAAATCAATGAGATTTCCTTATGACTTCTACAGGGTCCTAATCCTGTGCACAAAGGAACTAGGAATTTTCCACCAAAGTTAAGCCAATTGGACTCAGTTTTCAGTAATCATGTATTAGATTTTGCAGTGTCTTTCGGTTTCTCCCCAGTGCTTCCTTTCGAATGTTTAAATTGTTTTCTTTTCTTTAGAGGTATAGTGCTACAGTAGAAATTGTAAACAGTGCAATTGCTAGGCTTGTTTATTTTATGAAATATCACTTTCCATAACACATGCTCCTTTTTCTGGGGTCAATATCCTCCAATGTCTCAGCTCACACAGAGGCAGTGTGAGACAGTGTACACCTTCATTCCCTTTGGTAAATCCCTTCCAAAACGTCATTTCACAAAGGGGCGAGGACTCTAATCCAAGGAAACAGATATTGAAATAGCATCATTATATTTTTAAACTTTAGCACTGTTGTTGTTTATTCGTTCAGTCACTTCCAACTCTTTGTGACCTCATGGACCATCCCATGCCAGAGCTTCCTGTCGCCACCCCCAGCCCCTTCAGAGTCAAGCCAGTCACTTCAAGGATACAAACCATCCCTTTTGCCCTTGGTTGGCCCCTCTTTCTTTTTCCTTCCATTTCCCCCAGAATCATTGTCTTCTCCAAGCTTTCCTGTCTTCTCATGATGTGGCCAAAGGACTTCACCTTTGCCTCTAATATCCTTCCCTACAATGTGCAGTCGGGCTTTATTTCCTGCCTTGGATCTTCTCACTGTCCAAGGCACTCTCCGAATTTTCCTCCAGCACCACAGTTCAAAAGTGTTGCTGCCATTTATTGCTGACTAGCTTGGGGACCCGGCCCTGCCTGGGTCATTTGAGAAGTGCAGCAGGATGTAGAGTGGGTCATGGGGGCTCTGTGTGCCAAGTTTAGTCTTGATCCATCATTATTGGGAGTTGCAGTGGTATCATGAAATTACTGAAGGTAGTCATCTCTGTGTGTCCCATCATCTCTGTGTGTCCCCCCCCCCAAAGTGTAGTAGGATGTAGATTGGGTCATGGGGGCTCTGTGTGGTAAGTTTGGTCTGTATTGGTGAATGGATGAGGGATGCATTGTTTTTCGGAAGTGAGTGAAGGTACTTCAAGTCCCATCATCCGTGGTCCATCTCACAGTAAACTGCACCAGGCTGTAGAGTGGGTCATGAGGGCTCTGTGTGCCAGATTTGGTGTTGATCAGTCATTGGATTAGGTTTGTAGCAGGATTGGGAAGTGAGGGAAGGTACTGCAAGACCCATCATCCATGTTCTGTCCCCTCCAAACTTCAGTAGGATGTAGAGTGGGTCACTGGGGCTCTGTGTGCCAAGTGTGGACTTTCTCGGTGTTTGTTGGGGGCCACAGTGGTCTGTGGGAACAGAGGGGTGTAAAGGTCCTACAAATCCCATCATCCATTGTCAGTCCTCCCCCAAACCTCACCAGGACGTGAAGGCAGTCATGGGGGTTATGTATGGCAAGTTTGGTCTCGATCAGTGATTGGATGAGGGATGCAGCGGACTTTGGAAGTGAGTAGAGGCACTTCAAGTCCCATCATCCATGGCCCACCCTCCTCCGAACTGCACCAGGATGTAGAGTGGGTCATGGGGGCTGTGTGTGCTGAGTGTGGTCTGTATTGGTCCTTTTTGGTGGCCTCAGTGGTCTGTGGGAACCAAAGTCTTGGAAAGTACTACAAATCCCATAATACGTGGGTCATGTCATAGGGGGTTATGTGTACCAAATTTGGTGCAGGTCCATCACCGCGCTGGTCGCTGTGGCCTGTGAAAGTGGCTGCCACATATGGCCTGTGAAAGCCTGGCCTGGCCTGAAAGTATACCGGTGTAAAACAGAAAGGAGTTTAAAAATGGAAAAGGCCTGCATGGGATTAGCAGTAAGGTCCAATGAGGCTGGGTGAGGGGCTTTGGGCCAGAATTATTTATATAAGCATTAAAAGGCATTAGAGAAAGGTATTTATTGTTTTCTCTTGTGTCTTTTGAGTGAAGTAGGGCCTTACATTGTAGAGTGACAGTGCCTGTTCTAAAGATCCTGTCAGAAGCTGCCTTTCTCTGACACTGTGTTGAAGAGGGAAGATGGATGCCTCTTTTGGGCCTATCTGGGAGAAGGGGATTTGTAGGGGCTACAATGTTTTCTGGGAAGTGAATTGGGATGCAAATCCCATCATTCGTCGGCCATCCTGCCCTAAACTCTATTTTGGGGCCTGTAATGTTATGGCCTGCTATTGGTAACTTTAAAGGGTGCATGGCAGGCAGCCGTTTTTCTAAAAGCTGAGGGGAGGAGAATACAGGAATCCATTTTGTTTTCACAGAGCCAAGTGGGGAGGGAATGTTGATGGTGCATTTTTTCCCCTCAGTGGGAAGAAATCCTGTTGTTTGAATGTAGAGGCCTGGATTCTGGGTTGCTGGCTTTTTTTTCCCCTCAGTGGGAAGAAATCCTGTTGTTTGAATGTAAAGGCCGGATTCTGGGTTGCTGGCTTTTCCCCCCTCAGTGGGAAGAAATCCTGTTGTTTGAATGTAGAGGCCTGGATTCTGGGTTGCTGGCTTTTTTCCCCTCAGTGGGAAGAAATCCTGTTGTTTGAATGTAGAGGCCTGATTCTGGGTTGCTGGCTTTTTTCCCCTGCGTGGGAAGAAATCCTGTTGTTTGAATGTAGAGGCCTGGATTCTGGGATGCTGGCTTTTTCCCCTACCTGGGAATAAATGCGGTTGTTTGAATGTAGAGGCCTGATTCTGGGTTGCTGGCTTTTTTCCCTCCGTGGGAAGAAATCCTGTTGTTTGAATGTAAAGGCCTGATCCTGGGTTGCTGGCTTTTCCCCTCAGTGGGAAGAAATCCTGTTATTTGAATGTAGAGGCCTGATTCTGGGATGCTGGCTTTTTTCCTCCGTGGGAAGAAATCCTGTTGTTTGAATGTAGAGGCCTGATTCTGGGTTGCTGGCTTTTTCCCTCAGTGGGAAGAAATCCTGTTGTTTGAATGTAAAGGCCTGGATTCTGGGTTGCTGGCTTTTTCCCCTCAGTGGGAAGAAATCCTGTTGTTTGAATGTAGAGGCCTGGATTCTGGGATGCTGGCTTTTTTCCCCTCCGTGGGAAGAAATCCTGTTGTTTGAATGTAGAGGCCTGGATTCTGGGTTGCTGGCTTTTTTCCCCTCAGTGGGAAGAAATCCTGTTGTTTGAATGTAGAGGCCTGGATTCTGGGTTGCTGGCTAATCAGTGGCTATCAATGCCCTCTGTCTGGTGCCTTAGAATTTTGGAGTGGCAAGGCTGTCCAATCAAAGGACTTTATGCAAATAGCTGCCACATATCCGCCCTTCTGCCCTCCGCATACACACATACACACATACACACATACAAACATTCCGTTTTATAAAGGTATACAGATTTTGAGTTATGCCAACCCTATGCATAACAGGTTCTTCCATTTTGCTGAGCATTCAATATTCCATTAAGTCAAGTTGTCTCATAACAGCCTAAGAAAAAAATAATCTTGGTATCTTGGGTTTTAGGCCTGTTCCTGGAGTTTTGAGGCACTGGGTCAAAAAAATTGCATTGGATAGACTGCATCAGCTGTAGTTTAGACATGGTTATCATAATTTTTATAGGCGAGCAGATGAATACTAGTACTGTATATGGCATATGGTCTGTATCTCAAACACCAGAGCCGATAGCAGAAAACTGGTGATATTTTTGCAATCAGCTGGTCAAATATACCCAGAAATGAATCTAACTTTTGAGGCATACTTCTCGAAGTATGAAGCATCAATTTAGTCATCTTGGCTTTTAGTGACAGTTCAAGCCAGGATTGTTCTAGGACCCATTCATTTATCCTTTTGGCAGCCCATGGTTCTATAGATACTAGCACCTCCTTTTAAATTGAAGTATTATCTTCCTGTGGGTTTTCTTCACTGTATAACTTTCACATCCATACATAGACATTGAAAATATTATGATAGAAATTATTCCGACTCTGGTATCTAAAAGTTTCTTTGCAGTCATGGATTGTATTTTAGGTCTTTCATACCTGCCCTTCAAAGTCTTGCTGTTTCTGCCCTCTTGACTAGAATCTCCATTTTGATTAATGATTGAGCTGGAGAGTGCACTCGTTGGGGCTAACAACTTGATTTAGACCAAAGACAGCAGTTGACTATAAATACGCTATACAGTCAGTCCCTTAAGAGCAAGCCCTGAACATAGAATTCTAAGTGTACATTAATGGAAAGTGTTTCTTGTATGTTCGATCAACACCTTGATATCTGTTGGGTATGTACCTTTACGATGATTTATTTGCCTCTAAAACTACAGTCTATTAATACTTAAGTGAGTTGCCCACATTCAAACTCCTGGTTCTATCCAGTTGTTCCTGGCGGCTTTGCACAGTGCCACCTGTCTATGGGAACTGATGTAAGCATAAAACCAAATTACCATGATGTTCTGAGATGAATTCTTAAATCTCAACAACCATGAAAAAGAATAGATCATGGTGTTACACTTGTGGTTCTTTCACTTTATCCCAGTTACTACTAGTTTAGCAACCCATAGAAAAGTTTTAAATAATTTTATAAAATTATAAAAATTAATATACCATATGCATAACATATTCTTCGTGCATAAAGACATGTTGTATTTTATATATTCCATATTCCACTAGTACATATGCAGTAATGGAAAATCTTTTTAATTGTCATGCATGTTGCCAAGCGTAATAACATGTAAGATGTGGATTCTGTTATTAATAATTTCACGTATTCTGTCTTGAATTAGCATAATGTCTATGAGCAATATATAAATAAAAGTGAGTTATATTTATTACTGAATGGCTCATGAACCATTTATTACTCATAGGCAGTCTCTGTCCTTTGCAATAAATCATACTTGCTTGATTACACCTATTCTTATTTTTTTAAGACAACATAGTTTTTGTATATCGCTGCATAGTGATGGTACTGTCAAGTTTCTACTTTGTTCTTGCTTGTGCTTGCTCTTTACTAATGTGGCATAGGTTTTGCCCATCCAGATGAGAGGTAAAAGATCCTGTTATATTATCAATGTGGGTAGACTCTCCATCAATGCAATGCAAATCATTACACACTGTAATTCTGTTCCTTTTGCTGTGACCAATTAATTACTTGATGGGAAATCTTCTGGTGATGTTTCCTGTATTAATGTGATGTGGCTTCACTGCCATTCAGTAATGTAATAACAAGAACTGAAATCAGAAAATAACAAGCTCTTTATTAGATATTTTATGCCAATTTTCTCATCTCATAAATTGTACCAGATCATCCTACTGATATGTTAAAGTGATTCATTGAAGGTATTCCTCATTTAATGGAGAAGATGTATTTTTGCGTGTGACTTCACTAACAGAATATTTGATATCAGAGGCAGAAACAATGTGGAAAGAATGGGCAAAAGTTCCTACATCATACAAAAAAAAGAAGAGCAAACCATAATGTTTCAGCAGACCTTTTACCAAAATTCACAATACACACATGTATTGTGCGTAATTAAACAAAATCATTTGGACCTTATAGAGATCATTTGAATTTTTCTCTAAAATGTATCCAGGGTTGTCTTTCTTTCTTTCTTTCTTTCTCTCTCTCTCTCTCTCTCTCTCTCTCTCTCTCTCTCTCTCTCTCTCTCTCTTTCTTTCTTTCTTTCTCCAGACTCCACGTTTCTAAAGATTTCCATTTTGGTAGGTGAGCGAACATATCTATGCTTCTTTAGTACTCTGGGGGTAACTAGTTTAGCAGGCTTATCTGTTTCTTCCTCTTCGCTCTGTCTTGACGGCAACATTGTCTGTGCGCATTCAGAAGATGACCTACAAGCCACTCTAAACTTACTTAGGCGATCTCTCGTTGTCTGCGTAAGATTGTCCTCCAAGTTTGGTGTACTGGCAGTGGGTACGTAGGTGGCTGTGGAGCCCTATTCTTGACCTGCATGTTCTCCCGCAGTGAGGGCATTGGTTTCCAGATGAACAAGAAGCTTGGTCTGTGATTGAACATTGAGAAAACCAAACTGCTCTTCCAGCAGTCACCAGCCAATCTGTCTGCAATGCCAGAAATACAGCTTAATGGTGCAACATTAAAAAATGTTGACCATTTCCGCTACCTTGGCAGCCACCTCTTCACAAAAGTCAACATGGACACTGAAATACAACACTGCCTGAACTCTGCGAGTACAGCATTTTTCTGAATGATGCATCCTATTGATGCAGCCCAGAATCACATTGGCTTTTTTAGCTGCAGCATTACACTGTTGACTCATGTTCAGCTTGTGATCTACTAAGACCCCTAGATCCTTTTCACACGGACTGCTTTCACGTCATCCTATATCTGCGCATTTCATTTTTATTGTCTTAAGCAGAGAGTGTTTGAGGACTGGTACATCTGTAGGGATACTAAGGTGCTTGTTTATAAAGCTATTGTCCTCCCAACCCTGCTATATGCCTGCAAAACGTGGACTATCTACAGATGTCACAGGCAACTCCTGGAACGATTCCATCAGTGTTGCCTCCGAAAAATTCTGCAAATCTCTTGGGAAGACAGGCAGACAAATGTCAGTGTGCTGGAAGAAGCAAAGACCACCAGTATTGAAGGGATGGTCCTCAGTATGGGATTGTGGAGGCAGCTGCTGTTTACCTTGCCAGTTGTAGTCAGGCGCGCACACACAGCTAAAGCAGGATCAGTTAGAATAAAATCCAGTTATTTCCCACCTGAAGCTTTACTGTAGTGATATTGAAGACAAACTAACATCCAAAGTCAGGATTTCTCTAACCCTTTCTCATCATCCTCCCAGCAATAATGCTACTAAATAGCTTCCAACTTTAGAGAGGAAAAGAAAGAAAACCAATGGGGCTGGGAAAATGAAATTACTTCATAAAAAGTAGTTTTTTGTCACAGAATCAGAGCTGGAAGAGACCACAACAATCATCCTGTCCAACTTCATTCTGTTCTGAAGAAAAACACAATCAAAGTACCCCCGACAAATGGCCATCCAGCCTCTGCTTAAGAACCTCTAGAGAAGGAGACTCCACCATAAGGCAGCGTATTCCCTGCCAAATAGTTCGTATTAGACTAATGTTTAGATGGAATCTTTTTTCCTACCATTTGAATCTATTGCTCTATGTCCTAGTCTCTGGAGCAGCAGAAAACAAGCCTGTCTCTTCCACAAAGTGAAATTGTTTAAAATATGTAAACGTGGCTCTCATATCCCCTCTCAGGTCCCTTCCACACAGCTGAATAAAATCCCACATTATCTGCTTTGAACTGAAATATATGGCAGTGTGGACTCAGATAACCCAGTTCAAAGCAGATATTGTGGGATTTTCTGCCTTGATATTCCGGGGTATATGGCTGTGTGGAAGGGCATTCAGCCTTCTTTCTCCAAGCTAAACATACCCAGCTCCCTCAGCCACTCTCACAGGGCTTGGTTTCCAAACCTTTGAATATTTTAGTTGCCCTTCTCGGGACATGTTCTACCTTTTCAATCCCCTTTCTTCAATTGTGATGCTCAGAACTGGACACAATATTCAAAATGAAGTTTTCAGGCTAAACATAACCAGCTTTTTAAGCCACTCTTCATAGGGCAAGGTATCCATTTGATCATTTTAATCACCCTCTGGACATGTTCCAGCTTGTCCATATTTATTTTAAAATGTGGTGCCCAGAATTGGATACAGTTTTAAAAGTTGGCCTGACCAAAAAAAAATCCAGGGACAGCACAACTTCCCTTAATCATTCTAGACACTTGACTCCTATTGATGCAGCCCAGAATCACATTGGCTTTTTTAGCTGCAGCATTACACTGTTGACTCATGTTCAGCTTGTGATCTACTAAGACCCCTAGATCCTTTTCACATGGACTGCTTTGACGTCAAGTCTTGCTCATCCTATATCTGCTCATTTCATTTTTATTGTCTTAAGTGTAGGACCACATATTTCTCCCTGTTGAAATTAATTTTGTTAGTTTTACTTAGTTGTGCATGTAATGATGAATCTTTACAGTTTCTAACAAAATGAATGAGTTTAATATCAATCAAGATTAACATGAACATACTTGGGCGAAGGAAGGAAGGCAGGCAGGCAGGCAGGCAGGCAGGCAGGCAGGCAGGCAGGCAGGCAGGCAGGCAGGCAGGCAGGCAGGAAGGAAGGAAGGAAGGAAGGAAGGAAGGAAGGAAGGAAGGAAGGAAGGAGTGGGTGGGATGCCATTTTTAAATATAAGAATCTAGTCATTGTTTGCTTTCATGAAAAATAACTTCTTTCTCTGAGACTGAGGGCCCTTTCACACAGCCATATAACCCAGAATACAAGGCAGATAATCCACAATATCTGATTTGAACTGGATTATCTGAGTCCACACTGCCATATAATCCAGTTCAATGTGGATCTTGGACAAGTCACATTTTCTCAGGCCCCTTCCACACAGCTATATAAAATCCACATTGAACTGGATTATATGGCAGGAAGGTAGTGGCACTTCATGCAGTTGTGCCGGTCACATGACCTTGGAGGTGTCTACGGAGAATGCCGGTTCTTCGTCTTAGAAATGGAGATGAGCACCAACCCCCAGAGTCGGACATGACTAGACTTAATATCTGTGGAAAACCTTTACCATTATCTTTACTCATATACAAGTCCACCCACTTAAGCAGCTCAATAGGGTTGTTTTTTTGGTTTGGGGGGGGGAGGGTGGCATCTCCATGTTGGCAGAGAGGATATTGGCTGATACAAAGGAGATGGTCCTTATCAGGCATGTAGCCGGGGGGGCTAGGGGGCTTCAGCCCCGAAATTCTCAGGGTAGTCCACGAAAAGGCCTTACTGGTACATTATTTAAACTGTTATGTTTATTCATATCATGATCTGATCACCATGCTCATTATATCCCACATTAATGAGGTTATTGGGATAACAATACAAAAGGTTTGCTAGGGTAGACCCTCTTCCACCCAGTCTCAGCCCCGAACCAAACTCAGCCCCGAATCAAAATCCTGGCTACGGCCCTGCTGTCCTTATGGTGCATTTTCCTAGATTCAGAACTACTCTTTCACAAGAATTCCACTTGGCCCCTGCTTTCTTGACTTTGTGTAAGTTAGTTAACTTCTGGTAACCTTTTGACCTAAGACCTGAAGAGGTCATAGTATACTGCTTTCCTGCATGAGATATTTACACTTGAAGTACTTTCCCTGGTTTAATGTTTTACTTTTTATGTATATTTTCCATTTTTTTTTATTTTCTTCTCTGCCTTCCTGAATATTACTGTTGTAATAGATTGGTAGGGTATTTATTAGAAAGAGCTATAAGGGTAGCAATATTTCAAAGCAGATGTTTAATTGACTGCAGTCATTACAAAATGTAACTTTTTGGTACACCTACGCTGCTGAATCAATGTAGTTTGTTACCACTATAATTCTCATGGCTCAATACTATTGAATTATGGGAATTTTAGTTTTGCAAGGTCTTTTCCCTTTTCTGCAAAAGAGTGCTGGTTCCTCACCAAACCGCAACCTCAGGATTGCATAGAATTGAGCCATGGAAGTTAAAGTGGTATCAAACTGCATTTATTCTACAGTACAGATGTACTCTGTTTCTCCAGCACCTCATTTTTCTTCAAGTTAGAGCTCTCTATGGCTTGCTGAAGCTTACAGTAGTTGTGAAATATCTAAAAGCACATTATTAAGTTTCTCTACCTCTACAATGAAGAGCCACACAATTCCTACTCCTTTGATAAAAGAATGAGCCCCAATTGTATTGCTTCTCAAATGCCTGAGGTATCTCCACCAGTTTCATTAAGGATTGAATGCACAGGGCAGGTATAACCGGGCAAAGTATCTATTTTTTCTCTTTCCAGTGGGAAATGTTTAACTACCTGAAATACTCTCCATTTCAGTTAGACTTTCAATTTCCAAGTAATAACCTACAAATTGGATGCCCCTGGTAGTACAGTGGGTTAAACCGCTGAGCTGCTGAACTCGCTTACCGAAAGGTCACAGGTTTGAATATGGGTAATGGTGTGAGCTCCCACTGTTAGCCCCAGCTTCTGCCAACCTAGCAGTTCAAAAACATGCAAATGTAAGTAGATCATTAGGTACCAGTCAGGTGGGAAGGTAACAGCGCTCCAGGGCCGTAGCCAGGATTTTGATTCGGGGGGGGGAGGGCTGAGTTTGGTTTGGGGGGCTGAGACTGGGTGGAAGAGGGTCTACCCTAGCAAACCTTTTGTATTGTTATAACCCCATTAATGTGGGAGATAATGAGCATGGTGATCAGATCATGATATGAATAAACATAACAGTTTAAATAATGTACCAGTAAGGCCTTTTCGCGGACCACCCTGAGGATTTGGGGGGGGGGGGCTGAAGCCCCCTTAGCCCCTTGGCTACATGCCATGCAGTCATGCTGGCCACATGACCTTGGAGGTGTTTACAGACAACGCTGGCTCTTTGGCTTAGAAATGGAGCTGAGCACCAGTCTCCAAAGTACCGTAGGATACGACTGGATTTAAAATCAGGGGAAAACCTTTACCTTTACTTAACCCTACCAATCACTGTATTCCCATGCTGTTTTTCAAAAATAAGCTTAGTTTTGTATTTGTAAAATAAATGACACTATATAATCACACTTTGCATGTCAGATAACCCAGTTATTTGTTTGCTCTCGGGGAATATAAAGCAGCTGCCATATGGCTCTAGAAATCGTTGGTGTTTATTATTTTTGTCCCTGAATCCCAGGGGTAGTTTTCTTCATCTGAAACTGTTGCCAAAGAGAACACAATTTTGGTTTTGAGATTATACAATCCATGCAGGCTGTGTGAAACCCTGACGTTCTTCTAGCTTGTTCAACATTAGTGGTTTAATAAGCAACTATATTGGTGTCTCAGTCCAAGTAGAAATACGTTTTATAATACTACAAGGAAGGGGAAAGGGCATATTCTATACAGTATTCGCTTTGCTGCCCACTAGAGCAGTCTTTCTCAACCTTTCTACACTGATGGAACCCTGGAAATAATTTCCGGGTCTCAGTTAGCTTTTCATAAAAGAAATATCCATAGTTCAAAAAGGGGGTTTTTCACCCCATTTATGATTTCTTATGGGACTTCTAGAAACCTCTTGTAGATGTCTTGGGCTCTGGGAAACCCTGGTTGAGAAACTTTGCTCCATGGTGTTTTAAAACATGCTTTATGTTGCCCAAAGATTTAAAAAATATAGAAATATCTTTATAAAGGCCTAAATCAAAATTGCTTGAGGCGCTGACTCCATTGCTGAATGGTTGGCCAGTTCTTAAGGAAATTCCACTGATTCTGTGGGTGGCAGGGCCGTAGCCAGGATTTTGATTCGGGGGGCTGAGTTTGGTTCGGGGGGACTGAGACTGGGTGGAAGAGGGTCTACCCTAGCAAACCTTTTGTATTGTTATCCCAATAACCCCATTAATATGGGATATAATGAGCATGGTGATTAGATCATGATTTAAATGCACATAACAGTTTAAATAATGTACCAGTAAGGCCTTTTCGCGGACCATCCTGAGAATTTCGGGGGGGCTGAAGCCCCCTTAGCCCCCCTGGCTACATGCCTGGTGGGTGGCGTTTAGATGGAGCATAGAATATGGTTTGGGCCAATATTTATGCATGGTAGCAAGGTATTTCTGCCATATAGATCTCTTTGAGCTTGTCCATGTGGACTAAAATAATTGTACTCACCTCATAGGTGGTGTGATCGTGACAAATGACATTCTTGAGGACTTTGCTTGCAATGCAGTTTTTTGGTCTTTAATCTGATTCAAAAACCATGCCTTTTACACCAGCTGTTTTACAGAAAATCTGGAGCTTTTAGCGTGTACATGACCTCAAACTGACATTATTTTGCTGAGTGGTTTGGGGTAGGAGTTAGTGGTGGTGGAAATAGTTGAAGGGAGGTTGTTTTCCGGGCCAAATTTTAATGTTAAATTTTAAAAGAAGGTCATATGAGGATATTTGCATATTATTATTAGCAACCCCTATTTAAGATTACACACAC
Organism: Anolis apletophallus; assembly: GCA_030556195.1. Taxonomy (NCBI): domain Eukaryota; kingdom Metazoa; phylum Chordata; class Lepidosauria; order Squamata; family Anolidae; genus Anolis; species Anolis apletophallus. Next base: position 88,690,807 of record JARBWK010000005.1, on the reverse strand, counting down.
ACGCAAGCTTGAGTAACGGGCGTTGCCCAGGTTATTTGAAAAAGTCAGTTTTTAATTGTACAAAATGCATAAGGTTGTGGATGAAATACAACTCACACCATGCCAGGTTAATCCCGAAAAACTCTGTCAGTACTTAAAAGAGTGTTATGTTGGGCAAGTTTGCTCTAGATGCTTCATCACTGGGGTTCTTGTGCTCTCTGACTGTAGGGTAAACTACACCTTCCAGTATGGTGAGTCAGTCACCTCAAAACCCTCCAGTAGTTTGAGTTAGTAATGGGGGTTCTGTGTGACAAGTTTGGTCGAGGTCCATCATCAAAGAGGTCACAGTTTCTCTGATTGTGGTTGAACTACAACTCCCAGAAAGGAAAGTCAGTTCTCCTCTAAACCCACCAGTAATCCAATGTCGGCATATCAAGTACGTGTGCCAACTTTGGTCCAGATCCATCAGTGTTTGGGTTGACAATTCTCTCTGGATGTAGGTGAATTACAACTCCCCCAAATCAAGGTGAATTTCCCCCAAAGAAATTCATGGGGGTTCTGTGTGCCAAGTTAGTTCCAGGACAATTGTTGGTGTTCAGAGAGCTCCTAGATTACCTACAACTCCTATAATTCATTGTGAATTCTCCCCAAACCTCTCTAGTATGTTCAGTTTCTGATCAATTCCTCTGTTTGCTGTGTGTCATAGAAAAGTGTAAGAAAGGGTTATGGGAGAAGCAGTGGGCAAGGTCATGTAAATTCCACACCAATTGAGATAGTAAGAAACACTGAGATGTCTGTGGTGGAGGAAAAACAGAAAATCTAGGATTGAATTGTCTCCGTATGGAAGCCTTTACTTGGGTGGTGGGCAGCATTGTGTTTGTGGAGAACATTGGCAGGGAACTCACCTGCAATGTCATTGGAGGGAGGGCCATTGGCGTCTCCTGAGTAGTGAATGCTATAGCTGTGTGTGGAGGCAGGAGCTTGCCTGGGACACTTCAGACCCACACACATACATGTTTTCACTTTTATTATGTGTATAGATATCAGAGGCTATGACTATGTGGACCAAAATAATGCAAAGGATAAAAAAAATGTGAACTGTCTCTTAATAGCAAAGGGGAAATGTGTGGCTGATTACGGCAAAATATGTGCTGCACTTGACATTAAAGTTGCTGTTGAAAACCAGAACACTGAAACATGCCCTTAAGACAAAATCTCCTCACAATGCCCCAAGAGACACATAATGGATTTAATAAGAGCCATAGGGCTTTTCCAGATTTTATTTGACTCTATCCCTGGGAACATTTCCTCATCCCAGTCACTAGATCACACCACCTCTCTGGGGTCTCAATTGAGGCTGTGCCAACACCCATTGTATGGCCAATCAAAGCTCATCAATCTGTTCTGGAGGAGCAAGGACAGAGCCACCAACCCCATTAACTCCAGCCCAGCTGCATTCCTTTCCTCCCCCACCCTTTCCATGGTCGGACCAAGAAGCAGCCGCTAGACTTCAAATCAAGCAATGACAGTTTATTAAATTTTGTACCATATCTGCAAACCAATCAACAGCAATGATGAACGGTGCTCTTGCTCCTATCAGTGAGTGGCTCCTAGCTGGCACCAATCTGGACCAATCAGTAGCCGGTGCAGCATAAGCTCTTTGTTTTGGTCAAAATGCTATAAATAAATCTGTTTGTTTGCAATTGTGCTTTTATCAGTTTTTGGAGCATAGTCTCTGCTGACATCTGTTTTGGCCAAGTTGAATAAATGTCTCTGTTCTTTACCTTCATCTTGTCTGGGTCTTATTAGGTCCTTTGGGATCTTGACACGTTGGGCCTCCAAACCCATGGTTCTTGCGGAGCTGGAATCACATAACGAAGGGATTACTACATGCTGGGAAAATGCTGCACCAAACAAGATTTTTTCATCGATGTAAACAAGCCTCATCAAGATGCCAAATATTAAAAAACTATACTGCATTTTCCTGTGATTAATCTAAGGAAATTCTCAAGTGCCTTTGTGGTTATTAGTTAATGTTTATGATCCAAGTTAATTGTGACAGAAAGGTAACTGGGAAGTATTATATTAAATAGAGGACAAGAAGACAACATTACACTAACTAAAATCATAATCTTTAACAATCTACATATTCACAGTTAAATCTATTAACAAAATCAGACGCTTCCTTGTTATATGGCAGATCAGATAAGATTTTACCAGCAATTCCAAAGTCAATGATTAAGTGCTTTAGTGATGTCCCCTGTGGGAGATACTCTAGAGCAGTGTTTCTCAAACGGTGCTCCTCCAGATGTTTTGTACTTCATCTCCCACAATTCTTAACAGCTAGTAAGCTGGGTGGGATTTCTGGGAGCTGAAGTTCAAAACACCTGGAGGAGCACAGTTTGAGAGTGCTGCTCCTGAGCTTTAATCTTACAAATAAAACCATCTGTTCCAGGCTGCCACATAATTCCCCTTAAACCAGTCAGAGATTCCTTGAAAATATGTTATGGAGCTGATACCCTCAATCGAGGCCCTGCGCTTTCAATGCTGGGAAGAGCTGTATTTCAATATGAGTTTTACCATTACAGTGTTCCCTCGCTACTTTGTGGTTCGCTTTTTGCGGACTCGCTGTTTCACGGGTTTTTGCCTCCTGGCAATGATGGAGTGTGGAAGGGGGTTTCATCCTCCCCCTTGGGAGAGAGGTAGCCAATCACAAGGAGAGAGAGAGAGAGAGAGAGAGAGAGAGAGAGAGAGAGAGAGAGGAGATACAAACCAGTATGTAAATCAGCCTTATAGCCCCTTCCTTATAGCTAGTTTAAAAAAAGAAGATGTGTGGTGCTTTTAAACCTCTCCTCACTTCTGCCTCACCCTGGGAATGTGATATATATGTGTATGTATGTATGTATGTAGGCAGGCATGTAGCTTCAGCCCCCCCCCAAATTCTCAGGGTGGTCCGCTAAATGGCCTTACTGGTACATTATTTAAACTGTTATGTTTATTCATATCATGATCTGATCACCATGCTCATTATATCCCACATTAATGGGGTTATTGGGATAACAATACAAAAGGTTTGCTAGAGTAGACCCTCTTCCACCCAGTCTCAGCCCCGAACAAACTCAGCCCCGAAACAAAATCCTGGCTACGGCCCTGTATGTAGGTGTGTGTGTGTGTGTGTGTGTGTGTGTATATATATATATATATATATATATAGATAGAGAGAGAGAGAGAGAGAGAGAGAGAGAGAGTCCCTACTTTGAGGATTTTAACTTTTTGCGGGTGGTCCTGGAACATAACATCCGCAATAAATGAGGGAACACTGTACTGACATTAATGGCATTATTCTACTCAAAACAAGCGACACAAATAATTCTTATGTTTCATTGGTTTCATCTTCCATTTCTTTTAAAAAGAAGTATGGTCTATAGCTTCACAGTGGTATATGAGTAAAAACTCTATTCATTTCAGTTGAGGTTTCACTTTCTACAGTAATTTATTAAAGACTAGCTGTACCCGGCACGCGTTGCTGTGCCCTATTTAGGAGATGCGAGAAAGTCTGAGTATGTAAGGGTTGGAATTGTTGTTAGTTATGGTGTTGTTGGGGCCATGGCTGTGTCGTTGTGGGTTGTTCTGGTGGGTGGGATGTTGAAGTCCTGGGGAGTTGTTGGTGTGTGGTGTGGCTGGCATTCTGCAGAGCTTGTGGATATACAATGTTTTTTGTCTTTCCGTCTGCTGTGTTGATGTAGAGGTTGATGCTTGTGTGGGTGGGGTACTTTGCAAGTGAGTGGAGGTACTTGAAATCCCATTATCCATGGTGTGTCCCCCTCTAATCTGCAGTCGGATGGAGTGTGGGTCATGGGGGGCATTGTGTGCCAAGTTTAGTCTTTATCGGTCTTGGTTCTGGGCCACAGTGGTCTGTGGGGAATGATGGGTTTTGAAGTAGTACAAATCCCATTATCCATGGAGGTACTTCAAGTCCCATAATCCATGGTCCACCCTCCTCCAAACTGTAGTAGAATGTAGCGTGGGTCATAGGGTCTCTGTGTGCCAAAGTAGGTTACTGTAAATTCAGGCCATACACAATGTCCCATGAGCTGAGGCCTAGTCAGGAACAGCAAGTTAATGAAGCCTTACTGTCAATTCAGGCCATACACAATGTCCAATGAGCTGAGGTGTAGTCGGGAGAATCAAGTTAATGAAGCCTTACTGTCAATTCAGAGCGTAAACAACATTCCATTAAGTGAGGCCTAGTCAGGGAAATTAAGTTAATGAAGCCTTACTGTCAATTTTGGGTGTGGTCTGTGATTTGTAGGGGTGTAAATTTTCTGTGGGAAGTGAATTGGGTGTTTGTGTTTGTGCCTCAGCCCTTTGCCTTATCCTCCTCTGACAGTTTATTAGGGGTCGGAATATTCATGTTGGCTGGCCAGTACAGGAGTTATGCAAATCCGCCCTTATTGGCAGCCAATCATGTTGTCAGAATGTAGAGGCTGGGAGAGTCGTTGGCAGCCATGGAGGATGCTGGGAAATATAGGTTTTTTTACTAGTTGTTTTGGGGGCCTTCTAGGTTTTGGGGGGGAAAGTTTCTTTGCTACAAACGTACCTGATGGAAGTGATGGAAACCATTATTAAAGAAAAAATTACTAGGCACATAGAAGAACAGGCATTGCTGAAAGAAAATCAACATGGTTTCTGCAAAGGCAAATCATGTCTTACTAACTTGTTAGAATTCTTTGAGGGTGTAAATAAACACATAGATAAAGGGGACCCAGTCGATATTGTTTACCTTGACTTTCAAAAGGCTTTTGACAAAGTCCCTCACCAAAGGCTCCTAAATAAGCTCTTCAGCCACGGAATCAGAGGACAGGTCTTGTCCTGGATTGGAACCTGGCTAAACTGTAGGAAACAAAGGGTGGTAATAAACGGACATTTCTCTGGGTGGAAAGAGGTGAGAAGTGGCGTACCCCAAGGTTCAGTTTTGGGTCCGTTACTTTTTAATTTATTCATTAATGATCTGGATGTAGGAGTAAATTCTGAGGTAGCAAAGTTTGCAGACGACACTAAATTGTTCAGGGTAGTTAAAAATGAAACTGATTGTAAAGAGCTCCAGAAAGATCTCTCGAAATTGAGTGAATGGGCAACAAAGTGGCAAATGCATTTTAACCTAAACAAGTGTAAAGTCATGCACATCGGGGCAAAGAACCCCAACTACACCTACCAATTGATGGGGTCAAAGCTTTCGAGACAAACCAGGAAAGGGATCTTGGGGTTTTGGTGGACAGCTCAATGAAAATGTCAACCCAGTGCGCAGCAGCAGCAAAAAAAAAAAGCAAATTCTATGCTTGGCATGATCAGGAAGGGAATCGAAAATAGGTCAGCAAATGTTGTATTACCTCTCTACAAATCGATGGTAAGGCCACATTTGGAGTACTGTGTACAATTCTGGTCTCCGCACCTTAAGAAGGATATAACGGAACTGGAAAAGGTACAGAAAAGGGCAACAAGAATGATCCAAGGGATGGAGCGGCTCCCTTATGAAACCAGGTTGCAACGCTTTGGTCTTTTCAGCCTTGAAAGACGGCGTTTAGAGGTGACTTGATCGAAGTGTATAAAATCATGCATGGGATAGAAAAGGTGAATAAAGAAAAACTGTTTTCTTTGTCACAAAACACTAGGACTAGAGGGCACTCCCTGAAGCTCCAAGGTAGGAAAATTAGGACTAATAGGGGAAATATTTCTTCACCCAGAGGGTCATTGGGTTATGGAACTCACTTCCAGAAGAGGTTGTGACAGCTGTCAGCCTGAACAACTTCAAGGCAGGATTAGACAGATTCATGGATACCAAGTGTATCGGTAGTTACTGAAAAGGACATTCAAGTGCCACCTCGGAGTTGGTTGAGGTAGGCAGGATCTTCCCTGGTACTGGTTGTGGGGGGTCGGGTGCAGGTCAGGGTTTTGCCCTCCCTTCTGCTCGAGATCCCCGTGTACAACTGGTGGGCCACTGTGTGATACAGAATGCTGGACTAGATGGGCTGAGGCCCGATTCAGCATGGCTCTTCTTATGTTCTTTTGTACCTTGCTTGAGGCCTATTTCTGTTGGTAAGTTTGGTGTTTCTGCGTTGTAAGGTTTCTCTGTTTGGGACCTGAATTTGAAAGAGTGGCATTAATTCTTGAACCGATACTGTGGATGCTTGTATTATCAGTAAATACTACCCTGAATCTATATTATAATTTATGTGGGACACTGCCTTTTGTGAGCTGCACTTATGTATTTCTCATTCTTATGTATTTTGCTCTCCTAGTGCCCTGTCCATACATTATGTTGGGCCTTTCCACACAGCAAACTATCTAAAGAACTTGACTGTGGCCAAATACCATTGCCTATTTTCCAAAGCAAGGTGCAATGTGCTCCTGTCTGAATTGCTGAATGGTAGATTTGCAGGTACCCCATATAATGAAAGACTCTGCCCATGTAACAAACAGGAAGCAGAATGCATCTACCACATTCAACTGTCATGCATGTATATGATGTATTTTAATGCTAATTGTATTTTAATGTATTTTAATGCTATCTGTAGTATAATTGTATTTTAATTTTAACTGCTTTTGGTTTTATTATATGTATACTGTGTGGCATCGAATTGTTGCTGTTGTTAGGCCGCTCTGAGTCCCCCCTCGGGGGTTGAGAAGAAGCGGGGTAGAAATGGTGGAAATAAATAAATAAATAATGCAGTTTCTATGAACAGGCCTGAGCACACATAATCAACCCCCTACTAATAAACTTACTAGCTAGTCCAGTGAACCTTTATGTGAAGCTTCTACGTGGTGACGCTGGTGGTTGCCAAGTTACTTTCCATGGCAGCCAGGATTAGACAATTCCCAATTTTAGACACAGGCTGAAACACGTCTGCACTTTTTTTTAGTCTTTTAACCATATTTTTAGCCAACTTATATTTTAAGCAGTTCTTAAACTGTTGTAGATTTTGTGTGTTTAATCAACCAGATGTTGTTAATCTCATTAACTTCCATACCTTGTACACCTATGGTGCAATAAGGGTCTTTGGAGCATAATAAAATGTTATATTATAAATTTACTTCTTTGTTCTCATGAATATTATTTAGTAGCAGCAGTGGAAAAACTTGAAATCTGATTTCTACAAAGACCCAGATCAGGTTTTTTCCTTCCATATATTCCTCTTCTAAAATAGAATATAAGTAAACAACTAATACCAAAGGTAGATTTTTTTACTATATTTCTTACTATCTCTCCCACCTCCAAACATCATTGGCATATTATGGTCAAGAAACATTTGCCCAGATTACAGCTGGTTTTAGAAGAAACTGTGATTTTAAAAGAAATTTAGATGGATTTTATAATTGAATATCCAACAGTATAAAAGTTGTGAATCTAATAAAATTCTGGTAACAGTGATAATATTCAAAGAACAGATGAATAGATGGATCAAATCTTTTAAATTGCAACACAGAAAGCTCTTAAAGAGACCAATGAACATAACTTCATATGTATGATAGGTTTATAATTCAGTTTTACTAATACTTCAGCACAAACTCAGATCAGAAACCAGAACAGCATTTTGTACTGTGAGCTTACTGGCAACCTGAGTTTATGGTAAAGTCCTCTGATGGCAAAGTACTTCAAGAAAGAGTATGGTGCTGCTTGAAATAGTCTCACACTCTGCTGTGCTTCTATAGTGTGTGAGCTAAATTTTAATTCCACATACATGCCTTTTCAGATTGTGTGCCAAAGAACCTCTTATGGTTGTTTTTCTTCCCTTTTTAGCCGTAATGCAAACATTAACACCTGCGTGCCTCAAGTTAGGCACCTGAAACCATGGTTGGCAGCTAAATAAAAGCCTGATTCTTTACTGTGTTTCTTCTCAAGCAACTCCTGTAGCTTTTATGGGAAGAGATATTTTCAAATCATTCTCGTGAGCTGCTTCATAGACATAGCAATTCAAGGTTCAGGAAAAAGGGATTGCCTAACTTTGGGGGGTCCTAGCCGAACTGGTGTCCTAATAGTTTGTCATGGTTCAAGTGAAATGTTTGTGAACTTTATTGCACACAAATACCCAGTAGATCTTTCTGACCAAACTAAGCTGGTAAAACCCATGACTTCCCTGGGACTAAGAAATTTGGTCACTTGGGAGATGAAACAGACCCAACTTGTGCTAGACAGATCTAACATTCGAAGACTCTTCTTCTTCTTCTTCCTCTTCCTCCTCCTCCTCCTTTATTACTAGTGGTTTTAAAACATAGTGTTAGGATGCCATTATTGGCCCAGAGAAGCATGAGACTGGAGTGAAAGCTGATTATCTTGAATGAGTTACAAGTCCAGCTAACTGAAGGCTTCAACTGTGATCCAGCTAAATGCTGCTTCTCCATAGGCCAAGAGGCAATAATGGAAACTGAATCTACATGTAATTTGGTGGACAATTTGCCTTCCAATATGTGATTGCTAAAGTTCTAATGTGCCAGTTCAATTTTCATATAATAATAATAATAACAGACAGACAGACTACAAGCAGAGGCATAGATGATTCATTGGAACTTTGCCACAAATACCATCTGCCTGTGACATGAACCAGTGGGATCACAACACGGAAAAAGTTACAGAAAATGAACACATCAAACGACTCTGAGACTTCCGCATTCAGACTGACAGAGTTTTGAAGCACAATACTCCTCACCTCACATTGTGTTAAAAAACAAAGTATCAATTATTGATGTTGCAATCCCAGGTGACAGCAGGATTGAAGAGAAACAACTGGAAAAGCTGTCATGATATGAGAATTTAAAGATCAAATTGCAAAGACTGGCACAAGCCAGTAAAGGTGGTCCCAGTGGTGATTGGCACACTGGGTGCAGTGCCTAAAGACCTTGGCACTTGGGAAGTCTCCAACGTGTAATCAAATACAAAAGTCAGCATGGTGATCTTGTTTGCTGTGTACTAATATTGCCATGCATCTAATAATAATAATAATAACAATAACAACAACAACAACAATTCATATATCCCGCCTCCATCTCCCAGAAGGGCCTCGAGGCAGCTTCCATAGGGATCAAGCTCAATATAAACAAATTTACAATATAACAAAATTAAAAACATGTAACAATCAAATATATTAAAACAATAAAACCAATTACATCTAGAGATCATGAAACATAATCAAACAGCAAGCAACCATTGGCCAAGAAAAGTGGGCATGTGCAGATTTGGGACTAAAGGCAGGACAGGGCTAGTGCAACATAAACTATAAGGCCGGTGGTTGGGAATAAAGTGCTGGAGATCCTACCAAAAGATGAGGGCTAAGCAGACTTGGTCAGTAGTTATAATATAGATCAAATTCTTTTAAAGCATCCTACAAAAAATGGCTATTTTTAAAGAAATACATGTGGTTGCTTCCATCTCTATGATTTGATATCTACCACATCTATATTCTAAATAGAAAGAACATTGATTCATGCCATATCTCTTCCCCACAGCCTTACCAGGATTTGTTCTGTTTTCCATTACAATTCTATGAAAAGTAGAGTACAATAGTGCTGAAGGCTTAGGCAATCCTCAGACTTGGCTAATGTAGAAGGCAAAAAGACATTTGCCCAGCAGATTTTATTACCAATAGGTTTACATTAGAAAGAAATGCTTGTGGTATATCAAATTACCCAAAGCTCCCTTTCATATCAGTAGCACAAACCTATCTATACACAGAGCTAAGCACACTTGAGTTCAAGAGGCGAGTGGGTAAAAACATCTGTTTAATTTTCAGATACATAAAATGATATTACATTTACAAAAAAAAAACCCCAACACCATCGACTTCTTGCTTCATGCTATTTGAAACACTGATTTAATGTTTCTGGGGATTCCCGCCCAGAGATGGGACGTTAAGAAATAATGTATTAAGCAACTGCACTCCTCTCTTTTTTCAAGGGGGTTGAATATACTCAGCATTGCAACTCATCATATTGTGACTCTTATATCCAGTACTTTTTTTTGAAAAACAAGCTTACAGAATGTTTCAAGAATCCCATGCTTAAGAATTTGCTTTCGAAAACATCTGAACCCTTCTGTCACAGTAAATATTCAGAGCTATTTTCTTTGCTCTGACTCTGAACAAAAAATGTTTTGTTGCTCTGTTATCTTGACACTGCACATTTCTGTCTGATGCAATAGCTAATAACTGCAAATCCTGTGTGTAAAAAGAATAGGCTACTTTCAATCTGTGGAAAGCTTGACCTCAAGGGCATAGAAACTGTTGACTCATTGTTTTTTACTGCATATACTATTAGCCCTTTGTCAGATTTTGAGAGTGACATCATTTTCACTGCTATTTGGAGCAGGTATTGGATAAATACTGGACAAGAGAGAGCTTTCTCCTTACTGAATGTAACTATTACAGCCAGGGCCATAGCCAGGATTTTGTTTCGGGGGGGGGGGGCTGAGGTGGTTTTGGGGCGGGGGGGCTGAGACTGGGTGGGAGAGGATCTACCCTAGCAAACCTTTTGTATTGTTATCCCAATAACCCCATGAATGTGGGATATAATGATCATGGTGTCAGATCAGATATAAATGCACATAACAGTTTAAATAATGTACCAGTAAGGCCTTCTCGTGGACCACCCTGAGAATTTCGGGGGGGGGGGCTGAAGCCCCCCTTAGACCCCCCCCCCCGGCTACATGCCTGATTACAGCTCTTGTCCCATTCCTTTAAGCTATTATTCTTATAAATCCTACATAAGAAAACCTTGTAATCAGTAGAACGGTTTCTGAGGGCCCTTCCAGACAAGTCCTATATCCCAGGATCAGATCCCTGGTTTTCTGTCTATCCCAGATTATCTGGCAGTGCAGACTCATATAATCCATTTTAAAGCAGAAGGCTCTCAGGGCCCGTCCAAACAGGCCCTATATCCCAGGATCTGATCCAATGTTTCTGCTTTAAACTGGATTACCCTTCATGTAATACAGCATCTAAAAATTTCAGGTTGCCTGGTCAAAAAATGGATCAGGACATTAAGTGTCAATTTTATAGTTATCCAAAAAAGCTGTATACTTTTATATACCTTAAAGGTACCTTTCAGATTAGAACTACTAGACATTAATTCTAGTAGTGTTCTACTCTGGAGGGCGGTGCTCATCTCCATTTCTAAGTCAAAGAGCTGATGAGCCGGCGTTGTCCATAGACACCTCCAAGGTCATGTGGCCAGCATGACTGCATGGAGAGCTGTTACCTTTCCACAGAAACAGTACCTATTGATCTTATTCACATTTGAATGTTTTTAAACTGCTAGGTTGGCAGAAGCCGGGCCTAACAGCAGGAGCTGATCCCACTCCCTGGATTTGAACCACCAACCTTTCAGTCAGCAAGTTCGGCAGCTCAGCTGTTTAACCTACTGCACCACTTAGAATATGCTGAGAGTCCATCTGAATTCAGCAAGTTTAATGGTGAAGCATAGAATTGCTTGTCTTCCTGGTATAGCTTTATCCAATGTACTTTGCGGTTCAGGAACTGCCTGGTTAAGAAGTCACACTCAACAATGTAAACAATCATAATAGGCATGGGCTGCCAGTTAAAGATGCATTTACATTGTAGAATTAATGCAGTTTAATGTCACTAAAACTGCCATGGTTTGATGCTAGGGAATCTTAGGAGTTGTAGTTTGGAGAGGCAGCCGCACTTTTTGACAGAGAAAGGTAAATATCTTGTTCATCTACAGCTTGCATGATTCCATAGCAGTGAGGCATGGCAGTTAAGTCTTGTCAAACTGCATTAATTCTACAGTGTAGATGCACCATTGGATGTTGCGTATTTTTAAAAAGACTTTTTAATGGAAATACTCTTTAAAGCAGTGGTTCCCAACCTGTAGTCCATGGACCACCAGTGGTCCACAAGAACTAAAATATGGTCCACGGCCTCACCATTACTATACCGTTGCAACTAGAGCCACTGGTCTCATAAAACCCTCTTATAGTGCCGAGGCTTATCAAATATGGTTTTCTGTGGGTGAGCAGATGGCGACTACTGGATGGCGTATGTTCTGTATCAGAAACTAGAGCTGATGGGGTCTATCCAATGCAATTTTCTGAATCAGCACCCTAAATAACCAAACTGAATCTAAAATTGACCAAAAACTGATTCATAATCCCTTTGGTACTAATGTTAGAGAGTGATCCCTAGTCAAAGTGGTCCCTGTTCAAAAAAAAAGGTTGGGAACCCTTAAGATACATCATTTAATCCTGGGTGATGCTAGGGATATAATTTTTGAACATTAAAGGTATTGGCTGATGATATAATCTTCTCTGATGCCCAGTTAAATAATGCCATAACAGTTTGCAGTCTATCATTGTGGAAATAAAAATAATCTTGGTGATGACAAAAGTCTGCAAAGGCCCTAATTAAACAATAATATAAGAAACTTCCTGTTTAAAGATAATAGAGACCAATTGTGCATGTGTAAATGTTAATGCAGCAGTTATGCTTCCCCATCCGAGCAGTAATGTGAAGAATATTTCAGATTAGAACAAAAATCCCCACTTACTTTAAAATACAACAACATGATTTTGCTTCCTCTTTCTTGAATGCTGAGACCTACTCAACAGGCTTTGGAGAGTTGTTTCCATCAGAGGAGAAAGGGCAAGATATTATACAGTGTTTGAAAATTAGTTTTATTTACACATTGCAAACAGGTACATTAACAAAAGAAGACAGCAATAAATGTTTATATTCTTGAGACAGAAAGCAGTCATATTTCACCTGTAAGGCTCCATGTAAGGCTTTAATCTGATTTCTGTGAACCCTGTAAATTCCCTTTCCCCCCATTTGGCAAACATAAGAGTTGTTTCAGAAAGTTGTTCTATTTTGGCTCAACAGTTTTCCCCTAACACAGAAGTGCTCAGGGTTTCACTTGGCTCGTACTTCTTGCCTAAATGGCACACTCGTAATACAGTTTAGGACAAAAAGAATGTATCTTTGTTATAAAAGAAAATACCAGTGTATAAATATTCCTATCTTTTGTTGAATTCTGCAACATAGCAGATTGTAAATTGATTGTTCATATATATCGACATGTTGAACATTTATGTCTCCTTATCTTCTTATGACGTGCATGCCCTACAAGACCTCAGTTCATATTATCTCAGCAATTAGCAACAACTGTCACAAAACCACAAAAACAGCAAAAACAACATAATAAATAAAAAGTGCTACTTTTAAATGACTCGGATCCCTGTGAGGATAAAGCAGTCTTAAATTGGCACTTAGAAATATAATGCAGGTGCCTGGCAAGCCTTCCTCAGAAATGCACCGTGATTTTAAAGGCCCCTTTTTCTGATTGCAACACTATGAGGGCCTCACATTGCAATGACAGGGTGGATGGTTTAGGTACTATTTTTCTCTTTCTTTGCAGTGATACTGTTCGGCAAGTTTGCTTATAGATGAGAAAGAGATGTGGGGACTACAAAGCCATTCAAAGCATCAGTGCTGGAAAAGGATTTGGCCACTGATCCAAATTCATAGAAGCAAAAAGGCCTTGAATATAAACTAGTATGCTTGCATTTATGTATGTCTTATGTTTAATGGTTTTTAATTGATTTTAAGTTCATAGTTATATGTAGCAATTAGTTATTATGATTTCTTTGTGTACTGTATGTTGGCACTGAATTTTTGCCATTAGTATGTTGTGAACCACCTTGAGTCCCCTCAGGGGTGAGAAAGGTGGTATATAAAATACAGTAAGTAAATAAATAATAAATAGTACTACGTAAAGAAAAATGCACAAAGATACTGAAAATGAATGTGATACTGCATTGGAGGTATGGGTGAGAATGCATGCCATTCTATATCAGATTTTCCTGTGCATACTATAATACATTGATTAAGGCAAAATATTTAGGTAGACATCCAGTTGATCTGCTGGCCTATCATGTAGGTAGGGATGCCAACTATCAAGATAGGCAAGGCACCTATTCTCATGTGCATACAAACACTATTTCCTCAAGCTTATTGTGAGATAGAAATGCTCTTAACATTATGTTTTTGGCATTAGATGTTGCATATCTCAAAGAGCAGGCCTTTGGATGTTGCCGTGACTCTTCTGCCCACTACAAAATGAAACTGCACCCAGTAATTCTGAAATCACACTCTTGCACATATATGTCCATATGCATTCAGAACTAAGGTATAGACATTTTACCACATTATAAATAACACATTGCTGTATGTGCCTTCAAGTCATTTTAATTTATGTCGACCCTATTGCAGGGTTTTCTGAGCAAGATTTCTTCAGAAGGGATTTGCCATTGCCTCTTTCTGACACTGTGGTTATTACTTGCCCAGGGTCACCCAACAGGTTTGTATGGCTGAGTAGGGAACTGAACGTGGTCTCCAGAGTCCTGATCCAACACCCAAACCACTACACCATGCTGGTTCATAAATAACATGCATTAGCACAACTACCAATCTATGGATCGCATTTGTGTGACAGGTATGTATGTAGGAGGACAAAATTATAACTATCTCATTAAATGGGCTCCAGTCCTTAAAGGTCATATCACAACAATCCATTTTGTGGGATAGCAGAAACAACTAAACATTTTATAGTAATGTAATGCAGCTCTGCAAAGCTGTGTACGTTCTAGCCAATGGAATCCATTTTCATGCAAGTTTTAAAAATGACTTTCCAAACTGCGATGGATATATAAGTTGAGTATCCTTTTTCTGAAATGCTTGGAATTATTTATTATTATTTACCACATATATATCCATCCTTCTCACCCCGAAGGAGACTCAAGATGGCTCACAACAAAGGCACAATTTGATGCCTTGAGTACATATAAAAATAAAACAACGTATAATTTAAAATCACATAATTTAAACATATCAACTTAAAACAATTAATTAAAATCACACAATCCAAAAGGATGTTCCAGGAGCCATTCCAATTGTCGCTTGCATTATTCATTATTGCACCGAGATATAATAATTGTGCAAACGCTTGATCTCACAACCATGTCTTCACTTTCTTCCTGAAGGTGAGGAGGGTGGGGGCTGATGTAATTTCAGATTAAGAAATCATGTTCCAGAGTTTTTCATATTTTGGAATAACTGCATTTGCATATACACATAATGAGATACCTTGGAGATGGAGAGTCAAGTCTAAACATGAAATTAATACATGTTTCCCATATAATATTTTAAATAATGTCATGCATGAAACACATTAAACCATCATAAAGCAAAGGGGGTCACTGTGTCAGTTACTTTAAATAATTTTGCATTTTGGAGTATTTTGGAGGGAGGATGCTCAACCTGTACTGTATATATAGAGTAATGGCAACAGTACTTCTATTTCTCCTTCTATGCACACATTAAAATTAAAGTCTTCTGCTTTTTGCCTCTAAGGAACATAAATTAAAGTAAATTAATAGATCTGATTGCCTGCCTTCTAATTTATTTATTCTATCAATATCCTGTCCCTATGCCCAATTGATTGGAGGCAGGCCTCATTTATTTTAAAGGGAGTTTTTAAAACATAAATGCTTAAGTTATTTATGTCAAAATTAGAATATTAATAGCACTCAAACACTGTTCACCTTTATCCCTTTTTACTGACAATACTACGAAATAACTACAGGCTTCAGATGCCATATGCATACACTGAAAGAGTCTAGGAATCTGAATCTCTTATGTGCTTATACTTCAATTTGCTATGAGTGGTTGTTGTCAGGAGACTGGAAAAAGAAGAACAGAGGAATCAAAAATATAATTGATTAATTGGGGGAATTTTAAGTAATAACTTGATAACTCTGCTTTCATTCTTCCACTGGAAACTTAGAGATCATCCTGGTACGAACAGCAATATCCAAAAATAGAAATACTGTAACAGTTTACTTGAATATATTGCCAAGATGCACTTTCCATTATAATTGTAGGTTAAAGTTGTAATCATACCAAAAGATGCTGCATCGCTTTTGTATTAACACATGTGCCAAAGAAAATGTCCTTGGCAAGGACATCATCTGGGCCTAAATGCCATGTTTATGTCATTTAGAATTGGAAACAAGTACTATACTGAAAGGCCTGAAATGGTAGATCTTACTAAAATGCTCTAGTAAAATGGCGTCCAAAAGGGTTTCACTGTCACTTCACTGCAGCAAAAACTCCAAAAATCCATGTGCACCTTACAGATGAATAACTTTATTATTGCATGAGCTTATATATAAAAAATACTATCCATAATTTTGGTACATATAAAATAAAGATGCTTCGGTGCAGAATTGTACACAGCGAAGGGCATATGGAAATTCAAAAGAGAAAGTATTTTCAGCAACAGTGCCAATGATACTTGCAATGGACAATATTTGTGAATGACTAGGGTTGTTGTTAATAATACAACATTTTAATGTGGACCATTCTCAAAAGTTGCTGATAACACCAATATATATTAACTGCATCTGTTTGATTTTGGGAAATTGGGGCAACATGAATTGTAATGCATTATACTGTATGATTGTCTAAACTTTAAAATGGGCTTCCCAAACAGCTGCCTGCTTTATTATTTTACCGGCATCATTTTCATCTGTGAAATTCTTTAGATATCAATTCATTAGTGCAGAAAAATTGTAAACATAGTCAACATAAGTTAGCCCTCTCAAATTCAAACTGGACGCCTAAGTTTTAATCTCTTGGGGAAACTGTTTGCTATAAATAAAGCAACTGAGTGATTAATTATAGTGAAGATAATTACAGATTGGAAACTGTTAATTTTAAACAGTGAGTTGATTTATCCACCACTCAAAGTAATTATATATTTGGCACCTGCCTTTATTGTCCATATTATAGCCATATTATTTTATGTCCATATTGTATTAAAGAGAACAACAATATTTCGCTGTGCTAGGAAAACAAGCAAAAACTACTCCCCTTTGCAATTTCCTTGGACACAAGTTAATTATAAGTAGGATTCCAAAATTAGTCTTTCAAACTGCATCTAAATTTTAAAATGGCTGATTAACAGAAACAAATAAATACGAGAGAGAAATGTGTGACATTGTATATTGACGTCCAAAGATAATGCACAAATTAAACTTTGGGGTAGTTATGAGATGCCCCAAACCAGGCACCTAAGAAAGTTTATCCATGCCACTCAAACTTGCCAAACGTTAGAATATCCTTTCTAGCTATATTGAAAAGAAGATTAGTTTTAAAGATAATCTCAGGGCCCTTCCACACAGCCATATAACCCAGAATATCAAGGCAAGAAATCTGACAATATCTAATAATCCAGTCCAAAGCAGATATTGTGGGATTTTCTGCTTTGATATTCTGGGTCATATAGCTGTGTGAACGGCTCCTTGTTCATTTTCAAACCCCATTTATCTTCTGAGAGGCCTTCCACACAACCATATAACTCAGAATATCAAGGCAGAATAACCCACAAAATCTGCTTTGAACTGGAATAGCTGAGTCCACACTGCCATATATCCCAGTTCAAAGCAGATCATGTGGGATTTTACTCAGCTGTGTGGAAAGGGCCTAAAATCAGAATACTGACATTTTGAGGAGAGGACTGGAAACTGTTTACAACTGTTTGATGTGAGAGGCCACATCCCAGTTTAGGAGATAGCCAAGATTCTAGTACAAAACCTGATACTGTGGAGTTAACCTTGGGTGCATCTACACTGTTAAATGAATGCAGTTTGACACTGCTTGAACTGCCATGACTCAATGTTATGGATTGACTGGAGCTGTACTTTGGTGAGGCCCCAGCACTCTTTGGCAGAGGAGGCTAAAAAGCTTGCAAAATGACAACAGTCATGATTCCTTGAACAGAGGGCCCTTCCACACACTATATCCCAGAATATCAAGGCAGAAAATCCCACAATATCTGCTTTGAACTGGATTATCTGTATCCACATTGCCATATTGCTCAGGGCCCTTCCTTCCACACAGCCATATAATCCAGAATATCAAGGCGAGAAATCTGACAATATCTGCTTTGAACTGGAATATATGGCAGTGTGGATTCAGATAATCCAGTTCAAAGCAGATATTTTGGGATTTTATTCAGCTGTGTGAAGGGGGGGGGGCTCAGTTATCTGAGACCACAATGCCACATATTCCAGCTCAAATAAGATAATGCAGGGTTTTATTCAGTTGTGGGCCCTTCAACACAGCCCTATCTCCCAGAATATCAAGGCAGAATATTCCACAATATCTGCTTTGAACTGGGTTATCTGAGTCCACACTCAGATAACCTGAGTCCACACTCAGATAACTTGAGTCCACACTCAGATAATGTGGGATTTTCTGCCTTGATATTCTGAATCTCGGATATAGGGCTGAGTGGGAGGGCCCTTTGTGGAAGAGGCTATAGAGTTGGAAGTGGCCCACCTGACCTCCTGCCATGCTGGAAAAGACAGCCAAAGCACTCCCCACAGATGGCCATCCAGCCCCTGCTTCAAAACCTTCAGAGAAAGGAGACCCCCACCAACTTTGAGGTATCATATTCCTCTGCAGGACAGCTCTTAGAATCAGGAAGTTCTTCCTAAAGTTTAGGTGGAACTTGAACCCATTGCTCCATGGTGTCCTAGTCTCCAGATGGGGAAAACAAGCTAGTCCCTTCCTCAATGTGATTGACATCCAATCAAATATTGAAAGGTAGCTATCATGGGCTGTCTTTTCTCTGGGCTTTCTTTTCACCAGAGTAAACATACCCAGCTTTCTTAAGCTGACATGGCTTGGACAGTGCATGGATTGGACAGTGTATACTAGGTGTGGACAAACTTGGACCCTCCAGATGTTTTGGACTTCAACTCCCACCATTCCTAACAGCCTCAGGCCCCTTCCTTTTCCCCCTCAGCCGCTTAAGCGGCTGAGGGGGAAAAGGAAGGGGCCTGAGGCTGTTAGGAATGGTGGGAGTTGAAGTCCAAAACCCTTGGGTGGCCCAAGTTTGCCCCTGCCTGGTGTAGATGCATCTCTGGTTTCCACAGACAGCTGTTTGGGTTGCATAGGGGGAAATGAATGAAGGCAGGACAGTTTCAGCACAGAATAAGCCAAGGGAGGAAGGAGACAGAGTAATCCAGAGAGGATCATACCCTACCTGGAGGAGGCCTGATGCTCAAGCTGGCTTCGGCCCTTTGGCGAAGGGAAGCTTTTCCAGGAAGGAAGGCAAGCTTTTCCCAGCCGCGCGCAAAGGCGCCGTCCTCCTTGCCGCCGCCTCTCCGAGGAAGGGAAACGGCGAAGGGATGGAGGGTTTCTCCTTGGGAGGGTCTCCGGCATCTTTGACCGAGCTGGGGGGAAGTTTGGAGGGCGATGGGGGTCTTTCTGGAAGAAGAAGAGGAAGAGGAAGAAGTAGGAGCGGCATCATCCCGGTGGGCGAGCGAGGGCGCGTCCTTGAGGGGCCTCTCTTGCTCTCGGAGGGGCTTCGGGTTGAGCCAAGGGACCGAGGCGAAGCCCTTGCTTGGAGGAAACGCAGTCAACAACAAACCAAACTGTTGGGGAAGGCGCGGAAATTTAAAAATGTTTGGACAGGAAGAGATGGGGAAAGGAAAAAAAAGAAACCGTAAAGGGGAGGGAGAAGAAACCTAACGGTTTTGAAGCCGCTGCCTCTTCTTCTTTTTTCCCCTCCCCTCCCCTTTGGACCCTTGGACTCCTTCCTGGCCTCCTTCCCCTCCTCGGTCTGGATCCCTCATCCAAGGCTTGAACGCGAAGGAGTAGCTACTAGGGCTTTTTGCCGGGCCACTTTTGCGCCTTGGCTTCGAAGGAAGGAAGAGCAGTTCTGGGGAAGGGAAACCACCCTAACGGGGACTTAAGATGGAAAACTACGCGGACAGAGAACAGGAGTGGATGGAGGAGGCTGGAAGGGAGGCGAGCTGAGGGTCTTTTCCAATCCAATGCCGGCAACTTCTCCCCAACCGGTTCAGCGCCGCCTCGCCCTCTTTCTGGTGCGCTAAAGGGATGGAGCCAGGCGCCCCCAAATCTGGCGCCTGGAGCTCAGTCTTGGAACTCCATTCCCATTTTCTCCAGCTTCTCGGGAACCTTCTGGACTAGGTTGTTTTAGGTTTTTAGGGCTAGACGGCCATGTTCTAGAAGCATTCTCTCCTGACGTTTCGCCTGCATCTGTGGCAAGCATCCTCAGAGGTTGTAGTTGGAAGTTTGGGCCAGTGTTGGGGGTTTAGAATGCTCTTTGTAGAACTCTAAATCCCAGCAAGTACAACTTCGAAATATCAAGATCCCGAATGTCATGGTCTAAACCTCACAACCTCTGAGGATGCTTGCCACAGATGCAGGCGAAACGTCAGGAGAGAATGCTTCTAGAACAGGGCCATACAGCCCGAAAAAAACCTCCTACAATAACCCAGTGATTCCGGCCATGAAAGCCTCTATCTATGGCAGGCATCCTCAGAGGTTGTAGTTGGAAGTTTGGGGCAGTGTTGGGGGTTCGGAATGCTCTTTGTAGAACTCTAAATCCCAGCAACTACAACTCCGAAATATCAAGATCCCAAATGTCATGGTCTAAACCTCACAACCTCTGAGGATGTTTACCACAGGTGCAGGCGAAACGTCAGGAGAGAATGCTTCTAGAACAGGACCATACAGCCCGGAAAAAAAACCCCTACAATAACCCAGTGATTCCGGGCCATGAAAGCCTGCATCTATGGCAGGCATCCTGAGAGGTTGTGAGGTCTGCTGGAAATTAGGAAAGTGGAGTTTATACATAAGTGGAATGTCCGTCACACTAGAGAATGAATCCACTTTTAATTCGGTTTCTAGTTTAGTGAGGAGTCTGTAGTTTAGTGAGGCTGTTAAAGGCTCTTCCCTAAACTACAAACTCCAGAATTCCAACTACAACCTCTGAGGATGCTTGCCACAGATGCAGGCGAAATGTCAGGAGAGAATGCTTCTCGAACGTGGCCATACAGCCCGAAAAACCAACAAAAAAAAGTGATTCCGGCCATGAAAGCCTTCGAAGATACCTTCTGGACTTCTGCCAAGGGATTGTTGTTCAACCTCATGGATACTGGATACTCTGCTTCTGATTTCCCCCAACATACTATCTTTTGATGTAGCTATATTTTAGGCCTCATCACACTAGAGCAGGCCTGGGCAAACTTCGGCCCTCCAGGTGTTTTGGACTACAACTCCCACAATTCCTAACAGCCGATAGGGAGTTGTAGCACAAAACACCTGGAAGGCCGAAGTTTGCCCAGGCCTGCACTAGAGGAACAATCCACTTAAAATCCGGTTTCTGCCTTCTGCAGAATTGTGGGGTTTGTAGTTTAGGAAGGAGCCTTTAACAACCTCATTAATTACAAACCCCATAATACTGCAGGAAGCAGAAACCGGATTTTAAATTGATTTTTCCTCTAGTGTGATGAAAAATATTTTGAAGAGAGTGGCGTTGGCATCAGTGGAAATGGAAAACGACTTCCAATCCAGTCATCTTCGCAGAGCCCTTTGACATAGCTGGGACTGATTCTCTACTGACCATATACTACAGCTTGAACTTCATTGAACTGCATTATATAGTCAGTGTAAGAACAATATGGGCCAAATTCGGGTCCTCCGGGTGTTTTGGACTTCGACTCCCACCATTCCCAACAGCCTCAGGCCCCTTCCTTCCCCTTTTCCCTTTACGCTGCTGAGGGCTCGAGGCTGTTAGGAATGGTGGGAGTTGAAGTCCTCAACACCCGGAGGGGCCAAGTTTGCCCAGGCCTGGTCTAGACCCATATAATACAGTTCAGATCTTCTATGGCGGTGCAGATCCAGCCTCACAAGCAACCTAAACCCTTGTGTGCCAGAACAATATGTAGGGCTGACATCTACTACTCCCCATGTTTGAGAATGGCTGTCTCGCTATGCCCAGTAAGAGTAGAACTCTTTTCCCTCTTGCAGGTAATATTTAAGGGGAGCAACATTAATATTATTTGGTTTTAAGTTCGTTCAGTCTTGCTAAGGTTAGGCAATTTAAAAAAATAGTTTTAAGAAACTTGTTGTGTTCTTTTAAGAAATGAGTGTCTGTTCCTTTTTGGCCCTGCACACGGGAAACCAGAAGTATAATTTCTGAAACCACACTGAGCTCACACCGTTTCTTCTGTGTCCACAGATCCAAAGGATTGGGTTATCTTTTGTTTTGCTTCCTTATTAGCCAGCTCCAACCCTCTCACTTGCACAAACTTCTCAGTTTTCAAAGCCGGTTCAGAACAGTCCAAGCTTGGCAAAAGCTTGGCAAAGATGAGGTGGATTCTAAAATCAGGACAGCAAATAAAGAACAACACTCCGAAAATAGGGGAATTCCTGACAAGAAACTATCAGGGCCAGCTAACACCTCCCAACAAAGGATTCCCCAGACAGGAAGCAGTCAGGCTTTGAATCTGCAAGGCTAATCAAGGCGGCCAATTGCAACATTCATACTTGCTTGGAGCAGACAAGAGTTCTTTTCTCCCACCCTGGACATTATTCCACAGATATATAAACCTCCCTTGCCTAGTTTCCAACAGACCTCACAACCTCTGAGGATGCCTGACATAGGTCAGGAGAGAATGCTTCTGGGGCATGGTCGGAAAACTCACAGCAACCCGATCAGGTGGATTGTTTGTTAAAGTTGCTTTTGAAGATGCAGGCTTTGTTTTTGCCAGGAAGGAAACCGTTAAGACAGGGAGAGGAGTGGGTTAAAGCCTGGCTTGCGGGAAAGGTCGTTGTTTTTAGGAGCTGTTGTTGAATGGACCCTTTGGAAACTTCAGCTCAGCAAAGGATCAGCTGCGGAGTCGGTGCCGTCTTAACCGGGGACAAAACTTCCCCTGGGATTCAGAAGCTCTCCTTGGAAAAATGGGGGAGGAATGAAACCTCGCCCTTTTCAGCCGAGTTTTGCAGGCAGTGAAAGCGATAATACACCATGGCATGTCTATCCTCTTGAAGGTGAAGGTTTACAATTCAAAAGAGACTCCAGCAGTGGGCTGTCTGGCCATGTTCCCGAAGCATTCTCCCCTGAAGTATGGCAGGCATCCCCAGAGGTTGTGAGGTCTGTTGGAAATTAGGAAAGTGGAGTTTATGCATATGTGGAACGTCCATCGCACTAGAGAATGAATCCACATTAAATTCGGTTTCTAGTTGAGTGAGGAGTCTGTATTTTAGTGAGGCTGTTAAAGGCTCTTCCCTAAACTACAAACACCAGAATTCTGCAGGAGGCAGCAACCGGATTTAAAGTGGATTCATTCCCTAGTGCAGTGTTTTTCAACCTTGTTTTGAGCCGAGGCACATTTTTTACATTTACAAAATCCTGGGGCACACCACCAACCAAAATGACACAAAATGACACTCTAACACAGTAATACCTATAGTGAATATGTTTTTAAATGTATTTATACACTCAGTGTGAAACCTGGGCCTGTTTTGATGAACACAACATAGATATGACTTCCTCTCACATATTTATACATGGCTATCATGTCTTCTCTCAGCCTTCTCTTCTTCAGGCTAAACATGCCCAGCTCTTCAAGCCACTCCTCATAGGGCTTGTTCTCCAGACCTTTGTGAAATTTCACCCTGAGTGAAACTTGCTTCCAGTTAACTATGGATGTCATGAAGCTGTTATAAACAGTTCCGGGGGTGGGGGAGGCAACTTTTGAAAAATCCAGTAAAATAGTAAAAAAAAACATTTCCAAGCAGAGAGGCTCAATTTGTTTCTTGGAAACCTGTGTGGGGTTTTCTAGGAGGGGGGAGAGTGTCAATCTCCCACGGCACACCTGATGATTGCTCACGGCACACTAATGTGCCATGGCACACTGGTTGGGAAACACTGCTAGTGTGATAAAGTACAAGGGTGGAAGAAATTGAGTCAAGTGTGAATGCTGCAACTGACCACCTTGATTAGCATTGTATTGAACAAGGTCAGGCAGCCCGGAAAACTCTCAGCAACCCAGTGATTCCGGCCATGAAAGCCTTTGTCGACAACCCCCCCAGGCTTTGTCATCTTCAACTCGCCTGCCACAAGCCCACGGAAAAGCTGGTGTGAGGAAGAGAGAGAAAAGGAACACCAATAAGCCTCAGCTTTTCGACATGTTTTTAATCAAGAAACGGTAGCAGGATGAGAGGTGACAGCATCTGAGATACTGGGTCAGGGTTACACGCGTTGTATGTCGTTTATTCCCCTGCAATTAGATCAGTTATTTTTTTTAACATATTTTTTTTCCTACTAGGAATCTTAAAAACCAAAACTTCAGAAGGAAAACCGTTCACTTTTACTAACCTCCCCTACCTAAGGAACACATGCTTCTAGAACCCTGCAGAACTAGGTTCCAGTGGCATTGTCATGTCCTGATACAAAATAATAAATGCTTCATTTGGATTTTTATATATATATATTAAAAAAATATTGAAGTGTTCCCGGAGTAAATGCTAGTGGGATGACAGCTTTCTGAAGCAAACCAGACCTTGGACAACTCCCCGAAAGTCTGACCTGGGAAGTCAAAGGGATCTAATCTTCCTCCCTCCTGTTGTGATTTCAAGGCCGGGTTCTCCAAATGAGGGTGACTCAAATACTTTGTGATGACCTTTTCCCCCCTCCCCCGTCCCCCAAATATCTCAATATTTCTGAAAACTGAAACCACAGAAAAAAAAAGATCTAGCAACAATTCAGTGAGAGATGAGAACCTGCTCTATCCTAAATCTGCAACACATTCAAATGGAGGCTGAGGCTGGATCTACATAGATATAGAATGCTTTTCAAACTGCATTAGATGGCATGGTTCTGCATAGCCATATACCTAATGCATATAATGCAGTTCAAGCAGCGAAGGCGGAATGAGTTTTCCCGACTGTATGGCCATGTTCCAGAAGCATTCTCTCCTGCCGTTTTGCCTGCATCTATGGCAGGCATCCTCAGAGGTTGTGAGGTCATCCTCAAAGGTTGTGACACCTCACAACTTCTGAGGATGCCTCCCATAGATGCAGGCAAAACGTCAGGAGAGAATGCTTCTGGAACATGGCCATACAGCCCGGAAAACTCACAATAACCCAGCATTATGTGGCATTGTAGATCCAGCACATCTGTACTGCCGAATAATGCAGTTTGAATTACATTATATTGTCAGTATATAGATCAGGCATGGGCAAGCTTGGGCCTTCCTCCAAAACACGCCCACAATTCCTAACAGCCTCAGGTCCTTTCCTTTTCGTCCTCAGCCGCTTGGCTGTTAGGAATTGTGAGAATTGGAGTCCAAAACACCTGCAGGACCCAAGTTTGCTCGTGTCTGATATAGACCCATATAATGCAGTTCAAAAAGCATGATATGGATTTACATTCACCATATAGGGCACTTCAAACTTTATTATATGGCAAGATAGTTCCAGAATGTATCTATACTGTCAAATAATGCAGTTTGAACTACATTCGGTATATAGATTCATATAATGCAGTTCAAGCTGAATTGGGTTGGTGTGAGTTTTTCAGGCTTACTGTATATGGCCATGTTCCAGAAGCATTCTCTCCATTTAGCCTGCATCTATGGCAGGCATCCTCAGAGGTTGTGAGGTCTGTTGAAAACTAGGAAAATTAGGTTTATATATCTGTGGAATGTCCAGGGTGGGAATCCTCCGAACAAAGGATTCCCCCAAGCAGTAAAAAGCCAGACCCTGAAACAGCTAGGTCATTAAATGCTAATCAAGGTGGCCAATTGCAACATTCACACCTACCTCCAACAGACAAGAGTTCTTTCTCTATTCCACAGTGTTGGGTTTCATCCCTGACTGCCCAAGTCTCCAGTCCTCAATGAGGAGAAGTTAGCCTAGAATAGGTTAGAGTGAGGGATTCCTTCCCTTTGCCTTTAGCAGCTTTTTGGTGGAATCACCTCCAAGGAGGGTTATTTTTGAGCCTAACAGCTCTTGATTCCCAACACACAGAGATATAAAACCATTTTCCTAGTTTCCAACAGATCTCATAACCTCTGAGGAAGGCTGCCATGGATGCAGGTGAAAAGTCAGGAGACAATGCTTCTGGAACATGGCCATTGGGGGGGGGGGGGCGACAGACTCACAACAACCCAGTGATTACATCAAACTGGATTGTTTCACAGTATAGACAGATATGTGTTAGATGTACAATGCAATATAAGGCAATTGACCACAAACTGCATTATTTGGCAGTGCAGATCCAGCCATACCTGTGTTCCTCCCTCCTCTCCTCCCCAGAGAGAAATACTCAAGAAATCGACTTCACCTTCAATACCGCCAGGTTCACATGAAAGTTGCTTGGACTTAAACAGAACTTAATTCAGAATGAATACAGAGGCTTAAAGAAAGAGAGAAAGGAAACCACCATAATTAGAAGACCATCCCCAGTCAACAGCTTCAGGGATGTCTTAACTTCTGGCACTTTTGTTAGTGTCACACATTGTATTATTCCACACTTTCAGAAGTTCGGGGTTGTTTTTCTTCCCCCCACTTGACCCCTTTCTGGGCACAATCCTTCATGCAGAGTTTCATATTATTTTTGCCTTGATTGGGCAGTTATTCCTTTTTTTTAAAGGGGGCGTGGAAGGGGGTGGGAATCACAGTAATTGTTTTGCAAAGAAAGACATTGGCAAGCATAGAGGTATACCTTCCAGAACCCTCAAGATTGGGCTTGGGGATTCTGGGAATACATCCACCAAACAGAAAGAGTGTTGGTGCATCTCTACAAGATAGGATTAAGGATACTACTGAAACTGAGATGGCTCAGTGCTATAGGAACCTTGGCAAACTACAGCTCCCAGAATCTCATACCAACTAAAGTTGTGTCAAGCTATGTCCAGAGAGAGGTACTTCTACACTGTAGAATGGATGCAGTTTGACACCACTTTAGCTGCCTTCACTCAATGCTATGGGATTAGGGAGGTGTAGTCTTAGGCTGGATGTACACAGGCATATAATGCAGTTCGAGCTATATGGTCACTGTAGACCCTATAATGCAGTTCAAACTGTGTTTGTATGACAGTATAGACCCGGCCTTACAAAGCATAGCAAAAAAAATACTCCACTGATATATAAACCCAATTTCCTAGCTTCCAACAGACCTCACAACCTCTGAGGGTGCCTGCCGTAGATGCAGGCAAAGCTCAGGAGAGGATGCCTCTAGAAAATGGCCATATAGCCTGAAAAAACCTACAACAATGCAGTGATTCAGGCTACAATACAGCAAACATTTCTTGGTGTACTGGTTTTGAGGCCTGTTCCTGGGGTTATCTCTGTCTGCATTGAATGAGGTCCCTCCTAGGCCCCTTCCACACAGTTGAAGAAAATCCCACATTTTCTGATTTGAACTGGGATATATGGCAGTGTGGACTCAGATAATCCAATTCAAAGTAGATATTCTGGGATTTTCGGCCTTGACATTCTGGGATATAGGGCTGTGAGGAAGGGCCCCACACTGCCATATACAATCCAGATTATCTGCTTTGAACACGATTTATGGCAGCATAGACTCAATTAATCCAGTTCCAAGTAGATCATGTGGATTGTTTTATTTGATAATCTGGATTATACGCAGTGTGGCTCCTAAAGGGGCCGAGTCCACACTTACCATTAGAATGCAGTTCAAACTGGATTATATGACAGTGTTGAATGGGCCCCAGAGGCCCTTCCACACAGCCATATAACCCAGAATATCAAGGCAGAATAACCCACAATATCTGCTTTGAACTGGATTATCTGTGTCCATACTGCCATATATTGCAGTTCAAAGCAGATGTGGGATTTTATTCTGCTGTGTGGAATGGGCCTCCAATATAGTTTTGTGGTTTTCTATGGACCAATAGATGAAGACTGGTAGATGCCATATATATTAAACACTAGAGCTGAAGGGGGGCCGGGACTGGGCGCCATTTTTTTGAAACAGTGGGTCAAATAAGCCCAGAAACAGAGCTAAGCATGGGGCCCTTCCACACAGCCCTATATCCCAAAATATCAAGGCAGAAAATCCCACAAGATCTGGGTTGTTGTACGGTTTTTTTGGGCTGTATGGCTATGTTCTAGAAGCATTCTCTCCTGATGTTTCGCCTGCATCTGTGGCAAGCATCCTCAGAGGTTGTAGTTGGAAATTTGGGCCAGTGTTGGGGGTTCAGAATGCTCTTTGTAGAACTCTAAATCCCAGCAACTCCGAAATATCAATATCCCTAATGGCAAGGTCTAAACCTCACAACCTCTGAGGATGCTTGCCATAGATGCAGGCGAAACGTCAGGAGAGAATGCTTCTAGAACAGGGCCATACAGCCCGAAAAAAACTACAACAACCCAGTGATTCCGGCCACCAAAGCCTTGGACAATACATTCCCACAAGATCTGCTTTGAACTGGGTTATCTGAGTCCACACTCAGATCATATGAGATATTCTGGGATACAGGGCTGTGTGGAAGGGCCACTAGGATCCTGTAGCCTTGAGCCAATGGCAATTAAAGTGCCAGGATTGGACAGTTTGAAGTGAAGAGAGCAAAAGCAAAGGGCCTTCTTTCTGGGACGGAAAGCTGCTGCTGCTGCTACTGGCGTGGCCGGTTTCGCGTGGAAACCCAAGCCACCCCCATGTCTGCATCGGAGAGGGGAATGGGGAGAGAGCAAGGAGGGAGAAGCGTGTCCGAGTTGGGGGCCAGGGGCGCGGGGTGGGCGTTCAGTCCCCTCCGCCCTGCTCTCCCCGGCGCCCCTCCAGGAGCCTGGCCACGGCGTGCCTCTTGTAGAGCCGGGCCACGTCGTAGGCGGTGTCTCCGCGGTGGTTGCGGTGCCCCAGGCGGGCGTCGGCGGTGCGCTCGAGCAGGAAGGCCACGGCGGGCAGGTGCCCCTCCTGGGCGGCCAGGTGCAGCGGCAGGTTGCCCCGCCGTCCTCCGCGTTGACGTCGGCCCGGAACTCCAGCAAAGTCTGCAGCGTGTCCAGGAAGCCGGCGCGCGCCGCGTCGTGCAGCACCGAGAAGCCCGCCGCGTCGCGCAGGTCCGGGTCCGCGCCGCGCAGGAGCAGCTGGCGAGCGATCTCCGGGTTGCCCAGCTTCATCACCTGCCATGCCACGGGGGGGGGGGGCGTGGGACAGGGAACACGAGGAAAGAAGACACCCGTCAGATGGATTCCCACCTCAAGCGCGCCCACACACACACACACAGCCTTCTAGCTCAGATCTTTGCAAACTCCAATGTTTGCTGTGTTTCTGCGTATCTTTGACCTGCTGATTCCAAAAAATGGGACCAGTTTCCCCCTATCACAGTGTTTCACTCAACCTTCCTAATGCCAGCGACTCCTCAATACAGTTCTTCATGTTGTGGTGACCCCCAATTATACAATTATTCTCGTTGCTACTTTACAACTGTCATTTTGTTACTGTTATGAATCGTAATATAAATTGATATGCAAGATTCACTGGACCGAATTTGGTACCAATACCTGATACTCCCAGATTTGAATAGTGGTACGGTTGGAGGGGTTGATTTGGTCATTTGGGAGTTGTAGTTGCTGGGATTTATAAGGGGTTTGTGTGTGTGTCAGGAGTGACTTCAGAAACTGCAAGTCGTTTCTGGTGTGAGAGAATTGGCAGTCTGCAAGGAACACCCACATGTTTTGATGTTTTACCATCTTTGCGGGAGGCTTCTCTCATGTCCCCGCATGGGGAGCTGGAGCTGACAGAGGGAGCTCACCCCCGCTCTCCCCAGATTCGAACCTCCCACCTGTCGGTCTTCAGTCCTGCCGGCACATCCATTGTGCCACCGGGTGCTCCTGGATTTATAGTTAACCTACAATCAAAGAGCACAATGGATCTGCACCAAACTTGGCACACAGAACTCCCATGAGAAACAGAAAATACTGGAAGGGTTTGGTGGGCATTGACCTTGGGTTTTGGAGTTGTCATTCACTTACATCTAAAGAGCACTGAGTTATAGTTTTGGAGTTGTAGTTCACTTACATCTAAAGAGACTCAAACAATGATGGATCTGGATCAAACTTGGCACGAATACTCAATATGGTCAAATGTGAACACTGGTGGAGTTTGGAGAAAATAGACCTTGACATTTGGGAGTTGTAGTTGCTGGGATTTAGAGTTCTACAAAGAGCATTCTGAACCCCACCAACACTGGCCCAAACTTCCCAGATAGAACCCTCCATGATCAACAGAAATTACGGTGTTTTCTGATGGTCTTTGGCGACCCCTCTGACAGCCCTTGTGACCCCCAGGTTGAGACACACTGCTCTATCAAATCTAGACCCTGAGATACAGAACAAATGCCATATACCACTCTTAACTCTGCTCACAAATAGAAAATGTTTAGCTACAGGAGCATTGAATGTGAACAGGGGACTTTCTGGGACATAGCTAGGTGAGGGAAAATAAAGCCCAAGGCTCTCAGAATCACACTGCAGGTATCAAGAGAGTTGTAGAGTTGCAGAGAGGCCCCCTCACCACTTTGCAAAGTTTGACCTTTTGGGGAGCAAGCTAAGAAACTCAAGGAATTTCAAAGATGAAGGTGAAGATGTATATGGAGGAAAATACCCCTAAAACATAAGAAAAGTGGGATTTTGTACATCAGTCCAAATGTGAAACACATTGGATAGCATTGTTTCAAAAGTAGAAAAGGAATAGTTAGAAAAGAATGGGCCTACATAAACAACTCTTATTTTTCTTCGCCACATCCAAAGGGAAGGCCTGCTGAAAAGCACCTGTTTGAAAAGGAGAATATTGCTCTGGGGCCCTTCCACACAGCCTGATAACCCAGAATATCAAGGCAAAAAATCCCACATTATCTGCTTGGAGCTGGAATATATGGCAGTGTGGACTGAAATAACCCAAAGCAGATATTGTGGGATTTTCTGCCTTGATATTCTGGGTTATATGCCTGTGTGGAAGGGCCCTCAGAGACAACCTGAGTAAAAAGGTGTTTGAATGAGAGGAGAGAAGCCAGCATGTGATTCCACTCTCTTTGGTATAATATAAACAATATTCATATTGGAGGAGGTGTTGACTACCAACTTCCTCTAGTTTGGTCATCCACCCACTACATCTCAGCACATGCAGAACAAAAATAAACAGTGAACCTCTGAAGTTGGGTTTCATTTTTTAAAAAATTCCTAGGGTATGTATGTCTCAAATCACACACATTTTGATTCCTCAAATGTTAGCCTTTTTTCTGGGTATATTTGACCTGCTGATTCCAAAAAATGGCACCAGTTTTCCCCTATCAGATCTAGTTCCTGAGATACAGAACAAATGCCATATACCACTCTTAACTCTGCTCACAAGTAGAACATCTTGATAACCATATCTTTAAAAAACCAGCAAACCAAGATCCCCTCCTTTGGTTGAGTTGTGTAAACATTTATGATCTTGCTGGTGGGGAAAAAGCTATCCTAATCCAAAGGAGCTTCCTCTTGCATCTGGGATTTGAAAATGTAAAGGAGGTGAGTTGCTAATGCATTTGCAAGAGAAAATGGAGCAGCAGTTTGGAGTGTGAATAGGATGGTTGCTGGTTCTACACTGCAAAATCCTGCAGTCTGAACTGCATTATATGGTCAGTGTAAAACAGGCATGGGCAAACTTGGGCCTTCCATGCATTTTGAACTTCAACTCCCACCATTCCTAACAGCCTCAGGACCCTTCCTTTCCCCTTTTCCTTTCCCCTTTCCTGCTTAAATGGCTGAGGGGGGGAATGAAAGAGCCTGAGGCTGTTAGGGATGGTGGAAGTTGCAATCCAAAACACCTGGAGGGCCCAAGTTGATCCATGCTTGGTGTAGACCAGGGGTGGGCAATTACCGGCCCTCCAGGTGTTTTGGACTTCAACTCCCAGAAATCCTAACAACTGGTAAACTGGCTAGGATTTCTGGGAGTTGGAAGTCCAAAACACCTGGAGGGCTGGTAATTGCCCACCCTGGTGTAGACCCATATAATACAATTTTCTTACTGAGTTTACTGGGGGGGGCAGTGTGGAAGAACCAGCCTATGTTTTCCCATTAATGTGGGATATAATGAGCATGGTCTCAGATCCCTACCTCCCTTTAGGTCACTAGCCTGGAACACAGCTTCCTAAACTGTGGATCCCAACCACAACTTGATAGTCTATGGGAGTGTGCCACAAAGCAGGCAGTGTAGGCCTACCAGGCCCACCTCCTTCAGGGCCCAATAAGGGGCCTCATAACTAACTAGCACAGGGCCTCATTTGTCCCGAATCTAGCACTTAAAGTGTGTCTGCCTCAGCGTGTAAGGTGTGTCTTGTGAAAGTAGCAAGAAACATCTCCATGTATGTGATATAAGCAACTACAATGCAGCCTAAGTGGCCAGCTTCTGGTCAAAGGAAATTTAGTACAATGCCAAGTTTTTAACTTTGGGCCCTTCCACACAGTCTTATAACCCAGAATATCAAAGCAGGAAATCCAAACATATCTGCTTTGAACTGGGTTATCTCAGTCCACACTGTCATATATTCCAGTTTAAAGCAGATATTGTGAGATTTCTTGCCTTGATATTCTGGGTTATATGGCTGTGTGGAAGGGCCCTATGTTTGTGGTTTTAAATGCATTATAATTGTATTCTCAATTCCCTTTGGACACAATACATTTTGAATACAGAACATATGCCATGTATCAGTCACCAAATGCTCGGCTGTAGGAAACCATGATAATCAACTAGAGCGTCTATCCATCAACATCCCAAGTAACTTCAGGGACAGGCCTAAAAACCAAGACACCAATAATTTTTTTGTTGCTGTTGGGCTGAATTGTTGTTACTACTACTAAATAGTCACAGGTCTTCTTCAAGGAGCGGCTGGGGTGTTCCATGCTCATAGGTGGCTTCTTTATCAAAGCCAAAAATTGTAGGTTCCCCCTTAGCCTTCTTTTCTTCCAGGCTAAACACACCTAGGCTCCCTAAGTCACTCCTTATAAAAGTGTGTGTGTATCACCCTCTATAAGGAGCGACTTAGGGAGCCTAAGTATGTATGTACCTATATATGTGTGTATATGTGTATGTGTTCCTGGGTATCTCTGAAAGAAAGTCACATTGAGGAGGGAGCAAGTTTGTTTTCTACTGCTGGGGGGCAGGGCAGGGAGCAATACATTCAAATGGGGGGGGGGAGACTCCAACCAGGCCCGTAGCCATATCCCAATGCATATGGTCAGATCATTATATGAATAAACATAACAGTTTAAATAATGTACCAGTAAGGCCTTCTCGCAGACCACCCTGAAAATTTAGGGGGGGGGGGGAAGCCCCTCAATCCCCACCCCACCCCCTGGCTACATGCCTGACTCCAACTAAACATTAAGAGTAATTTCCTAATGGTAAGAGAGAGAGAGAGAGAGATTATGAAGAAAAAAGGAGATAAAGTTTCTACAACTTTAAAGAGTGCATCTAAGGGTGTTAACCCTCCAATGTAGATACACCCTGAGCAACTTTTTTTAAAATCTTCATGAAGTGCAGGATATTCTGGGAATAGTTTTTCCTAGCGTTGGTCTTGGGATAATATTTGCTGTCTACTCGCAGTCCTGAACTTCTCTCTCGCTGCCCGGCGCTGCGTTTCCTAAGGATGGATGCCGACTCTTCAGCTCCTGCTTCGGGGGCGAGAAAGACAAGATTTGTCGGGGGAGAGAGAGGCACCCAAGAAAGGGCTCCACCTGCCTCGTCCCCCCCCCTCGCAGAGAAAAGGGAGGTAGAGGCACAAACTCGGGGAAGTTTCCCTTCCCACCCGGGAGAACCCAGGGACCGGGGAGGCTCGAGGCTTAGCATCAGAGGAACAAACACATCGCAGAGAGGATGGAAGAACCTCCCCATATGCTGGTCGCCTCCACTGGACCGCAGGGCACCCCCGCCTGTGTTTCCCCAGCGAGGATATCAACCTCACCTCTTTTACCATCCTTATGATTGGAATCCGGTTCATTCCAATAATAAGGGGGTCATTCCCCATGAAACCAAGGGGACAAGGAGATGAATAGCCCTAGTGTTCATCTCCATATTTTGCCCACATCACGTGTGGAGCAAAGAAACTGCCTGCCCTCCTCTGTTTATTTACCAAACGCATATTTGAGAGTCCGTTGTTATAACACCTCCATTTTTTCCGCATTGCAGCGGCTTCCAAAGGGTAAACCTCCTGGAGCAAAACAAATAGTGGCATTTTCAGCACTAAGGAATGGATTATCACATTGAAAGGTTCCTGGGCTGAAACCAACTTCACTAGATGCATAACATCCAGAATTTCAGGTGTATATATTGTCTTGCCCTCAAATTTTAATTTAGATATCCATGCAGAGGCTTGTGTGTGGGGCTACAGACAGTGACATTAAGTGCAAAAGGTCGTGGCAGTAACAAGTGGGATTATAGACAGTGAAATAAAATGCACAAGGTCCTGGCAGTGATAAATGGGACTGTAGACAGTGAAATCAAATGTACAAGGTCCTGGCAGTGACAAGAGGGATTATAGACAGTAAAATCAAATGCACAAGGTCCTGGCAGTGTCAAGAGGGATTACAGACAGTGACATCAAATGCACAAGGTCCTGGCAGTAACAAGAGGGACTGTAGACAGTGAAATCAAATGCACAAGGTCCTGGCAGTGACAAGAGGAATTATAGACAGTAAAATCAAATGTAAAAGGTCCTGACAGTGACAAGAGGGACTATAGTGAAATTAAACGCACAAGCTTTTGACAGTGACAAGTGGGACTATAAACAGTTAAATCAAATGCACAAGGTCCTGGCAGTGACAAGAGGGACTACAGACAGTGAAATCAAATGCACAAGGTCATGATAGTGACAACTGACATCATCATTAGTAATTATATTGCTGTTAGTACTTTGTGCCTTTAAATTTTCCCCTATTCTCACAGTCTAAATTTTCACCTCTAACCAAGTGTGTATATCTCTATACTATCCATATCTAGATAAGATTCCAGGTTTTGGATGAAATAAACTATAGCTTCCCAATGTTGATGCTATCATACATGTATCAGTCTTCAAAGTGGCACTCCTACTATTGTTTTCTTACTACTAACTATACTAGTCATATCAAAACAGACTACATCCTATACCAAGGATTGAAAGCAAGCTGAGAAAATACCTTGAATCAAATTGACTTATTGGTAGAAATGCACACCATAGGCATGTTAAGATCTTTCTCAGGCATAATGCAAAAACACAAAGGAACTAATCGTGCACAACAGAGTCTGACCCACTAAATAAGATGAGAAACTGGAGGAAGATTGCTGGTATGTGTATAGTTTTACTTCTACATAGGCAACAGGTTGCAATACAATCCCATCATTCATGCATTTTAATAATAATTTGCATTCTATTTCCTAGAATCATTTACAGTATTATGCAACACAGGCCACCATAAAGATTACTAAAAGATAGCAGTGGAATAATTGCAAGTAGTTAATGATGTTAGTGTGAACTGCCAACTTAATGTATGGCTCCTCAGAGGGCCCTTCCACACAACCCTATAGCCCAGAATATCAAGGCAGAAAATTATTTGTTATTTCAGTGTGGACTCAGATAACCCAGTACAAAGCCGTTATTGTGGGATTTTCTGCCTTGATATTCTGGGATACAGGGCTCTGTGGAAGGGCCTGAATAACATCAGATAATTCAGTGGGCCTTTCCACAAATGTAGCCAGGATTTGGCATTCACAGTTTCATTTCTTATTGTTACTTTTTTCTAGGAATACTGTAAAAATGAAACATGTTTGTTTTACAATATCTATCTATCTATCTATGGTATATACACACACATATATATGGTATATACACACACACACACACAGAGCGAGAGAGCGCACAAATTATCATGCTTTATTTGATGGAAAAGGTTTTAGAACCTGTAGGTTCCCCTTTTTTCTTTTCTGTGTCAAGACTGTGTGATAATGACTAAAAGCACAGCTTTTAAGACTCTTAGGGCCCTTCCACACAGCCATATAACCCAGAATATCAAGGCAGAAAATCCCATATCTGCTTTGAACTGGGTTATCTGCCACATATTCCAGTTCAAAGCAGATATGGGATTTTATTCAGCTGTGTGGAAGGTGCCTTAGGGCCCTTCCACATAGCTTTATATCCCAGAATATCAAGGCAGAAAATCCCACAATATCTGCTTTGATACCCACAATATCTGGTTTATCTGTGTCCACACTCACAAAAATTGGGACTTTCTGCTTTGGTATTCTGGATTATATGGCTGTGTGGAAGGGCCCTCGGTCACATCCAGTTGCTTTCTACTTCATCCAAAAATATTATAAAAAAATATTATAAAACTGTCATAGGCCATATGTGTAATATTTTCAGCACAGGGGCAGGACTGTCTAGATCCAAGACCCCTTGAAGGGCTTCCTGAATCCTTTAGTTCCTTCGACATTAAAAAAAAAAGATGCAGCCAGATCTTTTGTAATATCACGCACATTTAAGGTTAAGCTTCGGTCAAGCTCTTTGGTTTTTTGGAACTGGCAGGTTTTAAAGGATAATGTGTTCCTGTGCTTTGAATATTTTTTTATATCCCTCTCCTATTACCCCACCCTTTTTTCCTGAAGGAATATGCGGCACACACTCACCACAAGCACAATACACATTGACTTATACTATTTTTTCTCTTACAAGGAATGCTGCCTTCCACTTTCAGCAGCACAAGAACAGCAGTTACAGTAAACAATACTGGAAAGGGCAGTAAAAACATTAGAAGGAAGTTAAAAGTTTTGTGTGTGTGGGGGGGGGGAGAGAAATTGACTAACTCGAATGTTCAGCAACAGGAGTGTAAAAAGGCATTGAATATGAACAAGGGAGTTTCTGGGACATAGCTCGGTGAGGGAAAATAAAGATCAAGGCTCTCAGAATTACACTGCAGACAACAAGAGACTTGTAGAGTTGTATATATTTTAGAAACTAATAATGTGCCCCCCTTCACCACTTTGGCAAAGGTCTCATATATTTCTTGGTAAGCTTTTGCTTAGCAAAATTTGACCTTTTGGGGAGCAAGCTAAGAAAGCCAACTCAAGGAGTTTCGAAGGTGAAGAGTAAAGTGTAAATACCCCCCAAAACATAAGAAAAGTGGGATTTTGTATATCAGTCCAAATGTGAAACACACTGGATAGCATTGTTTCAAAAGTGGAAATATAGTAGTTAGGAAAGAACAGGCCTACATAAACTACCCTGATTTTTCTTAGCCAAATCTAAACAGAAGGCCTGCTGAAAAGCACCTGTTTTCAAAATGAGACATAAAATAGCTCAGGACCCTTCCACATAGCCATATAACCCAGAATATCAAGGCAGAAAATCCCACAATATCTGCTTTGAATTGGAATATATGGCACTGTGGACTCAGGGCCCTTCCACACAGCCTTATATCCAAGAATATCAAGGCAGAAAATCCCACATTATCTGAGTGTGGACTCAGATAACCCAGTTCAAAGTAGATATTGTGGGATTTTCTGCCTTGATATTCTGGGTTCTATGCCTGTGTGGAAGGGCCCTCAGAGACAACCTGAGTAAAAAGGTTCCTGAATGAGAGGAGAGAAGCCAGCATTTGCTTCCACTCTCTTTGGTATAATATAAACAATATTAATATTGAAGGAGGTGTTGATGACCAACTTTCTCTAGTTTGGCGATCTACCCACTCCATCTCAGCACATGCAGATCGAAAATAAACACTCAGCCTCTGCAGTTGGGTTTAGGGGGTTTTTTTAAAAAAAAATCTAGGGTATGTATGTCTCAAATAACAAACATATTGATGCCTTAAATGTTAGCCCTGTTTCTGGGTATATTTGACCTGCTTATCCACAAAAATTGCACCAGTTTTCCCCTATCAGAGGCCCTTTCCACACAGCTGAATAAAATCCCATATTACCTGCTTTGAACTGGAATATATGGCAGTGTGGACTCAGATAACCCAGTTCAAAGCAGATATGGTGGGGTTTTCTGCCTTGATATTCTGGCTTTTATGACTGTGTGGAAGGGCCCAGATTCAGGGCCCTTCCACACAGCCCCATATCACAGAATATCAAGGCAGAAAATCCCACAATATATGCTTTGAACTGGATTATCCGGGTCCACACTCAGAAAATGTGGGATTTTCTGCCTTGATATACTGGGATATAGGACTGTGTGGAAGGGCCCCTAGTTCCTGAGATACAGAACAAATGCTATATACCATTCTTAACTCTTCCCACAAATAGAAAATCTTGATAACCATATCTTTAAAAAAAATCCCAGCTAAGACACAAGTTTTTCCCCCCTTTTTGGTTGGGCTGTGTAATCATTATGGAGGGAAAAGCTTTCCCTGGCTAAGGGAGCTTCCTCTTGCATCTCGGGCCTTGAAGCCCCCCCCCCCCATGGAATGGAGATGTGTTACTAATGCATTTAAAAGAGAAAATGGTGCAGCAGTTTGATGTGTGAATAGGATTATGCTGGTTCTATATGGCCAAATAATGCAGTCTGAACTACATTATACTGTATGGTCAGTGTAGAACAAGCAGGTGAGGGGGAAAAGGAGAGGGCCTGAGGCTGTTAGGAATGGTGGAAGTCCAAAACACCTGGAGGGAGGGCCCAAGTTTGCCCAGGCCTGGTGTAGACCCATATAAAAAAGTTCATACTGCATTACTTGGCGGTGTAGAACTAGCCTATCTTTCTCTCTCTACTGGCACCCTATCCCTTAGGAGAACAGCTTCTTAATCTGTGGGTCCTGACTCCAAATGGGGTCCCCTTAGCTCAATGTTGGAATCAAGAAAAAATTAGCAACTATTTTTCTGAAGGCCATCCATTTGCACAAATCTGCCAGCAACAATATGGACCCTGTAGGGAATGTTTCAGCTGCACTTCCCAAAAAGGAAAACCAGGTGGCCATTTGCAGCATTCACCCTTGCCTCGAGCAGAGAAGAGTTCTTTCTCCCACCCTGGACCTCCCTTGTCTACTTTCCAATATACCTCACAACCTCTGAGGATGCCTGGCATAGATGCGGGCGAAATGTCAGGAGAGAATGCTTCTGGAGCATGGCCAGAAAACACAGCAACCCAGTGATTGCCTTCCACAACACATTGAAAACCAGCTTGTTTCACAAGCCTTGCAAATGCTAGGACTCTATTTTATATATATACCTATGTATTTTATATACCTCACATGAATATTTCTTTCTAGGCCAGTAGGGAAAAGATTTAAGAAGCCCTAGCCTTGAAGAGCTGCAAAGAGTGACAAAACAAACATGACGCTTGTTGAACTCTACTGGAATAGAGAAGGCAAACACTAGATGATGTGTTCTGAGGATGCCTTCCATAGATGTGGGTGAAACGTCAGGAGAGAATGCTTCGGGAATGTGGCCATTCAGCCCGGAAAACTCACAGCTACACAAACACTATACAAACTAACCATCAGACTGATTTAAAAAGCCAAAGGGGATTCAGTGTAGTGTTGCACCAACCCTTCAGCCCCTTCCAAACCTGGTTTGGCCTGATAACGTTTTGGAAAGGGCTCTCCTTTCAGGAGCCGATTCAAGGGCCCCCCAATGTACTCTGGATCCTCTATTTGGTGCTCGGAACAGGGACAGACTTTCACCCACGTTTCCACCTTTGGCGTGGGTTGCTCCCCCTCTTTTTTGTGTGTATAGTAACGTTTTTGAAGCCCCTTTCTGGAAAAAACCCCCCATCTTCCAGCGGGTCCAGTGTTTGGAGGAGTTGTCGAAGGCTTTAATGGCCGGAATCACGAGGTTGTTGTGAGTTTTCCGGGCTTTATGGCCATGTTCCAGAAGCATTATCTCCTGATGTTTCGCCTGCATCTATGGCAGGCGCCACAGATGTTGTGAGGTCTGTTGGAAACTAGACAAGTGATGTCCAGGGTGGGAGAAAAAACTCTTGTCTGCTTGAATTCTGCAGTTGGCCACCTTGATTAGCCTTTAATGGCCTTGCAGCTTCAAAGCCTGGCTGGTTGCTGCCTGGGGGAAGCAGACAAGAGTTCTTTCTCCCACCCTGGACCTTCCACGGATATACAAACCTCACTTTCCTAGTTTCCAACAGACCTCACAACCTGTAAGGATGCCTGCCATAGATGCAGGCGAAACTTCAGGAGAGAATGCTTCTGGAGCATGGTCACACAGCCCGAAAAATTCACAACTCCTTTTGGAGGAGTTGGTTGGAGGCGCTCCAGAATCTAAACACTGGCAAAGGGTGTCGGCGACGTTGTACCTAAGGCAGGGAAGAGCCTCGCCCGGGAGAGACGCACCAAGGGATTCGCATTAAAAACGCCCTACTTCATCCCACCAGAGAATGAATCCACTTGAAACCCGGTTTCTGCCTCCTGCAGATTTCTGGGGTTTGTACTTGAGTGAGGCGGGTAAAGCCTCCTCCCTGAACTACAAACCCCAGGATTCTGCAGGAGGAGGACTGAAAGTGGATTCTTTCTCTAGTGTGAGGAGCGATCCAGAAGGATGGGCAACGTTTCTGAGCCGGGGACGGAGGGCGGCAGAGCCTTGCCACCTAATTCGGAGTTTTTCAGTTGGGTAGAAGAGAGGGGGAAACACACTCGCGACGGGAAAATGAGAGTCAAAAGGGGGGAAAGATTTTCCACACACCTGAATAAAACCCCACATGATCTACTTCAAAGTGGGATTTATGGCAGTGTGGACTCACTGAAATCAGATATTGGGGGTTATTCTGCCTTGATATTCTGAGTTATAGGGCTGTGTGGAAATGCGCAAGAAAAGAGGGAGCCACAATCATTTTTTTTTTAAAAAAAACCCTCGAAATTGGGATTATCTAGGCCAGGCATGGGCAAACTTGGGCCCTCCAGTTTCCTGGACTCCCAACTCCCACCATTCCTGGCCACAGGCGGCTGAAGGGAAAAAGGAAGAGACCTGAGGCCAGGAATGGTGGGAGTTGAAGTCCAAAACACCTGGAGGGCCCAAGTTTGCCTATGTTGAAGAGGCTGAGGGGGGAAAGGAAGGGGCCTGAGGCCAGGAATGGTGGGAGTTGAAGTCCAAAACACCCGGAGGGGCCAAGTTTGCCTATGCTGAAACTGCTGAGGGGGAAAGGAAGGGGCATGTGGCCAGGATTGGTGGGAGTTGAAGTCCAAAACACCTGGAGAGTCCAAATTTACCTATACTTAAGTGGCTGAGGGAAAAAAGGAAGAGGCCTGAGGCCAGGAATGGTGGGAGTTGGAGTCCAAAACACCTGTAGGGTCCAAATTTGTCCATGCCTGGCGTAGAATCTAGAGCAGCGAGGTGTTTACACCGACCTGCTCCGAAACAAGCCCGGATGGTTTCCTTTTTCCCTCCCTTTTTGCCACTTGCTTCCCCCCCCCC
Organism: Anolis apletophallus; assembly: GCA_030556195.1. Taxonomy (NCBI): domain Eukaryota; kingdom Metazoa; phylum Chordata; class Lepidosauria; order Squamata; family Anolidae; genus Anolis; species Anolis apletophallus. The sequence continues at coordinate 88,649,548 of JARBWK010000005.1, read as the reverse complement.
CTCTCTCGGAGACAGGAGGAGGAAGGGAGGGAGGGGGGCTGCTTTGGAGAAGGGGCTCCAATTCAAAGGGAGCAGCCGTGGATACGGAGGTTTGGAGATCTCTTGAGTCTAACTCAAGCTCGAGCCATATTTCTTTCCCTGGAAAAGTACGTCACTTTCAGGAGCTGGAGTGGTAAAAATATGGCAACCGAGGTCGGGGATGGGTTCCCAAGCTTGTTTTTTTTCCCCCTCACCCTCCGCTCTTCCCTTTCGAAAGAGCCCCCTTCCCTTTTAAGACCCCCCCCCCCCGTCCTTTCCTCCGTTCGCGGGCACCACCAACCTGCAGCGCCGTCCTGCCAAAGCCATTCCTCGCGTTGACGTCGCCGATCTTCCCGAGCAGAGCAGTCACTCTCTCCAGGTCGCCCCGGGCGGCGGCGGCGGCGAGCTCATTCGCCAAAGGCTCGGCCATTCCTTTCGCCTCGCTTTTTTGGGCACGGATGTATAGATCTATGTATGTATACAACACCCCCCCCCCCTTTCCTTCCTTTCTGTTTGTTTGTGATGGCTCTGATTGTGCCGAGCTTGAGGAGTTTGGCTTGTTTTCCTCTTCTCCGCTCTCAGCCGGGCATGGCCATCGGAAGTGACAGCCCCAGCGGGGATGTGCTACTACTCTCCTGGAGTAGAAGACCTTCTGGTAGTAAATACTCGTAAAAAAGCTCCGTGCCAAGAGACCGCCCCTCGGGTTCACACGTGACGCGCAACGCCGCCGCCGCAGCAGCAGGAACAGCGGCTCCAGCTCCGCTTGCTTGGCAAAGGAAAGCCAAGCACATCAGGCCAAAGATACCCCCCCAAAAGCCCCTCGGGCGGGCCCAAAGCCCTGCAGGCTCCGTCTCCCCGGAGAAGGAAGGAAAAGCGGAAAGGTGGAGGCGGGAGAGGAAAGGAGGCCAAGAGGCAACGGGGAAAGGGGAGAGGCACCCACCGGTTGCTCCGCCGGCTCCAGAACCGCTTTCCGTGGGAGATCCAGCAGGGTAGGGCGCTTCCTGGTAGTTTCCCCGCTTTCTTCCTCTCCTCTGGGCCCACATCCGCCCCCAGAGGTGAGCCTGCTTCCTCGGCAGCGAGAGGGTTAAGCCCAGCCGGCAGCTGATCGCCTGCCAAAGTCTCCCCGAAGGATCTTTTCGCGCCCTCTCCGGCCATACCGCGCCCGGCCGCTCTCTCTCTCTCTCTCTCTGGCCCCTTCTGCACTGCCATATCACATCTGCTCTGAACCGGATTGTAGTGCAGAGTCATATAATCCAGATCCATTTTCTTTCGCGCGCTCTCAGGACACGCAACATCCAGATGATCTACTCTGAACCGGATTGTTGTGCAGACTCATATAATCAGTTTCAAAGCACGATCTGCTTTGATAATCTGGATGGCAGAAGGGGCTTCACTCCCCGTGGATCCCGGGCACGAGTGGGCATTCCCACGAGAGATCGCCTCCTTCCCATGAGTCGTGGGCTCCTTCCTCCGTCTGCCGGGGCAGAGAAGGAGGGAAAGGCCTTTCTTCTTCGCCTTCCCCAAGAAACGGGCTCGCTCTCCGTGGATTCCGGGCACGAGTGGGCATCCCCACGCGAGATCGACGTTTTCTTTCCTTCCCGCGTGTCGTGGGCTCCTTCCTCCGTTTTCCGGGGTAGGAAGGGAGGGAAAGGCCTTTCTTATTCGTCTTCCCAAAGAAGGGGCTCGCTCTCCGTGGATTCCGGGCATGAGTGGGCATCCCATGCGAGATCGCCCCCTTCCCGCGTGTCGTGGGCTCCTTCCTCCTCCTTCCGGCGCAGAGAGGGAGGAAAGGGCATTTCTTATTCGTCTTCCTAAATAAGGGGCTCGCTCCCCGTGGATTCCGGACACGAGCGGGAACCCCCACGCGAGATTGCCTCCTCCTTCTCGCGTGTCGTGGGCTCCTTCCTAGGTCTTCCGGGGCAGGAAAGGAGGAAAAGGCCTTTCTTATTCGTCTTCTCAAAGAAGAGGCTCGCTCTCCGTGCATCCCGGGCATGAGTGGGCATCCCCACGCGAGATCGCCTCTTTCCTTCCTTCCCGCGTGTCGTGGGCTCCTTCCTCCATCTTCGGGGGGCAGGAAGGGAGGGCGAGGCCTTTCTTCTTCGTCTGCCGCAGCTTGGGAACCATTTGAACCGCCAAGGGAGATGCAGTTCGACCTGTCCTTGAGCCTTCTCTGGTGCGCCGCCGAACTGCGCCTCTCTCGATTCCATAGCGGTGTCAAACTGCATTAGTCCTGCAGTATAAACAGACCCGGCGGCTACAGGAGACAACACCGGCAAAAGCGACTACTTTGCTTTTCTCTTCTCCCATAGAGCCGGTCCTTCCTTCTGCCCATTCCTGGGAGGCTTTTCCTTGCCCTCCTTTCCTTCCTTCCTTCCTTCTCTCTGCCTCTCCCCCTGCTTTCCCTTCCCGTCGCCAACTTCTAACCCTCGGCAGCTTTTTTTGAAAAAGGAAAAACATTTGAGCGCTCTTTGACTTGAAACACCCGCCCACATTTTAACGGCAGAGATTTAAGGAGGCGCCACGGAGATGCCGGCAGGAAAGAAAAGAGAGAGAAAGCCAGAAAGGAGGAGAGAAGCAGGGCGGGGGCGAGCCCAGGAGGAAGAGCGGGAGTGTGGACTCCGACTCCCACCATTCCTAACAGCCCCAGGCCCCTTCCTTTTCCCCCTCTGCCGCTTAAGCCTGGGGCTGTTAGGAATGGTGGGGGTTGGAGTCCAAAACACCTGGAGGAAGAAGGCCCACGGCAGCTCAGGTTTTGACAACCTCTTTAGCTTGCTGTCTCTGCCAAAGAGAACCACAACTCTCACGGGTCTATCGCACTACTATTGATTTACACTGCATTCCCTGCACAGTGTGGGAGAGCCCTGGCGTGGATTCGCAGCCAGCTCAACCCGGTCGGGAGGGGGGAAGAGGCGCGGAGGGACTGGGAGCGTGGGCGGGGCCCAAAGTTAAGGCTACGTGGAATGACTGGCCGGGCCCTCCGCGCCACAATCCTCTCTCCTCCCCTCTGGCTTCCCTCCTATAGACGCAGCCCAGCGGTGGCCTCCGAAAGGTAGCTCAAAGCAGGCAGCAGGTGACCCAGGCCGGGCTGTGGCACAGTCAGCTGAGAGCTAGCTGCATTCAATCACTACTGTCCTAGAGGGTCATGAGCTGGAAGCCAGCCAGGTCAGAGTGGAGTGAGCTTCCTACCATTAGTCTAGCTTGCTGTTGACCTTTGCAGCCCGAAAGGCAGTTGCATCTGTCAAGTAGGAAATTTACGGATAATAGTATGAAAGCTGGGTCGTTTAGATGCCTCAGGTAAAAATCTGACAGGTCCTGCATTTCAGGCCCTGTCTGGAAGGGCCCCCAGATAAATATTTCTCATGGAAGGACAATTACACCGGGAATGTGGCGCAGCTGGCTGGGTGTCAGCTGCGTAAGATCTCTACTGGCCAGAAGGTCATGAGTTCAATGCCTGCCCTGGTCGAGGTGGGCTTTCGACCTATTGTGTAGCATGTTGTCGACCTTTGTAACCCGAAAGACAGTTGCATCTGTCAACTAGGAAATTAAGGTACCACTTAGTGGGCAGGCTACATTTAACTGATTTACGAGGCCATAAAAAAGATCTCCAGGAAACACGCTGAGGAATGAAGGAGTGCAACAGCTCCCCCTGGGGGCCAGTTGTTAAATTGCCTCTGTCTGTCTTGTGTGTTTGTCTAATGTATTGTGTACATTGTAACCTGCCCTGAGTCCTCTGCAGGGTGAGGAGGGCAGAATATAAATGAAGTAAGTAAGTAAGTAAATTACCTGTTATGTTGCTTCCATTGTACATGATATTACATCTCCTGTTTTTGTTTTTGCAACTTTCTGGGATTTGTGTGTCTGCCACCTTTGGAAGTCGTTTCTCTCCCCCATCCTTTGCCTTTGTAGGTGAATGATGTGAATAAGGCAAAAAACCTAAGAGGTGACACAGCGCTCTTAGCAGCCTAACATTAAATAAACACCTTTACTTAACAATAAATCCCATCTATTTAAATTAAGCCATATAGAACTTTAAATTAAGGCATATAGAACTAAACACCTTGTGCGTTGCCCTAAGTGCAATTACTTATAAGTAAATTTATATAGTATCAGGATTTACTTCTGAATAAATTTGCCTTTATACAGCAGCACATTTAATTCAAACACACATGTTATGGCGTATATTTGTGTGGACTCCATTCCATTTCAGCAGATTGGCATGAGCTGTTATCCTGGCCTACAGGTCTATATAGGAATATATTTTATGTATTACATATGGCGGTTGGCTTGAAAAAAGTGAGCACTCAGGGCAATGGCATGCAAAAATTAGAGACTTTTATGTGGTTTTTTAAATTTTCCAATGGCAGGTTGTTTTATGAGAGGTCAATTTCAATAACCTAATTTTAATTGTTGGGTTTTCCCCCCTACATTTCATGTTCTGACTTCACTGTTTACAATCTCCTTTATCCATGCATTTACCGTATTTTCTGGCGTATAGGACTACTTTTTAACCCAAGAAAATCTTCCCAAAAGTCAGGGCTCATCTTATATGCGGGAGTAGCCTTATACACGGGAGTAGCCTTATATGCGGGTGTAGTCTTTTACGCTGGGAGTCATCTTATACAGCGGGTGCTGAAACTTCCAATCCGGATTGGAGAATCTGTGGTTGCCATATATGGTTACCCCCCTCAAAAATGGCAGTGGCCGCGTCCCTGCCCTATGCAGCGACTGTATGAAAGCATTAAGGGCGACGCTGTACATGTACGGTAGAAGAAAATCCATTCATCAGGATTCGTGGATTAAATGCAGTCCCAATGGTGAGGTGAAGGGGCGCCTCACCGGTAAGGTATAAGTGAAGGGCAGAGCAAGCTGCAGGCGTCCGGGACACCTGGGGTATGGAAAAAGGAGATAGAGTGGCTCTGGGCCTAGAAAAACACACCTCTTTTACCTGTCTGGCCTGCCCTTGTATCCTATTACCATACCTCCTCCGCCTCTCTGATCTTGCTCCTGAAGACTGCAGTGAAGCAGTGCAGGTGCGCATGTGCGAGATCTGAGAGGCAGAGAATTACCATATTAAAATCAAATCTGATGCTTTTTAAATTTTTATTTGGTGTGCGTTGGAAGAGGGGTAGTTTATAGGGCGAGTATATCCTAAACTCTATATTTTAACTGGAAAAGTTGGGGGTCGTCTTATACGCCCAGTCGTCTTATATGCCAGAAAATATTGTATATTTCTGGAACTCAAGATAATACTTCAAGCATTTGATTCAATCCATGAAATCCATAATAAATGTACAACAGGCCTTGATCGACCGAGGTTTGAGTCCAGGACCCCATCTGGGTATCAAAATCCATTAATACCCCATTAGATACAATGGTGTTCCTAAATAAAGTGGCAAAATAAAAGTGGAAAAAATGTAACATTTTCAAGCCATGGATGGTTGAATCTCTTGTTGCAGAAATTGTAGATATGGCAGTCAAACAGTATTTTAATACCCTGGTTATAGTTTTAACATACAGCACAAGTATCCTCTATGCACGGTATATTGATACTGTGTACAGTATTGTTGTTATGTTTATTTATACCCCACTTTTTCTCTTCAGAAAGGAGAATCAAAGTGACTTACTAGCACTGTATAATCCTAACTATTAATGCATCCATCCTACTTTTTATTCTATTATGTCAGAAGCAACTTGAGAAACTGCAAGTCATGTCTGGTGCAAGAGAATTAGCTTTCTGCAGAGATGTTGCCCAGGGAGGCCTGGATGTGTTACCATCTTGTAGGAGGCTTCTCCCATGTCACCATATGGGAAGCTGGAGCTGACAGAAGGAAGCTCATCCTGTCTTGTGGATTTGAACTGCCGACCTTCAGGTCACAGTTCAGCTGGCACAAAGGTTTAATCCATTGTGCCACCGCGGCTCCTGTTATCCACCCTACTGAATCCTGGGATTTATAATTTGGGAAGAACATGGAATCGTCTCCACTGTCCACTGTCTTCCCTGAATTACAAACTACCACACTCCTCACTACTACACTTCCCAGACTTGCAGAGAATCTAGCAGAGAATTTGAATTTTTTAATAGCCCGCAATCAGCTACATACTCTAGATCAGTGTTTTTCAACCCCTTTTGAGCCGCGGCACATTTTTTATATTTACAAAATCCTGGGGCACACCACCAAACAAAATGACACAAAATTACACTCTAACACAGTAATACATATAGTTAATATGTTTTTAAATGTTTATACACTCAGTGTGAAACCTGGGCCTGTTTCGATGAACACAACATAGATATCCTGGCAGGAATGGCAGAAAGACACAAATTTCCCACACAGAACTCCCATAACCAAGAGAAAATACTATAAGAGTTTGGTGGGCATTGCCCATGAGTTTTGGAGTTGTAGTTCACCTATATCCAGAGAGCACTGTGGACTCAAACCATGTTGGATCAGGACCAAACTTGGCATGAATACTCAATATGCCCAAATGTGAACACAGATGGAGTTTGGGGAAAATAGACCTTGACATTTGGGAGTTACAGTTTCTGGGATTTATAGTTAACACACAATCAAAGAGCATCCTGAACTCTTGCAAGAATGGAATTGAACCAAACTTGGCATATTGAACTCTCATTACCAACAAAAAGTACTGAAAGGGTTTGCTTGGGAATTGACCTTGAGTTTGGAAGTTGTAGTTCCCCTACACCCAGAGAGCACTGTGGGCTCAAACAATGTTATGTTATTGTTTGTTTTCTATCCAGAATCACAATGTTGGAAGGAGGCTCACCACTTTAAGGTCCCTAAAACAGGCATGGGAAAACTTTGGCCCTCTGGGTGCTTTGGACTTCAACTCCCACCATTCCTAACAGCCTGAGGCCCTTTCCTGCTTAAGTGGCTGAGGAAGAAAAAGGAAAAGGGCCTGAGGCTGCTAGGAAAGGTGGGAGTTGGAGTCCAAAACACCTGGAAGGTCCAAGTTTGCCCATGCCAGCTTTCGACAGAGACCTCTTCCTCCCCCTTCGCACCCTTTCTTCCCCCTCCTGACGAACACTTACTTTTTCTTCTACACTGTTGCTTCTGTCGCCATTTTGATCCGAGGGGGCAGCGTGAGCGTGTTCAGGAGGGGAGGGGGAGGGAGGAAGATGTGACCCGTGCGGGCGCTACTGCGCAGACTCGCCCCAGAGCAAAGCGAGCAGAGCGAGGCTGGGAAGAAGGGAGCCCGAGTGGAGAAGAAAAAGTGTTCAGCAGGAGGGGGAAGGAAGGGTATTGGAGGTTCCAATTTCCCACGGCACACCTGATGATCGCTCACGGCACACTGGTTGGGGAACACTGCTCTAGATTTCTATAGGAAACAACCATGACAATAAAGTGCCAGATATTTCCTTTCTCAGGCTGGATCTACACTACCATATAATGCAGTTTGGAATTGCATTATGTGATCAGTGTAGATCCATATAATGCAGTTCAGTGTAGTTAAACTGCATTATATGAGTCTACATTGATGATATAAAATAGTACCAAATTGCATTATATGGCAGTGTAGATCCAGCCTCAGTTCAAACCCGAATCTTGTTTGACTTTCTCCTCTGCGTTCTCACCACATCAACCAACCTCTACAATCCACTTTCACTTTTCTAATTCCGTCAACATCTAAACATCTCTACTATTCTAATCATATCACTCATTTTTCATAATCACTCATACACTCATAAATACAGTATTGTGAGGAAAAACTACTGTTATATTATAACTTACAAACATCCCAATGAGGTTTCAGATTAGTGCTTTCTGATAACATTTTCCCCTTGCAAAGTGGCACTAATGTGGATTAACTCATTGCAGAACAATAATTATAATGCTGATTTTTGACTGGCAGAGCTCACATGAACCAAAGTCAAAATGTAAGCCACTCAGTTAATTATACATTATGCTTTCTTTTAGGCAGGCAAACATCGGGCCTGTAACCGTTCTCTGTGGTTGGATCCAGTGGTGTCATTCTTTTCTTGGAACCGCATTCATCAGTGGAACAGATGTGTGATTTCCCCTCCTCCTGCAGGATCTCCCCTGTGAATCCCCAAAATTTGCTCTGTCAGCTTGGCAAACACATTTTATCATAGAGGACTGAGAGGCAGGGAAGAAGAGAAGAATGTCTTGTTGTTCTAGCACACTTCTGCTACCACAAAATTGAATTTAATGCACAATGTTACCCATTCATTAAATTGTCAGTTTAATTTTTGCACTTACTAGGAGTGGCCCAAGATATTTTGCTGTTTGATGCAAAGACAAGATGGTCACCCACCCTCCTAATTTCATGTGCAGAAGCCAGTTGGATCGACAGTGCCCTTCGCTGCAGAAAGGATTGCGGCAGGTCAGCTGTGAGGTGCAGAAATGAACATGTGAGTCACACAGATCTCTCCTCAGCAAATGGCCAGAGGTTCAGGGCAACAGGGTGTGACACCACCCCAGCATCTGTTGCCTGAGTCAAGAGCCTTACTGTGCCTCATGGCCTAGCGACCCTGACTGCTACAACGAGTTGTAACACTTAGTTATGAATTTAAAATCTGAAAGTACATGGAGTCATCTCAACACGGATATTTGCTTTTTTCTGTTTCTGTTTCAAGTGCATCTTGAGGTCTGAAGTTCTGTTTTTGGTCAGAGAAAGCTGAAAGAACGAGTGTGGGGAAATAGTGCCGTTTTGACTCTTTGTGGAGAGTAGTTCAAGGGTGTGTGTGTGTGTGTGTGTGTGTATCTCCAAAATATCACAGAACTGGAACATATTGTTAAAGATGTTGAGAACTCCAGTGAGGTGGGAGTAGGAGCGAGTATTATCACTTGCTTCACTAGTAAAACATTTGGGGCTACAGTAGGCCCAACATTGTAGTTATGAAAGGGGGAAATTGGGGCATACCTCCCAATATGAATTCTGCCTATCCCAATTAAAATTTCCTTCGGTGTCTTATTTCCTTTCATTACAATACACTCCTTTTATCTGCAGGGGACACATTCCCAGACTTTGTGTGGATATACGAAACCACAGAAAATAGTAAACAATATTATTTCAATGGGATGAAAAATAAAAGTCCCGATAAAAGGGTGTGGTTTGTATAGGAGTCTCAAAGTGAATAGGTTTCCCTTGACATTAAGTCTAGTCGAGTCTGACTTTGGGGGGGTGGGGGTGGTGCTCATCTCAATTTCTAGGCCGAAGAGCCGGCATTGTCCGTAGATACCTCCAAAGCCATGTGGTCAGCATGAGTACATGGAGCATCGTTACCTTCCTGCAGAAGCAGTACCTATTGATCTACTCACACTTGCATATTTTCAATCTGCTACGTTGGCAGAAGCTGAGCCTAACAGCAGGAGCTCACTCCACTCCCTGGATTCAAACCCCGACCTTTCAGACAAGTTCAGCAGATCAGTGGTTTAATCCACTGCACCACCAGGGGGCCCATCTCAAAGTGAATATCATATGTGAAATTGTGCATAAGTGTAACTTCATATACAGTATCTGTTCCACAAATACAATACGACCATATTGTAACTTTATATGGTTTTATATGTCTTAAAAAATATTAGGTTGAATGTTTTAACTGTATTTTTATTAATGTGTATAGCATCAAATTCTGCCAATTCTGTAAGCCCGCTTGAGTTGCTGTAAGGCTGAGAAAGGCGGGCTACAAATGTCATAAATAAAATAAATAAACATCAGCTGAGCATTAAGAAATACACCTCACAATGAAATATGATTTCTTTATAAACTGTATGTCTCCAAAGAGAAGGGCCATGCAGAGTTAAAAAGGGAATGCAAACACCGGGAATAGATTTCTAGGAGTGAATGATTTTCAGTCACTCCCTTTCTGCAATGCTAGAAATTTGGGGACTGAACGAAAATTGAATTGGGGACTGAATTCTTATTGCAGTGGTAATGGTCTCCTCCCCCATCACTTAGCTATGTCTTGTGCCTGAAACTGGCTTGAAACAGATCTGGGCCCAAGTAATGAATGTACAGGAAATGTACATTAGCTTGAAGCCTCCTTTTCCTGGTCTTGTCTGGGGCCAGACAGTGTAATGCCCTTTTCTGAGTGCACAGCATTGGTGTCTCAGGCTTGCTGTCACATGCTGTGTGCATCTTGTACCACTTTCCTTCTCCAATTCTGTTCCAGACCAGTCCCCTTCTGCTCTCATTATAATGATTCAGACCTCTCGAGTCTGGTGTCTATTCATTATTTGTAGTCATGTTTTATAATGAAAACAAGATGATACAATATTTTTCATATACGATTTGAAGAGTAAACAATTGAACATTTCCTAATAGATGATCCAAGTGCTCCCCTCACCGCTGCTCTCTACCTATTTTGGTTCAACTCTAGTTCAGGTTCCGTTAGCAGGATCAAATAATGGTTTAAGTTTCGTTCTGATTAAAATAAAAATACAGCACTCTGTTTCTACTTTAATTGATGTTAAACTGCTGCAAAGTTGTGCAATATGCCCACAAAGAATCTTCATGAATGTATATGGCTACTTATACATTATTCAGTAATATAATAGCTGAGCATGAAAATTATAGCTAGAGAATATAAAGTTGTGTTTTACTGCCTTTTCAAACATTGGATTATGCAGTTTTTTAAAATAATAAAGCTGCACATGGAGCTTGCTCTTGTTTGCAATGTTGATGCAAACCGTTCAAATATTTCAAATATTCACAAGTTTCTTTTCATGTAGATCCCTTCACAGGACACCAGTTTGGGCCAGGGCCCATTTCAGATGTTTGGTTCTGGTATTTAAGGCACTGAGCTATAATCTCCCTGAGTCTCTGCGTAGGCAAATTCTTGGTAGACAGCCAAACTTTGTCTCCCACTTGGATCTCGGGACCCTCTTGGCGTCGCCGATCAGCCATCCGCTTGTAATCCGCCTTGGCCTGGTCCAGTTGAGTGCGCAGCATCTCTTGCATTGCAGTGAGCTCCTGTAACCAATCTTCTGCCGCTGGCACATCTCCAGATTGGAAAACAAGGGGTGTATCAGACAGAATGAGCAAGCACGCAGAAGTCTATGCCCCAAAGAATTAGTGAACCCGCAAGGTGTGACAATAATAATCACTGTATTAATACATGTGGCATTGAGCTAAATGCATAAGGACATTAACAAAGTACATACAGTGAAGGCGGGAGCGCTCCCTCGTCTCTCATATAAACAACATTCACTAGTATAGTATTACAATACAAAATAAAGCATATGTTGGTGATACAATTAGCAAACCTCCAAGGAATACTGGAGGCAGTCCCAGAGAGGCGAGAATCAAGGAGGGGTCCGCCGTGCGGCCGGGCGAAAAGGAAAAAAGCCGCGGCGAGGAACTCAGGCGGAGTCTGGAGCTGGGTTCCGAGCCGGGGGGCGAGCTGCTCAGGCAATCGCCATCAGACTGATTTACCTGTGATGCTCCTTGTTTCACATTGCCTGACTGCTAAACACAGCGACGCGCCCTGATGAAGCGTCTTTAAGACGCGAAAACGGCAAAAAGCCTCGGCGCCAAGGAGAAAATCCGGCCGTTTGGCACTGTCCCGGCTCTCCCTCAATTTTGGGTCCCGCTGCTAATCACAGCGCCCCTTAGCACGACAGTCGCTGGCGCAATACTTCATCCTGCCTTCTGGCTTTTGGCTTCACTTACGGCGATTGCCTGAGCAGCTCGCCCCCCCGCTCGTTTTGAACAGCCCAAAGTGTCCTGCGGCGCGGCTATCGTGGCAAAGTTTGAGAATGTCCTCTCTCCCAGACCCGGGGAAACATATACACAGTCACGGCGGTACAACAAGCCGTTCTTTACTTGGAAAGGGAATTGCACCCCCTTGGTTAGCTGCTCTTGAACCCAAGGATCTCCTTTCTGTTGAGTTTGAATCCGGTCACTCAGAGTTCTCTTGCCCCCCGGGTCCGGGTTGACCACCGGGGTTGGCGCAGTGGCTTTGCCAGTGGCGGCAAAGTTCTCCGCTTTCAGCAGCCGCGTCTCGGAAAGCCCTTCCCCTCCTCTGACATACTCGGGCTTCCGAGACAGGGCATCGGCTTGTTTGGTCTGCTTGGGGGTCACATAGTGAATGCGGAAATTGAATCTCTCAAAGAACAGAGACCATCTCTGCTGTCTCTGGTTCAATTTGCGCTGAGTCTTCAAGTGCTCCAAGTTCCGGTGGTCTGTGTGCACTTCCACCGGAAATTGGGCCACTTCAAGTAGATGTCGCCAAACTTCAAAAGCTACTTTTATGGCTAGGAGCTCCTTCTCCCAAATGGTATAGTTCCTCTCCGGCGCCGTCAGTTGCCGGGAATAGCCATAAGTCTGTCCCCTGTGGCTGTAGCAGGATCGCTCCCACTGCTACATCCGATGCATCAGCTTGCACAATGAAAGGAGTGCGGGGGTTAGGGTGCTGCAGAAGCGGCTGCGTGGTGAACAGCTGCTTCAACTTCCGGAACCCCGCGTCCGCCTCCGATGTCCACCGAATGGCACCTTTCTCGCAAACACTGCGTGATGGGGTCGGCCCACTTGGCAAAGTTCGGGATGAACTTCCTGTAGTAGTTGGCAAAGCCCAGGAATCTCTGAATGTCTTTTTTGCTGGCAGGAGCTTTCCAGTCAGCCACTGCTTGAACCTTAGTGTCATCCATGGCGATGCCTGTTGGAGAGATGCGGTAGCCCAGGAAATCCACCTCGCGTAGATCAAATGCGCATTTCTCCAGCTTGGCATAGAGACTGTGGTCCCTCAGCCGCTGTAACACTTCTTTCACATGGCGGTCGTGGGTCGCCTGGTCGGGCGAGAAGATCAACAGGTCGTCCAAATACACTGCTAGATAGCGATCTAACAGGTCCCGAAAGATGTCATTCATGAAGTGTTGGAAGCAGGCGGGGGCATTACACAAACCGAATCCCATAACTCTGTATTCAAAACTTCCCCATTTAGTTTGGAAAGCGGTCTTCCATTCGTCACCCTGACGAATACGCACCAGATTGTAAGCACCCCTCAGGTCCAATTTCGTGAAGACTTTGGCTCCCCTCATCTGCTCTAGGATCAATGGCAAGGGATATCGGTTCCGGATCATGATCTTATTGAGCTCCCGAAAGTCATTACACAGCCACAGCTCACCGGATTTCTTCTTGACAAACAGGATTGGCGCCCCGGCCGGGGACTGGGATGGCCGGATGAACCCCTTTTGCAGATTCTCATCCAAAAACTCTCGGAGAGCCTTTTGCTCTGATTGTGAGAGAGGGTAGAGTCTTCCACGGGGAATGGGTGCTCCGGGCTCCAACTCAATGGCGCAATCATAGGGCCGGTGGGGAGGCAAGCGTTCCACCTCCTTCTCACTGAAAACGTCCCAAAAACCAGCATACTTTTTGGGCAGGATCGCTGCTTGTTCCACCTCCTGAGCCTGGCAAGCCCTAGCCGTCATGCAATGTCCCTGGCAATGTTCAGAAGAAAACTGCAACTGCCTTTTGGCCCAGGAGATCTGCGCGTCGTGTAGCGTCAGCCACACGATCCCCAAGATTACAGGAAAGTCTGACAACTTAGTCACCAGGAAGGAGATGTCCTCTTTGTGGGAACTTGTCCACATCTTGGTAGGAGCAGTGTAGTGTGTCACTGCCCCGGCTTTCAATTGTCTTCCATCGATAGTCTGTACGCCCTTGGGCTCTTTTAATTCATGAAACTGTAATCCAGCAGACTTGGCGTAGTCTGCATCAATGAAGTTGTTGGTGGCCCCCGAGTCAACCATGGCGTGGACCATCATCGGTCTCTTCTCTTGTGACCACAGGGCGACCATCACCAAAAACAACTGTCCAGTCTGGGGTTCTGGGGGAAGGTTAGCGACTGCGACCGAGTTAGCGAACCCATTTAAACTCGGCCGACCCCTTCCCCCGCCGTCTGAATGGCTTCTTCAGCCTCTTGGGGCTCGGCAACGGCGGCAGAGGCCCGGGGGGTCTTGCCGCGTGGCTTCTGGGGACATTCCTTGGAAAAATGGCCGGATCCCCCACAGTACCAGCACAAGTTCAGGCGCTGGCGCTGAGCTTTCTTGGCAGCGTCTACCTTGGGTCTCACGTGTCCCAGCTGCATGGGTTCCGGTTCATCCAGGGGTTGAGGGGCCGGCGCGAAGGGCCGGAACGGTGGGCGGCTGGCCGTCGCCTCCTTGCGACCCGCTGATCTCTCTCCGGACCCTTTATCCCACCGCTTCCTGGTCTGCAGTCCGGCCTCCACTCGGATGCTCAAGGCTATCGCCTCCTCCAGGTCAGCATCTCCTGCGACAGGCCTTTCATGTACTGGTACCGTAAGGCTGCAGGATTCCACGCCACTTGAGCCGCCAACACGCAGAACTGGGAAATGTACTGGGACAGGGGCATGTCTCTCATGGACAAACGATCCAGCTCTCTCTCCGCCAGCTCCGCATTCACCGGGTCTCCCCAGGTCGTCTTGATAGCTTCTAGGAACACCGCCACAGTAGCCACTTGTGGGGAGGCGGCTCTCAGCTGCATTGTAGCCCATGCTGCTGCCGTTCCTTCCAGGAGGTTGTAGACAAAGCCCACCTTGGCTCTCTCCATGAGGAACTCCGTGGCCCGAAGCTCCAGGTACATCTTACATTGTCCAATAAACACATTGACCTGAGCCGGGTTACCGCTGAACCGGGCCAGAACGGCCAGGGAGGGGTGCCTTCCCGCCCTGGCCCGGAGGTCCACGACCTCCTGCTGGATCTCCAAGATCTGTGCAGCAGTTAACTGAGCCATTTCTCCGACTCGCTTTCTGCGTCGCCTGGAGCGTCCCGTGGTGTGAAAAGGGGTTTGTGGAGTAGCTCGGCCAACTGTCACGATGCAGGGTCTCGACCCGGCCCCTTAATCACACACACAGACGTTAATCAGCTAACTATTTATTGAATACTAAAAAACAGGTGAAAAGGGTAATTGTCCATAAAAAGTATCAAAGTAGCAATGAAGGTAAAGAGTCTGAAGTAAATCCAAAGGCAAAGGCTTGGCAAGGCTCCGCAAAACAAAGCGGATCAAAAACAGACTTGGTCCGTGGCAAGGCAAACAAGGCAAGGTTCATGAAAGTAAACCCAAGAAACTTCTTGGCATGGCACGAGCCTAATCCTGGCTCCGTGGATCTTCGCTCACTTCACTCCCTTCAGAACAGAAGTGGCTGAGCTACTGAGGATCCTTTCCTACGGATCCTATACTTAATTCCCTTGGTGAGGCCCCCGACGCTCTATGCTGCGGTGCCAATCTGTGCTATGGGATCTAGTGCTTCTCTGGCGCTCTAGGCTGCGGTGCCAATCTCTCCTGCTGGACTCAATGCTCCGTCTCCTATCAAAGCTCCGTCCTTGCCTCCCAGCACCTGGGTCACTATCTTCGTGAGAGCCGAACTCCCTTTCGGCTTCCATGGGCTCATCCTCCACTGTTTCCCTGATCCTTTCCTGCAACCCGAAACCACCTGGTTTCTCATACTGATCTGAGTCAGCACTCTCAGGGTCAGCCTGACTTTCCCAGCTATCATAGCCGTCAGGCCATTCATCATCCCAGGCCAAGCTCTCCGTGGGAGAGGAAGGCCCAGCTACCTCGTCATCCCCTTCCTCCATGTTCTCATCAGCTGCAGCTGGCCCTAATGCAAGTGGGACCCCCGGTGCTGCCCCCTGCCCCCCCAGGCACGAAAGGGAACTGGGTTGCTACATCTGCACAAACAATACAAGGTGGATGGACAATGCATGAATAGAAAGCTTATGGATAGTTCAAACAATTCAAACCTGGCCCATATGTAGGCGCGTTGGCTTTTCAAATTATGTTCAAGCTCGAGTGGGGAATAAATGGGAAAGTTTTTGAGGAGTCACTATAAAAGAGTGGGTGCCAGGGAAGTTCGAAGGACGCACAATTCACTCCGCGTTCTCGGAGGTGGACGCGGCAAGCGGGGGGATTCAAGCCGCGGCCGCAGCGAGCAGAATGGGATTACTTCCGCGTTGTTGCGATTAGCCTGGCCAGCCTGCCAGAAAGGACCGGAGAAGCCGCAAAACGTCGTGAGATTGCAGCAGCGACCAAAATCATGTGGAAATAAGGCTCGAAGTGAGCAATGGGCCACTCGGGGACCGCGTGGGGGCAGGCCCCGATGCCAAACGGAGGGCTTGGGCGCCAAAGGGTTTCTCTTTATCCGTTTTCGTGTCTTAAAGACACTTCATCTGGGCATGTCGCTGAATATAAGCATCTAAATAAAACAATGAATGAATGACATGTAGTGGTGCCGGCTTAAAAGGTTTAGAATGTAAGCAAAACAACATGCTAGGGTGTACATACCATGGCGAAGTAACTGGTGGCTTCACTGATGAGGTTGCAAAGGCTGGATGCAGCAAGAGGCTAAGGGGCTAGTCCTCCATATAAGCAACAAGAACAGGTGGGTGTGATCATACTAATAATTGCTGGATTGAAAGAGAGTCATTCAAACCGCAGGGAGTTTCAGATGATAACAATAAGATCCATTTTCTTTCAGCCCTAAGTAATAGGTTGGTTAAGTTGCTGTGTGGAGTGGATTTAACCCTTTGCAGGCCGTAGATGCTAAAACTGTCTGGGGAATGATGATGTTGAAGGAAATGTTTATAAAGAGTGGATTCTTGGGATTGATTTCTGATTTTGGATTTGTGTTCGTACATTCTGATTCTTAGGAGTCTTGAGGTCTGCCCCACATAGTGTAGGCAACACTCACACTCCAAACAATACACTAGGCCGGCATGGGCGCATGTTATTTCATCATAGAGATTAAGAACTCTACCAGAGTTATGGTTAGTGATGCTCGTTGATCGGTTTATTTGGGAACATATGCCACAGTTCCCACAGGGTTTAGTCCCTGGGTTGCATGTGGAGGTGACAGATTTGATGGTGTGGTCAGTGTGTATCAATAGGTCTTTTATATTTGCTGTGCGTTTATGGGCAATGATTGGAGGATGTTCAAGGCCTTGGATGGAGGAGACCATAGGCCAAAGTCTCTTTATGGTGTTATGAATGAGATGGGAATGTGGGGTAAGAGTTAAGGGCCAGATCAATTTAGACATGGGATTTTTAGGGGTAGGGCGAAGAAGGTCAGATCTATTTCTTTGGTCAGCTTTAGTCTTGGCCGACATAAGGACTGCATCAGGGTATCCCCTCGCCTGGAGTTTTTTGGTTAATGTTTGGGAGTCAAGTTGATATTGAGATGGGAATGATGAATTTCTTTTAAGGCGGATATATTGGGAAAATGGTAAGCTGTTTTTGAGGGAGTGAGAATGAAAACTATTATAATGAAGTAAAGCATTACGGTCTGTGGGTTTGTGGTAACATCTAGTTTTCAATAAGTTGTTAAATCCAAAAAATTAACAGACTGTAAACTGACTGTGGTGGTGAATCTGATGTTGGGATGCCATGAGTTGAGCCATTTTTAAGGTCTTGAATGTTGGTGGAATGATGTGCCAGAATCAGGACATCATCGATAAATCTCCAGTAACCGATGATATTGGTCCTTACAGGGTGATGTGGGGTGGTGTAGAGATGGTCTTTTTCTAATGAATTCATGAAGATGTTCGCTATTGTAGGGGCTACAGTGGCACCCATAGATACTCCACCACATTGAATGAAAAAATTATCGTTGAATTTGAAATAATTATAGTCAATAATGCAATTGTATAGTTCAGCTAGGAAATGGGTGGGAGGTTGATGGGGTTTGGGTCTGGTGCCGAGTGTGTCAATGATGATTTGGCGGGCTTCTTGGGTCGGAATGTTCGTGTATAGAGACTCCACATCGGCAGTAATCAAAAAGGTGTTGGCCTCTACCGGGAGATCCGAGATTTTGTTAAGGAGGTCCGTCGTATCTTTAATGTAGGAATTGCCTACATTAAACAAATGGTTGCAAATGAAAATCCAAGAATTGAGATAGGGGTTCGAGGATGCCACCACTGCCGGAGACAATGGGGTGACCAGGAGGAGGGCGTTTGGGTTTGTGAGTTTTGGGTAGGAGGTACAGGAGGGGGACCCTGGGATTAGTCTTGCAAAGAAAATTGGCCGTTTTTGAGTTAATGTAACCCATGCATTCAGCATCATGAATAACATTGTGAATTATTTTGGCGAATTTAGTGGTGGGATCAGAGGGAATATACTGATAATGTCTAGTATTATTGAGTTGAGAGTGGGCCTCCGTTATGTAATCAAGGTAGTTGAGGGCCACAATGGCTCCTCCCTTGTCCGCCGATTTGAATAGAATGTCGGGGTGGTTGCCTAGCCTTGTCACGATGCACGGACTTGACCGGCCCCTTAATCACACACACAGAGACGGGCTGAAGGCTAACTACTTTATTGAATAGAAAGAAACAGTTCAAAAGGAATATTGTCCATAAAAATAGCAAAAGCAATCCAAAAGCCGTAAGCAATCAATTGTCCAAAAACAGCTTGGTGAATAATCCAAAAGGCTTGGCAAAGCTCCGCACAACAATGCGGATTCAGGAACAAAGCAAGGTACAAGAAACAAGGCAAGACTTGGTGGCCACTAGCCAACTTAGCTCCGTGGACACACTTCGCTACACATCTACTCAGAAGAGACGTGGCCGAAGCACTGGGGATTAGTTCCCACGGATCCTATACTTAATCTTTCGGCCGAGGTCCCCGACGCTCTAGGCTTCGTCGTCTCCAATCTCTGCTGACGGACTTCGGCCTGTCTAGGCTGTGGTACCATCCCCTCCTGCTGGACTCGATACTACGTCTCCTATCAAAGGTTCGGCCTTTGCCTCCCAGCACCTGGGTCTCTATCTCCATGAGAGCTCTCCTCCCTAGAATCTTCCCAGCCGCTCTCTTCCATGTTTTCACTCACAAGATCCTGTGAGCCCCTCCCACCCGGCCGTTCATAACTTTCACTATCACTGCTTTCCATTTGCACCTGGTTATCTATGTCTTCATAGGGGTCAGGCCAACCTTCATCCCAAGCCAAGCTTTCAGTGGGAGAAAGGGGCCCGGTGATGGGAAACTCTCCTTCAGCTAAACCTTCCAAATCCTCTTCAGAATCTATCTCTGCTGGTGCAGGCCCTAATGCTAAAGGAACTCCCGGTCCTGTTCCCTGGCCCCCAGGCACAAACGAGAACTGCTGTGCTACAAGCCTTCGCAGTGTGCGTATTTCATGGTCAGATAGATTGGGATGTTTCCTGTCATGAGTGTGGTTTATTTTGTTAATCTCATGGATGACCGTTTGTTCAAATACACGGGTTGTATTAGAAATGTTAGTAGGTGTGAAAGAGCTCTTTATATAAAACTTGTCACTGGAAGGCGATGGTATGGAGGTTTGCTGGGAGAAGAATTCTCTCAATCTGATGCTACGAAAAAGATGGGCTAAATCTTGGCGAATAATAGAATTGGAGCAATGGGGAGTGCCAACAAAAGAAAGACCTTTATTCAGGGTTCTGATTTCAAATTCAGTTAGGGTACAATCAGAGAGGTTAACCACTAAGTTTTCCTGGGGTTTCTCCTGTCCCCTCGAAAATTTACGTTCCTAGAGCCCCTACCTCTCTCTCTCTCTCTCTCTAAGATTATAGTCATTCCTGGGTCTGGTGTCTGGTTATGGTTCAAAAAATTGTTGTTGGTTATCTTCATTGGATCTATTGGAGTTGTTAGAATTAACAGAATCGCTAGAGAAACGCCCTGATCTGGAAAGTGTGTTCCAAAATGATCTGTAATGCCATTTATAAATTTTGTGATTTTGGTAATCTGTTTCGTCTCGTCTGAATTTCTTTAGATGCTTATATTCAGCGACATGCCCAGATGAAATGTCTTTAAGACACGAAAACGGATAAAGAGAAACCCTTTGGCGCCCACGCCCTCCGTTTGGCATCAGGGTCTGCCCCCACGCGGTCCCCGAGTGGCCCATTGCTCACTTCGAGCCTCATTTCCACATGATTTTGGTCGCTGCTGCAATCTCACGACGTTTTGCGGCTTCTCCGGTCCTTTCCGGCAGGCTCGCCAGGCTAATCGCAACAACGCGGAAGTAATCCCATTCTGCTCGCTGCGGCCGCGGCTTGAATCCCCCCGCTTGCCGCGTCCACCTCCGAGAACGCGGAGTGAATTGTGCGTCCTTCGAACTTCCCTGGCACCCACTCCTTTATAGTGACTCCTCAAAAACTTTCCCATTTATTCCCCACTCGAGCTTGAACATAATTTGAAGAGCCAACGCGGCTACATATGGGCCAGGTTTGAATTGTTTGAACTATCCATAAGCTTTCTATTCATGCATTGTCCATCCACCTTGTATTGTTTGTGCAGACGCGCTTCCTTTACCTCACTTTATATTTGTATGTGTTGCATATACGTGCATGTAAAGATTGATACTGACGACTTTGCCATGATGTGTTGCATATACCTGAATGCATAGTATATTCACGTGTTACATATACTTACATGTATAGATTGATACTGAAGACTCTGCTATGTTGCATTGCATATATCTAGATGTGTAGATTAATAGTGATGATTTTCACTTTGCTGTTTAGCCAATGTTATTCTCCTTTATTACAATTGCAATTTTGATACTACAGTGATTGTGATACTGTCTTTTTCATCAGTGCGAACCTGTGTAATTACTGTGGTTCTCCTTGTTGCTCCTTTGTCTTTGTAAGCTCCCCCTTGTTTTGTTGTTTTGTCCAGAACGTGCGGCATCTTCCGTGCTTGTACGGTCACAACAAAATTCAGCAAACCACTTTTTACCATTGAAATTGATGGTGCAGAGTCCTCATAGTATTTATCAAGCTTAGCTTTGATTCGAGTGACTTTTTTCCGCAAAAAATAATGCTTAATGAGCACACGAAATTCACTTTTTTCCCCCCATTTTCTCCTCAAATCTCGCGGTACTCTGCTATCAATGGCTGTCAAACACAAACTAAATGATACAGCTTGTTCAAATTTTGACAGGAGTCAACTGACAGATGCCTGTTGACAGGAGCAGTGTTGCCCTTTCAATTAAGAGGTGGGAAATTCAAAAAGTCACAGACTTATTGACCCGCCCTCGTATAGATCAGGCATGGGCCAACTTGGGCCCTGCAGGTGTTTTAGACTTTAACTCCCACAATTCCCAACAGCCTACTGACTATCAGGAATTGTGGGAGTTGACGTTCAGAACACCTGGAAGGCCAAAGTTTGCCATGCCTGGTGTAGATTCAGATAACACAGTTTTATTGCATTTAGCTGCATTCTGTGAGTCTACTTTTATAAGTTGCATTATATGGCAGTGTAGATGAAGCCAGAGTAGTATTTGTCTGTCCCACCAATGCTCATATCTCTGTCAAGGCTATGAGCCTTTCAAGGTCTGGCTCCACATCTGTGGAATGGTCTTCCTTTGGATCTTCAGCTGGAGGGGGATCTTATCTGTTTTTGTAAGAGGTTTAAGACCTTTCTCTTTGATTCATGATGTTTATTTATGGTTTTTAAATGTCTATTAGTGTTTATGTTATATTTTATGTTTATGTTATATTTTATTGATGTTTCATATATTATATCAGGAATTAAAGCCCGACTGCTCATTGGAGGGAAGGATATTAGAGGCAAAGATGAAGTACTTTGGCCACATCATGAGAAGACATGAAAGCTTAGAGAAGACAATGAAGTTGGGGAAAATGGAAGGAAAAAGGAAGAGGGGCTGACCAAGGGCAAGATGGATGGATGGAATCCTTGAAGTGACTGGTTTGACTCTGAAGGAGTTGGGGGTGGTGACAGCTGTCAGTGAGCTCTGGCGTGGGCTGGTCCACAAGGTCACAAAGAGTCAAGAGTCGGAAGTGACTGAACAAATAAACAACAACAATATGTGCTTAATTGCTGTTGATTTTATACAATTTTTATATGTTGGAAGCCGCTTTGGGTCCCTTTTTGGGGAGAAAAGAGGGATATAAATAAAAAAATATTTATTATTATTCATCAGATTAAGCTTCTAAGTTGTGTCTGAGGCTGATCAGATGGGTGGGGTCCGGTTGGTGTTGGGGATTTCGTTTCATATATATTTAGGTTGATGTGTTTTAGTTAGGGTTGCCATTTTTTTGATATAAGAAATAAGGGACATTTAGGGGTTTTTCACAAAACTAAGGGACACTTCATTAAAAACTTGAAACTCAAACATTAGGTAGAAATAGTTTTATTAACAGAATAAGATAATGATTGAAACTCACGAAAGAAACTGACTTACACCCTCTTAACAGTACATGGTATTTTTCTGCATGCTTTGTCATGCAGAAAAAACATTATTAGAACTACCTTATTTTCTCCATCTGTATTTAGTACTTGACTTTGCTGACTTTAAAAGTGCACTGTCTAAACATTAAAATAAAATAAATTTTATAAGACAGTACATCTTCATGATTATTATGTCAATAGTTAATGGTATAGTATAGTATGGGATACACAGCATTGTATAGTATTGGGATGCACAGCTCTTATTTTAAGAGTAACTCTCAAGCAACCAGAAACTATCTTTATCCAACATGATCCAACATTCCCCTTGGGTAACGGTTAATTAGTCTACTGTACTTTGAAAAAGTCCTGTATCGCCTCTTCCTTCCAACGGGGATGCAGGCTGCCCTGTGAGTTGGACTCCCCGGGCAGGCATTGCCGTGGAAACCACAGAGTGCACCTTCCTCTGGTCAACCCCGCTCAGTCCTGTCCTGCTAGTCAAAAATAAGGGACAGGGCCTGAAAATAAGGGACACAAATTTTAGGGGCAAAATAAGGGACGTCCCTTAGAATAAAGGACATGTGGGAACCCTAGTTTTAGTCCTTGTCCTTGATTGTATATGTTAAAGTACGGCCCTTTGGTGAAAAGAACATTATAAATACATTATCATCCTCCTCCTTCTTATTATCAGAGATAAAAGAAGGCATGATACAGTTTGGGATTTCTGCACTGACAACATTCCTTTACTGAGGTCCACTCCCAGTGATGACATCTCCTGTGAAAACAGTGTGTACTAATTAGGTACATATAAGGATCACATATGTCAGGTGAACACTTCCCATGTAAATCATTGTCAAGGTGCTTGATTCCTTATAGTACTACTTTCTTGCAAGCAATGGCAAAGAGATGACATAAAAGCTGACCCAAACAATGTGCAGCCCTATAATTAACTTGCAGGCATCTTTAGGGAAACATGTAATGCAAATCTGAATCCATTGCCTGACTCAATAGAATGAGGCCCCTTCCACACAGTTGAATAAAATCCCAGATTATCTGCTTGATATTCTATTCAGATATTCCCAAAGGAGACAATGTGGGATTTCTGCCTTGATATTCTGGGTTTTATGGCTGTTTGAAAGGGCCCTGAGCAACAAGGCCTTCAAAAGTAGCAGAGGGAGGTTTTGAAGTAATATGCATTAATATTTAAAGAGCAAGCCAGGGATCCAATATTACTAACTGCACTATCTTTACTGACAGCCTCAAATCATATTCATTTGTCAGTGTGTTGAGAACTACAGCTTTACTGGCCCCACATCCTTTCATCCAGGCTATTAATATACAGTATAACGTGTGAAATGCCCCCTGCGCCCTAGCCACACTTTGGAATTACACCCCCTTTAAGCCAACCCCCACATCCTTTCATCCGCTCGTCCCCCTTAGGGCCCCGCATCCAGCTCTCCCGGTGTGGCCCCACTAGGTCCGCCACAGGAGTTTCCCTCTCAGCAGGCACTATGGATGCAGGCATGGGGGGAGGAGCCTCCTCCCCGATGCCGGGGCTTGAGGCACTTGGCTCCTACCCGGTATTGGGGATTGCGCATGTGTTGTAGTCAGCAGCTGTACCAATGCCGCGCTTCTCCCCGATACCGGGGCTTGTCACGTTGGGCTTCTCTCCTGTACTGGGGTTTGCGCATGTGCCGTAGCCGGCAGTTGTACTTCTCTCTCCAGAAAGGAGGAATCTCCTCCTTGTGTTGGAGGAGGAATACCAGCTTTCATGGTGTTAGGGCATGCGCAGACTGCGCAATGAAATTTCCTGTAGTTGCACTGAAGAAGCCAGCAAGTGGATGCTGTCGGCATCGAGGGAGTTAATAGTTCCTATTTTTTGGTCCGTGATCTGCACCCCCCTTCAACTTGCACCCCTAGGCCATGGCCTAGGTTGGCCTTATGGGTAATCCTGGCCTGCTGAAATGACAACACATCTTGACCCCCAGTGCTATTAACAATATTTCTTATAAATTACATTTCAGTCTTACTTCTTCTCCAGAAGTTTGCATCTGCATTCCATGTTACCTTAACAACCACTGGAGGTAGGTTAGGCTAGGAGAGGGTGATCAAACCAAAGTCTCCCCATTAATTTAAAATAAGAGTTTGGATTTGAATGTGAGTCTTTCTAATGATAGGCTGACACTTAGAGAACATTTCAGCTCATTACCTTAGCTCAATGAAAACATTCACTTCTTTTTGGGGGGGAGGGGGGGGAGGAATCCATATTAGTATAAGATAAAAAATGAAACAGTGTTATCAGGGCTTTATATAAATCTATGGTGCAACCACACTTGAAATACTGTGTACATTTTGCCCACTGCCAGACGTGTTCTCAGCAAATACCAAGGAAAGGTGGGGCAGAGTCATGGTTATTTGGGGATAATCACAGATCTGTTTGTAGTTTCTAAAGGAAGGGAAGGCAGACCATATCACCACTAGTCAGCTGTGTGATAAAAGCTTAAAATGCAACAAAGAATTAAAGCTACTGATGCTTTCCACATATTAATCGAAGCACATTTGAAGACAGCCAACCTCAATATACTTGTTAATAAGATTGTATAATTTTCATTCTGGTATAATAATAATAATAATAATAATAATAATAATATATTTAAATACCGCCCTATCTCCCCAAAATTTTCATTCTTTCAGCACAAAGGGTGCAGAAACAGCTCCAGTAGCTCCATTGACATTTTGCCTATGTTTAGGTCCATATAAGCAAAACTTGGAGGATGAGGAGTTTACCACAACACATTGATACCATATTTACTCGAGTATAAGCTGGCTCAAATATATGACAAGGCACCTAATTTTACCCCAAAAACCTGGGAAAACATACTGACTCGAGTATAAGCCAAGGGTGGGAAATGCAGCAGCTACTGGTAAATTTCAAAAATAAAAATAGATAGCAATAAAATTACATTAATTAAGGCATCGGTACGTTAAATGTTTTTGAATATTTACATAAAACTGTAATTTAAGATAAGACTGTCCAACTCTGATTAAACCATTATTCTGACTTTCTTCAACGTAAATGTGCTTACGTATCCTTCCTATAATAGAGTAAAATAATAAATGTAGTAGTAGTAATAATATGTAGAGTAAAATAATGGAAATGTAATAATAACAATAATGAAAAAGTAAAATAATAAATGTAATAATAATTAGAGTAAACTAATAAATGTAACAACAATAATAATTATTATAGAGTACAATAATAAACAACCTTGACTTGAGTATAAGCCAAGGGGCAGCTTTTTCAGCTTCAAAAAAGGGCTGAAAAACTCGGCTTATACTTGAGTATATATGGTTACTTAATTTCTTCAAAGGAATCCTTGATCCTTCTACTACTCAGAGAGAATGATATTTATTTTGAATTGAATCTAGTAAATAGTGTAGTGGTTTGAGTATTAGACTCTGACTATGTAGGTCGGGGTTTGAATCCCTGCTCAACCATGGAAATCCACTTGATGACCTTGAGCAAGTCACAGATTCTCAGCCTCAGAAAACCTTTACCAAGAAAACTGTGATAGGCTCGCTTTGGGGTTGCTATAAGTAAGAAATTACCTGAAGACAATTTACGTTTAAGGTAAATTGATTCTGAAGCAGAATCTGGATCATCAAGATGGAAAATGAATAATTTGGAATAAATTAACAGAAATTATTTGGATGTTGAAGACTGGGGTACACATTAAATACAAAATGTTTTCTTTTATGTTACTGAGATGAGAAATTGGTTGGTTTTCCTTTTAACAGATGTAAATATTAATATTTTTTAAAAATCTACTTTTGTTTATAGTATACATAAATTTGCTGTGTATTTGTTTCTATTAACGAGGGCCATGGGTTTTTAGGTACTCAGCAACACCGCTGGTCATCACATCAAAAAGGATATTGTAAAATTTTAAAAAGTACAAAAACAGTCAAACCAAATAGTTAAGGGCTGGCGCAACTCTCTTGTAAGTAAAGGTGACAGTATCCGGGGCATTTAATGTTAGGAAACAAGTGTGTAAAGAGTCATGTGCTAGACTTCTATAAAATTATGCATGACGTGGATAGTGGAAAGGAGTAAGCACTATTTTTCTGTGTCACAATAATAGAGCTAGAAGACCTATATTGAAACTAAATTATGGGTGATTCAGTACAGTATTCTGGAGGTGTTTGTTCACACATTGCACAGTTAAACTCTAGAGTTCACTACAAAAGGTGATGGCCACAAACTGAAATGACATAGAGTGCATATCAATGTCTGCAGAATTAAAGCAGTTTGCCATTTCTTCAACTGCCATGGCTCAATACTACGGAATAAGGGGAAGTGTAGTTTTACAAGGTCTTTAAGCTTCTCTCTTCCAAAGCATGCTTGTGACTCACCAAACCACAACTACCAGGACTACATAGCATTGAGCCATGCAAGTTAAAGTGGTGTCAAGCTGCATTGCAGTTGCACCCATAAAAGGGAATCCAGGCTACCATTGGCCATCTCCGTAACATAACAGTATGCACTATGCCTCTGAATACTAGTTGCCAGGCAATGTGGGCCGGATGGTACCTATTGTTTCCATGTTCAGTATAAAAGGTTGTTGTGGACATTTGGTGGAAACAGAAACTTGGAATCAGACCTTTGTTGTCATCCAATTGAGCTCTTCTCACATTTTTGTATGTTTAGCACCATTATGTGCTGGAAAATTTATTTCATGGAACTATAGGTTCAAGAATCCTCCAGTTTGTATAGCTGGTAGAGTAGGAACCACACTACGCATTGAATAATATGATCCCCGCTGAGAAGATTTGTTATAGTAATTATCAGTGACAGGAACAAGGTAAGAAAACAAGGAGTGGCAGTTAACAGCACAAAATTAACCTGAAACCACCACGGTTACTCCCATCTAATTAGAAGGGAAATTATGTATCCTTTACTTTCTGGAAAACCATTAGTTTTAAAGGAGAAGAGGAGAAACAATTACATTTGCTTTTACTGTTTGCCAGACTCTATATGATTTATATAATGCATGCGCATTTTATGTCATCCTTTGTGTTTTGGGCCCACTCTAATTGTTTAGTTGCTTCCCAATGGCTGTTTCTGTATTGCCCAGAGGAGCTGTAATATAGCTGATGTCTGTGAGTGATATTGCAATACTGACAATGCAACTGTTTTAAGACCCTGACAGGAGGTGAATGGCGTTCACCCAATTTCCAAAACCTTTTCATGTGTCTTTTGTTTGTTTGGTTTAAATAACCACATTGTAATAAAGTGTGTGTGGACTTCTGTATTAAAGATATACATATTTGCACATAATCCAAAATGTATTTAAAGTCAAATACTAATGGAGGCAATTTACAACATGCAGCACAAAGTAGGTAATTATTGTATTGCCTGTCAGTTCTAATAAAAGCTAACTGACATGTACGATATATACATTTATATCAGGAATAATTTTCTCCTTTGGGGAACCTTTTTGAAATTTGTACAAGGACTTCCGGTCAGCGCGTAAGGACTTCCGGTCAGCGCGTAAGGACTTCCGGTCAGCGCGTAAGGACTTCCGGTCAGCGCGTAAGGACTTCCGGTCAGCGCGTAATGGTGGTCGGACGCACCTTCGGGAGGCTCCTGAGGTGACTAGGGGGATTAGCAGAGCCGGTGGGGTTTTACACCTCTACAAGACCAGTCAAGGTCCAGTAGACAAGGTGCCAGGGGACCCTCAACTGGGGGGGGGTGAGGCTCTCCCAGAGGAAGAGTCAGTGCTTCCCCGCCAGATTTGGGGGCCCCGAGAAGGCAGAGGCCTGCTCCCAGTAAGCGAGTGCGAACTCGCTTGAGACCGCCAGTGCTGGCATTTTAAAAAGGAGTGAACACAGAAGACGTAGAGGGTTGCAGAGAAGAAAAGGCTACACCTCTACCCGAACAGCAATCTCTAAGGACCAAAAGATCCTGAGGACACTTCAACCGAGTTGCGGAGTCGACTCAACAACCAGCCCCGACCCACGGGAGGACTGGTATACTAAGGCAAAGAGTAACAACAGACTACTTCCTCTCTACTTGGGGATACAGCTGTATACCAAATTGGAGCCGACCAGCAGTGGAAGTGGGAAGGAGACGAAGAACTGATAATTAAGGAGAACCTGTACCTGAAACATGGCGCAGAGGGTCTACTAACGAGTAAGCGACGCGGAGCCGTGGGGAAGAAGACGGAAATCGAGGACGGGAGGGAGGAGTCCCGTCGGAGCCGCAACAGCGCGCTGACGTACTGAAAGTGCTGACGCTAGACGCACACACACACGGACGCCGCAGACGCTGCGGACGTTACGGACGTCACGACGTGCTGACGAAGAGGGAGGAGTCTGGCAGCTGAGTCCAGGAAGTAAGAGTGAGAAAGCGGAAAGCGCCGTGAGAACGCTACGGATCCAGCCGAAGAAGAGCGAAGAGTGAAGAGATATAACAGCGTACGGGGAAGAGAGAAGAAAGGGGGAGCCACAAACGCCAAACGCCCAGAGGAAAAGCCCAAAAAACCTACAAAAAACCCACAAAGCGGGTAAGTCCCGGGAGAGTGGGAACTAGAGGGCTTCCAGAACGAACCGTTTAAAGGGGAAAAAGCAAGAATAGCTGCGACCAACACCATAACTAGGTGAAGAGTTGAATAAAAGACAGAGCCAAGAGAAGGGCAAAACAGAACCCACTAGTGGCGAAAGTGGTCAGAGAGGCCCAACAATAATAATAATAAACAACAAAGCCCCAGGCATCAATTTGAGATAAAGACAAAACAATAGAATTGATCACCGTCCCCCAAACTCAGTGTTATAGCATCTCAACTCAACTGTCAAGGCTGCAGAATGGCATCAAAAGGTAATGCTGGAGGCCCAAAGGAGTTCAACAAACCTAGTAAGACCCCAGGAAGAAAGGAATTGGGCCAGCCAGAATTAACCTTGGAAGACTTATTTGCGGAATTGATAAAAATAGCAAGGAAACAAGAAGACATGGCACTGAGACAAGGGGAACAGGAGACCCTTCTTAAAAATCAGGAAACGCTAATCAAAAATGAGTTATCGATTTTGAAAAATGATTTAAAAGGAGAAATTACATCACTAAAAAGCCAGCTAACCACGATGCAGGGAGAAATCCAAGAAATAAAACAGAAAGGCCAGGCGACAGAAAAGAAATGTGAATCTATTGAGACGGCTCTGAATAAAAAATATGGAGCGCTGGCCAGACTGAGCAAGAAGTTGGAAGACCAACAAGAGTTGCTAGAATATAGAGAAAAAGAATCTCAATTAAGGTTTCGCAACGTGGACGAAGAGGAGAAGGAGGACATCAGGGGAGTCATGACAGGAATCCTGGCAGAGGCTCTCCAAATCTCGACGGAAGAAATGGGGAAAGATTTGGACAGAATATTCAGGATCACCACTAATTATTCAAAAAAACATAACTCATTAAGGGACGTTTTAGTCCACTTCAACAGAAAATCAACAAGAGATCAAATTCTCAGAATTAGCGCTCAAACTCCCCTAACTTACAACAGGAGAAAAGTGACAGTATTTAAAGAGCTTCCGGCAACAACGCTAGAAAAAAGGAGGAAGTATTTCTTCCTCACGGACGAGTTAAAGAAAAGAAATATCAAATACCGGTGGGAAAAGAAGGAAGGCCTTATGCTGACCTGGAGAGAAAAAAGGATTTGGATCACCTCTGAAGAGAAGGCTAGGAGTATGTATAAGAAACTAATGGACGAGTTTCAATACCAGCGAAACCAAAATGACAAGAACGACATGGAAGAAGAAGGTGAATTGGAGGACGAGGAAAAGGAGGACGATGGCACTGAGAGGCCATCCACTTCAGCACATGAACCCAGACAGGAAGACGAGAGGCGCCAAACGAGACTCCAAACTCAAAAGAACTTGAAAAGGTCTTTCTATGCTTATTAAGTGCCTAATTAACAATGTGAATGGGATTAATGAGCCAAAGAAAAGAAAAAGGGTATTTAACTTTTTAAAATCAAAAAATGTGGACTTGATAGCGCTCCAGGAGACTCATATACGGGGAAGAGATGCGGCATATCTAGGTCAAAATGCTTTAGGCAACATGTACTATTCCGGGGATGAAAAAAAAAAGAGAGGGGTGGTGATGTATGTTAGGAATACTTTGAAAAGTCAATTGGCATTCAGAGATATGGAAGGGAGATATGTTGCGGTTAAACTAGAATGGGAAAACAAATTAATCTTGGTGTGCAACATTTATGCCCCCAACGGCCCCAAGGTAAAATTCCTGAGGGACCTCAAAAGGAAGATAGGGGAGGAAGACTTTGATGAATTAATTATAATGGGTGATTTCAATGGCGTAATTGATAGGGGCTGGGATAGATCCTTAAGGAAGGTAAAAGATAAAAGAACAGGCCAACTCCCAATTGAAGGCAAAAAGATCCTAGAAGACCTAGATTTATTGGATGGATGGAGAGAACAAAACCCAGGGACCAGGGACTATACCTGCTACTCTGGCAGGTATGGTTCCTGGTCAAGAATAGATATGGTATGGACATCCAGAAACCTGTTGACTAAGTTAGGGAAAGTAAAAATCCTGCCGCAAATATTTTCAGACCACAATATCCTCCAATTTCAAATAGGACAGAGGAACCAATTGTCAAGGAGCTGGACCCTCAGAGAGGACCTAATCCGGAATGAGGAACAGAAGGACAGGTACAGAAATCTGCTTAAGGAGTATTTTGAACTAAATACTACTCAAGAGATCCATACACACACCGTGTGGGAGGCAAGCAAAGCGGTGATGAGGGGACACTTCATCCACCAGAATATAATTAGAAGGAAAAAAAGACAAAAGGTGGAGGAGGAACTCCGAGTAAAATTAGAAAAGGCTGATGCAGAATTAAAAAAACACCCTAGAGATAGGAAATTAAAATTACAATTGAATACCCTGAAAAATCAGAAGGAGAAACTGGACCTTGAAAAAATTGAGACTAACCTAAAATTCATAAAACAAAACCATTTTCAAAACGCAAATAAGCCGGGAAAATGGCTTGCGGCAAAAGTCAGAAAAAAGAAACAGCGAAATCATATTACCCAGATAGTGGAAGGGGGAAAAATATACACTACAGACACCCAAATAAGTGAAAGATTTCAAAATTATTATAGAAATCTCTACGCTAGGGAAAGTACTAAGAAAGAGGAAATCCAAAAGTATTTAAGTGACCTTAAACTTAAGAAAATCTCGGAGGAGGAGAGGGAGGATTTGAACTGCCCAATAAATAGGGATGAATTAAAAAAGGCCATAAAAACTTAAAATGCAATAAGGCCCCGGACCCGACGGCTTCACGACACTGTACTATAAAGCCTTGGAAGAAGTACTAGCTCCGCACCTGTTAAAAGTGATGAACGAAATACTCCAATCTAGAAAGTTTCCGGAGACCTGGGCGACAGCCAGAATAATTGTAATTCATAAGGAGGGATCTGACAGGACCGAGGTGGGAAATTACAGACCCATCTCGCTGTTAAATGTGGATTACAAAATATATGCTTCTATTATAGCGGAGAGACTAAAAAGCTTTTTAAACAACTGGATTAAGCAGGACCAAAAAGGATTTCTGCCAGGCCGCCAACTCAAAGATAATATCAGGATGATAGTTAATTCACTGGAGTATTATGGGGTTAACATACAAAAAAAAGTGGCGCTACTATTTGTAGACGCAGAAAAGGCCTTTGACCGAATTAACTGGTCTACCCTAGAATTACTCATGAAAGAGTTGGATGTCGGCCACGCGTTCCAAAACGCGATCGGAGCTATCTACTCGACGCAATCTGCTATAATTAGCATAAATGGAGTTAACACTTGTAGTTTCTCAATACAAAGAGGGACGCGGCAAGGCTGCCCCCTCTCCCCTCTTCTCTTTATCTGGGTCCTAGAACTATTACTGGAAAATATCAGGAGAGATCCAAAGCTTAAAGGGCTATCGGTGAAGAAAGAAAAAATTAAAATCAGGGCATTTGCGGACGATATCGTCTGCATCATGGAAGAACCGAATGATAATTTTAAACACTGGATCGAGAAACTGGAAGAATTCGGGAGGATATCAGGCTTTAAAATGAATAAGAGAAAAACCAAACTATTAGTGAAAAATCTGAACTCTAAGGAAAGAGAGATCTTAGAAGAGGAGGCGGGAATAAGTATTGTAGATAAGGTCAAATACTTAGGCATTGTTATAACATCCAAGAATATCGACCTAAATAAAAATAATTACGAACCCAAATGGCGGCAAATTAAACAAGACCTAAAAAAATGGAGCCATTTAAACCTTTCAATCCTTGGGAGAATATCGCTTATTAAAATGAGTGTCCTGCCAAAATTTCTTTTTCTATTTCAATGCCTCCCCATCCTGGGTACTGATAAACCTTTTCAACTATGGGAAAGAGAGCTGAGAAAATTTATTTGGAAGGGGAAACGTCCCAGGATAAGTTGGAAAAACTTAATTGATGCAAAGGATAGGGGTGGATTCGGGGTCCCGGATCTCGCCACTTACTATGCGGCAAGTTCACTAGACTGGATTACCAAATGGACGGCGCTAGAGGATACCCAGCTCCTGGCTCTTGAAGGTTTCGACCTAAGAACCGGGTGGCATGGGTACCTCTGGTACCATAAAGCAAAAATTGAAAGAAATTTCAATAATCACTGCTTCAGGAAGCCATTGCTAAGAATATGGCTGAAGGTTAAGGACCTGATATTTAGAAAAACCCCTAGATGGCTGTCCCCTCAAGAGGCGCACTTCAGGAGACAATATGATAAAAGCCACTGGCTAAGATATGAGGCAATTCTTACGGACCTAGAGAACAACCCGACTCTGAAAGAATTGATCGAGATAAAAAAGCTCGATGTTTCACTGGACTGGTTTCAGTACAAACAAATACAGGAGATCCTTAAGAAAGATAGGGAACTAGGTTTTGAGAACAAGAATCATATCTGGGATAAAATAGTCCTGGAAGAGAAGGGAAGAATCACTATTATTTATAAATATCTTCTACAATGGAAAACCGAAGAGGAATCCATTAAATCATGCATGATAAAATGGGCCAGAGATTTTGGCCAAATTATCCATTTGAGATACTGGGAGAGATTCTGGAAAGTTCATTTAAAATTTTTATACGCTTATGATTTGAAAGAGAATGCCCTTAAAATACTACACAGATGGTACCTTACCCCTTACAGCATAGCTAAATTTAACAAAAAAAGCAGCAACAAATGCTGGAGATGCCATAAGGAAACCGGGTTTTTT
Organism: Anolis apletophallus; assembly: GCA_030556195.1. Lineage (NCBI taxonomy): Eukaryota > Metazoa > Chordata > Lepidosauria > Squamata > Anolidae > Anolis > Anolis apletophallus. The sequence continues at coordinate 88,616,072 of JARBWK010000005.1, read as the reverse complement.
CTCCATATGTGGTGGGGATGTAAAAAGATTAGGAAATTCTGGATAAAGATTTATGGAGAAATTAAGAAAATGTTAAAGGTAGACTTTTCATTTAAACCTAGATATTTATTACTGGGACTGATTGATTTTGAAATAGGGAAAAATGAAGAACGAATTTTTGTCTATTGTATTACTGCAGCGAGGCTAGTAATAGCCAAACGCTGGAAGGATGAATCTCCCCCGAAGGTAGATGACTGGATTATTAAGCTGCTAGAGGTGAAGAATATGGATTGCCTAACCAAGACAATGGCGCACCGGACATCTACTACAGACTGGTCGGCATTGACCAATTATATGAAGGATTTCAAAACCATGAGAAATTTTATAATTGAAGACGACGATAGCTATTGATCGATCGCGGTTGGAGACAACAATCAAGAGATTGGAGAGACAGATAAGAACCCAATTGAGTTATTAGTTTAGAGGGAAAGAGGCAGGTAGCGGAAGTCTTTAGTTTTTTTTTTTGATGACGACTCCTACAGGGGGGGGAGGATGGGGGGGCGGGAAGGATGGGTTTGTTTGTCAGTCTGTACTTTTTATCTTTGTTGAAATTCAATAAAAACTTTTTTTTTTTAAAAAAAAGAAATTTGTCCCTAAAGACGTTTCCTACTCCCTGTCTTTATAAACTTGTGTGTTTATACACACCAACAGGCACCAGCCGATCTGTCTGCAATGCCAGAAATTCAGCTTAATGGTGTAACATTAGAAAATGTTGACCATTTCTGCTACCTTGGCAGCTACTTCTCCACAGAATTTACCATTGATAATGAAATACAACACTGCTTGTGCTCTGCAAGTGCAGCATTTTTCTAAATGAAGCAGAGAGTGTTTGAGGACTGGGACATCTGTAGGGAGTCCATGGTGCTTGTTTACAAAGCTCTTGTCTTCCCAACCCTGCTATATGCTTGCAAAACATGGACTATCTACAGACATCACATGCAACTCCTGGAAAGATTCCATCAGTGTTGCCTCCGAAAAATCCTGCAAATCTCTTGGGAAGACAAGTGGACAAATGCCAGCATGCTGGAAGAAGCAAAGATCACCAGCACTGAAGTGATAGTCCTCTGCCATCAACTCTGCCAGACTGAGCACATTGTCCGAATGCCTGATCACCGTCTCCCAAAGCAGTTACCCTACTCCGAACTCAAAAACGGAAAACAGAATGTTGGAAGACAAGAAATTTAAAGATGGGCTCAAAGCCTACCTTAAAAACTGTGGCATAGACACCGAGAACTAGGAAGCCCTGACTCTTGAGTGCTCTAGCTGGAGGTCAGCTATGACCAGCAGTGCTGTAGAATTTGAAGAGTCACAAATGGAGGGCGAAAGAGAGAAACGTGCCAAGAGGAAGGCGTGTCAAGCCAACCCTGATCGGGACCGCCTCCCACCTGGAAACCGATGCCCTCACTGCAGGAGACTATGCGGGTCAAGAATAGGGCTCTACAGTCACCTGCATACCCACCACCAGGACACCGCACTTGGAGGGCAATCTTACCTGGACAATGAGGGATCAGCTAAGTAAGTAAGTATAAGGCAAGTCAAATATTCTTAATAAAAATCACTTTTCCAATCCAAGTATTGTTTTGGTTGAGAGTTAGTTTACCGTGCAATTTAGAATTATTCACACACACTTCTTTCATTTTGCTATTATTTTGTTATGTTACAACCTGGATTTGAAATGGATTGAATTGGCTTTTCTCCTTCTTGATATGCACAAGATGCTCAACACTGAAGATGAAAAACATATTTTTATTGTGGCACAAAAGTGAAGGAAACAAAAATAAATTGTCATTTTGTTGATTGCTTAAGTATTCATCTCACTGTGTTAATATTTGGTACAATCACTTATGGCAGCAATTATAGCTGCAAGCCTTCTTCGGTACTAACTCTGTGCATCTGGGTCATGCATTTTTACCAATTTTTTTCCTTGGCAAAACTGCTCCAGGTCTGTCAGGTTCTATGGGGACTGTTGGTGAAGAGCAACTTTCAAGTCTTGACACAGATTCCCAACTGAATTGAGATCTTGGCTTTCACGGGGCCATTTCAAAAAATAACCAAGCTCATATTTTTAAAGTACACTAGTGTTACATTTCTATAATGTTTAGGGTCCTGCTGGAAGGTCTGAGTCTGTACTTCCTTGCAGACTCAAACAGGTTTTAATCTAAAATTGCCAATTGTGGTTGAGCCATATCCATTCCATTATGTAATAATAGATTTAATAACGTTCTCAGAAATCTTCATATTTTGTATCTTTTAAAATACAAGTCAGCTATGATTGCTGCTTCTGTATGACTTTATCTCATATTTGTTTTGATAGCTTCTTGCCTGCAATACCAACCATTTTCACTGTCCCAATCAAAACCATCCCCATGTCATGCACCTACCACCATGCTTCACCATGGGGACAGTATTCAGTTTGCTCTTCATAGATTTTTGGAGAAGTCCAAAAAGTTCAGATTTGGTCTAATCAGATCAAATCATCTTTTCCCATATGTTTTCTATGCTTCTTACATGCTCTTTAAAAAATCTAAAAGGGTTTGAGATGGGTTTGTTGTAGCAATGGCCATATACTTGCCATTCATTCATAAGCTTAGCTTTGTGGGTCATCTAGTTAATGCTTCTAAAAGTGTGGGTCTTGCGAGGGGGTGTGAGAGGGGTCGCCAAAGACTATCAGAAAACACAGTATTTTATGTTGGGCATTAGGGTTCTGTGTGGGAAGTTTGACCCAATTTTATCATTTGTGGGGTTCAGAATGCTCTTTGATTGTAGGTGAGCTATAAATCCCAGCAATTACAACTCCCAAATGTCAAGGTCTATTTTTCCCCCAAACTCCACCAGTGTTAACATTTGCGCATATTGAGTATCCGTGCCAAGTTTGGTTCAGATCTATCATTGTTTGAGGCCACAGTGCTTTCTGGATGTGAACTACAATTCCAAAACTCATGATCAATAGGCACCAAACCCTTCCAGTATTTTCTGTTAGTGAGGGGAGTTCTGGGTGCCAAGTTTGGTTCAATTCCATTATTGGTGGAGTTCAGAATGCTCTTTGATTGCAGGTTAACTATAAACCCCAGCAACTACATCTCCCAAATGACAAAATCAATCCCCCCAACCCCATCAGTATTCAAATTTTGGCGTATTGGGTATTTGTGTCAAATTTGGTCCAGTGAATGAAAATACATCCTGCATATCAGATATTTACATTACGATTCATAGCAGTTATGAAGTAGCAATGGTTGGGGGTCACCACAACATGAGGAACCTGTATTAAGGGGTCGTGACATTAAGAAGGTTGAGAACCACTGCCTTAACTCAATATTGGGTTCTCAAAAAAAAAAATGGCAACACTAAAATGTTTCTGAACACCACCTAGTGGCTGTTTTAGACATTTACATGAATCTGTTGTACAGTGTTTACAGTGGACTCTGCAGAAGCTTCAGTTGTATTTTACAAAAAGGAAAAATCAGTATGTTTAGCAAGCTTTGCAAATACTGATTTATTATCACTGAATATCTGATTTTACACCTATTTTATATATCGATTTACCTGGGGTCGTGTAAACATCTCAGGCAGAAAGGGTAGTGAGTGGAAAAAAGTTTAAGAAGTCCTGATTTAGTTGACAGTTCTTGCATTAAAAAAACTCAGCCATGATTGGTGCTTCTGCACAACTTTTATCTCAGACTTGTTTTAATGGTTCTTTGGTCTTCACCAATATGTCGCTGTCAATGACATTTCAAAAGCTATTATTTTTTGGCTTTGCTAAGTTTATACTCTAGAACTAACTCAAGTGTTATATCACCCGCACAAAAGTTGTCTTATGTTACTTAACCTAAAGTTATTTAGGATCTCCATGCCAGTACCTCTTATTCCAAATGGAGGCTGTGCTGGCATGAAAAAAAAATCCACACAATTGGCTGGTAAACAGAGTTCAGCTCTTGTCTTGGTCCATATTCAGGGATGCAGTGCAGAATAATTTTTAACTGGCTTAGACATGATGGTTCAGTGGTCCAGAGAGGATTTATATACCTCACAGAAGTAACATTGTTATCAGGTAGGATAAGTGTTAGAGTGATATTTGAAATGATACATGGTGAAATTCTTCTTGTTTCTATGCAAATCTCCCTGTCTGCACTATTAATCCCATTACAAGCAGTCCCCGAGTTACGGACAAGACACCTTCTGTAGCTTTGTTCTCAAATTGAATTTGCCTATAAGTTGGAACAGGCACATTTTAAAGTGTAACTCCAGCCAGATATACACTTTCTTTAGCTTTGGATCACATAGGGAAAAATTAACAAACATGTTGTGCTTGTTTTGATGTCTGTGCCCCTGTTCAGAAGATTTCACCCCACTTTCTGTCCCTGAGATAATTGGAATTTGAAAAAAATGGCTTGCTGTGGAAACAAGGATTGATGAGAAAGCTTCAGCGGAGACACCTTTTCCCTATGATAATTCTTTCAGGAGTGAATTTTCCTTCTGAGGGGTAGATTTCTCTCATTTTCCATTGACTTGCCCCTGTTCTTAACAATGAGTTGTTTATAAGTCAGATATTTGTAACTTGGGGACTGACTGTACTTTGTTTCATCTAAATAACACATGTTGCATTGGGAACACCTGTTTTGGTCCTCTGTGCTTATATGTGTAAGCACACACCTGGAAAGCAGAGAGCTTGCTAAATCTTTTACTTGTTTCAACCAAAGGACTAAATCATGTTTGAATTATCAGAAAGAAAGAGACTGTTTAGATGCCAATCAAACTGAGCAGAAAGATTTTCTTGTCTGCACTGAAGACTTGTTGCTAACCCCTTTTTATGCCTTAACAGTGCATGGCTGCATTCATACATGGATATAATAGCCATGTAAACAAAGCGCTTTTGTTTGACAAATTCAGCTTGCTTGGCAGGTAAATCTGGCCTCACTGATAATAGTCAGGAAATATGTGTGAAACCAGGAGACAGTGAGCTGTCACTTAGCTTGGTAATCACATTCATTCCACACAGGCAGTGTTACACCATTATGCCAGAATGGAAAAAGGAAATATGGCTGAAATTGAAAACTGTAAAAAGCATTATTTCAGTTGGTATCAGCTCACATCCCTATACATACCCTACTATTTTCTGTAAAACATACCCGGGACTGCATCCATAGTTGACCACTGCTCTTTTAGAACTTAGTAAGGTTTCTGGTGTGATGCATTGATCTATCAAGTCACAGTCATGTAAAAACAAGTTTGTCAAAATCAATAGGATTTGATTTATGTAGCTGAGATTATTCTCTCTCCAGTAATGGCATGAGTAAAGAATTGAGAGGAAAAAGGAGATGTTTACAGCTTTTTCTTTCAGTTTCAACGGCAGACTGTTTTCTCTGGTGGACTCTTTACTGATACACCATATTTCATAGATTGTTACACACATAGTAATTTGAGTACCACCAACAGAAAAAGCCCCTTATTTGTACAGTATGTATAAAAAGAAACTGGGATTCTAAGGTGCACCCTGTTTTTGGAGACGTTTATATGGGAAAAGATGTGTCTTTGAACTGATGAAATATTTAAACAGAGGGACCCGCTGAAGAATACACCTGTAGATGCAATATAATAATATAACCATGTATGTAGAATGTGTGTTGATCTTTCGTTTTATATGCTGTAACTTTGTGACTTTTCAATAAAGATCTTAAAAAAAAACCCATATATAATACAACTATCTATGCAAAGCAGGAATTATGTATATACCATACAAATCACTCTAGTTTAAGGGATGATCAACATGTACAATAATATTTTGCTAAAGAATTAGGTCACAAAAGCTTTAATAAAAAATTGTAATATAACTTGGCACTAGAACTAAAACAACAACCAGGCCTCCAAGTGAAGGGCATTGAAAAACAGGGCATAAAAAAGTGAAGACCATTATATTATGTCTGGTACTAATTTTAAGTACAGTAATGGAAGAAGGGGGAACCATCTTGTATATTTTGGGTTTGTCATTCCTCTAACCTTTCCTTATGTAGTGACACCCATCTTTTCAAAAGATCTAAAGCTTATGGTAGTACAGGAAGGCCCTGAGTTACAAACATCCGATTCACAAATGACTCATAGTTAAGAATGGAGGTGTGACAACAGGAAGTGAGAGAAATCTACCCGAGAAGGGAAGTTCATTCCTGAAAGAGTTATCATGGAGAAAAAGGTGTCTCAACTGAAACTTTATCACCACTATGCCAAATTTTTCAAAATCCAATTGTTGTAGGGGCACAGACAGCAAAACAACACGAATACATACACACACATTTGGCTAGAATTACACTTAAAAATATATGTTTTGACTTACAAATACATTCAACTTAAAAACAAGCCTACAGAATCAATCTTGTTTGTAACTCTTCTCTGAGCTTATCCAGTGATGCACCATATAATTGCCATCAGTCTGGTGGTCTATACTGAATCCTACTGTCAGTTGGCTTCAAAGCATCACTTATCAGTTAACATGACCACGTTTTCCAGGTAAAGTTCTTGCATCTTCAACAGTTCCAAAAACTAGAAAAAATGAATAGGTTGTGTAGCAGATTAGTTAATATACCCTAAAACCCAGCAGTATTCGTTGTAGCATAAAAAGGAAAACAGAGCAGCTGGGGGGGAAAACACACTTTGCAGCACCTTTAAGACTCATTTTTATTTTCATCTGAACATACATATATATCATATCATCTGAAATACGATGCCTGGTATTTATTGGTCTGCCAATTTCAGTAGCAACTATGCCTAGCAATGGGATCATAGCCTGTACTTAACTCTGAGAAACCCACTGCACTCTATGGCACTGGTTCTCAACATCTGGTCCTTCAGGTGTTTTGGACTTCAGCTCCCACAATACCTAACAGTTGGTAAGATGGCTGGGATTTCTGGAAACTGAAGTCCAAAAGACCTGGAGATCCAAAGGTTGGGAAACACTGCTCTATAGTGTGGAACTATTCTATGTTGTTGTCGTTCTCTCCTCTTAAGCTCCTTCTGCCGTGGTAGAAAGGATGGAGAAAAGTAACATATTAGTGCATTCACATTGTACAATGAATGCAGCTTGACACCACTTTAACTGCCATGCCACAGTGCTATAGAACCATAGGATTTGCAGTTTGGTGAGGGCCCAGCACTCTTTGGCAGAGAAAGCTATAATCATTGTAAAACTACAACTACAAGTTGCTCACTGGAGGCATACAGAGCCAATCTGCTACTGAGCACAATTCAAAGTGCTGGCTTTAGCCTATAAAGCCATGAACAGTCCTGGCCCAGCTTATCAGTCTGAGCGTATCTCCTGCTATGAACCATTGTGAAGTCTAAGATTGATGGGAGAGGACCTGCTCTCAGTCCCACCATCCTGACAAGCACAACTGGTAGAGGTGAGAGACAGGGTCTTCTCAGTGGTGGCCCTTTGCCTGTGGAACTCTCTACTCAGTGAGATTGGATTAGCCCCGCCCCTCCCTCTTATCCTTTAGAATGAAACTCAAAACCTGGTTATGGGACCAAGTGTTCAAACAGTACAGGCAGCAATTTAGAATGAGACCCAAATTAATGTGAATGACAATGGACTGACCTGGACTATGATTTCAAACCTGTGTGATTTAAACAATGTTTTAGTAATTTTAAGTTTTAATTGCTTTTATCATTTATTACTGTTGTTGGCATTGGAATAAATACATAAACAAACTCTTGCGATTCCATAGCACTGAGCCATGGCAGTTAAAGTGTTTTCAAACTGCATTAAATTCTACATTGTAGATGCTCCCCAGATAGAACAAGGTGGGAGGTTGGTTCCAGGGCAAAATCCATTGATGCTTAAGTCCAGGAATGGGCAAACTTGGGGTGTTTTGAGGCCTCATCACATTAGAAAATGAATACACTTTAAATCCAGTTTCTGCCTCCTGCAGACTTCTGGGTTTTGTAGTTTAGTGAGGCTGTTAAAGGCTCCTCCCTAAACTACAAACCCCAGAATTCTGCAGTGATATCGGAGGTGACCCTCTTTTCTTGGGGTCTGTAGAAGATAGTTTAAAAACCAAGGGATTCATAGTTTCCCCAAGAACACCAGGCTGGAAGTGATCCCATAATCCCCTAACTCTCCCCACGTGGGAACCTAAGGCTCTTTCCATGGCCCCACATGACAATGCCCCTGTAACCCACACTTTATGAATACGCCCAGTTATTTTCCTTTTGCATTACTCTTATGGACTTTTGCTCATTCCCAATTCCTTTTTGCCCAGGACCCCTTTCTCTTGGGCTATCTTTTATGAATCTAATAAATTGTGTATCTTTCTGGTGGGTAGGCAGGGGTGATCAGGATGGTATATTTTCCCCATAAACCCCAATGTATCTCCCCTCATGTTTTCCCCCATGTATGTATTTTTAAAAAATATGAAAATGCCACTGTTTACCTTTAGCCAGCTACCTTAGGCGAGGCTTGCCAGCTGCAAAGCTTGTGATTCAATCACCACTCCACTAGCCTCATTTGCATGAAAATAGCAGGAGCCAGCTCTTTCGAAGGGTCTTTCCCCTTTGGGCCAAAACTGGTTTCTGCTAATCAATAGACAAAGGCCTCTGAGATTAGTCTACCTTTGTGCCATTGATTAATAGGCAAAACTATTTCTATATTTCATAAACGGACACCTCTGCCAGCCTTGGAAACTGGTACATGGCTACAGTCTTCTCATTTGTTTACCATCCAAAGAACTGAAACTCTCTTGGAAAGTTCTGTAGTGGCCTCTTGTCAACAGGAAGGGGCCATTAAGGACAGTTCCCATTTCCCACAGAAGAACAAAAGACTTTTCTCTGACTCGAAAGGTCAGGGGTTTGGATTCATTAATATATGGACAAATCTAATCAAGGAAACTCCAGCTGTTTTGTTTTGAACACATTCCTGTCCCTCTCTTCTAATTCGCCAGGGAAAAAGCAGTGCTGTTTCACAATTGGTTCCCACTACAGCTGGCTTCAGCATTCTATCCAATCATTGTGAAGCCAGCCAGTGTGCGGGGGCAGGAAGTTTAAACCTGACAGTTCTATAAAATGGCATATATTTTGGATGTAACTTTATGACTGCTTTGTGACAAGGATACTGCAGTGGTCATCCTTCTCAGCTGACAAGAATAAAAACTTCAGTGGCATCTTCTTCCGGACTCCTTTAGTGAGATCATTTGGGAATAGGGTTGCCACTTTTTGATATAAGAAATAAGGGACATTTACCTAAAAATACGAGATTTTTCACAAAAATAAGGGACACTTCATAAAAACTGGAAAATCAAACGTTGGGCAACCCTAACTATACTCCTTTTGATGCAGCCTTGGCTTTTTCAGCTGTGGCATAACACTGTTGACTGATCTTTAGACTGGAGTCTAACAGAAGCCTCCTTTCGCATGCATTCAGGGCAATATCATCTACTTGGGCCATTCTGCAAGTAGACACAACCCATGCCCTCCCGACAAATGCCCATCTGGCTCAAAAGCCCTCCAGAGACCCCCACCTGCCCCTCAGCCCCGGTGTGGCTGTGATTTGTGTGCCTGGCAGGGGGTCACCTTCCTTCCTCTCCCAGCAGTCAACGGTGAAGGCGGCCCTGCGGTCGAGGTGGGCGAGGGCGTGGCAGACCTGGCTCTGGGTCTCCATGATCAGCAGCTCCATGTGGGCCCGCATCTCCCCGCGCCACACCTGCAGCTCCCTCAGGCCGCTCACCGGCGGCGCCATGAAGACCGGCAGGCCCCCTTCTCCCTCTTCCTTTTCCTCCTCCCCCCCAGGAGTGAGGGCTCTTGGGAAATGGAGTCCCACCCAAAAGGGCCGCACGCACCTCTCAATCAAGAGGAGGCAGCCTTGGACTACAATTCCCAGCCGCTCGCAGGGAGATGAGAGGAAACGGGAGGAGCCAAAAGTGGTAGCAGGATGGAGGAGGAAGAAGCATGCGTGTATATGTACTGGCCCAGCCTTGCCTCCTGCTGCCACCTGTCTCGTCGATACAGGAGCTGAAAATAAGGGACAGGAACTGAAAATAAGGGACACGAAATTTGGGGCCGAAATAAGGGACGTCCCTTAGAATAAGGGACAGTTGGCAACCCTATTTGGGAAAGGGATTTTTAGATTGCTTTTAAAAACTCACCAGAGGTTCTGCTGAAATCCTCGTTTTAGGGGTACTTCTGGGCCTCTGGCCCCCTATGGGCCAGGCCGTTCTAAATTGTTCGGGATCAGCAGGAGGCAGAAACCAGATTTCAAGTGGATTTTTCTCTCTAGTGTGATGAGGTCTCTGGACTCCAACTCCCACCATTCCTAACAGCCTCAGGCCCTTTCCTTTCCTTAAGCGGCAGGGGGAGGGGGAGGAAGGGGCCTGAGGGTGTTAGGAATGGTGGGAGTTGGAGTCCAAAACACCTGCAGCCCCCAAATTTGCTCAGGCCTGCTCAAGTCCCATGACATACAATACAAAATAGCAAGGCGAAGGCCATGATATACCATGCCTGTTACATTAAGACAGTGTTTTTCAACCTTTTTTGAGCCACGGCACATTTTTTACATTTACAAAATCCTGGGGCACACCACCAACCAAAATGACACAAAATGACACTCTAACACAGTAATACATATAGTTAATATGTTTTTAAATGTATTTATACACTCAGTGTGAAACCTGGGGCTGTTTCAATGAACACAACATAGATATTCTGGCAGAAATGGCAGAAAGACACACATGAAGCTCTTGCTCAACAGCTCCCATGACCAACAGAAAATACTGGGTGGGTTTGGTGGGCATTGACCTTGAGTTTGGAAGTTATAGTTCACCTACACCCAGAGAGCACTGTGGACTCAAACAATGTTATGTTGTTGTTTGTTTTCTATCCAAAATCACAATGTTGGAAGGAGGCTCACCACATTAAGGTCCCTAAAACAGGCATGGGAAAACTTTGGCCCTCTGGGTGCTTTGGACTTCAACTCCCACCATTCCTAACAGCCTGAGGCCCTTTCCTGCTTAAATGGCTGAGGGGGGGGGGGGAAAAGAGCCTGAGGCTGCTAGGAATGGTGGAAGTTGGGAGTCCAAAACACCTGGAAGGTCCAAGTTTGCCCATGCCAGCTTTCAACAGAGACCTCTTCATCCCCCTTCCCCTTCGTGCCCTTTCTTCCCCCTCCTGCCGAACACTTACTTTTTCTTCTCCACTTGGGCTCCCTTCTTCCCAGCCTCGCTCAGCCTTGTGACCCGTGCGGGCGCTACTGTGCAGACTTGCCCCACGTCTCCCCCCCCCTGAACATGCCCACACTGCCCCCTTGGATCAAAATGGCAGCAGAAGTGGCAGCGTGAGCAAAGCGAGGCAAAGCGAGCAGAGCGAGACTGGGAAGAAGGGAGCCCGAGTGGAGAAGAAAAAGTGTTTGGCAGGAGGGGGAAAGAAAGGGTATTGGAGGTTCCAATTTCCCACGGCACACCTGATGATCGCTCACGGCACACTGGTTGGGGAACACTGCATTAAGAGGCAAAACCAAAGCTTGCTTTTGAGACTCTATTTGGAATATTCACAAGCTGTGGGTGGTGGGATCCGTGGATACAGACAGAGGGACGACTGCACCAACAAAGCAAAGCCTAGTATGGAATCTTACCCAATCCTTACCCAGCCCCCATCCCACATATTTATACAATTTCTTTCAATCTATTATATAAATGGGTTCACGTCATGTGATGTATACCTCAAACAAAGAAACCATACAACGCAGAAACACAATACTTGCCAACAGAAATAGGCCTCAAGCAAGGTACGTTTGTAGCAAAGAAATTTCCCCCAAAACCTAAAAGGCCCCCAAAACAACGAGTAAAAATAAAACTACATTTACCAGCATCCTCCGGGGCAGCCAACGACTCACCCAGCCTCTACATTCTGAACAACATGATTGGCTGCCAATTAGGGCGGATTTGCATAACTGCTGCACTGGCCAGCCAACATGAAAATTCCGATCCATAATAAACTGCCCAAACAGAATAAGGAAAAGGCCTGAGCCAATCCCCAACACAAACACCCAAATCACTTCCAACCAAAAATTTACACCCCAAAAAATCACAGACCACGCCCAAAATTGACAGTAAGGCTTCATTAACTTGATTTCCCTAACTAGCCCTCACTTACTGGGAAGCTGTTTATGCTCTGAATTGACAGTAAGACTTCATTAACTTGATTTCCCTAACTAGCCCTCACTTATTGGGAAGCTGTTTACGCTCTGAATTGACAGTAAGGCTTCATTAACTTGATTTCCTAACTAGCCCTCACTTACTGGGAAGCTGTTTACGCTCTGAATTGACATCAAGAATTCATTAACTTGATTTCCCTAACTAGCCCTCACTTACTGGGAAACTGTTTACGCTCTGAATTGACAGTAAGGCTTCATTAAATTGATTTACCTAACTATCCCTCTCTTACTGGGAAACTGTTAACGATCTAAATTGACAGTAAGACTTCATTAACTTGATTTCCCTAACTAGCCCTCACTTACTGGGAAGCTGTTTACGCTCTAAATTGACAGTAAGGCTTCATTAAATTGATTTCCCTAACTAGCCCTCACTTACTGGGAAGCTGTTTACGCTCTAAATTGACAGTAAGACTTCATTAACTTGATTTTCCTAACTAGCCCTCACTTACTGGGAAGCTGTTTATGCTCTAAATTGACAGTAAGACTTCATTAACTTGATTTTCCTAACTAGCCCTCACTTACTGGGAAGCTGTTTACGCTCTAAATTGACAGTAAGACTTCATTAACTTGATTTTCCTAACTAGCCCTCACTTACTGGGAAGCTGTTTACGCTCTAAATTGACAGTAAGACTTCATTAACTTGATTTCCTAACTAGCCCTCACTTACTGGGAAGCTGTTTGGCCTGAATTGACAGTAAGCTTCATTAACTTGCTTTTCCTAACTAGGCCTCAGCTTACTGGGAAGCTGTTATGGCCTGAATTGACAGTAAGGCTTCATTAACTTGCTGTTCCTAACTAGGCCTCAGCTCATTGGACATTGTGTATGGCCTGAATTGACAGTAAGGCTTCATTAACTTGCTGTTCCTAACTAGGCCTCAGCTCATGGGACATTGTGTATGGCCTGAATTTACAGTAACCTACCTTGGCACACAGAGCCCCGACCATGCATGATGGGACTTGAAGTACCACCATGGAAAACGGGATTTGTAGTACTTCAAAACCCATCATTCCCCACAGACCACTGTGGCCCAGAACCAAGACCAATAAAGACCCAACTTGATGCCCCCATGACCCACACTCCATCCAACTGCAGTTTAGAGGAGGGCACACCGTGGATGATTGGACTTTCTCGCATCTCCCAAAAAGGGCACAGCAACGCGTGCCGGGTACAGCTAGTATAATATAATATACAATCCCTCCTCCTTCCCCATAGATACACTTCCTTTCAATATAATAGAATACGCAATTCCTCCTCCTTCCCCATACATGCAATTCCTTTCAATAGAATATGCAGTTCCTCCTCCTTCCTTCCCCATACATACAATTCTTCCCAGCGCGTGCTGCAGAAAGAAAGCCTCCCTTGGCGCGCGCGAGCCCTTGTTTTGTCGCCCCAGCTCCCCCTTTTTTTTTGGACCGCGCGCCACTTTCTACGGCGGCTCTTCCCCCAAGCCGCGCCGCCTCCCCCCGGGTTGCTGTAGTAGCAGCAGCAGGAGCAGCAGCGCCGCTCTTCCCGCTCTGCTTACCCCCTCCCTCCCCTCTGCGCTCGCCTCGCCAACATTTGACAGGAGCCCGAGTCACGTGGCGGCCGGAAAGCGCCGCTTTGCGACCTCAATGACAGGCAAAATGCGCGACAGCCGCTTGCCAGGGCAGGGAGGAAGCCGCTGTGGAGCCTGCTCGCCTTGTTGAGGGAAGGAGGGAAGGAGGAAGGGAGGGAGAGGGCTGCCGACGTCCGGCTTCCTGTGGAGAGAGAGGGAGGCAGGCAGGGAGGGAGGCAGGCAGGGAGAGGGGCTGCCCGAGGCCCAGTCCGCCAGGGTTGGCCTTCGCTGCCTTAGATGAGCCCGTAGCCCTTCCTTCCCCCTTCCTTCCCCCTTCACCCCGTGAGCCGCCTCCAGGTGCACGGCCCAGGCCGGAGGAAGGGACGCCGCCGGCTGTAATGGCGTCCAACATGGACAGAGAAATGATCCTGGCGGATTTTCAGGTAAGATCCCCTCGCCTCCTTCTCTCTCTCTCTCTCTCTTGCCTCTGAGCTCCTGCCATTTCACAGCATGGTGAGCCTGGCTGTGGGGACAACGGCAAGAGCCAGGCAACAAGCAGCTCTCCCTCTTTGTTGTCAACAGTGTGGATTGAGCCGTAAAGTGGTGTCACTTGGGAGGGAGTTCCATAGCCGAGGGGCCACCACAGAGAAGGCCCCGTCCCTTGTCCCCATCAGACGCAATTGCGACAATGAGCAGGGTCTCCCCGGATGACGTTAGGGTCCATTTTCGTAAAATATAGTAAAATACGCTTGGGTTTAAGTAGTGTCACTTGGGAGGGAGTTTCATAACTGAGGGGCCACCACAGAGAAGGCCCCGTCCCTTATCCCCATCAGACGCGATTGTGACAATGGGGGGGGGGGGGACAATGAGCAGGGTCTCGCTGAATGATCTTAGGATCCGTTTTCGTAAAATATAGTAAAATACGCTTGTGTTTAAGTAGTGTCACTTGGGAGGGAGTTCCATAGCCGAGGGGCCACCACAGAGAAGGCCCCGTCCCTTATCCCCATCAGACGCGATTGCGACAATGAGCAGGGTCTCCCCGGATGACGTTAGGGTCCATTTTCGTAAAATATAGTAAAATACGCTTGGGTTTAAGTAGTGTCACTTGGGAGGGAGTTCCATAGCCGAGGGGCCACCACAGAGAAGGCCCCGTCCCTTGTCCCCATCATACGCGATTGCGACAATGGGGGGACAATGAGCAGGGTCCCCCTGGATGATCTTAGTGTCCATTTTCGTAAAATATCGTAAAATATGCTTGTGTTTAAGTAGTGTCACTTGGGAGGGAGTTCCATACCCGAGGGGCCACCACAGAGAAGGCCCCGTCACTTGTCCCCATCAGACGCGATTGCAACAATGAGCAGGGTCTCCCCGGATGATCTTAGGGTCCTAGGTGGATCGTAGCGGGAGATACGTTCGGACAGGTAAACTGGGCCAGAACCAGGTTGGGAACTATTGCCCTACAGCAGGCCTGGGCAAACTTTGGCCCTCCAGGTGTTTTAGACTCCAACTCCCACAATTCCTAACAGCCGGTAGGGAGTTGGAGTCCAAAACACCTGGAGGGCCCAAGTTTGCCCAGGCTTGTTATACAGTGTAGATCAGTGGTTCTCAAACTTTTTCGGCCTACCGCCCCCTTTCCAGAAAAAAAAGATTGCTCACCGCTCCCCTAGAAATTAATTTTTTAAATATCAATTAAACAGAAAGATATATGTATTCATGTTTCTTCCCATTTTCGTAAAACATAGTGAAATATGCTTGTGTTTAGGTAAGGTTGCCCAGTGTTTTTTAAAAATTATTATTCCATGAATCAATCAGGGCCAGCTAACACCTCCCAACAAAGGATCCTCCCCCCCCCCCCCAAGGCAATAACCAGCCAGGTACTGAAGCCGCAAGACCAGAAATAGTTCAATTGTTCATATATAAACTTCTGGATGAATACATCCACACTGTACTCATGGAAATCCCAAGACAAGCCACGGACGGGAACCTGTAAGCCAGGAGCCACCGCGGAACTACATTACCCATGTACGGTGAGTACGGTGTGGATATGTTCTTCCAGAACTTTATATATGAACAATTGAACTATTTCTGGCCTACCAGCGTGTGCCTTTTGAAGGTAGGAGCACACTTATGGACTCACGGAAAGACTTCATGTGCTGAACGGTTGTTATTTGTATTATGGTCTATATTGTAACGTGTATCCGTGGATTTATGTCAATTATATAGTGATAACCAACACAGGGGACCACAGAGGCACCCCACATGTGTCTAGATATTCAAATACAATGTTTTGATATATGGTTCTGATGTGATTATTGACTCAGGATTCCTGGTCTGTTGTTGTTTAGCTTCTGAATAGCACTTCCCTCAGTTTTTTTTTTACTGAAGCTGCAAGGCCATTCGATGCTAATCAAGGTGGCCAATTGGAACATTCACACTTGCCTCAAGCAGACTAGACTTCTTTCTCCCACCCTGGACATTCCTAGTTTCCAACAGACTTTACAATCTCTGAGGATGCCTGCCGTAGATGTAGTTGGGGCAAAAGGTCACAAGCGCGTGGGTGTGTGTGCCTGCAAGTTGCAACAGGGCTGTATGGCGGAGTTCAGGAGAGCCCCGTTGGCGTGGGAGGAGTTCAGGAGAGGAAAGGGATGGGCTCTGCGCAGTGGCAACACAACGCCAAGGTAACACCACCACCCCCTTTCTAGGCTTCAGTGCCCCCCAATTTCATTGGAGGCTTCTACCGTCTCCCTGAAATGTGTGATTGCCCACCGGGGGTGGTAGCGCCCACTTTGAGAATCACCGGTGTAGATGTACCCCTACTTATTTATTTATTATTATTTATTATTTCATATACTTGTACCCCACCCTTCTCACCACCCAAGGGGGGGGGGGCCTCAGGGCATCCTCACAACAAACATCATTCGGTGCCATCATAATAATAACCACAATCAACAAATTCATTAAAACATAACATTAAATAAACAGTTTTAAAACATGCCAATTAAAATCTAGGTCCAGGTCAAATTCATTCTCACTTCAAAATTGCTTATGCCTGCTTCATACAAGCCGCTATTCGATGCTCAAATGCAAGGTCCCACAGCCAAGTCTTGAGTTTCCTTCTAAAGAACAGGAGGGAGGTGGCCAATCAGATGTCTTTGGGGAGGGAATTCCACAGATAGGGAACCACTGTTGAGAAGGCCCTGGCTCTCCTCTCCACCAATCGTGTTTGCGACGGCGGTGGGCTTGAGAGCAGGGCCTCTCATGATGATTTGTAGTAGGAGATACGTTCGGACATGTAGTCTGGGCCAGAAATGTTTAGAGCTTTAAAGGTTAAAACCAGCACTTTGAATTGTGCTTGGTAGCAAATCGGCAACCAGTGGAGCTGGCATAACAGAGTACTTATCGATGAATCAGCTTTGACACTATTGCCATGGCTCAATGCTCTGGAATCTCGGGAGCTGTAGTTTCACAAGGTCTTTAGCCTTCCCTGCCAAAGAGAGTTGATGCATTGTTAAACTACAATTCCCAGGATTCCATAGCAATGAGCCATGGCTGTTTAAAGGGCTGTCAAACATTAATTCTACAGTGTGGATGCATGCCTTCTCAGGCCCCTTCCACACAGCTGAATAAAATCCCACATTTTCTGCTTTGAACTTGAATATATGGCAGTGTGGACTCAAGGCCTTTTCTTTTATCCCAGAATATTAAGGCAGAAAATCCCACATCATCTGCTTGGTACTGGGTTATCTGAGTCCATACTCAGATAATATGGGATTTTCTGCCTTAATATTCTGGGATATGGGGCTGTATGGAAGGGCCCTCAGATAACACAGGGCCCTTCCACATAACCCTATATTCCAGAATATCAAGGCAGAAAATCTCACATTATCTGTGTGTGGACACAGATAACCCATTTCAAAGCAGATCTTGTGGGATTTTCTGCCTCAATATTCTGGGATATAGGGTTGTGTGGAAGGGCCCGCAGTTCAAACCAAATATTGTGGGATTTTCTGCCTTGATATTCCGGGGCCCCTTCCATACAGCTGAATAGAATCCCATTATTTTCTGCTTTGAACTGGGATATATTTATTTATTTAATTTATTTACGACATTTCTACCCCGCCTTTCTCACCCCGGAGGGGACTCAAGGTGGCTTCACATACAGGCAACGATTCCGTGTCTTTGAACTGGAATATATGGCAGTGTGGACAAAGGGCCTTTCCACACAGCCCTATATCCCAGAATATCAAGGCAGAAAATCCCACATTATCTGAGTGTGAACTCAGAAAACCCGGTTCAAAGCAGATATTGTGGGATTTTCTGCCTTGATATTCTGGGATACAGGGCTGTGTGGAAGGACCCTCAGATAACCCAGTTCAAAACAGATCGCATGGGATTTTTTGTCTTGATATTCTGGATTATATAGCTGTGTGGAAGGGCCCTCAAAACAACTGAAAGATTAAAATTTTAGTTCTTGTTTGATGTTAAATCTTGGGTTTGTATCTCTCATTGCCTTTGTTTGCTCTCTCTCTCTCTCTCTCTCTCTCTCTCTCTCTCTCTCTCTCTCTCTCTCAGAACTGCCCCAACCAGGAAATAATTTGCTGTAATTGTAAAAAGGGCTTGCCATTATATTACAAGTTTCAGGCCCTTTCACACTACATGGTTGTGGCACTATGATTCCACTTTAACTGCTATGCTTCCATGCTTGTAGTTTTTAAGAAGAGGTATGAATTCTCTTGTCAAAGAGGGCTAGTGATTCCTAAAACTAAAAATTCAAGAATTCAATTGGATGTCGCCATGGGAGTTATATTGCTAAAATTGAGTGTGTGAAAGGGCACTGTGAGATATGAGAAATTTGTTCTAAAGAGGGGTGACAATGAAAGACATTTATATTAAATATTAAATCTTCTGTCTCAAAGTATAGTTCTTATTGTGTACAAGTCGGCCTTGTCTGTTGAGCACATTGCCTTTTTGATGTTATTGCTTTGTAATTTTAGTAAGCAAGACAGTTTTCTCATTAGCTTTTTCCTTGAGGGTTTATGCATTACTTGTTTTCATTCATAGGATAACAATCTAAGGTCCCTTCCACACACCCATTGAACCCAGAATATTAAGGCAGAAAATCCCACAATATCTGCTTTGAACTGAGTCCACATTGCCATATATTCCAGTTCAAAGCAGATAACCCGGGATTTTTTAAATTTGTGTGGAAGGGGCCTAAGTCCAAGTACTGTATATGTATTAGCATGCATAGTTATAAATGAGCCTTTTCTTACAATGTACCTACCCATGATATTGAAATGGGCTGGCATGTTTGTAATGGGATGAACTCCTGTGTAAAACACAGATAACTTTGGGCCCTGGAATATAGGTCTGTGTGGAAGGGCCCAAAGTTTTAATTAGTGCTTTTGAGTCGAGTGTAAAACACGGTATCTAAAGCTTTGCGTTTCATCATTTAAAAAGTAATTTTGCTTTTCCCTTTTGCTCTGTAGCAATACAAATAATTTAAAGATAAGGTTTCAGAAAGATGTAATTCTCTTTTTATTGGGATGCTAAATGGGTACATATTTATTAGGCAACATGTCAAATACCATACTACAAACATAACTGGTAAAATGAAATGACTTAGGGCCCTTCCACACAGTCCTATATCCCAGAATATCAAGGCAGAAAATCCCACAATACCGGCTTTGAACTGTGGGATTTTCTGTCTTGATATTCTGGAATATAGGGCTGTGTGGAAGGGCCCTAATTCAGTGATTCTCATCCAGATTCTAAATAAATTTACTACTGTTGGTATAATTTAGAAGACGAGAGAAATCCATCTAATATGCAAGAGTGCAGCCCTCCATACACTTACTCACCAAATCTTCCGAGTGTAGCTGTACAAAATCGAACAGCATGTGCTGTTGAAATTGTTAGTACAAGGTCCTTACTTAAAATAGTCAGACCCGTGATGGTAAACTGTACATGTATATTTTGAAATGTTAAGAAATGCAAATTATTTCTTTTAGATGTGAGGAAGGGCATTATTACAATCTCAAAAACATTACCTATCAAAGTACCTTTTGGGGGGGGGTACTTTGTGCTTTTTCTGCATGTCAGGGGCCTTGACAGAATGGTTCATGTGGTCTATTTCAATTCTATGGTTCTATGGGCCCTTCCAGACAGGTTCTATATCTCAGGATTTGATCTCAGGTTTTCTGCTTTAAACGGATTTATATGAGTCCGCGCTGCCAGATAACCTGGAATAAATAGAAAACTTGAGATCAGACCCTGGGATATAGGGACTTTTTGGAAGGGCGCTATGATTCTATGACCTGTCATTGCCCCAAACCGTACCAGTAGTTAAAACAGTAGTTAATTATACGGCGTATCACAGTTAATATTTACTTCCATTACATTAAACATTCATTTTCTATGATATGTATAATCACATTTTTACAATTAGGAGAATCAGAACCTTGCTAATTATTTTGGCAAACTTGTAGAAACTCAGAACTTTCAACACAAGGACTTTTTCATCTGGCAAATCGGGACTGAATTTCAGATTAAAGTTCAATTTTAGTAGGGTTTTTTTTAACAAAAGGAAATTTTAATGTCTACCTGTATTAAATCTTGTGTGGCATAAATAAAGAGTTCAGGATGTGCAGACCCATGCAAAAGATAACTTAAAATACACAGAAGAGTGTATCTGTACATAGTAGTACATAGTAGTAGTAGTAATAATAATAATAATTCTTACTCATTTCTCATGGCTCAAGGCAATTACAACATTGCTAAAACACATAATCAAAGTACATAATAATTTAAAACACTCTGTAGAATACACATATTAAAACATATTTCCATAAAATACAAAAAACATAAATTAGACATAGAGTGGAAGTTTAAAATTCATAGTTAAAACTCTGGGTTCTTGATCTAAAAACTAGACACACCATAATGTACATTGTGTTTTGGACGAAAATTTAAAATACATGTACAGTAGGTGAGTTGTGATGTCTTAATTTCTTCAATTAATTTTTTTTCAGGTTGAAACATAATTTTAAAAGCAACAGTAATAGTTTTTGAATTGTCCTGTGGGTTCATAAGCTTATTAAGGTTCCAGAATTAATGGCACTTTGTTATTTAGTACTGTTATGTCCTGATGTAACATGCAACCCTATACATGTTTGCCTGGGAATAAGGTTCACTGAACACAATTGAATATATTTTGAGTAAACACACATAGAGTTTGTTGAATGCTTTCACGGTTGGAATCACTGGAGTGTTGTGTAGCTAGAACACAGCCATATAGCCCGGAAACTACACAAAACTCCCATGCATAGGGTTTTTCTGTATTTCTTAGGCGCTAATGTTGAGTCCTTAATTTTATGTAATATCATTTCTGATCTATATTTGCTTATCTTCAAGCTCATTCAGGTAGACCACATTACCATTTTGAAAATTGTGTAAAAATAATACGTTGCGATTGAAATTAAGGTTACCCAAGGTCGCCCACATTTTAACATGAAGTAACATTTTCTTAGCTATAAGCTCCATTGATTTCCAAGTATATATAACTGGGATTATTGCCTTCTTGAGCGATACCTACAGTTGTATGTTTATATCAATTGAATAATATCCACTGAACCAAGAGGAATTTACTTATGAATAGACTTGCATATTTGCACTACAGGTTGACCTAAAGTGGAAGCTGAAAGTACAGTCCATATTATCTGTTGTTCAATTGCAGCAGGACTTGATTTTGCTCTTTGGATATTATTTAGATATTTGTAGAAATTGTTATGTTTGTACAGATGCTAATTGAAATATAAATATTGTACATGCCCTTGTTTTGGTTGTACAACTTCTAGGATTAACATGTGTTTGATTGCCATGTGTTGTGGGAATCCTGAGACCTTTGTCTTTCTTGCTGACTGAACAAGGAATGTGCTGAGTTAATGCTGTGGCTTGTACAGCAATCTTTTGCAAATGGTGTGCATAACATTTCATGTCCTGTTAATTTCCTCCTCTATTTGAAACATTCAAGTTGTCTTGACAATATTTTCCTCCTGTATGAACTCTTATAGAATGTAGGGGTTTTTTTTGGAGCTCAGGTTTTCTTTAGTCATAATCTTCCTTCTGTACAAATTCTTATAGGATGTGTTTTTGTAACTGATAACTTTCACACAAACTTTATTTAGTAATGTTACTTATGCCCTATCTTTCCCCTCAGCATGGGATTCAGGGCAGCTTGAAAAAAGACAAAGTGTAGCCAAAAGCTTATGAAATCAACATTTCATAAGCATGTGTATTAAAATACTTTTAATGGAAAAATATCTAATATAAATATTTAAATTATTTTAAGTATAATAGAACTATCAATTTGTATGAGAAATCTGTCACAGGGTTTTCTTCGCAAGATTTGTCTAAAAGTTTGGCAAAATAAAACAAATCACACTACCAACAATTAGATCTTGTTTCACTTGGAAGGCAGGAAACTTGATTGCAATGTGTACCCAATAAGATCTTGACAATGTAATCACTCGAATTAACTTGATATGATTTAGTTAAAGTTAGGTGCTTCTATTGATTGTACTGGGACATTGTGAAATGCAGATGTAATGTTTCCATTGATATCAGTAGGATTTTAATATTCTTAATTTTGACAAAATTATGCTTTTGGTTTAGTTTGAAGATTGCTATGGGACTGAACTTTTGTCAGAGTTGAAGATCTAAAAAGGATTTATGTTTATTAACTTATCTTCATAATTGTCAGTTTCATGATTTTAAAAAACCAAGTACAATCTTGGCCACTTTTCTTATGACTACTAAACTCAATTAGATCTGGTATTTGTTATACAACGTTGGCCAGTCTTAATTTGAAACCAGACTGTACTTTTCCATATGACAGAAATGTAAATGCATAGATCCTTAGTTTGATTACATTTTAGCTGTGATTTGTCAGGCAGGCATGGCTGGTGGCATGTTACGAACCTAACTGCATATTTGTGGAGTCTAGTTGACGTTAAGTTCTTTTAAAGTCTAATTGATTTAAATGAAGTTGTCGAATCCAAACAACAGACAGGAAAGACAACTGATGTCATCATCTTGCTGCAGTCTGTATCCAGGTCAGGGTTGTTTTAGTGCTGTGTCATCCTGTGCTTCTAATAGTCATGTGCCTTCAATTGTTTCTGTCTTCCAGTGATTGTATGCTAAATCTGTCATGGGTTTTTTTGGGCAATATTTGTTCAGAGGGGGCTTACCTTTGCCTTCCTCCTAGGCCGAGAGGGTGTGGCTTGTCCAAGATCAACCAGTGGGTTTCTGTGACTGAGCAGTGATTTGAACCCTGTTCTCCAGTCTTAATTCAATGCTTAAGGAACTACATCACACTGCTGCTTTGTAATCTGTGGTTAGGAAACACATGGCACTCTTAGGTATTGTTGGACAGCAATTCCCAACATCCCTTAACTTTGTTTTGCTGGCAGGATATGATAGGAAGTGCAGTCCAACATTATCTGGAGATTATCTGGACATGTTATCTTCTCTCTTTTTAATTCACAGTAGGCTTTATTCTCTCTCTCTCTCTCCTCCCCCACTCCCCATATTGTTATTTCAAATCCATTCCTTCTCTGAGTACCGAGGAATATTCCACAACAGATGCAGTCCTAGGAGGGGATTCAGTAATCAGTCAGTTGGTAGCTCTAGTAGTAACAAGTAACTTCTGGACCCAGAGCCAGATATTATTTGTCATTTACTTGCTTTAAACTTGTTTTACTGCCTTAATCCCCATCCAGGCAGACAAAAACAATTTCCATTGAATACTTTAAAGTGGAGTATTTGCTGGTCCCGATGAGAATATCAGTGTACTGTGGGTTATAAAACTACTCTATTTCCACGTGTATTTGTGGATGCAGAATTAAGTGTAATCCACATTATCCAGAGCTAGAAAACACATGTTTGCATGAAATTGAGAATTTGTCTGTCTTCCTTGTTGAGGGAAAAATATAGCTAGTACAGCTTTAATGAACATCAGATCCCCCACTCCATCTATTTTTTTCTAATGCATGCATATGGTTGAAGCTACTAGTCTGTTTACTCTTCAGGTGACAATGTCATAAAATACTTACTTTCAAGCCTTTTATAGGTCTAGTTATGTGGCAGTTTTGCTACAGAGTGTGACTGAGGAACAAAAATGTCTGCATGAGAAGGCCTTAACTGCCTGCAGGAAATCTACCATTTCCAGTGATTATGGATCATTGCACCCCATATTATTAAAGTGTAACAACATTCACATTGTTGTCATTTAACAATATAGGATGTGAACATTCATGTTTTTTCTGTGTCTATGATGAGTCCTGGAACCGAACCTCTATGGATACAGAAGGACCACTCTACTTGGGTGAAGTTATTTTTAAATTGGATTACCAATATTTGTATGCACTAGCTACTGGTTTTGATTTCTAATGATTCATTTTAAGTATTAATATACAGGGTGTATGATATATTCTGAATAAAAAGTGCCTCCATCACTCTGTACAGGCAGTCCCCAAATTATGAACAACAAAATGTCTGTAGGTTTGTTTTTAAGCTGAATTTGAATGTAAGTCGGAACAGGTACATTTTTAAAATGTAATTCCAGTCAAAAATGTATATTTTAAAGCTTTGGATAGCATAGAAAAGGGTTAACATCCATGTTGTCTTAATTTTGTTGTCTGTGCCCCTGTTCAGATGATTTCACCTCACTTTCTGTCCCTATGATAACTGGATTTTGAAAATGTTGACTTGTTTTGGAAACAAGGATTGGCGAGAAAGCTTGAGTGGATACACCTTTTCCCCATGATAATTCTTTCAGGAGCGAATTTCCTTTCAGAGGGGTAATTTCTCTTACTTCCTGTTGTCTCACCCCCGTTCTTAACTGTGAGTTGATTGTAAGTCAGATGTTTGTAACTCAGGGACAGTATAACATCCATTTAAACCTTCTGAGAAAATATTGTATTCATTTCAATTTTCCATTTTTTCCCCAACATGCATTCAAGGCAGCTTCTACCTCATTTTAACTAAAAGCATCAATTTTATTCTTTAAAGTGCTACAACCAGACTTTAAATTTTAAAGAAAATGTAAGTAATGTGAAAAATATCTGAAACAAGGTAGAAATCCTAGTTGTGTAAATTATGAATTTAATAACATATGCTAGATTTCCATGGGTGTTCTGCTTTCAGATACTGAGAGAGAGAGAAACAACAGGAACATTAAGTTTCAAAATATGAATCAACACCAAAGCTTTAAAGCAATGAATGTGTCACAACACCAACTCACTAATTATGTGTGTTTTATAATATATTGGAAATTTACCTCAAACATTTCTATATCATCCATATCCCATGACATTCCAATACATACAGTCCCTGTGTTACATACATTTGACATACAAACGACTCACAGTTAAGAACAAGGGTAATACAACAGGAAGTGAGAGAAATGTACCCCTCGGAAGGGAAATTCACCCCTGAAAGAGTTATCATAGGCAAAAAGGTGTATCCACTCAAGACTTCTCACCCTCCTTGTTTCCATAACAAGCCGATTTTTTCACTGGCCTTGTATGGTCTGGGGCCAGTGTACCTACGGGATCGCCTGATTTCATATAACCCTCCGAGATCACTTCATTCAGAAGACCAGAATCTTCTGACATCCCTACTGTGAAGTCTTTCCACCTGACTTCGACAAGGCGCAGGGCATTTTCAATCATTGCCCCGGCTCTTTGGAATACATTGCCACCGAAAACGCAGGCTCTACGAAATTTGGTAATCTTCCGGAGAGCCTGCAAGACACACTTGTTTAGACAGGCCTTCGAAAGCTTGTGATTTTAGCTGCGTTTTTAACTGTTGTTCTACTTACTGTTATATGCATGTTTTTATCCATTGTTTGTTTTTATTGAACTATGCTGTAAACCACCCCGAGCTTCTGGGAGTGGCAGTCTACAAATCCAAATAAATAAATAAAAATAAAAATCCAATTATAGCAGGATCCTGGCATGTATTGTCATGTTTTTCTTCTTGTTATCACTGTCTTGTTATTCCATGATTCAAATACAGTGATTTCATATGCTTCTGTCACCACAAACTGAGATTACCTTACCATTATAATCATTTGTGCCCTTTTTTTGGGTAGTTTTCAATCTCCTATGGCCTTGTTACTCCAGATTCAGCATAACATTGCATTACTGTTGCTTAACTGTGAGTTAAGCTCATTCGAGTACAGTAGCTTTTTAAAAGAACACTGGGAAACGCGTGTAAAAAGATACTCAAATACATTCCGCTAATGTATCGTATGCCTGGCAGGTCACTGACCAAATTATACCCTTAATCAATTAATCAGATCTATTTTTGAATAAAACAGTAATTTGTGTCAATGTGATAAATAAAAATATCACTGTATCAGAGACATTTCCTTCCTATGTGTTTGAAGATATAGTTATTTGGGAGTAAGCCATGTTGGACTCTGTATTATTACCAGAAGTTTCTAACTAGAAATTTCCATCAGAATAAAATAGTCCTAAGAGTGTGTTCAAAACTAGGAAAAGAGGGAGCAGAGGCCTTTATCGTTGGAGGTATATTTTTGGCAGACAACTTGCTAATCCCTGTTCACCATATTTTTAAAAATACTTTTCTTCCTGAACCCTCTAAAATGACTAAACCTTAAACTGGGGGGCAGGCAACATTTGGCCCTTCAGATATTCTCATTTTTAACTCTTATAAGCCTCATTTGGAACAGCTAAGCACCAAAACATTTGGGAGTTTTGGACCAAAGCTGCTGGAGGACCAAATGTTCCCCACCTTCATTAACCCAACTGCCTGGAAAACAAGGAGGTTCTGAGGTCAGTGTACATTAGGTTGTGGCTCAAATACTGCTGCTGTAGTTCCCCACCACTGCTGTATCCTCTTCTGTGTTTAAGGTCATTGTATTTAAAATAAATTATTGCAGCAACAAGTTTTATTTATTTTGTAAAATATCCAACACACCACTCAAATGCTGAAGAAACAGGTGTTCATTATTCTTCCATTGCACATCATTATCAGGAAATCTTTATGAAACCATATTTAAGGTTGCTGCTCATGCTCAGTATTTATACTCCTGTTTGCAGTGGAATTCTCATAACTACCAACTGCAACTTTTCCATTATAAATAAGAAGAAACAGAAGCTGATTAAATAAAAACCAAAGTCCATGCTGAACTGATGCTCTCCATATGCATGCCTTCTTTGTAACAGCAAGGAGATTTTTAAAAAAAAGTATATAAAGAAGCAGAATGGCTTTGAATTAGTGTGTCTGTTATTCAGGGGGCAGTCTTGAAAATCTATTCAAACCAGTTGTTTCATTTAATCCTACAGCTTTACCTCTAACATGTATGTTTGATACTCTGTTTGCACTGAGGTTGTTGATTGAGAGTCAGTGGTGCAGTAGAAGTTGTTACTGGATTTTTATTTTATAAAATGCCTACAGTATTATTTACCATACCAAATGGAGAATGACTGGTGATAGTGGGGACATTTGATGTTAGCGTTTATGCTACAGCCCTATATACAGTATATTTGTTTGTGAGTGAAACCAAATAGACAGAGTATATAGAACTGCACTCTCAGTATAATTTGACATGTTGCCTCTATAAGTTTGATTATTTATTGCCTATACTGTATAGTGAACAAGTATGTGGCATTAAGGATGGTATGACATGCAGGTAGGAGGATGCATTTGAAGGTGGCTTATGTAAGGTGCGGTAGAGGTTATCTCTCTGTTAGCCTACTGGTTTATAGTAAATGAGGATGTTTATTATTTTAAAATAACATATGTAATTTTATTTTGTGCCTTGATATTATTGAAAACCTTTGAATAGCTAATATCTAAAATAAAAAAAATTATAATTTACAGCTGCATCACATTATTGCAGCCTTTGTTCTTCATTTAGCTAAGGATGTGTACAAAACCCTATTGGGATTGGTGTGATTGAAATTTTGGGTGGCTGTGCTGTTTTTAATGCATTTTAATGGTTTGTGCATTTTATGGTTTGATGACAGAAATCGTTTAATTGTTTTTAATGTTTATATTCATATTTTAATTCATTTACATTTGTTTAACCTGTTTATTGTTAGCTACCTTCTGTGCTTATATTGAGAGAAAAATAGGATAAAAATAAATAAATAAATAAATAAATAAATAAATAAATTTTATATACGTGCACTTGGCTTTCTGTAAGCACAGGTTCTGCATTCACAAATTCATTGAACCATGGCTCAAAAATACTCTGCTGGAACCTTTACTTAAGAGCATACTAACTTAAGAACATTTTGAGTTAAGAACGCAAGGCTTTAGGACTTCAAGAACAGTACAAGGCTTTAGGACAGGGGTGGGCAATTATTTTTTCTAAGGGGCCACACGAGAGTCAAAAAATATTATGGAGGGCCGCACCTAAAGGCTGAACTACATTCTACATAATATCAATTGAATTTATTTAATAATTATAAGAAAGGCACTACATTGCGTTTTTGATATATTAATAAGATTGATAATAGTATATGTTATGAGCAATGAAAAAGAGAGGTTGTCATAGGAAAAATGACATTTATTCACTAAAATTTTACAAAACAATGGTTAACAAAATGTGAATATTTGTATCATTTGTGATTCATTATATCAGGGGTCAGGAACCTTTTTGACTCAGAGAGCCATAAAAGCAAAATATTTGGAAATTTATTTCAGTGAGAGCATTATAATAATAGTGATGATGATAATCATTCAGCCTCTGCTAATAATAATAATAATAACAACAACAGGTTCTTAGAGTAGGAAGTCCTAGAGTCCAACCTCCTTCTGCCATAAGGGAAAAACACAATCAATGCACTCCTCACAGATGGTCATTCAGCCAATAATAATAATAACAACAGGTTCCTAGAGTAGGAGGAGACCTCCAAGGGCCATCCAGTCCAACCTCCTTTTGCCATGAGGGAAAAACACAAAGCATTCCTCACAGATGGCCATTCAGCCATCTTGAACCAAACTTGGCACACTGAACTCTCATGAGATCGAAGTACTGAAAGGGTTTGCTGGGCATTTACCTTGAGTTTGGGAGTTGTAGTTCTCCTACATCCAGAGAGCACTGTGGACTCAAATAATAATGGATCAGGACCAAACTTGGCACAATACCTCAATTTGCCCAAAGAGGCAGAAGAGGAGGAAGCCGGGAATGGATGCGCCCCCGCGTGCTCCGGCCTTGGCCCCGCCCCTTTCCCGGTCTGGCCCCGCCTCGTCACCATCGCTGCACTCCCGCTCCTTCCCTCTTCCGTTCAGGTGGTGGAAGTGGGAAGGAATGAAAGAGGGAAAGAGAGAGGGAGGGAGGGAAGGAAACAGGAAGACAGGAAAGAGCGCCGAGGCAAGAGGGAGGGGGGAGCGCGCGAGGAGGAAGTAAAGGGAGGAGGGGGAAGAGGAGGAGGGCGAACACACACACACTCAAACACTTTATTTGCCGCCTCCCCTTCTTCCCCCTCCCTTCCCTTCCCCTCCGCTTGCCTGCCTGCCTGCTTCTTCACGTTTGTAGCTGCCCCTATGGCAGTTCGCCTCCCTCTCTTCAGGACGGAGCCTTGAGGGAACTAAGGGCCGGACAGCATTGTGTGTTTTTAATCCTGATATTTTTGGCTTCATGAAGAGAGGGAGGGAGAAAGCAAGAGATGAAGGGAGGCTGGAATGAGTACAGCATAAAGAAAATAATGCTTCTGCCTCTTTTCTTTGTGCTTCCTTTCCAAAACTTTGTACTTCTACCATTTTAAAGTTTATCTTTCTTTTTTATTGTTCCATGTGAATATGCAGGTTTTGTTTTGCTGTTACACTGGCCAACACACATTTTGTTGCCTCAAACGTGCTTCCTTGCCACAACTTCATGCTTCTACCATTTAAAAGATGGTCTTTCTTTTTTATTGTTCCATGTGAATGCACATTTATACATTATTTGTATAAATACATTGATAAAGTAAATTTTCTTATTTTAAAATGTAACAAAAATGGGGGGGGGGTTGTGGGGTTGGAACATTTCAATGGGAAATTTCCTTTGAGATAAGAGCATTTTGAGTTAAGTGCTCAGTCACAGAATGAATCAAACTCATAAATCAAGGTATCACTATATTGTTGTTTTTAATCCCAAAGCAAGTTTAGATGTTGCTGACATATAGGTATATCATGCTGTAGCCTCAACCATTTCTCAGATCCTCAGGTTCTCTCCAGATCTTGTTTGAGTTGTTCACCATATTATATAAGGGACAGCGCATTTTACCACACCATGTATATAATAGGACTTGAACATCCATATATATTATGGGCCCACTGTACTTGATCATTAGAAAGATCAAAGCAATTGCTGTGTTTGCTTAAGCCTTAAGGTATGCAGGAAGATCCATACAAAACTGGGTTTTATTGAGTTGGTGCTTAGTGTGCTAAACTCAATTCCATGGCTAGCTCAGGACTGTGTTATATCTTATAGGTTGGATTTACGTTCTGTGAATGGAAGGATGCCTTCCACTTCTAGAAGATGATTGATCTTCTAGAATTCTACTGGTGGAAGGTGTGATCCACACACCCCCGCCCCGCTTTCCGAATGCTTTCTCATGTAGGTGTTTTCATTATTTGAAAATCTACTCAGGAACATTCCTCTCCAACTTCTAAGGCAGATTTTCAGGATGCACAAACACCCACAGATAAGGGGAAAACTAGCCAAATTGGTCCTTTCCTATGGCAGAAACATCTATGTTTTCAATAAAACACATATAAATGTGTCTGTTTCAACATTTTTACTGAAGACCAAATTAGAAATGCCACTATACAGTGGGGCCTCGGTATCCACTGGTCATATTTATGAACTGAGAATACATGTGTGAACAAACCTGCTAAGAGACATTCAGCAACTATGTACTGAAAGCATTCTACACTTCCTGCCTATAAAACATGAGCAATAATTATTTCATAGATATTGTTGTCTCAATCAATTACTAAAATGATAAATGCCTTGCATAGGGGAAGGGCTGTGTAAATGCTTAATAGCCATTAGACATACTAAATCAGCCCAGCAAACCTTAACATTTACCATCAGATTAACAAGAGGAGTAGCAGGTTTTCTCATTATTCCCTTCCTATTCACAGCAGCCTAAATATCTTGAAAATATGTACAATCTAGTTAATTTGATAAAGTTTAATGTTTCGATTCTAGATATAAAGAGGATGTATCTGACTATGAGAAACTACAGTAGTTTAAATATGAAGGAATATTTGTTGGCTTTCTTCCTCAACCGTATTTTTCTCTTTTTTTTAAAAGGCATGTACTGGTATAGAAAACATTGATGAAGCTATTACCCTACTTGAGCAAAATAACTGGGATTTAGTGGTAAGTATTTATTTTTTATATGCATGAGAGAGTACAAAAAGAGGAAATGAAAAACAGGAAAATATCTTGTCAACTACAACAATGAATGACAGTATATTAATCATGATTAACCAACTTCTCCATAAAGCAGCGTAATATTGATTGCAAATAGTGGCCAATATTCCACCTTGTTGCAATAAGTATATATAATACCAGCAGACTTACATTAATCTTGTTTTACACAGCCCTTATACCCTGAAGATAGTAGACCCTGTATGATTGTGGAAGCTAAACAGGGTCAGCCCTAGTGAATTCTTGGATGGGAAACTATCAATGAATGACGGGTGGATAATAGCGTATATTTCAGAGGGAGGAACCGGCAAAATCACCTCTGAATATTCCTTATATAAGAAAGCTATGGCATTCATGGGATTATCATGTTGATAAGCAACATGGAGGCACACACACATACACACATATTGGATACTGGTGTAGCACAACACATACAGATCACTGCTAGATAAACACGGCTGACAACGCGTAATTTGATGGGCATCAGTATCAAGCAAATTATGTTTAAGTCCAGATGATTCAGAGGCATATGGGAAAATAAGGTATATTTGGTAAAAAAACTTGAGTAAACATGAGTTGACTAAAGGGAAACTGTCACTTAGAATGTTTTGTAGCAATCAGTAAGCATATGCCTACATCTCTTTGCTATTTTACTTTTCAGAGTATCTTTTGCAAAACTTACTCAATGCTGAGTAATCATGACTCTGAAGAAAATGCAATTTTCCATGGGTCAGTGAAAGGTTAAAAGACAAGAAACAGAGAGTAGTATAACATGTCACAAATGCAAACGGCAGCAGAAAGGAGTGATGGCCAACTAATCTGTATTGTAAATTATATTCTTTAAGCAAACATTGAAATGCTGGAAACAATTGAAAAAACACAAATCTATAGTACAGCCATGTAAAAATGAACAATGGCATTTCTGTAATTAACCATGTGTTCATCTTATCACTGTTCTTTTTCATTTTGTTGACTGTTGTCTAAGAATGAAGATCAAATATTTCATTTTCTACTTTCTTTTTCTGGCCCGCATAATCAAGTAATAATTTCTCTTATTCTAAAATGACACCAAATGTATGTGTTGTGGCATTTCTTCTATAATATTGCTAGGATGCATTATCTTATTGTTATATGTCAGATAGAAAGTTGCTTCTCAGTTTTGAGTCCTTCGGTTTGTAGAATATTGCGTTATATGTTTCATACTATTACAAGGATTTACTTTATTTGTAGAAGGATTTTTGTTTGCAGAATGGACAATATTTTTGTGCCCCCAGAACAGTTATACTACATAATGATTACTTTTTTCTTGGTTATCAGAAAGAAAGTGATGTCTGCATCATTTTTAAAAAACTTTTTGATTGAATAATCAGATATATTTTGGGGATCAAGATCTTGCTTTCTCTTTTGTATACTGCTAATAGATCAGCTTGATTTCTGGAATAATGATCAAATAGTAGCAGTTCAAATTTTATCAAAAACAGCAGAATACATCACATATGCCTGAGTTGCACTTATGATCTGCTGTACTTGTTTTCATTGTATGTAGCTCTTAAAATAAAAGTTTTTCCCTACCTAAAATAAAAGTTTATTCTTTTTCTAGTAATTTGCAATGAGTGACTTTTCAGTGTAGACACTCTCCAAGTGGTTATGATTACCTTCAAAAAATATGGGGTTTGCTATTTGCTGAAATGTCTGCCTTACTGCTATATTTAACTTCTTTATCCTTTGTGCTGGCAGTGGTTCAAAGCAACTGTGTGTTTGCAGTAAAGTCAGTGGTTTAGCGCACCTGTAAATGTGATGGCTTGCCGCTCCTCTTGAATGTTGGTTCTAAGGATCAGAAGACAAAAAGGCTCTGTGCCCTGTTTTTATAATACTTGAGTTTCATAACTTAAAATATTTATGGACAATCTAATAATAATATTCATTTCTTTTTAAAATGGAAAAATAGGAGAGGATTCCTCTTAGAGTCAGCACTTTAGGGGCGTTAGATAAATTCTATATATGATCACTCTTCAAAGTCTTCTGATTTTCATTAACAAAGATTTGAATGAGCAAGTTTATGAAACTGAAAATCCAACTAAGAAGAAAGAAGTTTTAAAAATTATATTATATGCTGTTAATATTCCTAGAGGGCAGTTTGATCAAGAACAGATATAATTTCCCCTCATATGTGTACATCTGTATTATCTATTAAAAAGCATCTGTTAAGCAAATATATCTAAGCAAGACATAGCTAATCTTTACACCCAGATATGTGTAGCTATTTTATCTACTTAGAAAAAAATTGAACATACTGCTTCCATCATAATTAAATTCTGCATTATAGTTCTTGATCCATATCTCGACTATGCTTGTACATTTCGGCTGAACCACGATTTGTTTCTTCTTGCCACATCCTGGTAGACCCCCATATCCATTTTTCTGGACCTCCCAAAAACGGGCGGATAGCTGGAATAGTCGTTTTTGGTCCAGAACCAGAAAATATGGGCTAGATCCATCCCATTGGCTAGATCCATTCCACAGGCTCCCCCTCCCATAATTTTAGGGCTATTGGGATGAAAATGACCACACTTGGAGGACACATCTACCACTGTTAGCCCACTAAGTTTCATAACATTTGAGCCATCCCCTGATTTTTAAGAATTTATTTAAGAATCTCGTAAAAATCTCTTCAAAAAAGATTCCCCAAAAGGTTTTCCTCTCCTGGACCTGCCCTGTAACTTCTCCAGGAGCAACAGCAGGACAGGGCACCATTTCTTCCTGCCAAATGTCAAAGATACTCTTCCACATCACACAGCCCAGTGCTCCCACTATTAACCTTTCTTCTTTGCTGCTGCTGCTACTACTACTAATAATAATTACAGCAAGCAACTTCTTCCAAAGCTTTTGCATTTCAAAACATACTGGAAGAGGCCAGCAGCAGCAGCAGCAAGCATAGCAAGCATTGTACCTTATTGGAAAAACATTCCTGTATGATCCACTGGGGGCATTTCAAAATGTTTTGTGGGGATCTAGCCATGCTTGGGGGAAAACATGTTTTTGGAGCATAATATTTTAAGTTTCAGCAGTTCAGAGCAGGTCATCCATCATCAGCTTTACTGATTCAGAAAAGCGAGGTGGCGACAACCCCAAAAAAGGACAATAGGGGGCTCAGGGACAAGGGGTGAGGGATGACTTTAGGAAACGGGAGGAGGGGAAAGGAGAAAGAACTAGCTCGTAAAAAATGCTTTTGGTACCAAACATGGTTGTTCAAAACATTGAGAGAGAGGTTGCTTGCAACAGCCATCCTGGGCCACTGCATGACTCTGGTGCATATATATATATCTTGCAAAGGAATGAAATTATAGGTAGTTAGGTATGTAGGGTAGTCATTTTCTGAGAAATAGGAGGCTTTTCTTTTTGTTTGCTAGGATTACTATTCTTAATATTATTCTTAATAATTATTATCTTTTAGAATTATTATTAAGAATAGTAATCCTAGCAAGCAGGAGCCCCTGGTGGCGCAGTGGGTTAAACCCATGTGCTAGCAGGACTGAAAACCAACAGGTCAGAGGTTCAAATCCGGGGAGAGCATGGATGAGCTCCCTCTGTCAGCTCCAACTCCCCATGTGGGGACATGAGAGAAGACTCCCACAAGGATAGTAAAACATCAAAACATCCAGGTGTCCCCTGGGCAACGTCTTTGCAGACTGACAATTTTCTCACACCAGAAGCAATTTGCAGTTTCTTAAATCACTTCTGACACAAAAAAATATTTTAGAAGTATTTTCAGAAGGAGAGAAGGGGAGGAGAAAAAGAAGCTCAAAGGGTGACTTTCCCGAGCCCCCAAACACATGCACCCCACCTACCCGCCCCACACGTTCTCAACTTCCAGTCAGTCCCACTACATAAAAAGAATCAAGAAAATAAAGGAAAATCAAAAAGATTCAGAGAAAGACCAAGACAGCCAAGCCAGGCAAAAAATAAGGTAGAGAGAGGGGTGGTGGTGGTGGAGGAGGCCAGGCAATAAGACTGAAGCCAGGATGCAAATGGGAGAGCAATGGATGTGGTTGCTTCATTACATAGATGCAGCTTGTGTAGGACATGTCATGATATTCTTCTATTCTGATTGGCTCAACAGGCAGGGCTCACAGGGAAATCCTGTGTGACCAGCATGCGGCAACCACTCTGCGCTGTATGGTGCAGAATAGGGGAAGAGGAGCTGTGATCAGCTGCCACGTGGTCCTGTAATGGACAAAAATATGTGAGCCCTTACTGTTATGGCCATCTGGTCAAGCTGAACCAGCCAGATTGGCTGAAGGGAATTGATCACTCTGAATCTGTGCATAAGCCTAGTCTCGACTACTCAGTGTCATGGAAGTGGTTTTTCTGGCATATGAGAAAGTCTAACTTAGGAAATCCAGAGAAAGTGATGGCAGACCATACTTCCTTGAATAACCTTATATTTCATCTGAAATATTCAGACAATGATGTGCCTTTGCCCAGTTGTCTTCTCTACAATGTAGTTTAGCCAGTTCACATACATTAACAGTTCAAGTTACTTAAATTTAATAACACTACTTCACTAGACAATATTATAGCAGTCTCTGTATAAAATGCTTAAACCAGGTCACTTTTAGTTTCTGCATTACAGAAAAAGAAGAGGGACAAATATGAGTCTTGGAGTTTTAGACAGATCCACAAATGAGCTAGGAATTTAATTTCAGTATAAGCCACTTTGTTCAATTTTGGGGAGTATTGTCTAGAATTCGTTAAGGAACATCATACATTTTGATGTCTGTGAAGCATTTAGTAATTAAGCCTATCAAGTTTTATATGAGCTTCGAGCTATGTCTTCTGAATATTATTTAGACTTTGTACCTTGACTGGTTAGTTATGTGAATACACCTTGGCAATGCCATGTTTTTTAACCAGTATTTTTTCCTTTTTTTTTTACAAATTGCAAGTTTTGATTTTTTTAAAAAAAGAACTACTTATTTAAGTTCTAGTCACTACTAATCTTTCACTACTACTAAAGGCCTACTGCAGATAACAAAACGAGAATACAAACATGAAAGAGACAGACACCTACACAAAAAGAACAATACTAATAAACATAGACTATGATATCTTACTCACTGTATGATTATTTCCTTTAAAATATTATTTATAAATTTACCTTTCTACTTTTAGTAACATTCTAATAATTTCTAAAACCTACAATAAACAATACCCCCATTATCATAACTAGTAGGTTAAAAAGTCCCTATCATGCTTGTAGTCAGACAAATATGTCTCCTTTCTCAGCCTACTTAATTTGTCCATCTCAACAGATTCACAGATCTTCATCAGCCAATGTCATTGTTCTTTATCTTCCGTTTTCTGGGTGTGCTCTCGTCCAGCTTTTCTCTTTCCCTCTGTCTGTCAATCTTGTTACCAAATCTCTTCCTCAGTAAAGTCAATTGATAGACAATCTAATCACCAATTTACTGTCTCTTACAGGGTTTGCCTTCAGATCTCTATAAAGCTTTCTTCGACTGGCCCCAAGGAAACCTTGTTGACAGGTCTCATTCTCCATATTACTAAGATCTTTGTATGGAACTTCCATGAAGTCAACAAGGACTTTAGACATCTTAAAACAAATAACTTCCGTCAGCTGTTTTGGCAGATCTTATGCATTGATAATTTTCTTCTACTCCTTCACATCTGGGAGAGTAATTACTTCCATAATTTCCTCTTTATTGTACTCAGCTTATTCTAAAGTTTCTGTCTGTTTTTGAGTACCAGATTTCTGTTTTAAGTAATTTCTGATTCTTGTGGCTTAGCATGTCAGTCAACTTATTCAGAGATGTATGGATCTCTTTCATCTCAATTGCCAGTTCCTTTCTAAACAGTCTCAATTCAACAAGGATTTGGAATAGTTCTCACTCAAACTCACAATAGCATAATATGAATTTGTTTTTGGGATTCTAATATTCACTTATTAAGAATTTTTGTATAGATGGGCACATGGTGGCACTGTGTTATCCTCTTTCTTCGCTATCCAAGTTCCTGTATACTTTTCAGCCTGGGAAAATTCCTTTGTTTTGCTTTGTAGATAGTATTTGTATAAACAAAATGTTAACTCTTTGTTCATTGTCAGGGTTATTACTAATAAGTGCCTCACTCTTAAGATTAGTTTTTAATAGCTTTCCATAATGTCAATTAAAATAGTTTGTGGAGGAATTCCATTAGTTTCAGCTTCTGTTTTTTTGTGTTAGATTCCTTTTTAAGTTCTAGACCGAAAGTTACTCACGATCTTTGGCATGCAGAAGGCAATTCATCTGAAAGGGAGGATTCTTGCTTCAACATACAGATGTGAACTCCCCAAGGCAATTTTCTTTAAATTTTCATTAAAATAGCAATTGCAGTTGCTTGTGCTGTGGGCTAACGGTTGCCATCCATGGCTAGACTTCTGTCTTCTTGGTTCTATGTCTCTGCTGAGGCAGATGCTGAAACAAATGCCTAAACGAATGTCCACCAGTCCAAAGATAACACAAGGCGATGAAGTCATCAGTGGTAAAGCACTCTCCTACCGAGCTAACAAGGAGACTGCTTTCTACATCACCATCTTGCTGCGGTCTTTTTCCTTTCCTGTTTAAGAGTGACTTGAGAAAGTTTTACTTTTAGAGTTTTGCATTTCACTTTTAGAGTCATCAGTGAATTACCCTGAATTATATTATGGGGTTGTTTTTTCTACCAGAATATGGAAGAATTGCTTTACTTGATTAGGAGTACTAGAAGGAGCACTGCAATAAAATGCATTTGGTTTAAACTTTAAAGGATTATGACTGAAATCCATTTGTGAGTCCCAGCTAGAATAGACTCACAGAATCTGTTTCTAATGTTATGTTAACATGAATGGAAATCCCCTTGATTCAAGAGTTCTGCTTTTGATGAGACTAGCAGTTGGATTTAAGCTGTGGTCAGACGCCTACATATGTTTGTTTAAAGATGACCGGAACCTAAGATGCCTTTTAACATTTGTTTATTATTTCCAATTTTATCTACAAAGTGTTCTTAGGAAAATTATAATACACATAAGGGTGTTGGCAACATTTGCCTAGCCTCACTTTTTCTGTTTATCTTTAGCTAGCATATTCAATTAGCATGTGACCTGTCCTGTACAGCATTAGACCAGAGCTAGGATTTGGGTAGGCTGGGTGTCAGCTTTGTGAAAGTAATGTAAGCAGCATGTGCAACCTTATCTAAATAGTAGCTGAAATTTCATTACTGCAGTAATGAACTCTTTCTACTTCTATTATCCTTGCACAGCTGCCAGCAAGAAATGCAGAGTCATCAAGCAAGCAGCAAGGCTAATAAATGTCAATTTCTTTTTATGAAGAAGCGACTCTATTTCTTGTAATAGAGAGTTCTTTGTGCTCATAGTCCACACAAAAGGCAGCACCTGAGAGTACAGAAGTGCTTGGCAGCCTCCAACTAACATTTCCCCCCACCTTTTCATTTGGCATTTCTCATCACAAATTCATATTTTCAGAGTGCTGAGCTTAAAGCCTCAGCTAGGTAGCATGTTTTACAGAGTGTGATAAAAGAGCTTTAAAGAATTTTCATTTATTTAAACTATAACCCTAAATGAGAAATGAACAAACTCTGTGGTGTAGTTTGGTTGTGTGTGTGTGTGTTTTAAAACCTGGAGTGATATTTAAGTCTTTTGGAATGTGGCATTTTTATAGACAATGAAAGAGCTCTACGTAAATAGTTTTAAAGCTATTATGTTTGCTGAATGCAAACTTTTAGCACACCCTTTTGTTAAGGTTTTCGGGCAATGACAATAAAGTAAATCAAAATCATACCGCACTCTACCAATACAATCACATGAAAATATATCAACCTCCCCCTTTAGTCTGAAGTCTTGTTAACA
The DNA here is from genome assembly GCA_030556195.1 of Anolis apletophallus. Lineage (NCBI taxonomy): Eukaryota > Metazoa > Chordata > Lepidosauria > Squamata > Anolidae > Anolis > Anolis apletophallus. The sequence continues at coordinate 88,576,953 of JARBWK010000005.1, read as the reverse complement.
CCAGTAAATAAATTCTTGCATTGGGAGTGTTCCGTGCAGGATTACTACACATAAGATACGATAATATTATTTGAATTTTGCAGCAACATTTGGCATCTGAAAATAAGGGCGAGGCTGCAAAAATAGGCCTATTTGCTTTTAATGAAGTCATATTGAAAGCTATGTGATATTTACAGAAAAAGAGCAGAATAACAGTCACTGTAATGTACAGCTAGAGAGGCTCTACTAGCAAGAACTATGTACCAGTGCCCCCTATTTCCTTGGTGGTAGACTCTATTGTGTAGTAAATCTAGGGATGTCTGCATATTTCACTGTATGTGTGTTTGTGTGTGTACATATTTAGATATATGTGAGGATCTCTGTGTCTGTATTCATTATCAATATGCGAATTCATTTTTTTGTAAGCATAGAAACTATACTCCCCAACTCTCATGAGTCATTGCCTTGAAAATTACTGTCATCCAGCACGGGGCTTCTTAAACCTTTTCCACTTATGAACCCTTTCTATCCAAGCAATGTTTATGTGGATCCGGATATATAGGTATGTAACATAGGTATAAAATGGAACATGTAGTGAAAATAAATCAAATTTACAAGGCTTGCTAAACAAGGTGATTTTCCTTTTTATGAAGTACAGCTGAAGCATTTTATGCAGAGTCCACTGTAAGTACTGCACGTTGTTGCAATCAGATTTGTACAAATGTCTAAAACAGCCACTAGGTGGTGTTCAGCAATCTTTTTCTTGTTGCCAATTTTTTCGTAACCCCAGCATTGAGATAAGGGGACCCACAGTTTAAGGAGCACTGATGCAACTGAGACTGGAGAGTAAAAGGATGAGATCAGGTTGGCCATTTGTATCCATAGATTATGTATCAGTGATGCCTCAGTGGAGCTGGTGAGCCTAATTTCCTTTGCCCCCAGCTTTTGCCAGCAGAGAATAGCAAAGGAAATCCACCAGGTTGAAGAGATCATTTGTCTAGACTTTGGAAGTGATGGTGAGTGATCCTCCACTTTTCTTCCATAGTCAGCATTGGACTGCTTTAAAAGTTTCTTTAGGGACTCAACATCTGCTGAAAGCATTGGTGCGATCTTAACACTTGGATTTTTTTCTTCAATTTTTCTTCTCCATACACTTGCATTTTATTACTCTTTTCAAAGTGCCTAGAAGAAATTAGGTGCCTTATAAATAAGTGTGTTATTATTATATTTATAATGGATGAAGGATCAAGGTAAATACTATCTTGTACTTGGTTATTCTGGAAACAATACTTGTTTATGTTTATTGAATTTTTCCACATAGACGTGCATGCAGAAATATATGGCATGTGTTGTTGCATTATTGTTTCATTTGATGCTAATTTGAATGAGAGAAATGTTGCAGCTGAACATTTAAAAAGGTATGTGTGAGTTCACTTTGCAAGTCATGAACTCACATCTGATGTGTTCAAGACACCAGAATACCTCCATGCCATGAATTCATAGCCAAGGTTGGGGAATGAAAACACCTGGGGCCCTGCTCAGGAAGGCGCTTGATAACACGAATTGGCTAAAACTAGAAGACCTGGAGGCTGGATGGAGGAACTTGCAGGAGTTGAGGGGTTGGGAATCTTGGGGTATTGAACGGAGAAATTCCATGGTAACTTTTTTCTATAGTAGTAACCTAGCATTAAAGAAATCTCCAAGATTTCCTTGTGAGTGATTTTAACTGCTACTAAGGTTCACCGATCATGACATAAAGTTACGAATCAATCCCTGCTTTTCCTGACCTTGGTTGGTGGGAGTCAACCAAATGGCATTAATGTCAGAAAAGGAAGATCATGACAAGAGTGAGGTCGAGCCACCTATCCCTCAGTGGGCTATAGATCCAACAGGGATTGAAGAACAGAGAGAATCCGGATAATGTGGAGGAAGAAACGAAGGTAATAAAACTAGATTATGGACAAGCAAAAAAAGCCTGGGATTCAGTTGTAGAAGATGAATGGACTGAGCCTACATGACCCATCCCGAAGAGACAAAAGCGCAGTACCAGGTTGTGGTAAACAAGATTTCCTTTAATCCCAGATGGGACGGCAGGAAGAAAGAAGAGACCCAAAGAAACCCCTCAATCACTTTGGACCTTGGAATCTAAGATAGAGTCCATGGAGACAACACACCAAAATATTTACCTAGCATTGGGATGAAGCATCCGGGATTGGAAGGACCATCAGGGTCCAAGGCCTCCTCCAAAGGAGCATCCCCATAACTGAGGCAACCTGGCAGACCAATTTCCTAAGCTGGGGAGTGAAGAAGAGTGCCCAGGCAGTCAGTCTTCTGTTCCCCAATACCAGAGATGATGGTCAGTGTGCTGGACCAGGGGGGGCAGTGAAGAGAATTGAAAGTGAAGTTCAAGGGAGATTCACAGCAGTTGTTATACTGTAGCAAACCTGATGGAAGCAGCAGCAGACTGGCTAGTTCAGCTTTATGAGGGGGAGGCGGTTGAGTTGAACAGCCTGATTAATTTCTTAGATGCACTAAAAGTAAGGTTTCAAGACCCACTGGTGAAATTAAGAGTGAAAACACAAATCAAGCAGCTGAGTAAGGGCACAGTGTCAGAGTATGCCCAAAGCGATTGCAGGAAAGATTACTGATTGGTCAGAGACCACCAAGTTGGAGTATTTCAAGGTAGGCCTGAGACCCAAATTGTTGGACTGGGCCTTACACAGAGATGACCCTGCATATTTGGAGGAGTAGATTTATTTGGCTGGCAGGGTGGAGAATATAAAACAGCAGGTGAGAAGGAAAGCAAGCGATTATGCCACTGGGTGAAACACTGCAGAACCAATAGGAAGCAATGGAGGGTACAGAAACCCAACTAAAGCCTGGCCAAGCAGCCAAGAATGGAAAGGGGGGGGGGGGCTGCCTGCTTCAAATTTGGTAAAGAGGGACATTAGACAGGAGCGGCCAGCCATAACACTAATAAAGAGAACACAAAAGCCCAAGAACCTGCCTCAAGACAAGGCAAAGATAAAGCCAATTTAGTGAAGGGGAATGCATGGCAAGAGAACCAAGAAATGACCACGAGTCTTCCTTTCCTTCTCCTTCCTTTCTTTTCACTTCCCACTCTCTCCCCTTTTCTTTTCTTCTTTTACTTTCATTATTTTGCTTTTTCCTCATTCTCTTTCCTTTCTTTTCCCCACCTTTTCCTTTCCTCCCTTCCCATTTCCTTCTTTCTTTCCCCCCCTTGTCTCTCTCCTTTTCTTTTCTTCCTTTTCCATAGTTCATTCTTCTTTTCTTTTTTCCTCTCCTCCTCTTTCCTTTCTTTCCTCTTTCCTTTTTTCTTTCTTTTTTTCTTTCTTTCCCCCTTCCTTCCATCTTCTCTTCCTTCCCAGAGTCCTGAGCATGCCTTTTGCAGAGCCAGGTCTGAAGTGTCCCGTCATTCTGCCTGAGGAATCCTTTTCTCATAGTATGTACGTATATACTCACATTTAGTTGAATTCAGTCTTAAAATATATTTTATATATTATATGGCTCTCACTGAAATAAATTTCCAAATATTTTGCTTTCATGGCTCTCTGAGTCAAAAAGGTTCCTGACCCCTGTTGCAAAGGATCAGGGCATCAGTTCACTGGTGAGTACAGATTGTGATGTACTGCTGATTTAAGTAACACTAAAAAAATGAGAGGACGAGGAAACAAGCTATCATGAGAGCCCTTGTGGATTCAGGGTGTACATGTTGCCTAATATCACCAGGCATAGCTATGGGACTCTGGATAAAGCTGGAGAAACTAAAAAGCCCCATTATATTTACCCAATTAGATGGGTCAAAAGTAAAGTACAAAACTGAATTTGTGGTTATGGAAATAGGAGAACACACAGAGACACTGCAGTTTGTGGTGTCATCCATTGCTAACTATCCCCTAATCTTTGGGTTGCCTTGGATAAAAAGTAGAATGCCACATATAGACTGGGGGACTGGCGTATTCTGATTCGTGGATGGAATTTACAACTGACCGTCTGAAAAATGGCATAGAATGAAGGAAGAGGTAGTAGTTATCCTTATTCAATAGACCCTGGATAAGAAAGAGAAGAAGCCTCTCATTGAAATACGAAAAGACTACCAAGTTACTCACCTGTACATAGGAATTCTAGTTTACTTAGATGACATTCTTATTCGTATGAAATCCCTACAGGAACATGAAACCCTAATGAAACAAGTGCTGGAGAAATTGAGCAAGGTCCAATTATATACCAAGTGCAAGTTTCATAAAATGGAATTTAATTACCTAAGTTTCCACGGCTTCCAAGATTGGGTTGGAAAGGACCCTGCCAAAGTGCAAGATGTGCTGGAGTTAGAGGCCCCATAAACTCGTAGACAATTATTTACCACCCATCCAGCCTTAAACACATCTTGATTCTGACTTGCCATGTGTGGTTCATTCTGACGCGTCCAATGCTACAAATGCAGTAGTTTTGTTTCAAAAAAGCAAAGAAGAAAGTTGGTGCCATGTGCAAATTTATCTTTAAACATTTCAGACTCAGGGTGGCGATGGCATGTGTGGGAGAAAGAGGCGTTTGCAGTGAAAGGGGCACTTACAACTTGGTGACATTTTTAAAGAAAGGTCCAGATATCCTTTTGAGGTCATAAAATCTGCAAACCTTACAGACACCTCAGTGGCTAACCATCAAGCAGTTGAGGTAGGCATAAGCTGGTCCAAGCAGGCCATGGAAACAAATTGCTATGGATTTTATTGTGGAGTTGCCTGGCAGCAAAGGCAATACTGTAATCTGGACAGTTATATATTTGTTTTCCAAACAAGCACATTTGTACCATGCAAATGAATTCTGACTGCTCCACAATTGGCCAAACTATTGTTGCAGCATGTGTATATCAACATCATGGGTGCCCCGAGAGCATTATAGCCAAGCAGGCTCTGCTGTTTACAGCCAAATATTGGAAAGCTTTCCTAAAATTATTGGGCATGCAACAGGGACTGAGCTCTGCTTTTCTTCCAATGACAGACAGGGCTACAGAATGGGCCCAGAAAACACTTGAGCAGTTTATGTTCTGTTACTTGACCTACCAACAAGATGAATGGGTAGAGTTACTCCCCTTTTCAGGAGCTGCTGATAATAATGATGTGCATTCTACCACTGGCATCACCCCCTTTTGAGCTGTAGATGGTCAGGATGTTGTTCCGTTCCCAGAACTGCTGACAGTGTCATCTGCTGGGGCTACACTCTCAGAGCGGAGTGCTAAAATAACGTAGAATTGGCCAATAATTTGGAAATCTCTCCACAAGTCCAAAGCTGATTACAAACGGTATGTGGATTGGAAACGCATACCTCAGTGGAACTTGAAAGTGGGGGAAAGAGTGTATCTGTTAACTAAATATTTAAAAGCCATCCAACCTTCAAAGAAATTGGCTCCAAAATTTGTAGGTCCTTATCCTATTGTCACCGTCATCAATCCAGTGACTGTTCAACTTTGGTTACCATACAATCTAAAATGGGTACACCCCGTGTTCCATTGCAACCTGCTGAAACCAGCCTCTGATCAGTCTACATAGCATCCCTGGGTTCAGATAACCAACTCCATTCTCATTGTTGGGCAACAGCATTTTGAACTGAAAGAAATACTGGATTCTAGACACCAACACATCATACTTGGTGCGTTGGAAGCATTTTCCCCATCTTGAGTGGGTGCATTGGAAAGATTTAACAGAACTGTGGGCTGCACCGTGTTTAACACAGAAAAGCAAATAGGGTAGCAAATATATCACACACGATTAGAAAAATAATTCATTTAGTATCTTCATCCAATTCAGGAGCAATATACACTGAAATAGTGGCAATATACAAATGTATGTTTAACAAACATCAATATCAATATCAATATCAAACTTGAGTATCATACACAGAGCATAAACGTGTTCTTCCCCAATAGATATAGTGGAGCACCACTCAAAATAACAGATCGTCAATAAACAAGGCTCATGCCTATATAAGTAACCTTTTGTGCATTAGAGTGGGGGTTGGAGACTTGCTCACGAAGATGTAGGGTAGGGGCTGCTTCGATAGCAATCTGGGTCCGGTAGGGAAGAACAGTAGGAAGCTCGAATGGGAACAGGTAGCACAGGGAAGTCCCGCTAGAAGCGCCAGGAAGCGCTGGTAGCCCTAACACCAAGCTCCGCCCAATGGCGTATCGCTAAGGGTTCTGGTAGTTGTAGTCGCTGGTGTGGGCAAATGCCTGCGGGAATCCAAACTGGAAACAAGGTGGGACTGTGTTACTAAGAACACAGTCCCCTCGGACGGGGCCCTAGTAGGGGCGTTCCGTGCGATTAGCCTGACGGCGTGAGCTCTTTCCAGAGGCCGGCAATGGGCCGTTTCGTAACAAACTTCCTCAGAGGCTGTGTAAGCATTGGGTTAGCGTCCTCACACTTAGATGAGGAAGAACACGTTTATGCTCTGTGTATGACACTCAAGTTTGATATTGATATTGATGTTTGTTAAACATACATTTGTATATTGCCACTATTTCAGTGTATATTGCTCCTGAATTGGATGAAGATACTAAATGAATTATTTTTCTAATCGTGTGTGATATATTTGCTACCCTATTTGCTTTTCTGTGCATTGGAAAGATGTCAGAATATTGAAGATGATCAAGAAATTCCAGTTACTGAATCCTTTAAAGTTTAAATAGTTTGCTATTCAGATGTACCATGATAACTGCTATGTCTTTACCTTCCTGCTTTATACCTTTATGTCTTCCTTGCCTGTATTTCTGTGTTGGTACACAGAACACCTCCATGCCATGAGTTCACAGTCAGGGTCAAGGAATAAAAATATTTGGGGCCCTGTGCGGGAAGGAGCCTTATAACACAAACCGACTCAGGCAGGAAAATCTGAACAGAGGAACTTTTAGGATTTGAGGGGGTGGGGTTTTGAGGGTGTTGAATGGAGAAGTTGCCTGCGTTTTCTTCATTCATAACTTTTCTGTTTAATAGTAACCTAACATTAAAGAAATTTCCAAGATTTCTTGTGAGTGATTTTAACTGCTACGAAGGTTCTGCAATAATCACATTGCAAACGCAAAATATTTTGGTGTGAACTTTAGGTTGTAAAGCCTTGAAATCTGAGTTATAGCAAGTGCTGACTCAAATTGGGATTATGTGGGAAGCTTTGCTTTTATTAACTTGCTCGAGGATATTGAAAGTATGCCTTCCTAAGAATGATTACACATATGTATTTAAAATACTTACTGTTGAGGTCTGCTGTCCATACAGGAGGTTTATTTCTAGAGAAATACTATTATCTCAATAACTTGTTCTGTGTGCATCTTATGAACATTTAACACTTCAATATTTACAACATGCTAATTCCAATATGGATTATCACTGCTGGAACCCACCGTATTATGCATTGCAGAAATCTTTAGTTTGCTTCCTGTATGTCACATTAATTTATTCTATTACATATTTGTTTGTAAAAGCTGGTATTTTACTTAAACCTTATTCCACACTTAGTCAAACTTGGATTACACCTGTAGAAAAGCATGAGACTACATAACATAGTAATGACTTATTTCAGCGAGTAATCTGTTTACATCTGGGTCTAACACATATAAACTTATTCTTCAAACTTCATCATTAGCAGTTTGAAATATTTGTTAGTAGATGTAGCATAAGAAAGAAAATACTATGTGCTGTGCAATGCTTTAATGTTCTGATGTACCCCTTTACATTCTTAAGGACAAGGTGTATCCATTTTTCATTTAGAACATCACTTACTAATAACCCTTGGGAGTAAATTCCATCCTGATGACTGACAACAGTGTTTTCAACTTGGGGCTCTAAAGAGCCAAAAATGGACACATGCACCAGGGAGATAGACTAATAAGTAGAGAACATTCGGAACATGTCATACAAGTTGTCTCCCAGGAACAGTTGAAAATCCTGTCTCCTGTGCTATCTCCAAAATGAAAATGTGTCTCTGATAACTTTTATCAATAAAGAGAGCAGTTGACAGCCAAGCTTTAAGTGCCCAGTAAAGCAATTTGAGAAGATGTTATGTACTTGTTGGGAATTAAAATATGTGTTTTTGATGGTTCAGCATGAAAAAGAACCTTACGTTTTTACAGCTGAACTTAATAAACTTTAGTGTTATTAATCCAAGTAGCTACTTCTATGGTGTTCCACCTTTTGCAATAAGTATGTAGTTCTTTTAATGCCATTTCATATTCTTTGTGCAAACATCTCCTTTCTAAAAAAAATAACCATATGTGATAGCTGTTAAATGTTAGGCACAACCTTTAGGAAGCTAATATTAAACCTTAAAAAATTCTGATTTGACCTGGCTCCAAGTTATACATTTTAGGAAGAGATCAGACTGTGGGAGGATGCTGTGATTCACCCCTCTTTTTAATCATATGTGTAGAGAAATGATGGAATATTGCCATTGTCAAAATATTAGGAATGTGTCTAAGATACGCAGTTGGAAAATAAATACAGTAGTTTGTCAAATTACAACTCCATCTGTATGATACGATCTTCATGAAGGTCCTCTTGGTGGCATCATTACGTGCAGAAGTCTACCTATCTCTTGTGTTTCTCTCAGTCTGTGCAATCCACCCCCTGACTCTGCTGTTTCAGGAAGGGTGCAAAGAGACATCATTTTGAGTGGCATTTCAAGCTGTTGATGGTTTCTGCTCATGATGATAATTTTTGTGGTTTTATACTTTATCCTCCCCAAGTTATGCTAACTGGCTGGAATATTTTTCAGTGCATGGCTGAGATGAAGATACATGAATAAAATTTACAACAATATTTTATGTGTAGATGGAGGCTTTTCTGAATGTTCAAAGGCTCTTTGTTTGAATTTCCAAATAAGGGCTGTGACATATTTGTAAGGTAGTTCAGAGGATTGACAATGGGGACCCGCAAGGATCTATTCAGTCCCCCATGCTATTTAACATTTACATGAAACCGCTGGGTGAGGTCATCCGGAGTTTTGGAGTACGGTGCCATCTCTATGCAGGTGACACCCAAGTCCACTACTCTTTTCCACCAGATTCCAAGGAAGCCCCTCGGATACTGGACCAGTGCCTGGCCACTGTGACGGTCTGGATGAGGAGGAACAAGCTGAGGATCAATCCTGATAAGACAGAGGTCCTACAGGTCAGTTGTTCGTCTGACCGAGGAGGCAACCTGTGCTGGATGGGGTTACACTCTGTCGCCCTCTAGGTCCTTGGGGCTTGACCTCCCTGGATAAACCACACAGCAGCTGAGGTACAACGGGTTTTATTATGAGTAAAAGGTATAGGAAAGTGTTTGGAGGCAATTCTATAAGGCCTCCAAACAGCAGCAATTAACAGGACTCCACTTGAAGTCACAGGTCCGCAGTTTGGGGATCCTCCTGGATTCAGTGTTGACACTTGATGCTCAAGTGTCAGCTGTGGCCGGGAGGGCCTTCACACAGTTAAAACTCGTCTGCCAACTGCGACCATACCTCGTGAAGTCTGACTTGACCATGGTGGTCCATGCCTTGGTTTCCTCTAGACTGGATTACTGCAATGCACTCTACGTGGGGATACCCTTGAAGACGGCCCGGAAACCTCAACTTGTCCAGCGATCAACAGCCAGATCGGGCAAGTTACAGGGAGCGGTCAACCCCCCTGTTTAAAGAACTGCACTGGCTGCCTTTTATTTTCCGGTCCCAATTCAAGGTACAGGTGATCACCTATAAAGCCCTAAACGGTTCGGGACCCGCCTACCTTCGTGACCAGATCTCCCTCCATGAACCACCTCGAACCCTCCACTCCTCGGGGGAGGCCCTCCTGTCGCCCCTGCCAGTCTCACAGACTCATCCGATGGGCACAAAGAAGAGGGCCTTCTTCTCTGTGGCCCCCCAACTAGAATTCCTTGCCCGGAGAGATTAGGAAAGCCCCCACATTGGAGACCTTTAAAAAACACCTGAAAACCTGACTTTTCCGCTGTGCTTTTGGAGAGTAGCTATCATTCCTCTCCTTAATGCCCCTGTTCTTGGAGTCCACCCCCACCCCGCGTAAAGGATGCTATTCCGCTTATCTCACCCTCAGTTTTTAAACACTTTATATGTGTGCCTGTGGCCTACCCTGTCTTTGTGATTTTAGATATTTAGTTGTATATTGTTTTTTATTTATATGTATGTAATTTTTATAGCATTTATTGTTGATGTTTTTGATTTTATTTCATTGTAATTTGTTGTCTGGGCTTGGCCTCATGTGTGCCGCCCCGAGTCCCCATTGGGGAGATGGGGGTGGGGTACAAATAAGGTTTATTGTTATTATTTTCATTTAAAGTTGCATATTTAATATATTTCAAGAATTCAGCAAATTAAAAAAGTAATCATGTTAAGGTACTGGATGGCTTAGTAAAATATAGCATTATCTCTTTTTTTTTCTGTGAAATCTGCATGGCCACCAAAACTATGTGTCTTTGAATGTCAACACTATCCTAGACTTGCTCCTATGCAAAACTCCATAAAGAGGGAAAATCTCAGTTGTTAATTAAATTGTCTGTGTTTAGATTTTTATCCCTTGATTTCATCCTGCTCGTATCCAATTTTATCATAATTTCTTTGTAAAATAGGTTAGGCCTAGAGAGTGACAGGCCCAAGGTTACCCAGCGAGTATGTTTAGTTTGGAGAAGAGAAGACTGCGAGGTTATACTGTGTGTCTCTTACACAATTATTAAACCTGAAGTACATCTGCACATAGACTTCATAAAATCTACTTCAGGCTTGCTGGGATAATGGAATGCCAAAAAGGTGGTTGATTCTTCCTATTTGGAATTCTGTAGACATAGGTGATCTTTCAGGACTGTTTTAGTGATGTATTCATACGTTATAGGTTGGACTCGATGGCCTTTGTAGTCCCTTCCAACTGTGTTTCTATGATTGTACTACATACACTGTTTTAAATTTTAACACTAGAAATAGGAATGTGATTATACATCTAGGAAGCATTTGGCATATTAGTACAGCATATTCCGGAATACAAGGCGACTGGGGGTATAAGACAACCCTCCAACTTAAAATACAGAGTTAGGGATATAGTCGGCATTTAAGACTACCCCCTCTTCCAAGATTATGTCCCCGCGGCCCCTGCCGCTTTCCATTCAAGGACCTCCTCGCCGCTTACCTTCTTTGAAGGCCACTTGGCTTGCCTAGGCCCAAGGAAGTACCTCCAGACGCCGGCTCCTAGTAGCACTGGGCGATGGTGTGCCTTGGATGTGCTCCAAGAGGCATGCTGGGAGCAGTAGTTCCATGACTCCTACTGCTCTCAGCATGCCTCTGGGAGCACATCCAAAGCACACCTTCACCCAGCGCTGTTAGGCGTTGGCGTCCGGAGGCACTTCCTTGGGCCTAGGCAAGCCTTCGGAGGAGGTAAGCGACGAGGGCCACTAGGAAAGCACAGCGGGCTATCACCCCCAGCCGGTCTCCGTGGCAATGTGGCCTGCCACTCCTCCTCCCCATGCCCTCCCTCTCTTCACCGTCCTCCCTCCCTCCACCCTCCTCCTCTTTCCTCCCTCCTCAAGCTGCGCCACTAAGGGCGATTTTATTTTTTTCTTTAACTTATTATTTAAATTTATATCCGACGTACTAGACGACCCCAACTTTTCATATTATTTCCTAGGCTTAAAAAGCCGTCTAGTACGCCGGAATATACGGTATCTTATCTGTCATTGTGGTCCCATTTGTCTTTGTGGACCATGCAATATAGTGAGGAAGGACCATTAAAGCAAAATGGTGTAAGAAAGTGTCCTATGTCCTGCATAGGTAGAATGATTCCTGTCCCAAAGGGCCCACGTAAGGTGAGACCTGTTCACTGCTTTATTTCTGAAGTATAGTATCCACAGTAGATATATCTTCAGCTGGACCATGGTTACGTGAAACCATGGATGCAACCAAATGCTATTAAATTATCTGACTTCTGGTCCCAGCATACCATATTTATTTACGACATATATATTTCATCCTTCTCACCCCAAAGGAAACTCAGAGCGGCTTACAAGTTATATGTAAATACAATATGTTATATTATTAGCATAGCACAATATTAGTAACATACATTCCCATATTGTGCTATACTACCGTGTTTCCCCGAAAGTATGACACCCCCGATTGTAAGACGTATCGGGGGTGTCAGAGGGGTCGGCTTATATAAGCCATACCCCGAAAGTAAGACGTACCTCGGGCGGCAGGCATGGCGTGGCTTCCTGGCCGGGCGAAGAGGCTTTCAGAGGGGCTCAAAGGGGCCCGGAATCCTCCTCCTCTTGCTCTTCTTTCTTCCAGCGGCGCCTTCCATCCTCCTCCTCTTCCTCCCAGCAGCGCCTTTCCCTCTCGCCGGTTCCGCCCCTCTCTTCAGTGAAGGGAGGGGGCGGGCCGCCGGGGCGGCGAGAGGGAAAGAAAGCGCCGGTGGAAGTCCCGCCGGCACGGCGGCTCAGGCGTCTTTCCCCCCCGCCGCCCCGCTTGCCCGCGCTCCAACCGGGAGCCGGGCGGCGGAGAAAAGCACCTGAGTCGTCCTGGAGGCGGGACTTCCGCCGGCGCTTTCTCCCTCTCGCCGCCGGCGAGATCCCATGGCAACCGGGTCCTCAGAGAAGGGAAAGCAGGCAGGCGCAAGGGCAGCCCACTTGTGTTTACCTGCCTTCCCTTCTCTGAGGACCCGGTTGCCATGGGATCTCGCCGGCGCCTTCTCCCTTTCGCCGCCGGCTCGCTTTCCCATGGCAACCGGGTCCTCAGAGAAGGGAAAGCAGGCAGGCGCAAGGGCAGCCCTCTTGTGTTTACCTGCCTTCCCTTCTCTGAGGACCCGGTTGCCATGGGATCTCGCCGGAGCCTTCTCCCTTTCGCCGCCGGCTCGCGCTATCCCATGGCAACCGGGTCCTCAGAGAAGGGGAAAGCAGGCAGGCGCAAAGGCAGCCCTCTTGTGTTTACCTGCCTTCCCTTCTCTGAGGACCGGTTGCCATGGGATCTCGCGGCGCCTTCTCCCTTTCGCCGCCGGCTCGCTTTCCCATGGCAACGGGTCCTCAGAGAAGGGAAAGCAGGCAGGCGCAGGGCAGCCCTCTTGTGTTTACCTGCCTTCCCTTCTCTGAGGACCCGGTTGCCATGGGAAAAGCTAACCGGGCGGCGAGGGAGCGCCGGCGAGATCCCATGGCAACCGGGTCCTCAGAGAAGGGAAGGCAGGTAAACCCAAGAGGGCTGCCCTTGCGCCTGCCTGCTTTCCCTTCTCTGAGGACCCGGTTGCCATGGGATCTCGCCGGCGCCTTCTCCCTTTCGCCGCCGGCTCGCGCTTTCCCATGGCAACCGGGTCCTCAGAGAAGGGAAGGCAGGTAAACACAAGAGGGCTGCCCTTTTTCCGCCTGCCTGCCTTCCCTTCTCTGAGGACCCGGTTGCCATGGGAAAGCGAGCCGGGCGAGAGGGAGAAGGCGCGGCGAAGTCCCGCCTCCAGGACGACTCAGGTGCTTTTCTCCGCCGCCCGGCTCCCGTTTGGAAGCGCGGGCAAGCGGGGCGGCGGGGGACGCCTGAGACGCCGTGCCGGCGGGACTTCCACCGGCGCTTTCTTCCCTCTCGCCGCCGGCGGCTCCGCCCCCCTCCCTTCACTGAAGAGGGGGCGGAACCGGCGAGAGGGAAAGGCGCTGCTGGGAGGAAGAGGAGGAGGATGGAAGGCGCCGCTGGAAGAAAGAAGAGCAAGAGGAGGAGGATTCCGGGCCCCTTTGAGCCCCTCTGAAAGCCTCTTCGCCCGGCCAGGAAGCCACGCCATGCCTGCCGCCCGAGGTAACTCTTGCTTTCATCTTACTTTCGGGTACCCTCGGCTAATGTAAGTCGTACCCGAAAGTAAGACATAGTGGGATTTTGGGGGACAAAAGAAAGTAAGACGCTGTCTTACTTTCGGGGAAACACGGTAGTATACTGTAATATTATTAGTAATATTACATGTAATATAAAAATATAATTCTTATATTGTATTATTATTAGTATTATATTGTATTACATTATAATATTATTATCAATATTATATGTGCATACACTATATTATATTATTACCACAGCAGATTAGTAATATATTACTATATGAGCCTTAAAGTGCCGGTTTGAATAGCATAGAGATGTATTAGAGCAGGGCTGTTCAACTGGCACCCCGGGCCGTATACGGCTCCCCAGCCCCTTCCCCACGGCCCCCTACCCTCCTGCAAGATATCTGCTTTTTAAGATTTTTTTTAAATAAATTTAAAATATTTTTTGGAATATTTTTTGAATATTTTTTGAATATTTTTTATTTATTTTTTTCGTGGGGGGGTGAGGGGCGGGGCAGGGAGGAGGAGCAGGCTCTCTTCATCATCCTACTTTCCTCTCTCCCTCCCTCCTCTCTCTCTCCCTCCCTCCCTCTCTCTCTCTTTCCCCCTTTCATTCCTTCCCCCTTCCACCACCTGAAGGAAAGAGGGAAGGAGAGAGAGAGTGCACGAGTGAGAGGGGGCGTGGCCAGAGTGAAAAAGGGGCAGGGCCGAGTTCGGAGCACGGGGGGGTGCTCATCCATTCCCTTTCCGGCTTCCTCCTCTCCTGAGGCTTCGTGCCAAGTTTGGTCCTGATCCATCATTATTTGAGTCCACAGTGCTCTCTGGATGGAGGAGAACTACAACTCCCAAACTCAAGGTTCAGTACTTTCTGTTGCTCTCATGAGAGTTTAGGTTTGATTCAACATGGCTGAGGAATGCTTTGATTATGTTTTCCCTTATGGCAGAAGGAGATTGGACTGGATGGCCTTGGATGTCTCCTATTCTAGGAACCCATTGTAATTAATATTAATATGATTATTATTATTATCATCAGAGGCTGAATGGTCATCTGTGAGGAATGCTTTGATTGTGTTTTCCCCTTATGGCAGAAGGAGATTGGACTGGATGGCCCTTGGAGGCCTCTATTCTAGGAACCCATTGTAATTATTATTATTATTATTATTATTATTATCATCAGAGGCTGAATGGTCATCTGTGAGGAATGCTTTGATTGTGTTTTCCCCTTATGGCAGAAGGAGATTGGACTGGATGGCCCTTGGAGGTCTCCTATTCTAGGAACCCATTGTAATTATTATTATTATATTATTATCAGAGGCTGAATGGCCATCTGTGAGGAATGCTTTGATTGTGTTTCCCCTTATGGCAGGAGATTGGACTGTAGGACTGGATGGCTCTTGGAGGTCTCCTATTCTAGGAACCCATTGTTGTTGTTGTTATTATTATTATTATTATCATCATCAGAGGCTGAATGGTCATCTTAGGAATTATAGGCCTGTGTGGAAGGGCCCTGGCTTCTTATTTGACTTCATTTCCACACATCTGAATAAAATCCCATGTTATTTGCTTTAAACCAGATTATATGAGTGTGGACTCCGATAATCCAATTCAAAGCAGGTATTCTGAGTTATATGGCTGTGTGAAGGGCCCTGAGTCCACACTGCAATATAATCCAGTTCAAAGCAGGGACTGGGACTTGAGACTGGGATTTTGGTGTTCATCTCTATCTCCAAGTCAAAGCCCCGGTGTCCTCCACAGACACCTCCAAGGCGGGGAGAGGGCGGAGCTGGGGAGGGGGCGGGGCAGGAGTGGAGCCATGGAGGGGGCGGAGCCGGGGAGGGGGCGGAGCTGGGGTGGAGCCAGGGAGGGGGCGGAGCCAGGGCGGAGGCAGACCCTTTGGCCCCCCAGGTCATCAGTAACTGGAATTCCGGCCACAGGTCCGGTAGAAGTTGGACAGCCCTGTATTAGAGGACCTAGGTGTCATTTCTAGGAGTTTCCTGTGTTCCGATCCAACTCTGTGGTAACTTATGGGGGAAGCATACAATAGAATTACCTGGAGGACCTAATAAATCAATTTTCTCTTGGGTGTAGGTAAGCAAAACCATAGACGTAGGTTCTGTGATTATGGGAGTGTCACTTTACTGAACATGTGGTTCCTAAGTAGTATTTCACCATCTGTTAAACAACATTAAACACTGGACAATATCCAGATGAAGAAATAATATTGGCCTGCAGAAGAAAAATCCTTTTCCCCTCTGTAGCCCACAGTCTTCATGCATATTCCTCTGGCAACTTGTCAATGAAGATTTGGGAGATAAGTAGTAGACTGCAGAGGTGAGTGTGAATTTCCCCTGCTGTTCAAAATAAGAGCCTGGCATGGTAGGAACAGGACTTTTTGTATTATTCATTTTGCAGATGTGTTTATGACATGAGCAGCACTTTAAACAAGCATTCTCTATTATCATATATGTAGACATTAAAATAATGTATTCTTTCTTTGCAGGCAGCTATAAATGGTGTTATACCACAGGAAAATGGCATTTTACAAAGGTAAGTAGACCTCTCCCTCCATGTTTATTATGAACTCTTTCTACTATGTGTGAACTTGTCTTTTAGTACTGATCATTCCTGAATCCTATTGTCATTTCAAAATTGATTTCTTTACTGTCATCTGAATTTGAAATTTTCATTTAAGTAATATAAAGGATATATTTTAATTTCTCAGAAAATTAAATCCTCAGGTTTGACTAGCAAAATTCCCAAAATGAAATCAGTTAGGTTGATGGATGTATAAGATAATAGAGGCCTAGTAGTTCTGAAAGTCTTTCAGCTAAATTTTGTTTTGTTTGTTGTGGCATTAGACTTAGTTTTTTACTACTGTATTTCTCCCTTCCCCCTTTATGTGCCTAGTCAGCTGTATCCTTTTTTTGTTTTGTTTTGCTTATACATACTACCTTTAAATCTCCTTTGCGGGGAGAAAAAGTGGGGTATAAATAAACATAAACAAAATAATAATACCTAGTAGTATTTTTTCATGTGCCTGGTGCTTTGTGAAGGCTTGGTTGTAAAAACCAATATGAATTAGCTTATGCATTTCCTTCCTTCTTTCTTTCTTTGTCCCAGTTTGCAGCGTGTTTGGCAAGGAACAAGTATTGATTACCTATGCATTTTGTATAAATATAATGTAAAATAATGCTCAGGATGTTTTAAGTGGACAAGTCCCAACATGTTCAGTATCTCTTTCATCTTACTGTATAGTAATTTATGTTAAAGCTCAAAATTGCAACAAAATAATATCTCCTTCATCCATACATAGGAAGAATGTGCTCCCAGCAGTTTACATGTGGCTTCCCAATTGTTTCTTTCAGCTGCTCCCACTGCTCCCTTGCTACCATCCAATTTGCTGTAGTACCATATTTCCAGAAGAAAAAAAAGATTCAATTTAAAACAAGTGTACAGTGTTCCCACACTACTTCGTGGTTCACTTATTGCGGACTCGCTGTTTCGCGGATGTAAAAAAAAATTAAAATATATATCATGGTATTTTTGCTGTTTTGTGGGGTTTTGCCGCCACCGCTCTCCAAGGCGCTTTCCCTCTTCAGTCCTCCCTCCCTCCAGCCTTGAAAGGCCTTTCCTTCCTATCCTTCATTTTATTTTAAATTTTTAAAACGTAAAATAGTGTATAATTACTAAAATAATGTATAAATATTAAAATATATAGAGCATCCCTACATTGCGGTTTTTCACTTAATGTGGGAAGTCCTGGAACCTAACCCCAGCAATAAGTGAGGAAACACTGTTTGCCTTGTTTTCAAGCTCAGTAAGCTTGGAAAGAAAATGCGCACTCTGCAATGTGCTTTATTTATAGGTAAAATGTGTGCTGTGGAAAGAATATGCATACTCTGCGATGGGCCTTATTTATTAGGCCTGGTTGATCCATGGTTCTAAATTCTTCAAAAGTACTTACAAAACAAAAGTTCTGGTAGTGAACATTAACAAAACTTTCAAAATTTCATTATAAATGGCAGTTTCTAATTGGTTCTGGCTTAAAAATCGCCAATGAAATAGTAATGAAATTTTGAGAGAGTTCTGAAATGTTCACCACCAGAACTTTTGTTTTGTAAGTACTTTTGAAGCATTTAGAACCATGGATCAACCAGGCCTATTATTTATATGTAAAATGTATGCTGTGGCAGAACTGCAAGTTCAGTGGGAAATAAGCTGCAGGTGCTAGTAGGTACTAGATGACCAGTTTAGCCCATTCATCCTGGAATATAGGACTCCATATAAAGGTCTATGCATGGTGGCTCGTATGCATAACAGTCTTCTTTGTCCTCTAATTCTCGCTCCAGCTCTTTCTTTCTGTGTATGTATCTTAAAGTCACCTGTTGACTTACGGCAACCTCATGAATTTCATAAAGTTTCCTTGGGCAAGGACTACTCAGAAGTGTTTTACCAGTTCTTTCCTCTGAAATATAGCCTACAGCCCATGGTATTAATTGGCAGTCTCCCGATAAAATACTAACCCAGGCTGACCCTCCTAGTTTCAGTCAAGATCTGGTGCTTTTAGACTATTTAGGCTCTCTGTAGATGCCCACAAAAAGATTATTTTGAAGGATTATCATGCCATGTGGCACAACTCTGTAAGAAGTTGCAGGTAGAAAGGGAAAAAATGAAGCTAAAGATACATTACCACCTGTACAAAGCAGAGGTCTGTTTGGGGTCCCGAACAGGATAACAGCATCAGATTTCTCAGGTTATGCTGAAACAGTGGCTACAGTTGAAATGAAGCCAAGGCTTTCATGGTCGGTATTAGCCACTGAACCCCTTAAACCCTAACACTGAACAGTAAAAAGATTTTTTCTTAAAATGAGCTGAGTCAATGACTTTATTGCTGAGTCTATGAGATTGCATTGCCCTCATTTAAGCTGGCACAATTTATGCACTGAAATAAACCTGTGTGTGAATTGTGTTAAGGCTGTGATGGGTTCAAAAAGACACTGTGCGGAGGGGGAAAGCCCTGCTGACATATTTAAGATTGCAGTCTGCTCCTACCGTGTCAGTGCACCTCCTGCCAAACAGATGGGGCCATATATTTTGGGTAGGAGGAAAGAATCCTTTTCTTCTCCTGCTCGGCTATGAAAACTCACAGGACTCGCCATCTGCTTGACAGAGGAGATTTTCATATACAGTAAGAGTCATACAGCCCACTCAGTCACGCAAAATTCTCTGAATTGGGTCCAATATATTTTTGCATGGAAATGTATACACCTAAATACAGCGCATCCATTGTTTGTCATTGCTTTGAAACTGCCCATGGCTTCAGAGCCCAGAATTGTTCTTTGTTCTTTCTGATTAGGGAGAAGGAAAAGAGGCCCCTGTAGAAAGAAGGATAATAGTGCTCTATTGTTTGTTTGTTCCCTTCCCCCTACCCATTGATGCTCACACATGCATGCACTCATGTGCATGCACACACACACAATTTGGGATGCAGAATGATGGGAATTACTGTAGCATACAGTTGAAAAGTCAAATCCCCTGGTGCTGAGGAAGATATATATGTACAGTTCAAATCAGCAGTGAGTGGAATTTTATTTACTTAACATGTTTCCCAAACTTCCCTCTTAAAAAGTAAAATAGAAGTATAAACTGCTAGCTTATGAGTATAAGGCTTTTCAAGTAAGACATTATAGCTCTGTCATAACCATAATTGCTTTTAAAATTTGTTCCCTTGATTTTAGTGCCAATGCTCTCAATTTTTGAGACACTTAAAAAAAATAACAAGGCAAGTAATAGGACAGTGTATTGTAGCACAAACAGATAACCTTCTAATCACAGACTTTCCCAAATGAACTGATAGTTTGTCCAGACCAATATTTTGTATGTTAATTTTTTCCAAAACTGGAGAAAATAATCTATCTGTCCTTGCTACTGGTTTCCACGAGAGACCAGTTAAAGGAATACTTTGATGCACCAGAGGCATCGTAATGGGATGTAAAGGAAGAGAAAGTGTTTTATATATATATAAAATAGTTGAACACCGTAAGTGGAAAGATTGCATGTGTCCCAAGACCTTTTTTGTGGTCCCAATGGTCTCCATAGAGCAGTGATTCTCAATCTTCCTAATGCTGTGACCCCTTAATACAGTTCGTCATGTTGTGGTGACCCCTAACCATAAAATTATTTTCGTTGCTACTTCAGAACTGTCATTTTGCTATTATTATGAATCATCATGTAAATATTGGATATGCAGGATGTATTTTCATTCACTGGACCAAATTTGGCAGAAATACCTGATACACCCAAATTTGAATACTGGCGGGGTTGGGGGATTGGTGTTGTTATTTGGGAGTTGTAGTTTCTGGGATTTATAGCTAACCTACAATCAAAGGGCATTCTTAACTCCACCAACAATGGAATTGAACCAAACTTGGCACACAGATCTCCCATGACTAACAGAAAATACTGGGAGGGTTTTGTAGGCATTGACCTTGAGTTTTGGAGATGTACTGTAGTTCAACTACATCCAGAGAGCACTGTGGACTCAAGCAATGATGGATCTCGACCAAACTTGGCATGAATACTCAATAAGCCCAAATGTGAACACTGGTGGAGTTTGGGGGAAACGGACCTTGACATTTGGGAGTTGTAGTTTCTGGGATTTATAGTTCACCTACCATCAAAGAGCATTCTGAACCCTACCAACGATAGAATTCGGTCAAACTTTCCACACAGAACCCCCACGACCAACGGAAAATATTTGTTTCTTGATGGTCTTTGGTGACTCTTCTGACACCCCCTCACGACCCCCCTAGGGGTCCCGACGCCCAGGTTGAGGAACACTGCCGTAGAGGATATAGTGTTTGTTATTTTAAAGTGAACAGTAGTATCCCTCATGGAAATGGAGAATTTTGGCCATGTTGCTGTTTTCTGGCATTTTGGAGGCTCCTTTGTTACCTCTTAGGCCTTAAGGGCCCTCCGTTCTTCAAATCAGGAAGTGACCAAACCACCTGTGCCCTTCACTTCTTGTTTTGATAAATGTTTGTTGTGTTGCTGTTATCATTATTTACTTTATTTATATCCAGCTCCTTCCACCCCAGATCAAGTAGTACTTTAGGAATCAGTTCCTAAAGACTACTGGAACAAAACAAAACAAAAAGACTGCCTGCAAGTGAAAGAGGAGATCACTAGCTAGTCTAAGAAGGAAGTTCCAGAGTCTTTTGCAAAGATTTTAGGTTTAGGCAGACTTCTGTGGAAGATAACCTGAAGCTGAGCTTTATAGGGCTTTATAGTTTGTAACCAGCGCTGTGAATTGTGCCGAGAAACAGACTGGTAGCTAGTTGAGGTGTTGTATCATGGGAGGTATCTGCTTCCTTAAATCAGCTCCAATCTATATGTAAGTTTTTTAAAGACCAGCTGATGTTTTTGAAAATGTTTTAAAGGCAACCTCAAGCAGAGTATGCGATAGTAAGCCAAGTGGAATATAACTTAAAGAGTATGACACAATGTTGTATGTGTTGAATGCATTAAGACCACTAGCTGTCCAAAATAGATGAGTTGTTTTTACTATAGCAAAATGTGATTTATGGCCAGAATTGTGTTGAGCAAGTGGGCTTATCAACAAAAGACCCTCCCCATAAATGTACAGTAGAGTAACTTGATAGCAGCAGTGTGACCCAGCATAAGTAGCCCAAAGTGATAAAAAGAACAAAAACACACAGACCAATGTTACTTCTTTTCTTTGTAGTAAAATAATATGGTTACACTATTTACAAGAATAAGGTTTCCATAACACAAATAAACGAATACATAGTAGCTTTACACACAGTAGACTTCACACTGGAGCTTACCCACACGAGACTTCTCTCACACTGAGTTTTACCTCATACTCCTCAGGACGACACTAGCTTTGGCCCACTGACTTTAACAGGCTTTGGCCTACTAACTCTTTCAGTGCTTGACTCACACTTTTGTAATCAAAATACATATTTAATATATAATATTTCTGACAAATTGTGTCTTTGCAAATTCAGTGTGGTGGTGTGTTTTGGATTAGAAAAGACAGGCCACATCCTGACAAGTGTTAGAATTATTTCAGAAAGTCTAAGTTGTTAATTTGAAATGCATAGGTTTGCAGATAGGATCAAAATTTCTATGAAGTACTTACTACCCGTGGCTTCACTTCTGTTACATTCCTGGAATTAATCCCAGAAATCGTTCATAGAATCACAACAAATTATTTACAGGGTACTGATGACCTATCTTTATTTGAAATCTAAATGATGTATTTTTCAGTGAATACAGTGGCGAGACTCTACAAGGACCTGCCTATGACCCTACTAGTCATCCTTCCTCATCGTCGTCTACACCTTCCTCATCATCTGCATTTCGCCATGTAGTGCCATCAAGACAAATAGTCGAGAGACAACCACGAATGCTTGACTTCAGGGTGGAGTATAGAGACAGAAATGTGGATGTGGTACTTGAAGACAGTTCTACAGTTGGTAAGAAACTTTTGGAGAGTGGAAATGGACAAAAATGAAATGGATGTATATCTTAATTACAGTACAGATTCATTTTGCTGAATGGCCATACTTTAGTAAAAGCATGGAGCCCCTGGCGACGCAGTTAAACAATCACAGTAGAAACTACGATGTGAAAGTAAATCTTAAGTAGAACGGTGTGAAAATAACATGCTAATATTCGCATTGGTTGTCCCACAATAATCACTATTGAGCAATCATGTTCCACACAATAATCATAATTGAGTAATCATGTACCACACACTTATGTCTCTAAATGTATAATATGGTCTAAAACAGGGGTGGCCACACTTTTTCATCATGCGAGCTACTATATGAACAATCAAGTTGAAAAGATCACCTGTTGTGCATGTGAGCGTGCACGTGCGCCGATGCTCCCTACTGCAGCCTTCCGTCCGCGCGGGGCTTCTTTCTTGCCTGCCCACGAACTCGCTGCCATGCACACCCGGGAAGGGGATCCTCCTTGCCTGCGCGCACTGTCTCTCTTAATGTCTTCGTTGTCTTCCTCCTTCCTGCTCCGTGCTTTCGCGAAGCAGGAAGTCCCCATCCCGTCCTGCTTCTTGCGTGCACAGCAGACCCTCCCACGCACGCAGCAGGAGGGTATTTATAGGTGCACCCGCCAGCGCTCCAGCCAGATATGACTTCGGCGGTGGCTCGGAAGGCGCAGGGCTGGGAAGAGGGGCCGCCTGGCTGCTGCCTGGGCCGGGAAACTCAACCGAGAGAGGGACCCACGTGAGGCTGGAGCCTTCCCACGGCAGCCTCCCCCCCTCCCTTCTCCCTCGAGGCTTCCTTACCTGGGCAGGAGAAGGAAGAGTGGAAGAGGTGCTTCCCCAAAGTGACAGATGCAGCAGGGGGGGGGCGCCCTTCCTTCCTTTCGAGGGTGTCACTCAGACAGGATGCCCAAGTGGATGGCTGGCAGGAAGGAGGACCCCTCCCACTGGTGGCAGTCCATGCCCACGGGGGAGGGAGGGAGGGAGGGAGAGAAAGAGAAAGAGAGAGACAGAGAGAGAGATGAGAGAGAGTGGCTTTTCCTAGCCGGCTCTGAAGAGCCACCCTCTCTCTCTCTCTCTTTCCCGTGGGCCCTTGCTGCCTTTCTCCTTCGAGGGCGAGGGAGGGCGAGGCAGAGAAAGGCGGCGAGGGCACAAGCAGCAGCAGCAGCAAGTGGAGTCTCCATCCCCGCAGCCCCCTCCTCCTCGGGTTCAGCCCCAGGAACACGGCGGAGCCCTCCCTCCTCGCTCCCAACCAAGGAAAGAAAGCAGCCCCACATAGCTCGCTCGCCCAGGTCTCGGCTTGGAAAGGGAGTCCTGAGGGCAGCAGGGTTTGCGGCGGGGCTTGCTTGGCTTTGCCCCACTTTGCCCGGCCTCCTTCGCCTCTTTCTCTCTCTCTCCTTCCAGCGCCCGCCTGCCTGCCTGCCAAAAGGATCCGAAAAAGTTCTCCGGATTTCTTTCTTCTCTCCTTGGCTCTCTCTCTCTCTCTCTCACACACACACACACATTCCCTCCATCCCTCCCACAGCCTCGCATCCTATCCATGCGCGTGCCTTCGCCTTGCTCCCGCCCCCACCCCCAGCAGCAACCAATGGGCGGTCATGTCACCACACTGTGCGTGGCAAGATGAGCGCCAGGGCCCGCCCACTAAAGCCTCATTTTGGCAAAAAGCCCCGCGAAGGCAGGAGCGCGCCATCCGGCTGGTGGGGCCCAAAGATCACCTGGAAGAGGGCCGAAGATCACCTAGGTGCTCCCGATCACCATAATGAGCACCCCTGGTCTAAAACATATATGGTAGAAACTCCAGGTACAATACAGACATTTACAAGGTACAATACCGCATTAGTCCCTTTCAATAGGCAGCCCAGTCAACTGGTGCGCTTCTGAGGAGCTGAATGGCAATGTCTCAAGAGGCGGGGTTTGCAGGAATGAGTTGCTGGGAAGTCCATGGAGTGAGAAGGGTGGTTGCGGAGAGGAAGTGCGGGGGGGACAAGCATTCACACACGAACCAAATGGAGCCACGCTAGACGAAAGGAGGGGGTTTCCCAAGCGGCAAGCGGCTGCGGAGAAGGACGTGGGCGTCTCTCTCTGTGGGTCAAGCCCGGCGCAGCTTGCTGTCGTCAGCGCTGGCTCCGAGAATGGGGAAATCCCCAGGACAGCTGCGGGGGGAACAAGGATGGGTGTTTCCCCGCAGTAAAGCCGAAGATCAACAGCCAAACCAAGCCGACGGTAAAAGCAATGCTAATATTCAAAGCGGGCACATATTATTTTCCGTTTCGGGATATCTTCCCTTTTTCAAGGCATTAGGTTGCCGAAATTGGCGTCCAGGATCTATGTATAGTATAGCTGCCCAACTGGCGGCCCGGGGGCCGTACACGGCCCCCCAGCCCCCTACCCACCTGCAAGAAATAAAAAGTTTTTAAAAATATTTAAAAATTTTTTTTTAGTTATTTTTTTTATTTTTTAAATTATTTTTTTTTATTATTTTTTGGTCCCGCCCCTTGGCTTTCCATTGGCCCCCTCCTCTTCTCCTGAGGGAGGGAGGGAGTGACGTCTCTCGGGCCCCCCTCGTGATTGGAGGAGGAAGGCAGCTCTGTGTGTGCGCCCCTCCTCCTTGCGCCAGGCCTGGAGGCACGAAAAGCCTCTCCCGAGCGCCATCTGGGAAGGGCTGGGAAGGGGCGAATTCTGCCGCCCGCCGAGCGCATCAGGAGGCCCCGGCCCACCCCTCCCCGCCGCATCCTCGGGCCCTTCGCCTTCTTCCTCTTGCCTGCCTTCCTCCCTCGATCCCCCTCCCTCCCGCCTCTCTCTTGCTTCAGCAGAGGCGCGGGGCAAACACTCGTGGCTTCCTGGTCCCTTCCAAGCCCCGCTTGCTTGGCCTGCCAAAAAGGGAATGGACGAACTGGGTGAAAAGCATCTAATATTAATTATTTCTAAAAGTATTTCTCAGAATCCAAGTCACAATTATGAAAGAACAGACCTTATTCAATACAAATATATTTAGTTCATCCAAAATAACGAGTAACTAACAGCTAATGTGTCCATTCAAAGCTTGTGTGTGCAGACACCTGTATACAAGCTTTGAATGGACACATTAACTGTTAGTTACTCGTTATTTTGGATGAACTAAATATATTTGTATTGAATAAGGTCTGTTTCATAATTGTGACTTGGATTCTGAGAAATACTTTTAGAAATAATTAATATTAGATGCTTTTCACCCAGTTCGTCCATTCCCTTTTTGCTATCCAAGCCTCTGCCCTGCTCCTGACGCCTGGCTGAAGAGAGAGAGAGAGAGAGAGAGGCAGGAGGGAGGGAGGGGGATCGAGGGAGGAAGGCTTAGCGGCTCTAGACTTAGCCTGCCTTCATTTTCTGCTTGCTTGGATGCTGGGAATTCTGAGAATGCTGGGAGTTGTAGTCTGCCCAGGCGCGCGTGCCAGCACTCTCGCACAGCAGAGTCTGAGCTTGTAAGTAAGAAGGCTCCCAACTCCTGTGACTGGGCTGGGTGCGACCTCACAACCCCTGAGGATGCCTGCCATAGGTGCAGGCGAAACGTCAGGAGAGAATGCTTCAAGAACATGTGCGTACAGCCAGGAAAACCTACAACAACCCAGCTCAAGGAGAGTTGTAGCTTCATTATTTTCATTGCTACTTCATAACTGTATTTATGTGTGTGTGTGGTTGGGGGGGGGTTAATTCTGTCATTTGGGAGTTGTAGTTGCTGGGATTTATAGTTCTCCTACAATCAAAGAGCATTCTGAACTCACCAACAATGGAATTGAAACAAACTTGGCACTCAAAATTTCCATAACCAACAGCAAATACTGGAAGGGTTTGGTGGGCATTGACCTTGAGTTTGGGAGTTGTAGTTCACCTACATCCAGAGAGCACTATAGACTCAACAAGGATGGATCTGGACCACACTTGACATGAATCCTCAATATACCCAAATGTGAACACTGGTGGAGTTTGGGGAAAATAGAATTGGAAATGACACCCATTATTATTATTATTATTATTAAACACACATAATATTATAATTATTATAATATCTTATTATGTTAGTGTAATAATAATAATAACAACAACAACAATAATGGGTGGCTGTGAGTTTCCTGGGCTGCCTGGCCATGTCCCAGAAGCATTCTCTCCTGACGTTTCACCCACGTTTCACCCTAGAAACACCAGGAGAGAATAATGCTTCTGGGATATATGGCTGTGTGGATGGGCCCTGGGTTATCTGAGGCTATATCCACACAGCTGAATAAAATCCCATGTTATCTGCTTTAAACCAGATTATATGGCCGTGTGGATTTATATAATCCAGTTCAAAGAAGATATTGTGGGATTTTCTGCCTTAATATTCAGGGATATATGGCTGTGTGGAAGGGCCTGGGTTATCTGAGGCCATATCCACACAGCTGAATAAAATCCCATGTTATCTGCTTTAAACCAGATTATATGGCAGTGTGGATTTGGATAATCCAGTTCAAATATTATGTTATTTAATTGTATTTTTATCCCTCTCTCATTTATTCCCTCCCTCCCTCCATCTTCCTTCCTTCCTTCCTCTCTTTTATTCTTTTATTTTATTATTATTACTGTATAATTGTATTTTAATTGATGTTAAAAATATAATTAAATATAATTAAAAAGGGGGAAGCAATACAAAGCAGTGGAACTCTCTGCCCAGGACTGTGGTAGAGGCACCTTATTTGGAGGCTTTTAAACAGAGGCTGAATGGCCATCTGTCAGGGATGTTTGAATGCGATTTTCCTGCTTCTTGGCAGGGGTTGGACTGGATGGCCCATGAGGTATCTTCCAACTCTATGATTCTATGAAAACATGTTTAAATCTGAAACACAGCAACATGTGGGGGGGGGAAGGTGCCTTTGCAATTTATTTTATAATTAATAATGCAACAAGTAATTAGGGGCGGGCCGGGGGGGGGGGGGCGGAGCTGGGTGCAGGGAGGGGCGGAGCTGGGGAGGGAGGGGTGGAGCCAGGGCAGGAGGGCGGTGCTAGGGGGAGGGCGTGGGTGGGGGTGGGGAGGGGGCGGAGCCGGGGGGCTTGGCCCCCCAGGTGATCAGTGACCGGAAGTCCGGCCCAAGGTCCAGTAGAAGTTGGACAGCCCTGATGTATAGCATAAAATTACAGTCAAATATACATTCAATCATATAACATCATACCAAAAGGTATTATACATTTAGAGACATAAGTGTGTGGTACATGATTACTCTATGATTATTGTGTGGAACATGATTGCTCAATAGTGATTATTGTGGGACAACCAATGCGAATATTAGCATGTTATTTTCACACCGTTCTACTTAAGATTTACTTTCACATCGTAGTTTCTACTGTGATTGTTTACCAGCCCGCTCGTGGTTTTTCGCAGTGGGTTAAACCCCTGTGTCGGCAGGACTGAAGACCGACAGGTCGCAGGTTCGAATCCGGGGAGAGTGCAGAGGAGCTCCCTCTATTAGCTCCAGCTTTCCATGGGGGAACATGAGAGAAGCCTCCCACAAGGGTGGTAAAACATCAAAACAGCCAGGCATCCTCTGGGCAACGTCCTTGCAGACGGCCAATTCTCTCACACCAGAAGCAGCTTGCAGTTTCTCAAGTCGCTCCTGACATGACCAAAAAAAAAAAAAAAAAGAGGAAAAAGGTAAAGGCATATAAAAACATCACTTGGAAAATTTCACTGAACAAAGAATTTTGCTTTCATGCAAAAGAGATAGTTATTCAAATAGAGTGAACAAGACTCTTGCATGAAATGCAGATTTTTTTCTTGCTGCATGATAAGTGTGTCCTTATTGTAAAGCCTTCTTAGACTTTTTAATTACTCCCCCCCCCCCCCCCGGGCAATCTCTCAGATATTAAAATGTGTCATCCATTCTCTAATATCTTGACTGGCCTGCCAAATGTCAAACAATACTTGGTATATTTTCGAGACAATTTTTGGAAAAGTAGAAAAATACAGGTTTTACTTGAGTTTCTCTTCTAAATAATTTTAGCAGAATTTGAACAAATATTCCAGACAAGGATAGCTATGCTGAAATAGTAAACAAAGCCTGTAATCTAACATTGTGTAGAAAAGGAAAATGTATTTATTTATTTGAATATTAGCCACTCAAAAAATCTATAATACATAGTATTATTATAATACTCTAGTAGCAGCCATAGTATTAAAACATTTGTGATATCTACACACAATTAAGCTTATAATATTTAAACACAAAGTGGTTTAGAAAAGACCTAAGTTACAAAATGTAACACCTCCTTATTGAAAGCCATTTTCTTTGCAGCCACTTAGGTCCTGCAGGCCTGCCTGAATAGAAAAGTATTTGCCTACTGACAAAAAGATAACAGAAATGGGATGAGTCTGGCATCCCTGGAACAGAGTTTCATAGGTTTGGAGCAGCTGCAAGGAAGGACCCCTCATATTTACTGATTGTACCGTGAGGATGAAAGAAGGGACTTCCTTACAGATCTTGAAACTGAGGCAGTCTTTCAGGTACTGTGGACCAAAGTGATATAGATCAGATAGTCTGAATATAATTCATGTAGAATTTTGTAGGTCATAACCAACACTTTGAATAGTGCCCAGAAACTGATTGGTAGCTTACAAAGCTACCAACTAAACAGTTGCAAAACTGTTTAGTACTGTCTCAGAAAGCTGATAACCAAAATATCCATTAAAAACACTGAAAATAACCAAAATATCAATTAAAAACCAGATTGTCCAACAACAACAACAACACTTTATTTATATTCCGCTCTATCTCCTCGAGAGAACTCAGAGCGTATTACAACATACACAGTTAGGCAAGCATTAAATGCCTTTAATACAATTGAATAACAACGACCCACAAATACACAGAACAAAGGTAAAGGCTTCCCCTTTCATCTCCGGCATCTGGAGGCAGGGCTCACCTCTGGCCATGGGGAGGTGCTCTTGTTCCATTTCCAAGCCAAGGCACCTGTTATCCGTAGACACCTCCTGATTGCTTTGCTGGCATGGTTGCATGGGCACCTTTATTGCCTTCCTGCCAAAGCGGTATCTATTGCTCTACTCACATGTGCATGTTTTCGAACTGCTTGGTTGTCAGAAGCTAGAGCTAACAACAGGAGCTCACTCAGACCCGCAGCTTTGAACTGCCAACCTTTAGGTCAGCAGATTCAACAGTTCAAAGGTTTAACCCATTGTGCCACCATGGATAAACAATAGTATCTCCATCACATTGCAAGGTCTGAAGCCAAACTGAAATGGCTGTAGATAATCCGTTTCATCCAGGAACTTGAAGAGATGGGAGTCTTCCATATTCTCCAGTTTCTTATTCAATAATGAAATATTAAAGACTAGTTGGATAGATATCATGGCATTCATGGATTTTTAAAGAATTTCCTGCTGCCTTTTTGCAGAGAAAAGCATTTAAAAAAATCTTGTACTCATCTTCTCTGATTATAATGGTAGCATAAAATATCTTGAACTGATATTGTGTGTATCGCTGCTGTATAACAGGTATACTGTGTCTCATCTTTGTCTCAAATTCATCAGATAAAGTGAAAGTTTTTTTGTAATATTTTAAGTAATATATTATAAAAGAGTGACACCTAGTGGCATGAATGTATTTTATTTGCTGAACCTATAGTATGTCTGATCTCTTTCCTTTATTATGCATATTTCTCCATGGGTGTATATCTTATTTTTTTGCTTTTACAATAGCAAACTATAAATTCACAGTCTCTTCTTGCCTATTATATGTCTTAATCAGCTTTGTAGAGGTGAATGTTACAAATAAATATGTAACGTATGTGGCTTTTGTTTCAACTAAGTATGATTATAAAAAAGATTTGCTTTTTAAGCCTGTTTGAGAAAAAAAGAGGAAGTGCCCCATCCCCTGTGATGCCTGCTGCAGTATTTATATGCATTATTTTAAAAGAAAGGAAGTAATGTTTTTCTTATAGGTCGTTTTTTTAAATTTCCTGCAGATCAAATGTATACAAATTTAGTTAGTCCATTTAAAATTTTTGTACAAGTAAAAACAGTGATGTATTAAGAGATTTTGATAGATTTGATAACCATTTGGCTACTGATTCCCAGTAAGTTTCCCAGAACGTGAGCAAAATCTATATAAATAAAAATGTAATGTTTGTTTGTGGGATTAACATAACTCAAAAACCACTGGGCGAATTGACACCAAATTTGGACACAATACACCTATCAGGCCAACGAGTGACCATCACTTGTAAAAACACTAAAAACCAAATATAAAAAATACATTACAATGCATGTACATAACTACCATAAATACACATATACAGATATAGATACACACACACACACACACACACAAAAACACATATACACAGACTGGGCCACAGCAACGTGTGGTAGGGGACAGCTGGTATTCTAATAGAGAGGCACTTTGGACAATAAGAAATCATGGAAGCTCTTCCTTGGGCGTCTAGATATTTTTATTCATTTATTTATTCATTCATTCGATTAATTTATATCTTGTCTAATTCTTGTTGGGACCCAAGGAGATCACCAATTACTTTCTTCAATGTAATATTGGAAGAGAAGGTACAGAGCCCTCTCCGCAGGTTGATTGAATGGTCTCAATAGTCCATATGAGCCTCCTATCCTTAGTATCAGGGATGCTCACACTTTTTCAGCATGGGAGCTACCATATGAAGAACCAAGTTTAAAAGATCACCTGGTGCGCCCACTCCTGCTGCCACCTTCCATCCGCACAGGGCTTCTTTCTTTCTCAGAAATGTAAACAATGAGGCATGCAAAAATACACCCAAGCACCCATTTCTCCCTCCCTGGCATATTTCCACAGATATTATCAGGCAGAAAGTAAAAGGAGAGACCTGGTAGCTGCAAAGCCATTTGTTTCTCAGAAATATAAACAATGGAACATGCAAAAACACACCCAAGCACCCCATTTCTCCCTCCCTGGCATATCCCCACAGATATTCTCAGGCAGGAAGTAAAAAGACTGACCTTGGTGCTTCAATTTGGTCAGGAAATGGCTCCCAAAGCATCCTTTTTTCTCCTCCGTCATTTGCTCCTCTTCGCATGCTGCCTACATGCGGGCCGCCTCCAAGTGCATCTGAGCCGTCCAAGAGGGAGAATGGGCTCTTCTGCGCACGTGTGCAGGCCAGCTCAGCACCTCGTCATCCACCCCCGTCCTCTCCTTTTGCCTGGGACGTCTGTGAGTGCCCGGAGAAGGACGGAGGGAAGAAGAATGCAGAAGGGCAAAAGAGGGGGCGGCCGTGGATGCCATCGCATCATCCACGGCCACCCCCTCTTTCTTCTTCCCTCCGTCCTTCTCCGGGCACTCACAGACGTCCCAGGCCAAAGGAGGGGGCGGGGGTGGATGATGAGGTGCTGAGCTGGCCCGCGCGCGTGCGCAGAAGAGCCCATTCTCCCTCTTGGACGGCTCAGACGCACTTGGAGCGTGCAGGCGGTGCGTCAAGAGAAGCAAGCAGCGAGGAAATGCGATTGACCGGGTGAGGGCCTGAAGATCACCCGGATGAGGCCCAAAGATCACTCAGTCGATCGCGATCGACTCAATGAGCACCCCTGCTTTGTATTCTGTGTGAACAGGAAGCTCTGTACATGAGCAGAAGTTGTCAGGTGGATATTTGGAGACAATGAGGTGATAGTCTCTGGGGTTAATCCACATGAAGGTTGTTAAGAACATAAGAACATAAGAAGAGCCATGCTGAATCGGACCTCAGCCCATCTAGTCCAGCATTCTGTATCACACAGTGGCCCACCAGTTGTACACGGGGATCTCGAGCAGAAGGGAGGGCAAAACCCTGACCTGCTCCCGACCCCCCACAACCAGTACCCAGGGAAATCCTGCCTACCGCAACCAACTCCGAGGTGGCACTTGAATGTCCTTTTCAGTTTGTTTCTGTGTAACTCTTTATATACATGAAACAAGATGATATAACAAGAGGTGAAAAATATTTTCACTAAATGCCATCAAATCTTGAATTACTAAATTATGAATATGATTACAATAGATGGAGGGGTGTGTTGAGAAAAAATACACCAGAGATAAGCTGATAACAAAAGCAGTATTCTGAAACTCTACTTAGACATTGCTAAAGACCCATTCATACATTTCAGGGAAACAAATATGGATTTGCCATTAAGTTGGATACCAAAACAAGTTATTTTCATTTCCCTTTTAATCAAAGTATGTAAAACTACTGGGAGACCTAGAGCAAGTTATACTCTTTCATCCTTAGAGGAAAGCACAAGCAAAACTCCTCTGAACAAATGTTACATAAAGCCTGTCAGATTCATGTTAAGGGCACCATAAATCAGAAACAATTTGAAGGCACACAACAACAAAGGTCTCGACAGTACTTTTACTCCATATACACATGAAACCTTGGATTTGTCATGGTTGTAATTTACAATTTTAGGTCTAACAGATCCTGGACACATGTGTTGTTTTGTAGTGTTTAATGCATTTGCACCAAGAGTCCACTAGATGGAGGTATGCTCCATCTCCAGCAAATAAAGATGGAATATAATAATAATCGGAAACCTGTATATCATCTTTACCTAATGCCGCAAGATTTATATTCTACGTTTTTTTGGCTTTTTTGCAAACAACACCACAAAATTATGTCCACTGGGGCAACCAATTATTTTAAAAGGTTTTAAAGTCAAACAACAAAATAGTTTATGGATTGTTGGAACTGGAATTGGAACAGTAACTTTGGACCAGAACAGAAAAAGAGACACAGTTAAAAAGAGAATTGCCACTTTGGTTTGGAATCTTTACACAGTTGTGTGTTTTAAGTCTTACCATCACTATGACTCAGATTCAAAGGTTTTGGAATACCCTATTGATAACTATGACAACTGGCAATAAGAATTTCAGAGATGGAATAATAAATCTTCACAAGTAAGTCAGGATATCTCCAGCTCAAATTGTAACAGGTTTGGTTAAAAAAAACACTTACTGACACCTGACTTTTAACCATCAGTATGGACAATGCTGGACTTAAGGTCAATCTATACTTCCATGTAATGCAGTTTGAAATAATAAGAAAGTGCCTATTATTATCTATAGAGGGTGACAAATTGGTAGTCACAGTTTATGTCTGTTTGGTTAGAATTAATATTATGCAGCTTTGTTTCTGGTTTGAGGCAAAATATTGGGAAAACGTTTAAAATAATGCAAATTAAAGGTTTGAAGTCAAGGTACACATTACACACCATTTAGTTCATTGTATGATTTTTTTAGTTCAGTTAATTTTTCTTATGCCATAATTTGCCAGTATTTTTGCATCTCTTCCACGTTTAGAAAATATTCTAAATACTTGTTACATGCTTTTGTTTTATCTCTGCTTTTATATTTAGAGAGAGAAAGGGTGTGTTCCCATATTTTCTGTGCTTTCTTAAGTATTTCAAATAATGTTGAAGATACATGGTAAATATTTTGTTCTTAGATATTTCATTTTCTCAGTGCTTTGTAAACACAAATTCAGAAAACAAAAGACAACAGTTTTTCTTTCTTTTGCAGGAGAGATCAAACATATTTTAGAAAATGAACTTCAGATTTCTGCATCAAAAATGTTGCTAAAAGGCTGGAAGAGTGGAGATGTAGATGATGGTGTAAGTTCCTATATATATTACAGAAGCTTTTGCCCATGTTGCAATTTAGGTTACCTGACAGCTGGTGCCAGTGTGAAAGTGATACACGAACCCTTCTGGATGCAATAGCAAAGTTATTTGACAAGACAATTAATGTTTAAGAAACTAAACAATTGACTAAATTTGGGATGTAAACACACAGTCCAGTGTAGTCTATGGATTTAGACTGAAGGTTTTTCTTAGTTATTGTAACCTTATAGAATAGATGTTCTTATTACATCCTCCCAAGTTGCCATTATTTGGAGTTAGCTTTTAGGCATATAACAAAAGTAAACCAAACCTCTCAATAGTTCCTGTGGGCATTCAAGACACTACTGACTTGTGACCGTAAGCTGAACTTTTCATAGGACTTTTTGAGGGGGAAAAATATTCAGAGTGGTTTGCCTTTGCCTCCCTCGGAGAGTGAAAGTGTGTGAATTGCCCAAGGCCACCCAGTGGATTTCCATCACTGAATAGGGATTCAAACCCTGGCCTCCAGAATCCTAGTCCAATGATCAAACCACTCCATCATGATGGTTTTCCCTATACATAAAAAATTAGCTCCCTCAAAATAGGTTGCTCTTTTTTTGGTACTTAGGAAAGACAGGAGCCCCTGTTGGCACTGTGGGTTAAACCGCTGAGCTGCTGAACTTGCTAACCGACAGGTTGCAGGTTTGAATCCGGGGAGCAGCATGAGCTCCCACTGTTAGCCAGAGCTTCTGCCAACCTGTGAGTAGATTAATACGTACCGTTCCTGCAGGAAGGTAACGGCGTTCCATGCAGTCATGCCGGCCACATGATCTTGGAGGTGTCTACGGACAACGCCGGCTCTTTGACTTAGAAATGGAGATGAGCACCAATCCCCAGAGTCGGACATGACTGGACTTAATGTCAGGGGAAAACCTTTACAACCTAGGGAAGACAATCCTATTATCTTAGTCTTCGCTAACCCCAGAACCCATGACAAACCCAGGGACAGGCAGGGAGGAGCAGCATTTGCCCTAATGCTCATTTTCAATACTCCCAATGATTGAAAGAGGAATTAAAGTAGAATGCTATCATGCACCCTATTTGGGGCTGCCCTTGAAAAGTGTTTGGAAGCTGTAGCTAGTGGAAAATGTAGCATTTTAGAGACCTATAACACCTATCTTGCAAGAACTGCACCAGTTTCTGCTTGCTTCTGAACTCAGTTCAGGTGCTGATGTTGACCTACAAAGCCCTAAACCACTTGGAGCCAGGCTATCTGAAAGAATGCCACCTCCCATATGAACCTGCGCACAAATTTGAGATCTTCATATGACAGGTCTTTCTTTGTAGCAGTGCCTTTATTGTGAAACCCCCATCCAAGGAAGTTGGGGTGGCCCCACCTCTTTTAATGCTGGGCAGCCAAAACAGTGCTGTTTTGCATAGCAACCAGCGTTTGAAATTATTGTTTTAACTGATTTAAAACTGGATTCTAGAATTGGTTTTTGAACTACTTTTCGGAGTTTTAAAAATAAATTTTAATATGTTTTAAAAGCATTTTTATCTTGATCTTGTTTTAATTGGTATTTATATTTTAATTGTCTTGTGATCCTGTGTGGGCTGGGAGACAATACAGAAATATCTACAATATAATTATAAGTAAGTTAATAAAAATATATTTAAATCAGTGTTGGGTAAATCAAGGGTGGAAATTGTGTAAGGTAAGTCACATGTTGCGCACTAAGGCTTTTTGTTCAGCTCCAGGCTTCACCCAACCCGCCTTCTCTATTGCACATCTCAGTAGTGGGCAGTCACACCTCCGGGAGTAATGATATCCCTAAGCTTTTTGGTAGGGGAAGAAAGGATAGGGTAGGGTAGAAGAATAGCTTTTTTAAAAAAACCAAATGGCCTGGTGAATGCAGTCTATGAGGATCCCCCAAAGTTTGGGAGTATGATTAGAAATTGAAAGGGCTTTGTCTTCTTTGACTCTTAAGACTTCTGCTAATTCACCTGTTCACTTCCTCAATTCTGCACTTTTCAAGCTCTCCTGTCACTGCCTAACATAAGCCACAGAGCAGGGCTAAAGACATGTCTGCATGGGAAAATAAAGTGATTTGAAAGTTACAGCTGTTTAAATCTTAGAGAAATACACTTTTTTCTGAGCAGAAAAGCCACATACTGTATATTTCTATGCTGACTCATTTTCATTCTCAATGAAGAAACATGGTTACCTCATATATTTATATATATATACAGTATGTGTGTGTGTGTGTGTGAGAGAGAGAGAGTGAGTCATATCTCTAATAGTTCTTGAAATGAGCTGCAAAGAAATATTTATTAACTAGCATAAGTGTGGACTCAGATAACCCTGTTTGAAGCAGATATTGTGGGATTTTCTGCCTTGATATTCTGAGTTATATGGCTGAGCGGAAGGGCCCTGATTTTGTCTGGAGCCGAAACCTAATATATGAAGTTTTAAATCAAATCATATTTAAGTCCCGCGGACTTCATCTATTCTTCCAAAGTTCTTCTAGAAAAGTGTTTCTCTTCTATCCCTGAGTAATCAGTCCATGAATGTTATGCTCTGTTACAAAGATACATGGGGAGAAAGCTTGAGTGGGCATTGTAGTGTATCTAGCCCTGAAATCACCGTGAATTGGGGTTAGGCACATATAATATATTGAGCAGTAATTTTCATTCTAGAAATACTTTTTCTTTGTTAGGCCAGAAAGGAATTGTGGTTCTTGCTTTTCTTCAGCTACATGGAAATTGATTGTAGTGGCTGAAGTAAGTATGCCAGCATACCATGTAGTACATCATACATTAGGTGCAAATTGGCCCATTATTTCAGTAACACACATTTAGGGTCAAGCTAGACATGATGCTAAGTGTGTCATTAATAACCACTGGTATTATGTGGGAGAGGGGAGAGATTTTCATTAGGGCCACAGTGAAGACCTCCTTGTTCTTGTTAATTGCTCCCTCCTGAAAATGTGTGTGTTTTTCAGCAGAGATGTGATTGCTAATAATGCGCTTAGCATCATGTCTAATTTGGCTCTTTCTTTGAGATAAGAGCACCTGATTAAAACGTTTTGTAACAACTATTATTTTTCTTACAGACTGTTTTAAAAACTCTGCACTTGCCAAAAAATAACAGCCTCTATGTCTTAACACCTGATTTGCCACCACCATCCTCATCAAGTATGCCTGGGTAAGTTACTGTTAAAAATGTAACAGCATGATATAAGGAGACTTGGGTCAGGGGGTTATGTTAAAGATTTTGTTGCAAAATCAAACTGGATTCCACTGTTCATAAAGATTTGAAATCTATGGCGTTTCTTTCCCAGGTGGCCAATGCCCGTAATAAATCATCTATATACAGAAAAGATCACACATGCTTAAAATGAGAGCTTTTATGCTTTTTAAAAAAGTGATTTTTAAGCTGCTCCAGCATTTACCAGTCTCCATGGATGCCAGTTAACGGACAGTCTATTGTACATATAGCATTTATAGCAATGCAAAAAGTCACTACTTCCTTGGATATAGCCAAAGAGACCAAGCCCCACCATGGTCCAGATCCTGGTTTTGGAAGAACAGTATGTGAACTGATGGAAATCAGTATGTCCAGCTTGCTTGCTGAATAGAACTGGAGTGACAAGAGTAGGACTCCATGTGGACAGAAGTCACTGCATGGTTCCTCTGCTACCTGGAAGTATGATGGGGTCTTATATCCCTATGCTGGATGTGATCCCTTAAGAGCACCCCCAGCTATGTCTGGCAAACTGCACATGTGACCCATACTACTAGCACTAAAGTAAAATGAAAAAGGGGGGGGGGGGGAATCAGCCACAACAGCCACAGTTCACAAAATTGCACAGAACAGATAGCAGTTGAGCAAGGTGAAGCTTTGATCCAACTGCCATGTTGGACTGGGATCCTTGCTTATATTAGCCAGGCAGCAGACCAAATTTATTCAGCAGCCCTGTTTCCCTAGAGTACAGTGGTGCCTGGTTGGCTGGCAATTCTGTCCTTCCTTACAGACGTTGAAAACTGTATGGGCTTCTGAGAAGGGGGAAAAGAAGCCAGCCGTCCCTCTGAAGATGACAATGCTACTTTTGAATCACATGGAGCATTCCCAGTGAGTCAGGAAGTGCTATTCTCAGCGGTTGGGCTCGGAAAATATAATTTCATATGGCAGTGTTTAAGAATTAATATTTGAAATTGCTCAGTAACACAACTTCTTGGTATATAAAACCATTCATTAATTTTTGAAGTCAAAGTAGCAGTGGAAAATTTCTTTTAAAAAGAAAATCTAAGAGTTTTTGAGGGCTTAATAACATTTCTGGAGGCTTAGATATAGTCAGTCTGTGTAGCTGCACTATGATGGGTAAAGGAGAGAGCAGGCAGCTCTTCTAAATAGTGTGTGGTGCTTGGGATCTAGTTATCTAAAACATGGCCATTTCCCATGTAAGCCTATCTAAATCTTCAGAAATCTTTCTGTAGACTTTCCCTTTTCTCTGGGCCCTCTGAAGGTAAGTGGTCCTTCCTAGTTATGGTGGCCTGCCTCTGGAACTCCTGGTCAGTACATTGTTATAGCATCATGATTCTCCTATAACCATGATTGCAACAACTCATGGTGTCCTGGGATTTACAATTTAGGGAGAAGTAACTAGACCTCTCAGTCAGAAAAGTGTTTTATCAAACTACTAACCCCCAAATTCCATAGGATGCAACCATGGCTGTTAAAATGAAATTATAGCATTATAAACTGTGAAAGATATTTATATTTTTCCAGGCCTTCAAATCTTTTTTTTTGGCTGCTGTAGTTCATAATTTGCACTGTCCTAACAGGGTTTCATCAGTCTGAGTTTTAGTTCTGCTATACTTAGTTTCTTTCATCTTTGTGTATGTGTTTTATGTTTTCTGCCTTCTGAGGTAAGCTAAGAATTTAGATAAATGCCCACATGAATGTAAAACTGAAGATTTAATACTTGCAACTAGTTTT
This sequence comes from Anolis apletophallus, assembly GCA_030556195.1. Lineage (NCBI taxonomy): Eukaryota > Metazoa > Chordata > Lepidosauria > Squamata > Anolidae > Anolis > Anolis apletophallus. The sequence continues at coordinate 88,537,975 of JARBWK010000005.1, read as the reverse complement.
GTGAGCTCAATAACATCATTGTTGTTATTAAGTTTATTTCTATGCCTCCCCTTCCTCTCAGAAGAGAGACTCAAGGCAACATCAAAACTAATGCAGAATAAATAAAAATAGAGTATTATTGAAATGTCATGAAACAATTTCAGATATCCTTTAGATATAAGAAAACCGAACTTCTTATTCTCAGACAGTACCTTGGATACATACAGATTGTTTTTGATACTGTAAAGAGATGTAAAGATATTTTCCGAGTATATGCAAGTATGGGGCAACTCTTGAAAGAAATGAAAAAATATATATACTAAGTTAGTACAGGTTCTTACTGAACCCAACTAATTCTTTATATCTCAGTTAATGCCTGCGAATTACAGTCTCATTGCATAATTCTTAGCTATTGAAGATTATTGGCTGTACTGTATTTAACTAAGTGCTAAATTTGCAAGGTTGAATTGCTATTTCTGACACTTCAAGTGAGCAATGAAACTAAGTGAATGGAAAGATCTCAAGGAAGAGGGTGACTGATGATGAGCAGAGGTTGCATTTTGGTAACAAATACTACATATTAACTTTAAATATGAGCAAATGTGTGTCAGTTATGACTTTAAATCAGGCATGGGCAAAATTCAGCCCTCCATGTGTTTGGACTTCAACTCCCACATTCCTAACAGCCAGTACGCTGGCTGGGATTTCTTGGAGTTGAATTCCAAAATACCCAGAGGGCCAGGGTTTGCCCATGCCTGCCTTAAATCTTATACCGCATTTATAAAGATATTGACTTTATAGGTTGAAATGTTGAAAACAGTTGATCAACTTTGGTTTTTTTTCATATAGATATTTTGGTGATGTTATGCTATCTGGCTGTTCTGTTAAATTCAGTTGGACTTATTTATAACTAAATGTCTTTGGGATTGCAATCTAATAATCATTGTCACTGAGACTTTTGAAGTTATTTTTAATTTCAGGCTTCTTAATGAGACAGTTTAGAAAATCTCAAAATTTTAAAATGCAAGACAAAGTAAACAAGCAGAAACCCTTCTCATTCTCCATGTGGATCAGATTTTCTGACTGATTGGTGTTTGAGAGTAATCTTCTGTCTCCTGCTGCATTAGCTACTACAAACATTACATTTACATACCGATTTTATATTTTGTTTTAGTGTAAATAAACTGTAATTATAGTAAATTTGGATGTCTGTTGACACGAGCTTGTATAAATCTGTGTGTTTGCAATGGAAATGTTAATTATTATGTGTCATGATATTTTGTTAAAAATTTAGATGTTTGAAGGTAAAAATGTATAAGTAGTATGAATAATGGATAATTTTCTTCTGAAATGTAGGAATAATTTTTATAGAGCTTAACTAGACTAAGGCTACAATATTAGGCCAATTTAACTCAGGTAAAGTATATAGAGTTCAGTACCTCTTTAAAAATAGGCACGTGTTAGATTCCACTGTAATGGAGTTGGCAAATAATTGCCAAAATATTAGGATAGAATTTCAGTACTGTTACATGAATGGAAAAATCCCTTCATTCTGCAGAGAATGCCCCAATTTACTGGAGGCTTTGCTGAAGAAAAAAGTAAAGATATTATCTTTTATTCTGTCAGGCTGCTGCTGTTGCTGCCCCATACTGTTCCAGAGCTCCCTGAATCCACTTTTTCCTTCTGGTTCAAAATACATGGAGGACATCAGATTGACTGTTTCTAATTTCTTTCTGTAGCTTTCACTGGCTCTGTGTAGGTGTTTAGAACACATGCATTCCGAACAGCCAGCACGCTGTTAGGAATTGTGGGACTTGAAGTCCAAAACACCTGGAGAGCCAAGGTTTGCTCATACCTGTGCTACATGCATGTTTTTCATGTATCCATGTGTTCTAAACACTTAGATAGAACCAGCACGCTGTTAGGAATTGAAGTCCAAAACACCTGGAGGGCCAAAGTTTGCCCATGCCTGATCTAGCACCTCTTTTTAAAATAATAAATTACTGGAGGAGAAAGAGTTAAGAATATGTAATCATCTAGGGCAGGGGTGCTCACACTTTTTCAGCATGCGAGCTACTTATAAAACAACCAAATCAAAATGATCTACCTACCCACTACTCAGAGAGCCATAAAAGCAAAATATTTGGAAATTTATTTCAGTGAGAGCCATATAATATATTTTAAGACTGAATTCAACTAAATGTGAGTATAATAAGCCCCTGAATTTATTCATAATAATAATGATGATAATATTCATTCAGCCTCTGCTACTACTACTACTACTAATAGTAACAACAACAACAGGTTCCTAGAGTAGAAGGAGACCTCCAAGGGCCATCCAGTCCAACCTCCTTCTGCCATGAGGGAAAAACACAATCAAAGCATTCCTCACAGATGGCCATTCAGCTTCTGATAATAATAATAATAATAATAATAATGGGTTCCTAGAATAGGAGGAGACCTCCAAGGGCCATCCAGTCCAACCTCCTTCTGCACCTGGGTGGCGTCGGGAGTCTGCGGGGCGGGACTGAGCCTTCTTCCCACCCTGCCTGTGATCTACCAGGATGCCCTATGCGATCTACCAGTAGATCGCGATCTACCTAATGAGCACCCCTGATCTAGGGGAACAAGAAGGATGAAAGGGCGGGGCGGGGAAAATGTATGTTACTACTAAGATTAAAGTCAGTCTTTCTATAGTTATGATTTGCATTTCTGAAGCTGTAAGTGGTATCAAACAATTAAATGATAAAAAGAGAACTACAGACACACAGCTAAATGTGCAGGAACAGAGCACTAGTGGAAGAGTAAGGTTTCATACTCTTTGGAAAGTCACAAGACCAGATTGGACTCCCAGGGGTAGTGCAGCACTAAGATATCTGATTATACAGAGACTCAAAGCAAATTTTTAAGCATTAAGCACTCGAAATCTAGGCATGGATATCAGTTTTGTGTTGTCCCACTTTTTTAAAAAAAAAGAATCCCATAATTTCATTGCAAAAAGGGAAGAATTCCATCTGAATTCTACCTAGATTCCACCTAAACATTAGGAAGACTTTCTTTATGGTAACAGCTGTTTGCAGTGAAATCCACCTTCTTTGACTGTGGTGGAGTCCCCTTCTTTGGAGATTTTTAAACAGAGCTGAGTAGGTAGCTGTTGGGAGTGCCTTGATTGTGTTTTCCTGCATGGCTGGGGGTTTGACTGGATGCTGTTTGTGGCCACTTTCAGCTCTATGTGGAGATCATTTTATAGCCTCAGAGGACATGCACTCAGTGCTATGTTCCCTGCTACAGAAGATCTGAATTCACAAACAATGGATCTGTACAACAGGGAGCATCATGTAGAACAAGGATTGCATTTTGTAGCCTCTCCTGATGTTGTTGGACTGTGGTTCCCATAAACCTGCAGTACTGGTCTTGCCTAGTTGAATGGATGGGAACTGCAGCACAACAATATCTAAAACGCCACATAATCCTAATCCCCGTGTAGACCAATGATGGCTGGTGGCTTCCATGTCAATGCCATTATTAATCTGTGCTAGATTTTAATCTAAACTTTAAAGGAGCTTTCCAAGTTGCTGAGCCTAGTTTGGGGAAATGGTTCAGTATCTTGGATAGGTCCTTTAACTTTCATACTGGTGCCCAGAGTAGATTTACTGACTCTTGTCGTGGAAATTGTCAACCACCAGGGCCTTATCTAGAACAGATAAGCAGTAGGTAGATATAGATAAGAAAATGCAGAACCTTTTCGTTTCCAATTACTAAGGTGTAGATTTAGTCTCATGCATATGAATTTTATTAAGCAGCAGGAGATAGTTGGGGGAACGTTTGACCATTAGCCATGTTCTGCATAATACTAATTCCTAAATCAGAGGTGTCAGACTCGTTTTCTCTGAGGGCCACATCCGCCTTATGATTGCCGTTAAGGGGCTGGGTTTTTGTAAGTTTTTCAGGCTGTATGGCCATGTTCCAGAAGCATTATCTCATGACGTTTCTCCTGCGTCTATGGCAGGCATCCACAGAGGTTGTGAGGTCTGTTGGAAACTAGAAAAATTGGGTTTATATATCTGTGAAATGTCCAGGATGGGAGAAAGAACTCTTGTCTGTTGGAGGTAGATGTGAATGTTTCAACTGGTCACGTTGGTTAGCACTTAATGGCGTAGCAGTTTCAACGTTTGGCTTCTTACGGTCTAGGGGAATCCATTGTTGAAAGGTGATTAGCTGGTTCTGATTGTTTCTTGTCTGGAGTTCCCCTGTTTTTGAGTGTTGTTCTTTAGTTACTGTTATGATTTTAGAGGTTTTTTAAAATTCTGGTAGCCAGATTTTGTTCATTTTCATTATTTCTTCCTTTCTATTGAAATTGTCCACATGCTTGTGGATTTCAATGGCTTCTTTGTGTAGCCTGACATGGTACTTGTTAGAGTGGTCCAGCATTTCTGTGTTCTCAAATAATTCTTCTAGAACATGGCCGCACAGCCCAAAAAACTTACAACAACCCAGTGATTCCGATCATGAAAGCCTTCGACAATACATCTTCAAAGGGCTGTTTGTAATTGTAAGGCTGTATAAATGTAACTGTTGTCTTGGCATTGAAAACCTCATGGGCCACAAAATATGACATGTCAGGTTGGATTTGGCCTATGTGCCTTAGGTTTGACACGTGTGTCTTAAATGCTTTGTACTTCAACAGGATTTTTTATTTAGAAATTAAAATAATACATTGGCAATGAATGGTATTTTGCAGCAGCTGTATTCTAATTTACAACTGTGAATTTGCATACAAAAAATCTGTTCTTCTGGCACACACATTTTCTACTTCCTTGTCCTTTGAAGGTTTGCTGATTTTTATCACTTGGAAAATATTTTAATGAGTGATTTTTAAACCAGAGTCAAACTGGTGATGCTCACTATGCCTTCATTAGCCAGTCTACTTCCTCTAATGCAGAGTTCTCACTTACACAAATTAGAGCATAACCTAATTTGTCGTCTCCTCTAACTAGCATAATACATGTTAATTTAATTAAATAAAGTAGGACCAATTGTTCTTGAAGTTCCAATGGGCAGGAAAAAGATACAGTGTGAACTCTGCAGAAGAAGGATTAAAATTATTGAAGGAACTAAATATAAATAAGAAGCAGAATGGAGGAGATGCCAGCGGAACCAATGGGACCGATAAGAAAGCTAAAATGATAGAGGAGCAGGAGAATTGGTTGGAACAAATAAGAAGTAAGAAAATTGGAGAAATTGATAGGAGCAGTTGGAGGAAATGAGTAACAGGAAAACTACCAGTGAATTAGGCACTGCAAGAAAAGGAAAGGGAAAAAATAAAATAACCACTCGATGGGAAGTTGACCTTGGGCCATGATCGGATTTCGTCTCCACCCATTTGGAAAGACCAGGAGGCCATGGTTGGGTTGAGATCCAACAAATGGGAATGGCGAAAAGGAAGAGGAAGGGAAAGGGGGGCAAAGGGAGGGGAGGGAGGGGTAGAGGACCAAGGGAAAGGGTTCACAGTAATCCGAGCCACAAAAAGGTGAAGGTAAATGATATTTGGGATGTCTACAGAGTTAAACATTTCAATGTTCAATCAATTCAATCAATCAGTTTTATTACTTGCTTAGTCACCCTCCACCAATGGTGCTCTGGGCAACTTGCAGGATAAATCAATAAAACACCTAAATTATCATTAAAACCATTAATCAAACGCTCTGCCAACATTGAACAGCAAGGGTTTAGGAACTGTAATGAAACAGAGGAGAATCGAAGCTTTATTGAAGAAAGATGCAGTAGATGTGATCTTCCTGCAGGAGACCCACCAAGCCAGAGAAAATACAAATGAGCTGAAATCAAACTGGATTAGATGTTATGAACAATCATTTGGGACATCTGAATCTAAAGGAGTAGCAATAATAATTGCCAAGAAATGTAGCATGGTTGTTAATAAAATTCTGAAAGATGAAGAAGGAAGATATATAATAATATATGGTGAAATAATGTAGCACCCCAGTTCTCTTTTGTGCCTGGGGGGCAGGGGGCAGCACCGGGGGTCCCACTTGCATTAGAGCCAGACGCAGCTGAGGATGAAATGGAGGAAGGGGTTAATGAGCTAGCCGGACCTTCCTCTCCCACAGAGAGCTTGGCTTGGGATGAAGGATGGCCGGATGCCTATGAGGACTATGAAGGTCAGGCTGATCCTGAAAGCGCTGATAGTGATGATTGTTATGAGAAACCGGGTGGGTACGGATCACAGGAGAGAATTTGGGAAAACATGGGCGAGGAGGCCATGGAAGACGAAGGGGAGTTTGACTCTCATGAAGATAGCGAGCCAGGTGCTGGGAGGCAAGGTCGGAGCTTTGATAGGAGACGGAGCACCGACTCCAGCAGGAGGGAATGGCACCGCAGCCTAGAGCGCCAGAGAGGCGAGAGATCCCGTAGCACAGATTACCGCCGAAGCCTAGAGCGTCGGGGCCCCCCGCCGTGAGGTTTAAGTATAGGATCCGTGGGAACGGATCCTCAGTAGCTCGGCCACTTCTAACCTAGTGAAGTGTAGCGAGCCAAGTACCACGGAGCCAAGCTGCGGCTCGTACCTTGCCAAGAAGTTTCTTGGGGTTTTGTTTGAACTTTGCCTTGTTCTTTGATCCGCTTGGATTTGCGGAGCTTTTGCCTAGTCTACTGCCAAGACCTTTGCCTTTGGATTTTGCCACGAACTCTTTGCTTTGAACTGAACTTTCAATACCTTTTGGATAATTGCCTTTTTACTTGTTCCTTATTCTACAATAAACTAGTTAGCTGTTTACCGTCTCTGTGTGTGTGATTAAGGGGCCGGCCGAGTCCTTGCATCGTGACAGTTGGCCGAGCTACTCTACGAACCCCTTTTTCACATCACGGGACGCCACAGGAAACGCGGACGGCGGGCCGGCACCATGGCTCAGTTGACCGATGCTCAAGTGGCAGCGATGCAGCAGGAGCTGGGAGAACTACGGGCCAGGGCGGGCCGGCACCCTTCCGTGGCTGCACCGGCTCGGTTCGGAGGCAACCCGGCGCAAGTCAACGTGTTCATTGGACAATGTGAAATGTATCTGGAACTTCGGCCCACGGAGTTTGCCACCGAACGAGCCAAGGTGGGCTTCGTCTACATGCTGCTGGAGGGCACAGCGGCGGCATGGGCGACCACACAGCTCCAGGTAGCATCCCCACAAGTGGCCATGGTGGCGGCGTTCCTGGAGGCTATCAAGGTCACTTGGGGGGACCCAGTGAATACCGAGTTGGCGGAAAGGGAGTTGGATCGGTTGTCGATGAGGGACATGTCTTTGGCTCAATACATCTCTCGATTCCGTGTGCTGGCCGCCCAAGTGGAGTGGAATCCCTCTGCCTTGCGTTACCAGTACATGAAGGGCCTGTCGCCGGAGATGCAGCAGGAGATCCTGAGAGGGGCTACGCGGCCCGCAGACCTGGAGGAGGCGATCACCGTGAGCATACGAGTGGAAGCCGGAATGCAGACCCGGAGACGATGGGACAAGGGGCCCGGGGAGCGACCGGGGGCGCGGAGGGAGACGGGCGCCAGCCAGTTTCCGTTCCGGCAGTTCGCGCCGGCCCCCCCGTCCTTGGATGAAATGGAACCGATGCAGCTTGGGCATGTGAGGCCCAAAGTGGACGCTGCCGAGAAGGCCCGGCGCCAGCGTTTGAATCTGTGTTGGTACTGTGGGGGAGCTGGACACGTTTCTAGAGAATGCCCCCAGAAGCCATGCGGCAAAACCCCCCGGGCCTCGGCTGCGTTCGAGGGGTCCCAGGGGGCCGAAGAAGCCATCCAGATGGCGGGGGAAGGGGTCGGCCGAGTTTAAGAGGGTTCGCTAACTCGGCCGCAGTCACTGCCCTTCCTCCAGAACCCCAGACTGGACAATTGTTCCTAGTGATGGTCTCCCTCTGGCAAGAGAAGGGACCGATGATGGTCTATGCCATGATCGACTCGGGGGCCACCAACAATTTCATCGACGCAGACTACGCCAAGTCTGCTGGATTACAGTTTCATGATCTCAAAGAGCCCAAGGGCGTCCAGACCATTGATGGGAGAACCTTCGAAGCAGGGGCCGTGACCCAGTACACCGCCCCTACCAAGATGTGGACAAGCTCCCACAAAGAGGACATTTCTTTTTTGTCACCAAGTTGTCAGATTTCCCGGTAATTCTGGGAATTGTCTGGCTGACTCTCCATGATCCGCAGATCTCATGGGCCAAGAGACAGTTGTCATTTTCATCTAAACATTGCCAGGAACATTGTATGACGGCCCGGGCTTGCCAAGCCCAAGAGGTAGAACAAGCTGCCAAAACGTATGCAGGGTTTTGGGATGTTTTCAGCGAGAAGGAGGCGGAACGTTTACCCCCCCCCCCCACCGACCCTACGATTGTGCCATTGAGTTAGAGCCCGGAGCTCCTATCCCCCGTGGAAGACTCTACCCTCTCTCGGAACCAGAGCAGCAGGCTCTCCGAGAGTTTTTGGATGAGAATCTGCGGAAGGGCTTCATCCGGCCTTCTCAGTCCCCGGCCGGAGCGCCCATCCTGTTTGTCAAGAAGAAATCGGGGGAATTGCGGCTCTGTAATGACTATCGGGAGCTCAACAAGATCACGATTCGGAACCGCTACCCCCTGCCTTTGATCCCTGAACTGTTGGAGCGGATGCGGGGTGCCAAGGTGTTCACTAATCTGGACCTGAGGGGGGCCTATAATCTGGTGCGGATTCGACAAGGAGACGAATGGAAAACCGCATTCCAGACCAAGTGAGGCAGTTTCGAATACCTCGTAATGGGATTCGGTTTGTGCAATGCTCCCGCCTGTTTCCAACATTTCATGAACAACATTTTTCGAGATCTGCTGGATCGTTATCTGGCAGTGTACCTGGACGACCTGCTAATTTTTTCTCCGGATCCGGCGACCCATGACCGCCATGTGAAGGAAGTGCTTCAGAGACTGAGAGACCACGGTCTCTATGCCAAGCTGGAGAAATGCGTGTTTGATCTACGCAAGGTCGATTTCCTGGGCTACCGCATCTCTCCCACGGGCATAGCCATGGATGATACCAAGGTCCAAGCTGTGGCAGACTGGGCGGCTCCAGCCAGCAAAAAAGACATTCAAAGATTCCTGGGCTTTGCCAACTACTACAGAAAGTTCATTCCTGACTTTGCCAAGTGGGCTGACCCCATCACTCAGTGTTTGCGGGGAAAGGTGCCGTTCCGGTGGACACCGGAGGCGGACGTGGGGTTCCGGAAGTTGAAGCAGCTGTTCACCACGCAGCCGCTTCTGCAGCATCCCAACCCCCGCACCCCTTTCATCGTGCAAGCTGATGCCTCGGATGTGGCAGTGGGAGCGATCCTGCTACAGCCGCAGGGGACAGAGCTTTTGCCCTGTGCCTACTACTCCCGGCAGCTGACGGCGCCGGAAAAGAACTATACCATTTGGGAGAAGGAGCTCCTGGCCATTAAGGTAGCTTTTGAAGTTTGGAGACATCTGCTTGAAGGGGCCAAATTCCCGGTGGAAGTTCACACCGACCACCAGAATTTGGAGCACTTGAAGACCCAGCGCAAGTTGAACCAGAGGCAACAGAGATGGTCCCTGTTCTTTGAGAGATTCAATTTCCGCATTCACTATGTGACCCCCAAGCAGACCAAACAGGCCGATGCGTTGTCTCGGAAGCCGGAGTATGTCAGCGGTGGAGAAGGGCTTCCCGAGGCACGGCTGCTGAAAGCGGAGACCTTTGCCGCCACTGGCGCAGCCCCTGCGCCGGCCCCGGGGGTTTCCCCAGCCCCGGGGGACAAGAGACCTTTGAGTGACCGTATCCAAGCCCGTCAAAAGGGAGACCCTTGGGTGCAAGAACAGTTGTCTAAAGGGGTGCAATCCCCTTTCCACGTCAAGAATGGGGTACTCTACCACCGCGAGGGTGTTTACGTTTCTCCCGGGCCCGAGAGAGAGGACATTCTCAGACTTTGCCATGATAGCCGGGCCGCGGGACACTGGACTGTTCAAGACTCTACAGTTGGTGCTGCGGGATTTCTGGTGGCTCAAAGTGCGGAGGGACGTGGAGGACTACGTCAGCACTTGCCCTGTGTGCCAACGGGCCAAGAAGGTGGGGGGCAAGCCGGCCGGGTTGCTCCAGCCGCTCCCAACCCCTTTCGCTCCATGGAAGATGATTTCGGCCGATTTCATCACCGACCTGCCAAAGTCCAAGGGGTTCACCACGATCCTGGTCGTGGTGGACTGTCTCACCAAGATGGGCCACTTCATCCCCTGTGTGGGGGTCCCTACTGCTAAAGAGACTGCTGATATGTTTGTGCAACATGTGTTTCGCTTGCATGGACTGCCACAGAGTTTGGTGATGGATCGAGGCACCCAATTCACTTCCCAGTTCTGGCGGGCTGTTCAGAAGCTGCTGGGAATTGAGGCACGGATGTCTACGGCTCATCACCCCCAGACCGACGGGCAGACCGAAAGGGTTAACGCCACGTTGGAACAGTATCTGCGGTGCTATGTCAACTATCAGCAGAACAACTGGGCGTCCTTGTTGTCCTTGGCAGAGTTTGCCTACAACAATGTGACGCAGGAATCCATCAAAGAGACTCCTTTCTTTGCTAACTATGGCCACCATCCCAGGTTCTACCTTCCTGTAGACCAGTCCGGAGAGGTGCCGGCAGCGGAAGATTGGCTGTAGGAGCTGACTGCGATGCAAGAGATGCTACGTACTCAATTGGACCAGGCTAAAGCGGATTACAAGCGGATGGCTGATCGGCGGCGCCAGGAGGGTCCTGAGATCCAGGTCGGAGACAAAGTTTGGCTGTCTACCAAGAACTTGCCTACGCAGAGACCTAGCCGCAAACTGGATGCGAGATTTTTGGGTCCCTACAAGGTGTTGGAGAGTGTGGGGCCTGTTGCTTTCAAACTACAGCTTCCAGCGGACATGAAGCTCCACCCTGTCTTTCATCGTTCCCTGCTGAGACCGGCGAAGGGGGTGCGGCCTGATGTGACGCAGCCGCCGCCCCCTCCTGTGATGCAGGACGGGGAGGAGGAGTTCGAGGTGCAGGACATCCTGGATGCACGCACCAGATACCGGAAGCTGGAGTATCTCATCGACTGGAAGGGCTTTGGACCAGAAGAGCGCTCTTGGACACCAGCTCGAGACGTCCATGCCCCGGACATTGTTGCCCGGTTTCACCGCAAGTACCCTGACAAGCCCAAGCCTCGAGGGAGGCCTCGGAGGGGCCCTGAGGGGGGGATAGTGTAGCACCCCAGTTCTCTTTTGTGCCTGGGGGGCAGGGGGCAGCACCGGGGGTCCCACTTGCATTAGAGCCAGACGCAGCTGAGGATGAAATGGAGGAAGGGGTTAATGAGCTAGCCGGACCTTCCTCTCCCACAGAGAGCTTGGCTTGGGATGAGGGATGGCCGGATGCCTATGAGGACTATGAAGGTCAGGCTGATCCTGAAAGCGCTGATAGTGATGATTGTTATGAGAAACCGGGTGGGTACGGATCACAGGAGAGAATTTGGGAAAACATGGGCGAGGAGGCCATGGAAGACGAAGGGAGTTTGACTCACATGAAGTTAGCGAGCCAGGTGCTGGGAGGCAAGGTCGGAGCTTTGATAGGAGACGGAGCACCGACTCCAGCAGGAGGGAATGGCACCGCAGCCTAGAGCGCCAGAGAGGCGAGAGATCCCGTAGCACAGATTACCGCTGAAGCCTAGAGCGTCAGGGGCCCCGCCGTGAGGTTTAAGTATAGGATCCGTGGGAACGGATCCTCAGTAGCTCGGCCACTTCTAACCTAGTGAAGTGTAGCGAGCCAAGTACCACGGAGCCAAGCTGCGGCTCGTACCTTGCCAAGAAGTTTCTTGGGGTTTTGTTTGAACTTTGCCTTGTTCTTTGATCCGCTTGGATTTGCGGAGCTTTTGCCTAGTCTACTGCCAAGACCTTTGCCTTTGGATTTTGCCATGAACTCTTTGCTTTGAACTGAACTTTCAATACCTTTTGGACAATTGCCTTTTTACTTGTTCCTTATTCTACAATAAACTAGTTAGCTGTTTACCATCTCTGTGTGTGTGATTAAGGGGCCGGCCGAGTCCTTGCATCGTGACAAATAAGGGAAAAAATATTATTAATAAATGTGTATGCTCCAAATGTTAAGCAGCGGGAATTCTATGAAAAAGTCTTAAGCCAAGTAGAAAATTATCACCAGCAAAATATTATTTTTGGAGGAGACTGTAATTGTTGTATGGATGAAGAGAAAGACAAAATGAAACAAAGAACAAGTAGAGGAATAACTGATCTAAGTAAAGTTATGAATAAATGGTAATTGAAGGATGTATGGAGGGTTCTAAAGGGAGATGAAAAGAAATACTCATCCTATTCTGCGGTACATAGAACATACACAAAATTGATTATCTTTACGTTTCAGCAAATATGTTGAGTAAATTGTTAAATGCGAATATTTACCGCCGCATTCGACACGGTGGACCATGATCTGCTGATACGACAACTTGCCGCCATAGGGATACAAGGAACAGCTTTAGCTTGGCTTAGCTCCTTCCTGCGCAGACGTAGTCAGCGAGTTGAATGGCTAGGCCAAACATCTAGGAAATCTCTATTCGAGTGCGGAGTGCCCCAAGGCGCCATATTATCACCAACGTTTTTTAACATCTATGTTGTATAGCCCGGAGCTTCGGCCTAGGGTGCTACCAATATGCCGATGACACCCAGCTCCTACTGAAACTGGAGCCTGGCGCAACTTCGGTGCCCGAAAATTTCACTCGAGGCCTAGAAGCAGTGACAAAATGGCTCCGCGCCCACAAACTTAAAATAAATCCATCAAAGACGGAGATCTTATGGCCGGGCCGCCCAGAACCACCTTTCTCGCTGCCCCCCTTTGAAGGGGAACCGCTGATTCCGTCCCCCTCAGTAAAAAGCCTTGGTGTTATCCTGGACTCCAAATTGTCGATGGAGGCCCAGGTTGCCTCCACGAGCAAAAGGGCCTTCTTCCACCTGCGCCAAGCGAGACAATTGGCGCCCTATCTTCCGACGGGCCGCTAGGCTTCTCACAGGAACATCGATGAGATGCCACATTACACCATCTCTGCAGCGCCTGCACTGGCTGCCCGTTGAGTATAGAGCCTTACACAAGACCTTGACCTTGGCTCTCAAAGCCCCTCCGGGGCCGGGGCCCAACATACCTAAAAGACCGCTTGTTGATGCCTGCTTACTCAAGGACCCCGCGGCCAGCAAACAAGAACCTTCTTCACGTACCAGGCTTGAAAGAGGCCCACCTGGAGACCACGAGACGGAGATCGTTCTCTGTTGTGGCCCCCGTTCTTTGGAACTCGATGCCACCGGACCAGAGAGCCCCTCGACCTGCCCCAGTTCCTGACCGCTCTGAAGACCTGGCTATTTAGGAAAGCCCATGGTTAATGCAGAACCAGGAACTCAAATACCGAGCCTGGCCCCTGCATTTAACCACTGAATATTTTAATCTAGTTTTAAATACTCTATTTTAATTGTGGAATTGTTGTGTGTAAGTCGCCCAGAGCACTAACGTGGAGGGCGACTCAGAAATAATAAAGTCAGTCAGTCAGTCAGAATATTAGTAATATAAAGGTTTCTGATCACGCCTTGGTGTCAATGGAAATTGTGTTAAAATGTGATTATGGAAAAATGAAAAGATGGAGGTTAAATACTAGAATATTAAATTATAAAGAGATGGTGGGAAAAATAAGAATTTTTTTTTTGAATGAATGGCAAGAAACATGGGAAATAAATGAAGGGGACGTGTCAAAGGGAATACTGTGGGATACAATGAAGGCGGCGATAAGAGGCTTATGTATAAAAGAGAAAAGCAAGTTTAAAAAGAAACAAGAAGAAAGGAAGTCGAGTTTGAATAAAGATATAGAAGAGCTGGAGAAGGATTATATTAGAAAAGCAGATACACAAACATATATAAAATTAAGGGCCAAAAAAGAAGAATTAGATAAAATTGAGATCAATGAGGTTCAAGAAAATTTTATATACCTTAAAAGAGAATTTTTAATATAGCAATAAGAACTCAAAATGGATAGCTAGATCAACACAAAAAAGAAAATGGGAAATATAATAATTATGATAAGAAATAAAAAGGAGAAATAGTTAGATCAACAAAATAATTCTATAAAAATTATACCAAACAAAGGTCTGTTCCACAGAAGAAATTAGGAAATATGTAGAGAAATATTGGGAGGGCAAATTAGGAGAAGAGGATAAAGAATCATTAGAGAAGCCCATTGAGAGATATGAAATAGAAGAAATTATTTAAAAAATTAAAGATTGGAAAGGCCCCAGGTTTAGATGGACTGGGCCCAGAATTTTATAAATTTTTTAAAGAAATGCTGATCCCCAAACTACTGGAGTTATATAATGGAATACTATGCGGGGAGAAAATACTGGACTCGTGGAGGAAATCCTTGATAATACTGATACCGAAACCAGATAAAGATTTGACAGATACAGGCTCATATAGGCCTATATCACTAATAAATCAAGATGCAAAAATTTTATCAGCTATAATTGCTAATAGAATGAATAAATGTATGTATAGATATATAAAGAATGATCAGTGTGGTTTTGTGAAAGGGAGACAAATGCCAAATTTAATAGGGAGGGTAATAAATACATTTGGAATGGTTTGAGGAGGGATCGGAAGAAGCAGAAGGAAAAATTTGGAATATATTTTTAAGGATTTAAAAAGGAAAGAAATTAAAGAAGTAAAAACCCCAATATTAAGAAATGTACTAGAAATTTGAAATAGATATAAGAAAGTATTAATGTCAGAAAATTCAAAATTAACACCAATAATAATGGATAGGAAATTCCCCAAAAAAGTAAAAAATATGTTGGACAAGGAATTAAGAGAAAAGAATATAGATAAAATTGGAGACTGGATAAAAGTGAATATGAAGAAAGAAATTATATTGAGAGAATTTAAAGATATTAAACTCTCATGGTTCCATTGCGTACAGTTAGAGCAATAGTTCAAAAAAAAGAAAAAATGGGGAAGGAGGTAAACCTACATAATTTGAACAAATGATACAAAAGGAAGGAGCCACGAGAGAATACCACAAGATGAAAGGAATAACCAGCAAAATATATTAGATAATAATTGAGATTAAGGAGGGAAAAATAAAAGATTCAATATTAAGAGAAATATGGGTGGAATAGTTAGGGATTAAGATAAGGGAAGTGGATTGGATACAGTTATGGAATCAAAGACACTTAAGGAACTTATCGATACGGGTTAAAGAAAATTATTATAAATTGGTTTGGAAATGGTACATAACACCAGTAAAAATAGTAAACATTAATAAAAATGCAACAAAAAATTGTTGGAGAGGTTGCCAGGAGGCGGGTACATATATGCATATGTGATGGGAATGTAAATATGTAAACAAATTTTGGGGGAAGTTATTTAAAGAAATAGAAGCTATAATGGATATGAAGATGGAAAAAAGTGCAAGTCTTGCATTATTGTCACTATAAAATGTTAAGAAATTGGGGAAAATGGAGAAGGATGCAATAAATAATATGTTAACTGCAGCAAGGTTGTTGATAGCAAGGAACTGGAAAGATAAGATGAACATACAAATTGAAGAATGGTATAAAGAACTATGGAAATTAGCAATAAATGATACATTGACATGTAGGTTAAAAGTTAGAAAGGGGGTACGGAAGGTAAATGACTTTGATGAGGTCTGGGGTAAATGTATCGATAATGGTTTAAAAGAAGTAGATGGGAAGTTACCTACACAAGAAGAAATGGTATTTTGGAAGGAGAATGTAAATTGAAGTGGCTCGGGGGACGGGACGGGGGCGGGGGACGGGACGGGATGGGGGACAGAGGTGAATAAGATAAGATATAGGATATATATACATATATAGTTGATGTAACGAATTAGGTGTTAAATATAAAAGTATGGAAAATACTGGTGTATGTATGTAACTTAAGAGAACTAATGTATTTTAAGAAAATGATTAAAATTATTAATAAAAAGAGGACCAATTACTGTATTACTTTATACCACCAGAGATCCTGGTTCAAGCTGAAAGCTTTTTCCTTCCAAAATTTCAACTGTCCCAAAAAGTTGAAATATATGACACTAAACTGTATGACGTCAGTAGAGAGTGGATTTTTATTCATGGCAGTTTCAAAGAACAAACAAGAATCCTTGGTGCGTGTATCAGATATGGGTACACACATTGCTTTGAATGGTAACTCTAGGTTTAAATGCATTTTTGAAAGACTACCAATTTTATCTGATCTTCTTTCCATGAAGCAGAATTTCCTAATATACATACTATGAGCAAGTAAATATTTGTCATTATCTATACATTATTTACTTTTTTGGTTCATCTTTCCCTAAAATCAACAAAAGTCCCATTTAAAATGAAAATAACTGCATAAATACTTTAACACAGCAATCTTCATTCTATGCTTTTCAACTGAGTAGTAAAATTGGCCATCCACAGAGTAAGTAAGGACATTTGTTTAACCCCTCATTTTTTTGGAAAATTACTCCCACATGAATTTTGAAGAAAGAAGTGGGTGGGGTTAGGGATCAAAAAGTAACCAGCCAGGCATGGATTGAGTCCATGCCTAGCTTGATGCTACTTGGCTTTTTAGTTTGCTTTATTGACACCTTTGAGCTCCCAGAGCAGTTAGCAATTTAAATTAGTCACTTAAAAACCATTACATCAAAGCAGCATGTGATTAGCAATGATAAGATATTACATCATTCACCTGTTAAGGCAGGTGTTGGCCAAATGTGCCAAACAAATAATAAAACTGGTACAAGAAGAGCTACTTGAAGGAGCCAGTTCCATCATGAAAATACCATATCTCAGATCACTTCCTTGACTTCCCTGCAGAGGAAAGAATGTTAATAAAATCTCTACATGATTTCATTTGGGAATTCCATATCTGTATCTGTATACCTTTATAAAACGGAATGTTTGTATGTGTGTATGTGTGTATGTGTGTGTGTATGCGGAGGGCGGAAGGGCGGAAGGGCGGATATGTGGCAGCTATTTGCATAAAGTCCTTTGATTGGACAGCCTCGCCACTCCAAAATTCTAAGGCACCAGACAGAGGGCATTGATAGCCACTGATTAGCCAGCAACCCAGAATCCAGGCCTCTACATTCAAACAACAGGATTTCTTCCCACTGAGGGGAAAAAGCCAGCAACCCAGAATCCAGGCCTCTACATTCAAACAACAGGATTTCTTCCCACTGAGGGGAAAAAGCCAGCAACCCAGAATCCAGGCCTCTACATTCAAACAACAGGATTTCTTCCCACTGAGGGAAAAAAGCCAGCAACCCAGAATCCAGGCCTCTACATTCAAACCACAGGAGTTCTTCCCTCTGTGGGGTAAAAAGCCAGCAACCCAGAGTCCAGGCCTCTACATTCAAACAACAGGATTTCTTCCCACTGAGGGGGTAAAAGCCAGCAGCCCAGAAGCCAGGCCTTTACATTCAAATAACAGGATTTCTTCCCACTGAGGGAAAAAGCCAGCAACCCAGAATCCAGGCCTCTACATTCAAACAACAGGATTTCTTCCCACTGAGGGGAAAAAGCCAGCAACCCAGAGTCCAGGCCTCTACATTCAAACAACAGGATTTCTTCCCACTGAGGGGAAAAAGCCAGCAACCCAGTATCCATGCCATTACAATCAAACAACATGATTTCTTCCCACTGAGGGGGAAAAAAGCCAGCAACCCAGAGTCCAGGCCTCTACATTCAAACAACAGGATTTCTTCCCACTGAGGGGAAAAAAGCCAGCAACCCAGAATCCAGGCCTTTACATTCAAACAACAGGATTTCTTCCCACTGAGGGGAAAAAAGCCAGCAACCCAGAATCCAGGCCTTTACATTCAAACAACAGGATTTCTTCCCACTGAGGGGAAAAAAGCCAGCAACCCAGAGTCCAGGCCTCTACATTCAAACAACAGGATTTCTTCCCACTGAGGGGAAAAAAGCCAGCAACCCAGAATCCAGGCCTTTACATTCAAACAACAGGATTTCTTCCCACTGAGGGGAAAAAAGCCAGCAACCCAGAGTCCAGGCCTCTACATTCAAACAACAGGATTTCTTCCCACTGAGGGGAAAAAAGCCAGCAACCCAGAATCCATTCCATGCAGGCCTTTTCCATTTTTTTTATTCCTTTCTGTTTTACACCAGTATACTTTCACAGGCCAGGGCGGATATGTGGCAACCACTTTCACAGGCCAGGGCGGATATGTGGCAGCCACTTTCACAGGCCAGGGCGGATATGTGGCAGCCACTTTCACAGGCCAGGGCGGATATGTAGCAGTCACTTTCACAGGCCAGGGCGGATATGTGGCAGCCACTTTCACAGGCCACAGCGACCAGCGCGGGTGATGGACCTGCACCAAACTTGGTACACATAACCCCCCCTATGACATGACCCACGTATTATGGGATTTGTAGTACTTTCCAAGACTTTGGTTCCCACAGACCACTGAGGCCACCAAAAAGGACCAATACAGACCACACTCAGCACACACAGCCCCCATGACCCACTCTACGTCCTGGTGCAGTTCGGAGGAGGGTGGGCCATGGATGATGGGACTTGAAGTGCCTCTACTCACTTCCAAAGTCCGCTGCAACCCTCATCCAATCACTGATCGAGACCAAACTTGCCATACATAACCCCCATGACTGCCTTCACGTCCTGGTGAGGTTTGGGGGAGGACTGACAATGGATGATGGGATTTGTAGTACTTTTACACCCCTCTGTTCCCACAGACCACTGTGGCCCCCAACAAACACCGAGAAAGTCCACACTTGGCACACAGAGCCCCAGTGACCCACTCTACATCCTACTGAAGTTTGGAGGGGACAGAACATGGATGATGGGACTTGCAGTACCTTCCCTCACTTCCCAATCCCTACTACAAACCTAATCCAATGACTGATCAACACCAAATCTGGCACACAGAGCCCTCATGACCCACTCTACAGCCTGGTGCAGTTTACTGTGAGACGGACCACGGATGATGGGACTTGAAGTACCTTCACTCACTTCCGAAAAACAATGCATCCCTCATCCATTCACCAATACAGACCAAACTTAGCACACAGAGCCCCCATGACCCAATCTACATCCTACTACACTTTGGGGGGGGACGGGACACACAGAGATGATGGGACTTGCACTACCTTCAGTAATTTCATGATACCACTGCAACTCCCAGTAATGATGGATCAAGACTAAACTTGGCACACAGAGCCCCCATGACCCACTCTACATCCTGCTGCACTTCTCAAATGACCCGGGCAGGGCCGGGTCCCCAAGCTAGTATATGATAAAATAGAGCAGGCTTCAAACTCTGGCTTTCCAGCTGTTTGGGCCTCCAGCTCTAACTCCCAGATCAAGCTGGTTAGGGATCCTGGGATTTGGAGGCCCAAAGAGCTAGAGGGCCAGAGTTTGAGGATGACTGAAAGAGATGGAATGGGGTAGAAAATAATCCTGTTGGTGCTCTATAGCAGTGTTTCCCAACCATTGTGCCGTGGCACACTAGTGTGCCGTGAGCAATCACCTGGTGTGCTGCGGGAAAACCTCTCTTCCCCCCTTTCTTCCCCCTCCTGCCGAACTGCTGCTGCTTGTGGGGGGAGGAGGAGGAGGAAGGGCCAGGCGGTGGCGAAGGGGCTGGGGCGCCGCCACCTTCGGCCGTTTTCGTGTTTATGCGTATCAACTATTACTACATTTGGCATTGGCTGGACGTGACAGCCTTTCTAGTGACTGTGTAACAACTGCCCTGTTCACCAGTTATACACGATGGACTTGTCTAATGCCCACCTGGAATGATACAGGAGCATATATATTGAAGGTGGAGGCCTCATTATTGTTCCATGGGGTGTATTGATGCATAAGAACAGTACTAGTGAACTGCTTTGAAGCTATATGGACACATTTTTTTCTAAACACAGAGAGAGACTGACAGCTGTTGAGCAAGACCTTCGTGTGTGTCTTTCTGCCATTCCTGCCAGGATATCTATGTTATGTTCATTGAAACAGGCCCAGGTTTCACACTGAGTGTATAAATACATTTAAAAACATATTAACTATATGTATTACTGTGTTAGAGTGTCATTTTGGTTGGTGGTGTGCCCCAGGACTTTGTAAATGTAAAAAGTGTGTCGCGGCTCAAAAAAGGTTGGGAAACACTGCTCTATAGGATAGCTGCTATAAGACAGAGCAACAATCTCCCAGTACTGCCATTTTAACTAGAAGTGGAAGTGGAAGGGTTAGGTGTGGGAGAGTTTCATGAAGTATCCTTTTCAGGAGGGATGTGGAAACCTGGCCACCCAAAGCCACCATTCCCCTCCCCCTTTTTAGATGCAAAGCATTTGTAAAGGTTATACACCATTTCTTGAAATCTCTTGAGAGGAGCAGTTTTACTAAGGAGAGTCTGCTCACTGCTCAGTTGAAAGCCAGTGAAATAAACCGAAGAACATGCAACTGGAAGTCACTTCTGGTTATAATTTGTGGTTAAAATAGGATGTTATTCACCATCAGAAAAATGTTGAGCTTGCACAAACTATGTCAATGTGCAACAACTGCAGCCCGCAATTATAAAAGTGAAACTTAGATGGCCACTTCTAAGTGGCTGTTCCAAATGCCACTTCCACACAACCAAGTAATTTATGGTGGCCATGGAAAGTTATGCAGTAGCCTGGGATCTTTTCACAGCAACATTCTTGACACTGAAATACAATGTGTGTGTTTTCGTACACTGCCATTTCTCTTGCCTGATCACTGTCCATCCAGATTTATTTATTTATTGTTTCAGAAGTGAATTGAGAATACAGTTATGATGTATACACACACAAATATAATCACAAACAAAGTTAAAAACTTGGCATTATATTAAATGTCCTTTGACCAGAAGCTGGCCACTTGGAGTGCCTCTGGTGTCACTGTAAGAAGGTCCTCCATTGTGCATATGGCAGGGTTCAGATTGCATTGTAGTAAGTGGTGTGTGTTTTGCTCTTCTCCATACTCACATGTCGCGATCCCCACTTTGTAGCCCCATTTCTTAATTTCTGGTATCTTGTGGTGCCAGAGCGCAGTCTGTTCAGTGCCTTCCAAGTCGCCCAGTTCTCTGTGTACCCAGGAGAAAGTTTCTCATCTGGTATCAGCCACTGATTGAGGTTCTGGTTTTTAATCTGTCACTTTTGGACTCTCGCTTGCTGTGATGTTCCTGCAAGTTTCTTTGTAGATCTTAGGAAGCTGTTTTTGATTTAAGGCATTGGCTTACTGGCTGATATCTGAACAGACTATACCAGACATTTGGGTAAAGGAGTATCCATCAATGAATTTAACATAAACACATTAGGATGTTCCTGTGCAAAATTAATCAATTGCACATAGTATGCTGGCAAATACTGTGCATAATTTTGTTTGTTATATGCAAAGCTGCATCATATCAAAAATTAAATACTGTGGAAGCACAAGTCCCTAGTTCCCCTCATCAGATCCCTGCTGCAAAGAAAGCAAGACAAAGCTCAACATCTAGAATGTTCTCCATTCCCTTCACAAAGGCATTGTAGGAATTCTTTCTGCAGCTTACTGAAATAAGAGAAGTGTTGAATGTGATTTAAGCAGTCATAATAAGGAAATAATGCAACTTGTGCCAGCAATATTTTGGTGAAAAAGAGATTGGATGAAATAGGGCTAGTGTGAACAAATCCAGACAATCTATTTCCTATTTCCTATTGAAGCTTGAGAAACTTTCTGGAAGATCATAAGGTGTGATCTGGAACGTTGATACGGAAATGACATAAACAGTAAAGTAATCACTGTCCTTCCTTGAAAGCTGAAGTTCCTTATGCTGTCCATGGGCTCCTCACTTTTATGTGTAAAGGTCCATATTTAGAAGACGACACCGGTAAATTCCCAAAACATGAACAATGACGATAATATCTGATATTTTTCAAAACGGTTCTGGTTGTCCAAGCTTCTTCACTAGTTGACCTATTGTTTTTATTTCATAGCTTTAAAAGTAAATGTTGACACCCGAGGACATTGAGGAATTTCCTAAATTATGAAGAAATTAATTAGTTCTTCTATCATTGTTTTAACACTCAGTAAACAGATCTTCTTGAGGAATTATTTTACAGTTCAATGTTTTTTCTGTCAATTCTGGGTGATAGAGCAGGCTTCGAATTGCATAGACTTCTAACATTCCAGTGAAATAACAAGTCTTGTTTCATTTTAAAATTGTGTCTGTTGTAAGCTTACATGCACTGCAGCCTACTAATACAATTCAGAGCCTTTTCAACACTGGCACTAAATGCTACAAGATTGTGGACTAATGGGCAGGATTTACACTCAAGGTTGTGTATATGTTGTGGTTTGTATGCATGGTTTATGCCCCCTATTCAAGTTTATATACCTACTTGTGTTTAATGGTTGAACATGAGTAAGAATGATATATTCCTCAAAAATTCATTCAGATTTCTATACTACTTTTACTTTCAAATATTCCCATAGTAGATCAACATAATAATAGATAAAATAAAACAAAAGCTGGAATAGTAGCCTATCATTGGCTGATTCTAAATGTTATAGACTTTGTCTTGAGGCTTTGACATCTTTTGGCTTTCGCAACTGTTTTGTTTTGCAAAAAGAGGTACTCTGCTTATTTATATACTCAGAAATAAAATTTGCTAAACATATATTTTAAAGATATTTTCAGTCAATTACAAATAAAAACCTAAACTCTAAAATAAGAACCCCATTAAACATTATCAACCCAGACATTGTGTTGGGCCAATAGGTTCACGGAAATATCATAAACTGATAAAAAAAATGGTTGTACAGGTTAGTCTAGTAAAGAGTATGTTTTGCACTAACAAGGAAAACAAGATTAAGGAAGAGACAGTAGTGGCAATAAGGAGAGGCTAAACTGTTTACATGTGGAGTATGTGTCAAGACTATTAAACAATATGATAAAAAGTATAAAAATCAATTTTTCTTCTAAGAGTCAGTTTCTAACCTTTTATAGTTTGCCTTGGTAAATATCAAGAGTAACAAGTAAATCTGGACAATGAAGATGAAATTTGGTCATTTCATTTGGTGTTGTGCTTTACTGGTAAATGCCAGCATTTTTAACACTTTCCCCTGGCAGTTAATTAGGCAGCTTAATTGAAAAAGAAAATCATGAATATGTGAATGTCTATATCAGTTTATTCATCTGTATATACAGATAATAGAATCAGAATATGCTAAGAACATACACCAACTTAAATCAACTTGGTGAATACAATAAATCAAATAAATCATAGTGTATATGTATCTATTTTCTGCATCTGTGCATGTTAGCAGTGTATGCAGGCTTTATCAACATAAAGCAGAGAACATTGTATTGGTGAACGTGTATATGTACATTGTAGTTGATGGTTGCAATTGGCTCTGTGTGATGAACATTTTAAAGAGTTGAAATGTAGCTTTAGATGCTTCAGCCACCTTAGGAGAGAAAGAGTTAAACAGGTTAGTCCCCTTGGTCATTTCCTGCATGCTTCCCTGCCTTTAGGAGCCAAAAAGAAAGCGATGATAATATTGTGCCTGGACTTGTCTCTGCAGACTTTAGGGTACTCCTGGGGTTTCGCAGCTAAATGCAAAGCAAGCTAGAACATGCTCGCTCCTGATTTTCTTATTTTTCTTTCAACCCTTTCAGTACCCTGCAGGAATCATTAAATCAAAACTTCATGCTGATCGTCACCCATCGAGAAGTCCAGCGGGAGTACAACCTCAACTTCTCAGGAAGCAGTAGCATTCAGGAGGTGAGTTCTGTCTCACAGCTGAAGAATAAATGTAGCTCATTATAACTAATGTCAGGTTTCTTAGAGAGGGCTTATAGAGTCAGGCTGCAGGCCTCCTTTCGTATTCCGTTATTAAGTTTTTAGCTTTTAATTAACTGGATGATGAAAGATTACTGTAGGTACATTAGATGGTGTGACCTACATATAAAATTGACATTAATTTTCACCCAAAGCACTAGTGTATTTGATAGCATGTTGCAAAAGGCATGCTCGCGATGAGCTATTATTGTCTACTTGGGGGGAGGGGGGTTGTCCTCCTTTTCTTGATCCTATGATGCATTCCCCTTCATTTTCTCTTATACTCCTTTCTCTCGTATTTCCTGGTGTCTTGAATATGGATAAAAGAACAGTGAGGTGGTGCCCATCTAAAAATGATGTATTACTGTTATTCAGTAAAATGGCCAGTAAGGGGTGATATTGCAAAAAGGAGACTTACTCATCAGTCGTTAGAAGAGAAATGTGGTACCCAAAATAGTTATTGCCCTCTGACTTAAAATATGGCATTTGTAACTATGTTGATTGAAAAATTAAATCAATATCCATGTTTTTTTCTGGCTATCACTCATATGTAACACATTATTGTATCTACTCCACAAGCAATAGTTTCATTTTAGTCTTCTCTTGTAATATGAAACAGGACACTTCTGCTAGGTTTGAATGACAAGAAGCCTGTGTATGCAAGCACACACAAGCATACATTTATCCACGAAAAATAATCTTAATTTCAGGATAATTTTACCCCTTCCAGTGACAATCACTTGCACTTTGTTGGTTGATGGTTTAGAGGGTTTGGCTCTTTCTGAGAGTGCTGAAAAGTCCCATTGTATACATGTAAGTTGGTTACTTTCACACTTTCATATTTCGAATTTAATTTAATACCAGTGTCCATAATGCTCAGAGCAAATTTTACGGCATTTCATCATCATTCTTTGGATTCCTTCTAATATTAAGCTGAACTTAAAATGCAGGTAATTTCACCTGTCTTATGGGCCAGTATGGGTTGATATGAAATGATTTGTAGCATATATATTATTGGTTTTTAGATAGATGTAAGAAATGCCAAACCACAAAATAATAATGAGTTGCTTTTTATTGGCCTTGAATAAATGTTATCATATTTCCCAACAGGTCGTAGCAAATGCATGGCATGTTGTTGCAAAAAGTTGCTTACAAGAAACAAACAAAAAATACCTAATTTTAGAGTTTCAATGGGAGGCCAACCACCCAAACAATGAACGGACTATAAATAATACAGTTCTGCAAAGATACTGTCTATCATTTTTAAACAGAAAATGAATAGCTTTACTAAATTGTAAACATGAGTTTCATAGTTGAAATTCTCAGTCATTTACTATCTGGCCTTTCTTCCCCCACAGAAAATGTTTCACAATCAGGCAAATTTCAGACTTATGTTCTGGATTTGATTTGAAGACTCCATTTTATTTGGCATCAATGACAATGTGTACATTTGTGGAGGGAAAACTTGAATGAGGTGGTGTTTATGTAGATAGAAAAATGAAAAGTGGAAAGCCTTAAGAAAGCAATCTGGAAGCTCATAGATGTGCTTCAGAAAATAGTACTATGATATTTTGAGTGGTGTCGCCATTATTTTTTAATATCACCCTATACCCATCCCATGCTGGTGCTCCCTGATAAACTGCCACCAGTAATGTTTAATTTCAAAGACAGTTTGTGTTGTAGAATGAATCAAGATGCTTTTCAAGGAAAAAATGAGTTGTAAAAGATGGACTTTTACTTTATATTTTAGCTCAAAACATGGCATTATGTTTTGAACACATTAGGTTTAAACCTAATTGCCTTATTTGAAAAAGAATTATTGTTCAATATGATGTTTAATCCTTTTTTCATCAACAAATTATGGTAGTAATTTATTTATGCTTTCAGTTATATTTCAGTGACAAACGAACTTCATGTGTATGTTGCAGCAGTCAGCCGCCAGAGGGCAGGAAGGACTATTCAATTATTCTCTAAAAATGCCATCCAGCATTTTCAAATTAGCTCCCTGTATATTAACAAAAAGGAGTATAATGGCTGAGTTATTGTTTGATTTACAGATAATTGGCATATTGCGTGAAGGAGACTTAATTTCACCCTTTAAAATTAAACAGGGAGATTTAAAAAGACATAAAATATTCATTAATGTTCAGTGATTATAAAGCAGTGGCATATATTTATTTTGCCTTTATTACTGTTTCGATGGGAAAATACTGCAAATATTTCAGAAATCGAGTTGGCCATACTGACAAGTTGAAATGTTTAAGCAGTGTTAATGCAATCTACTCACACCTGATATCCTATGCAGAAAGATTCAAAATGTCTACATCAATTATTAAAGGAAATACTTAACATTCTAGATATGTTTCAGGGCTCACCACAACTACTGGATGCAACTGTCTCTCCAGACCCAGTTGCTTGGATTATTGAAGAATATTGTACTGCTTGCAAGCATTATCAACAAATATTCCCGCTCCCTAGCTTTTCCAAGTAAAATGGTGTCATGAGTATCTTTGCAATAAGCTAGTGGAAAAATCTACTCTTATTAATTCATGTAAATCAGTGTTGCTCCCTTATTATTAAATTCCTTGGTTTGTTTTTGAATGTTCATTGGGAAAATACTAAAAATAATAGATGGATTTTAAGAAAAAGGGTGTATGTGACAAATAAAGAAACATCTCCAAGGAAGTTTCTTGTGCTTCTAGTCCGGTGCTGTAGTGCTATAGAAATGCAGGGAACATACCTTCTTTAAACAGGTATAGTACGAGAGAGTCCTATGGCAATATGATTTACTGCTAGACTTTCTACCCTGTGCTGGTCTTGAATTCAATAATAGAATCTGGTTGTGCATTTAACTGTAGGATATATTTTTGCTGTGGGTTCTCTCCATGCAAATTGAGCCTTGTAATGCAGAGGGACTAAATATATGAAACATTTTCTGTTGTCCTATATGTTCTTTATTCCCCATATTAATTTTAGAATAACAGAATTTGAGGTATTTTTTGTTATGTTTTTAGTAGTGTTCCTGACATTGTTACAACAAGATTTACCATAGTTTATAACTTCTACTTGAAAAATGAAAATGATTTATTAGTGCAGAACAACCAGATGTTCACTAGACTCTTCTTAAACTGATCCTGAATCGAATCATGAAATAAGAGTCATTGCTTTAGAAACAGTTATCTCAGTCTGGTCTCCATTTTAGAATAATCTCTGCCACAGGTTTCAAGTGTGTTTTGGTTCCTGTGAAACAGTGGTAATAAATGACTTATCTATGTATATCAAAGGCCATCATATCTTTTAAAATTTCAATTTATATTACTCATTTTCTAATAATTAAATTCTGTTTTTCATTATATATGAAAATGTTTAGGAAATGGGAACACAGAAACAAACTTTTACATGGAGGCATTTTTCAGCTGATTAGATTTATTGATTGGTACAGTAAACCTTTTGTAGACTGATTCATTGTTAAATGATAGGTTAGAAATAAAATCTGAATATCCCAAATGTTGCATTACTACAACATCAAAATGAACCTGCTGTAGTTATTCTGAATTAAGTACAGAGGAATCCTGTGTTAGAAAGTAACAAGAATCTGCAATATATATATATTGTACCTTACACAAATTTTAATACAAAATGTGTGTTTTCTTGTTATAATACAAAATGTGTGTTTCCTTGTTAAAAGTAAAATATATCATTTAACTAAAAATTATACAGGCTGAGTCACATCCAGTAATGTGAAAGTCTCCAAAGCTCAAAACATTTTGCTCCCAGCTGCTTCTGCCTTCAAGACTGCGATTATGGTGTTCCTGTTCTCTCATTTCTCAGGTCCTCAATCTCTCTCCAGTCTTGTGTTTTGTTCATTTGGTACTTGTGTTGTACAAACAAACAATAATGGAATTTTGGCCTGTATAAATAGGGGGACAAGAGCCAGGGAAGTCATGATGCCCCTATATTCTGCTTGAACAGACCACACCTGGAATATTGTGTCTAATTCTGAACACTGCATTTTAAGGGAGATTTTGACAAACTGGAATGTGTCCAGAAGAGGATGACTAAAATGATCAAGGGTCTGAAGAACAAACCCTATGAGGAGTGTCTTAAAGAGGTGGGCGTGTTTAGCCTGCAGAAGAGACATGACAGCCAAATATGTGAGGGGAAGTCATAGGGAGGAGGGAGCAAGCTTAATTTATGCTGCCCTGGAGACTAGATACGCAACAGTGGCTTCAAACTACAAGAAAGGAGATTCCACCAGAACATTAGGAAGAACTTCCTGATTGTGAGAGCTGTTCAGCAGTGGAACCCTCTGTCCCGGAGTGTGGTGGAGTCTCCCTCTTTGGAGGCTTTTATACAGAGGCTGGATGGCATCTGTCATGATGCTTTGAATGCAAGTTTCTTGCTTCTTGGCAGGGGGTTGGACTGGATGGCACACGAGGTCTCTTCCATCTCAATGATTCTGTGATTCTATGTAGAAATGTCATATGAACATACCCAGATTGCTTGCCATATAGAAATCCCTTAGTCCATTCCAAAATAATTTCATCTCAATAATCTTTCTCACATTTCCTTGGTGGTCATTCCAAGCTGCGAGATGCCCCCTTTTGATCAATCCATCTGAATATAAAGACCATTTTGAGAAGCTATATACATTTTCATCCTCCTGACTGGGGACTGCTACCTGCCATTAGCAGTCCCTTTGAGCCCACAGCATCCTGCAATCTTCACCTGCCCTCCTGGAAGACAGTGTTTATAGTCATCATTACATCTGCTTTGTAGAGCCAGCAAACTTGCCATCTTAATAGTGGCACCCTACAACTTTCATAAGGATAAGGTAGTCCTCTGCATGAACATCTCCTTCTCCCTAATAAGATGCATTATAATGTGGATGCTTTATTGAAGTTCTATACTGTACTTAATCACATAATAGTTGCCATTACGTAATAGTCGAGCCCCAAATTTGGTATTTTTAAATTTTTCTTCACACACACTTGATCTTAGCCAAAAGGCCGAGAAGCCCCATTCTATGTGCTGGTCATAGACTGTAATAAATTGATTGATTGATTGATTGAAAATTGTTTATTCACTCGCCTGTGCACCTGCCTGAGCGAGTGAATGAAGGGTGCGATGTGCACCTGCCCCCTTTGCAGCTATGGGGCTTAAGTCTTTCACTGCATAATCGTTGCCACCATGTAATAGTCATACCCTCTTTTTTCAACCAAAAAGATGTGGGGAGAATGCAATTATTATGCAGTGAAATACAGTACTTTATACTTATTACAGGATGGGATACTTTTCTAGAGGGAATGTACTTAAATAAATTGGCCATGCTAATAATGAGTTGTTGGTTTGTATTCAAAACTAGCCAAGGAACACGTAATTCAGTAGGTACTCTTGTTTGGTTAGTCTGTTGTAGATGTGTGTTCAAATGCCTGAGATTGACATGTTGAGGAGAGTTGCTGTTCTTCGAAGGATAATTTAGCTACAATCTCCCTTCTACAGGTTTTGTAAGATTTAATTAGCAATGTATGATGTTCAAATGAGTGAAGCACTTGTTTCTAGAGATTATATTTTTGTTGGAGAAAGTGCTAGCATAGTGTTGTGGTTATAGTGTCAGACTAGGATCCAAGAAACTAGAATTCAAATCTCCACCCATTCATTGAAATCCTCTGGGTGACCTGGGGTAAATCATATACTCTCAACCTCAGAGGAAGGCAAAGGCAAACCCCATCTGAATAAATTTTGCAAAGAAAACCCCGTGCTAGGTTTGCCTTAGGGTCACCATAATTTGGAAATATCTTGAAGGCACACAACAACAGTGAGTGCAGAGATAATAAAGTATGTTTCATATGCATCATCTTGCAATCATTACCTTGGAGTTGTGTACGTGGTAATTAATATTGTCAATAGACATACATTTTTTTTCACCTAACGTCGATTTGGTTTTTGTTCTTATTACAAGTATGCCAACAAAATACCAATGTTTTCCCCCACACAATCTGTTCATAGTTATAGATAACAAAAAACCTGTCTGCTAGTTTTCCACAGATGGTATTGGAGGAAGATCTAGCAGAAATTTTAGATGAACTATGATATTGTGTATCATGCTCAAGTAAATTCACTTTTGTGAGTTTATAGTTTACTTGCTACTTATTATCTATAGGTATTTTCAATGAGGCCTTTGACTCCTAGGAAATATTAGAGAACCTTTGAGCCCTGTGGAGAGCATGCAGAACTCCTCACATCTTCCATTAGCATTAGACAAGACTCATAAGCCGCATCTTAAAAAACAAAAGCCATAAAATATTGGTTGTTATGCAGATCATCTCTTATTCAACATGCTACTGCATGCAACTGGAGAGGTGTTGTTGGGCTTGTTTTTTGGCAAATTCCCATTTTTGTAGTAGCCTCTCATATCTACAGATATGTTCATTTAAAATGCCTGTAACATTTAGGGGTAGACACTCTGAAGATTTAGTTGTTGTGGTAGGAAGGTAATGGCAGAAAAGTTTCAATTCATACATGAAAGATACCATGTTTTATTGCATAATAATCACACTTTTTGTCCCCTTTTTGATAAAAAAGATGGTAGAACTATTATGCAATAAAAAATATAGCTTTAATTCTGTGGCGTCTTTTTAAAAAACCTGCCGTAACTCTGAGACATAGGAGGAATAATCCAAGCTCCAAACAGCTCTATTTAAGATTTTTTTTTAAAAAAAACTGCCTTGCCTTCTGAGAAAGAAGGAAGGAAAAGGAGACTCTGAGCCCCAATTTTTGGAGTCAAAAAAGGCATGACAATTATGCGGTAGCAACTCTTACACAGTGAATTATGGTACTTTATGGTTCTTTGGATCACTGGTGTTGCTTGGAGCTGCTGTAGACCAACAGCTATTTGTTTTGGGCTCACTGATCAGACCTATTCTAAATTGTCCAAGGAGCTCTAGGAAATAATCTTCAACAATAGGAATTTTTTTCTTTTAATTTTAAAAAATTCTTCACATATTTTACTCTAGTAACTGAACTATTTGCACATTTCTTGCAGTGTTGCTTGTTAAAATGTTCTTACTGTTTACACACTGGTTACCTGTTAATATTGAAAATTCTTCCTTTTTTCAAATTTCCTCCCTTCATGGGTATATGAAAAGTTGAATTTATACAATCTGGTGTTATATGCAGTAGTTAGAGATTTTCCATAGAAAATATAGATACAGATATTATCATTATAGCAAGTCATGAACTAAAAAGCAATCTAACACAATCTAACACCCATGTGGATACCTAAATTCATGGGTGCTCAAATCCCATTATATACAATGGCATAGTAAAATGGTGCCCTTATGTAAAATGGCAAAATCAAGGTTTGTTTTTTTGGATTTTTGTTTGAGTATTTTCATCCTGTGGATGAATATATGGATACAGAAGGCCAACTGTAATTAAAATAATGTTTTGTCATCGTTCTTGTTCTTCCCTTTTTTGGAATTTTAAGAAATTACAATCAGCTTCCAGGTAAATGAGAATTTAATTGACAATATCATAGTGAAGATGTTCTAGCTCCAGGTCTACAGCCCCTACACGCCAGCCATTGACCAGGGAATTGTGTTAGCAGTAGCTCGTTTATGTCCATTTCACATCTAGCTATGGGTACATTCACAGAACCTTTGTCCCGCAAGTATTAGACATAGTAGCTGAATCAGGACTTAAAACAGAAGCACATGTTAGAGTAATAATAATAATAATGTTGCTAAGTAGCTCCATAGAAAGTAACTGCTAGAATTTCTTAAATCAAGTTAGGTGTGTTTTGATTTGTACAGATGAACTCTTTCTTTCTGTATAGATCAGGCATGGACAAACTTCAGACCTTCAAGTGTTTTGGACTTTAACTCCCACAGTTCCTAACAGTTGGTACGCTATTAGGGATTGTGGGAGTTGAAGTCCAAAATACCTGGAGGGCCAAAGTTTCCCAATGGCTTGTATAGATAATATATTAATTGTGTAAGTATGCTTTTTATCCTTTTGATATTGGCTGTATGGCTTCTTATTTAATGTTTATTTCATTTTTATAGACCTTTGATAATGTATAAGTGTTCAATGGCTCAAATTAAAAAAACAGTAAAAAGGGTTTTGAATTTTTTTTATTGAAAATAATGACCTCTCCCACTGCCCATGTCATATTACAAATTGATTTTTAAAGTCATGTCAGTTTCCAAAGGGGGTTATCATTTGATATAGAGAATTACTGTTTCTGGCCTATATTTTCACTATTTGAATGGCACAATATTTTTATTCAAAATATTATTGTAAAATACTTTAAAATGATGATATAATAAACTTTCTTTTGTACACTGATTGCATAAAAGTCTTGATCAATGAAATGGCCTATGTGCTGATTATGATTTCATTGTGACCACATCATATAATACCCAAATAACACATTCCCAATGTCACGATGCAAGGACTCGGCCGGCCCCTTAATCACACACACAGAGACGGTAATCAGCTAACTATTTATTGAATAATAAAGAACATATAAGAAGGCAATTGTCCATGAGATATTAAAAGTTCTGTCCAAAACTACAGAGTCCGTAGTAAAATCCAAAGGCAAAGGTCTTGGCAAAAGACTTGGCAAAAGACTTGACAAAGCTCCGCAAACCCAAGCGGATCAAGGAACAAGGCAAAGTTCAATCAAGATCCAAGAAACTTCTTGGCAAGGTACGAGCCGCAACTTGGCTCCGTGGTCCTTTGCTCGCTACACTTCCCTAGGTTAGAAGTGGCCGAGCTACTGAGGATCCGTTCCCACGGATCCTATACTTAAACCTCAAAGGCGGGACCCCCGACGCTCTAGGCTTCGGCGGTAGTCTGTGCTACGGGATCTCGCGCTTCTTTGGCGCTCTAGGCTGCGGTGCCAATCCCTCCTGCTGGAGTCGATGCTCCGTCTCCTATCAAAGCTCCGACCTTGCCTCCCAGCACCTGGCTCACTATCTTCATGAGAGTCTAACTCCCCTTCAGCTTCCATGGCCTCATCGCCCATGTTTTCCCAAATTCTCTCCTGTGATCCGTACCCACCCGGTTTCTCATAACAATCATCGCTATCAGCACTTTCAGGATCAGCCTGACCTTCCCAGTTCTCATAGCCATCCGGCCATCCTTCATCCCAGGCCAAGCTCTCTGTGGGAGAGGAAGGTCCAGCTAGCTCATTAACCCCTTCCTCCATCTCTTCCTCAGCTGCGGCTGGTTCTAATGCAAGTGGGACCCCCGGTGCTGCCCCCTGTCCCCCAGGCACAAAAGAGAACTGGGTTGCTACACCCAACTGTACTCTGAAATGCAGTATTAGAAGTAGGGAACTCTGACATCTAACATGGGAAGTTTGTAAATTTATAAATCCATGTCAAACAATAAAGGGGAAACATTCCTAATACAGTAGTCTGTGCACCTCTCCCTTAGTTATTCTATTGTGTAGCAACTGAATATCAAAGATACTATATTCATTAATGCATTCTATAAGCCAGCAGCACATTGTACTGTGGGTAAGGAAAGCTGCTTTGGAGGTGATGACAAATTAAAATAGATCAACTGTGTGTACCTGTTTGGATGTGAAAATTTGGAGAGACTTCAAATACCCTGTTGATGGTGTATTGTTTGATGTGCAGAGGATGTGTGCAGTCAGAGTCAGCCATCCCTAAGTTCTTATGAATTAAAAAAATGCCTAACTGAAACTGATATGATGAAAGAGACTTTTTTTTTAAAAAAGGCTTTTAATTGTTAAATGTAGTATTGCTTTTCTCTAACAGGTTTCATAATGTGTAACCCATATTGTCCCGTGACTTGGAAAGGCATAGCTTTCAATAAACAATTTCTGGTTATCAGAAACTAATAAACCAGGACATATTTATATGCAAGAAAAGGCAGAGAGTAAATAATTGCACTGGTGACCAATACTGTAATAATCCTGTTTTACAATATGCACTTGACAGGTTGTAATAGTGCTAATTGAAGAGACTAATTCACACTTGCTTCATTCTATTCAAAGGCAAAATCAGCAGCTTGTTTTGCTTTTGACCAGATGGTCCTGATGAACACCTACTGTGCACTTTAAGTGCTTTACTAGAATTACAAAGGCTGGGGGGCTGCGTCCAACTCAGAATGATTTGAGAAGAAGAGGGGGGAAACCCTTCCCTGCTCAATGGATTTGGTGCAACTAAATTAATTCTAGTGGGCCCATTACACATTGAGCCCCCTTTTCAAAGTCCTGAGCCTCCTCGTTTGTTCTGTAGCAACGAGAAAGTGAAAGGCAGATTACTGCAAACAGAAATGAAAAAAAGTGCTCTGAAAGGGAGAAAAGAGGCCTTGAAGCCTTTTCATATCATTTTGGGTTTTTCAAGTGCGTTATTTTTGGGAAGGGTGGATGTCTGAAAAGCCAATTGGAGGGTTTTTTTGTTTTTAAGTGCGCTATTTAAGTACCATGAATATAAAAGCAAGAGCAACAGTTGACTGAGTTTACTGTGGTAAAGCTTTGTCTCCCAAGGATGAATCAAATTCATTATAGTTGGCTCTTTGTATTTTAATATGAATGTGAGTTTAGTTTCACAGGACTGTGTCTGTTTAGGATAATTATAATTTAATATTTTTCCATGTAAAGTTATCACTGTAGGAGCCTCTAATTCTAAACAGAAGCCAGATTTCTATTATCATTATTATTAGTTTGAAAATTACTTTGAAGCACCCTGAGAGTTTAAAACTCAAAAGGACCCTAATTTCCAAAGAGAGGCTTTTTCAAATTGCATTGAAGCAGAGATTATTATAACTAATTAGAAGTCACACATCTGTTAATTTTTGGTTTGTACACTCTTGAATATCTGCCTTGAGTGTATCTGTGTGGAGCACGTATACGCATGTATGTCTGAGTACTAAATGTACACAAAGCGATGTATATAACTGCCATTATTCTTGGCCTATATAAATATTAATGTTGCAGAGATATCTGTTTTAAGATGTGTTTACCAGTGAGTAGGGCATGCCATCATAATGGGGCTAATGTTTGAGCCGAGATGTATAATACTACACTGTCAGTATTACAAATATATATTGTTTTTTGTGTGTGGATATCATTCATATATATACACACAAATGATATTTTAAAAAATCAATATTTAGCCATTGGTTTTGATTTTTTAAATAGCAACTCAAAGGTTTCTAGATTGTATTCTAATTTTACTAATTGCTTGAGGGAGAATTATAACGAAAAAGGTATAATTGCAATTAGCCACAAACATCTGAAATATCATTTACTGCATCCTGGCTAATATAATGCATACTACTGAAAACATATTGGTGTGAAATGATACAAAAGTAAGTAAGCAGTTGCTCACATACCAAAATGATGATTAGATTAACACTATTGTCATTCCTTTTGCAAATGAATATATTCTGATGAACTAATAATTATAAAAATTAAATATAAATTGTATTGTCAAAGGCTTTGAGCTTTTTCGGCATGGATTTCACAACACTTTGTTATAAAACATAGAATATGTGTTAATCATATTATGAGTAACTTATGATATACATTTTATAATGTTCTATAGGATATACTGTATAAAAACCTTTAACTGAAGCACAATGTCTCATGAGTGACAGTTCTCTATTCTGTTTCAATATGTTTTGAACAGTCTTTCTGAGAAGCTGAACTAATATATTGCGGTTGGGAGAGAGAAAATGGGAGAGTTAATTCTTAATAGGCAACTCAAATACAGGGGTTGGAAGGGATTTTTATGTACCATGCCCCTTTATATTGGTATATTTTTATGCCATTTTAAGATTTGAGAAGAATATTACTTTGTACCATCAAACAATCCAATTATATTGATAAGTAGGGAGGTGCTAATGAACTGTTAACTCTGGCAAAAGTTTTCTGTAAACCTGTTTTGAACATAATCACCAATTTGAAATATTTCTCAAGAGGTAATTCAAATTGCTTTCAATGTTAAAATAAATTGGCATGTATTATAAATTATAGGAATACAAAAACAATATATTAAGGTAGAAATAGCATTCTCAAAGTGAAATATATTTCTGGTTGGACATTTCTGTATTATATATAGAAAATCTAGAAGGGGATTATATATATAGAGAGAGGGGGGTCATATTTAAGTCTATATTAATTAGCAATTTAAAGGTTATACTGCTTGAGTGAGGCTACACCAGTGTAAGTAGCTGTAACCTAACATGAGAACATAATAATTATTATTATACTACTTTCTCAATGATTTGAAGAAAGTATCCTATAATTTTTTAAAAGCTCTATGTGTAAACTAGGTACTGCCTTGGTTTAAACTGTAAATAGAACATCAATCATTTAAAAATTAGTATCAGAATATATTAATTATTCTCCAGCAATATAAGATATTCTTTATATATAAGACCAAAATACCCTAAAAGTTCTTCGTAGCAAAGTTCTTTCTTGTAAATATATTTAAAAAAAATGGTGTAATTTAAACCAAGATGAAGCTCATTTAAAGGGTAATGTAGCCTCATAATCACCCACAATAAATCCCTGTTACTGTTTTTAAAGCCTTGAGCAAACATTTGCAATAAGTGACCAAATTTATGCCTTGCTTTGTGATTTTTGCGTGACCAGACAGAGTGGTACAGGATTGTTTTAAGGTTTTTACAGCTGCAAGGGAAAAGCATCTGTTCTTAGAAAATCCGGCATTGTTTAATTTTGACACTGACTCTTCCATGCTGTTTGTACCAGGCCCTGGATTAGATGCCACCAAGATGAGATTTGCTTTAAGTTGCTCCCAAATGCAGCTGTCACCATACATGGCCTGGTAGATAAAGCAAAGATGATACAGCTAGAACAAGCATCTTTATATAGTGGGTCATTGCAGTAGAAAAGCTCAGAGAAGGAATGCTAATATTTCATCTCACAAATAGCTAGAGCTTTAGTCTTAAATTAGTGTGCGCGCAAGGGGGGGGGGCAGAGTAATAATTCTCCTGTAATTGTGATAGTACGATTGTGAATTTAACACATACATAAGCAGCTTCCTAAATAAAAGGAACAAATTGATTTTTAATGCCACTACTCCTTGTTTATATTAAATCAAGTAGTATTGAAAGCAATGTGTAAAACACACATATTTAATGATAAAATGATGCAATTTACAGCAAACGTTTGTCATCTATCGGTTTCATAAAGGTGTTGAGTGTTGTTTATAACCATAACAGAATATTTATTTTCCCATATTCTTTGGGAATTATATGAATTCCTTCCCAGCTGGTCCAAAGTAATTGATATAAAGCCAAAATGTTTAATTTGCTAATGAATTGTGAAACTCTTTCATCATACATGAAAGCTTTCACAGCAAGGAAACCTCTCAGTGTGTGTATTAAGGACATTAAAGAAATTGTACATTGGAGTGTGTGTCTTTTTATATATGTGATTTTGGGGAAAACCTCTCCATGAACTCTGGTTTTCTTTGGCTATACAGTATGTGGAACATTGAAGGTTAAAGCTATGCTTTCTTTAGATTTGTGCATTTAGGCCCTACATAAAGGAAATGTTATGGTCAACAACATATTTGTCTTTCTTTTTGGCTGCACCTTTAGTGCAACAAATCACAAAAGTCTGTGTTATGGACAGACTATTAGACTTGAACTGGGTAGAAGAGAAGATTTGAGACACGTCCATTAAGCTCTCTGAGTAGCTTTGTGCTCAGTGATTTTTTCTCTGTCCAAGCTATTTTATGTGGAATTTGAGAAGTTGCAAAGGAATATTGCTACAGATTAGGTTTATGCAGTGGAACCGACTTAAGAACATCTAAAGTTAAGAACATTTTGAGTTAAGAGCCATTTCACTGCCCAGTTTTGCTTTGCCATATGAGCAACATTTTGAGTTAAAAGCTAGCGCCAGAGTAAGGGCTTTGGGGCTTCAAGGGAGCAGCCTCCGTGCCTTTGTGCTTCTGTGCCTTGTGGTTTTGTCCATTTTGGGAGATTGCAGTCTGCTTTTGCTCTTGGCTGCATTGAGAAACTTTGGGTTAGTTGATTTTGTGTGGTTTTTTATTTTTTGGTATGTTTGACTTCATGAAGTCAGACGGAGAAAGGCTGAAATGAGTACAGTACAAATAAAATGATGCTTCTGCCTCTTCACTTTGTGCTTCCTTGCCACAACTTTGTGCTTTTATCATTTTAAAGTTGATCTTTCTTTTTATTGTTCCATATGACTGTGCATTTATATATTATTTGTTATTTATAAAGTACATTTTCTTATTTAAAAATATGTAACAAAATTGAGGTGGGGGGTCAGAACAGATTAATAGCATTTCAGTGGGGCAATTGCTTTGAGATAAGAGCATTTGAGTTAAGAGCTCACCCAAAGACCAGATTAAACTCTTAACTCAAGGTATCACTGTATGTTGCCCTCCAGTTGATTTTGGTAACCGTTTCTATCAGTTTTATCTGGTATTGCCAAGGAATAGTATAATGAGTGATGCAGTCTATCTGGGCAGCCACAAATTCTACATCCATCCTTTTTATATGAATGGCTTCGAATTCTTCAACAGAATGGGGAAAGTTCTAGAAACATCAATCTGTTCTAATAAAATATATATCCAGTGTAAGAGTGGACAACATCAGACAATAAAACATCATTTGCTGTCATTCGTATCCTTATGGCTTTGAGGAGCTTCTCTGAGTTTTGGCCATGTTATATTCCAAAACAAAAAAGTAACAAAGAATGAGAGCTCTTCCGCTATATCCACTAATAACTTCATAATGGCCAATGCTAATTAGTCTAAGTGTTTGCGTTGTTGTCGGTTTTTTCGGGCTATATGGCCTGACGTTTCGCCTGCATCTATGGCAAGCATCCCCAGAGGTTATGAGATCTGAGGATGCTTGCCATAGATGCAGGCGAAATGTCAGGAGAGAATGCCTCCAGAACATGGCCATATAACCCGAAAAAACCTACAACAACGCAGTGATTCTGGCCATGAAAGCCTTCGACAGTCTAAGTGTTATTCTGCCTATCCATATAAAAGTGCCTAGTAAAGCTAATAATACAAAATTCAACTGTAACAATAATGAATACAAAATTCAGACCAAACGGTTGTTAAAATACCAGTCCAATATGTAAATTAGATTGATCCCCACTGCCATTTTCAAAGGCAGAAAAAACTACCAGAAAGTGTGCTAAACAGCTCTCCATGACTTGAGGTTCTATTAAATAGATACAAACACTTTTAAGGCACTGTGATTTCTTGCCCAATGTATCTGAGATACAGATGGAACACAGAGAAAGGCTTCTGTGGCTAATATTAGAAGGTGGGCATGTTCATACAAGAAGAGACCTAGCAATAAGGATTCGTTTCACGCAAGTGCCAAGAGGCAATATGTGACCAGAGCATAACCACTTATTGCACTGTAACAGTTGAAACCTAGGGACATATTGTTTTTGACACAGAAAGTAATAGGAAACTATCATGATAAAATAGGTGGTCCCATTAGTTTAAAAATGTTTAGAAGTTTAGTTTTAGGTCTTTTACATTACAAAATATAACCTAAAATGGTCTTGCCCTAAACTGGTTTATTTCAAATAAGCTTTTGGCAATGATGGAGTTTCTCCTATCTCCTGCAGCTCCTTGGACATCCTTAAAATTATTCCAAAGGGCAAGGACACCTCTAACTAAATTTTTGGGCAGTGTATAGGTTTGTAAGAGGAGGGAAGGGAACATCTCATTGTACTAGCTGAAGTTAACATAACTTGGGGGACGGGACATTCTGAGCTCCCTTTGTGAGTGTCAAAGAAGGAGATGGTCAGAACACAGAGAGGGAATGGTTAGTTTTCAAGTTTTGGTTGCAGAAATACAGATAGAGAAAACAACATAATCGTTTCTGATCTTTGCAATAATTGTATCTTCTGAAATACAGGTTTTTGTATCTCCTTTGATGTGGAAGATGTACGTATGTCCTCCTGGTACATGAACAAAAATTATATTTTGAACAATAAATAAAAGAATTGCACCCTGGGACCTTAAGATCATTGTCTTTCCTCTGTATTTATTTATTTATTTCGGGATTTTACCCCGCTCTTCTCAACCCCCAAGGGGGGACTCAGAGCGGCTTACAGTACGGCACAATTCGATGCCCACATAATCACAATCTGTACCTACAGTCCACAAAAATTGCAATTGCCTTGAGTGTCAGAATATAAGGAAAGTTGTACTGCTCCGACTGTTGAGTATAGGATTTACCAATCTGAAATCAATTCATGATTTAAAGCTTATAATATAAAATACAGTAGTTGCTTTGACTACGCTTCAGGTCTTGATGAAAGTGGACAATGCTGGGACTGACATGTGATGAAATTTGATGACTAATGAAGTTGATCCATTACTTATTTACTTATTTATTTATTTATTATTTCAATTTCTATACTGCTCCTCCCCATAGGCTCGGAGCAGTTTACAACAACCAAAACAACATAAAAGATAAACATGAACATCAAGCAAACTTAACTACAATCTAAACACTAAAAATTCTATACTTATAAATTCTAAAAACAAGGTATTACAAAGGACCATTCGGATTGAATTCTTAGAACTCCCTAGATTTGGATTGATAGTGATGGAGGAAAAAAAGGATTAGCTACTCATATTATACCTTTTAATCCCAAATTCTGCTAGATTTTGGCTTTTTAAGAAGTGCACTAATGCAGTATTTCCCACTGTTTCAGCTTCTGAGTTAATAGCTGTGGCTTACTGGCAGACCAGTTCCTTCAGGACTTGGTTTGGAGGGGAGACAACATGACCGTAGTGGCAGATAGATACAACATACTTTCTTAATTAAGATTATAAAAAATGAAGGATTATTTTTAAAAGTAACCCCCCAGGTCATGGCTTCACTATTACATTATCTGAGTAACCTTTATGTAATGTTTATGCTAAACAGTTCCCCATTTCATACACAAGAAGTTCTAGTCATTGGTCTCAGAAATGAAATTACCGGTAGATACAGAATTTTTAAAATGGATTTTCATGTCTTTTTTATTTGTTGACTATTTATTTTATTTTAAATATTTATATCCCATTTTGCCAGCTCATAAACTGTTCTATGTGGCTTACAGCAGCAACACACTGAATAATCAAAATAATGTTTTTAAAAAGTAAATGGCATAGCAAAATAAAATCATACAGAAAACGAAGGAGAACCAAAAAAAAATTCCTGAAACAAACAGGCAAACAAAAATGGAACAGAAGGCAGTTTAAGCATCAATCGGCTACTGACATTTTAAAAGATTTCAAGCCTCATGAAACACTGCCAATGTATGAGTCTAACACATTTCTTAGGGCAATGAGTTGCATAGCTTGGACACTGCTAAGATGTTTCTTCTGAGGTCATCAACTGAAGGCGTCTCCCAAAATAACTGAGTTGACAAGATGATAGTCCAATTTAAGCATCCTAGTTCTAGGCCATATAGAATCATTAATGGAGATAAGGGGCATGTTGAACTGGACCCAGAAATGTTTCAGAAGCCAGTACAGTTGCTGTAGTAGTGAAATTAATAGTTTTAA
Source organism: Anolis apletophallus (assembly GCA_030556195.1). Lineage (NCBI taxonomy): Eukaryota > Metazoa > Chordata > Lepidosauria > Squamata > Anolidae > Anolis > Anolis apletophallus. Next base: position 88,496,510 of record JARBWK010000005.1, on the reverse strand, counting down.
AAGCCACTCTGTTACAGCGAGAAACAGCTAGCTAAGGTTTCTGGCCACTTAATTCAGAGGTAGTCTTATCTAAAGTACGTTGCAGCAGTCTTATCTGCATGTAGCTGTTGCATGTATACCCACATTATATCTGTATCTTACAAAAGGCTAATAATGGCTGGTTGATCATTTGTTATTGGAGCGAATGCGATGTCAGCAATGCTTGGAAATATATTTTTTTAAATAAATTTTATTAATAAACTTTTCCATTACAGTAAAATGACATACTAATATAGAAAAATAGAGGGTTGATTGGGGAGAAGGGGGGGGGGTAATGTTCTAGAAAAATAGGGGGAAAGAAAAAAAGGGCATCTGTAAAGTGAAAAGGGTAAAATGTAGTAAGGAGGGGGTAAGAAAGTTTGTTGACTTCCATTCTTCTTCCTTTCATCCGGTTCTTCACACTGTTTACTTTTTTACAAAATAAGAATTTACTTTTCCTTCTTTTAGTCTATATATTTTCTATTCTTCTTATTTAACTTCCATTCTTGATGTGTTCTTCAAAGGTTGTCAAATCTGTCATTTTTATTTCCCTGGTAAGCAAATGCTAGAGGCTATATCAAATAGCAAAGAGAACAGACACAAAGCACAAGGCTAAATAACAACTATATATATATATATATATATATATATATATATATATATTTCAATGAATTGGTACATACGTGCACCTAGGGAGTGGACCAAATAGAGTAGGCAAATCCCGGGCACTCAGGAGAATGGGGAATTCCCCAGGACCAATACAGATAAAGGCGATATGCCTCACAATGTGAGAGTCCCAAAGTTCAAGGCACGTGGGCCATAGAGTTCCTGTAGTGCAACAAAGTCCGTACTCCTAGGCAGACACTGATTGTAAATCCATAGATGGGAGAGTAGGAAAGATAGTTCAAGGGATCAGGTAGATGGAAGGCATTAAGGGAAAAATTCCAGGACGCGGGAGACCGTTGATGAGGGTCTCCTCTGAAGAAATGTAGATGTAGATTCGCCGACGGCAAGCATTCGCTGTGTTTTCGGCCGCTGAGAAACCGTTTCGCCGCTTGGCTTTTTCAAGGCGTTTATATGGCATAATAGCGTCCCATATTTACTACAAATATATAAATATACATCAAAATCAATATACAGTCACATATAGCACAAAGGAGTGGGTATATACAATAGTCATAGGGTATACATACCAATGAAGAGGTTCGACCGACCTAACCCTGCTTCCAGAGAAGTAGGGTGACCCGTGGGTAATTGTAATCTAAACTTGGGGAATTTTTATAATTAGGAGAGAAGAGTATGCAAATGAACCGGGTCATTAAGGCCACGTGGCCACTCACAATCCAGGAGGATTATCCACTTTAATTCAGCTTTGTTTAATTGTAAGGAACCATCTGAATGAGGTTTGGGAGTGATTTTCTCAAGAACTCTGACTCTTAAAGAGTCTGCAGTGTGTTGTTTGTTTAGGCAATGCGCATAAAATGCTGAATCAGTACATTTTCTGTTTATTTTTGAACGATGTTCAATAAATCTCGATTTTAATTCTCTTTTCGTTCGTCCAATGTAGACCATAGAACAATCACAGGAAATTCCATAAATTAAAAATTTAGAGGAACAGGTCCCAAAGCATCTAATTTGGAACCACCTGTTCTTGGCGAGACTGTATATTTGTTTATTAATACTGATATTTTTGCATATCGAGCAATGTAAACAAGGTTGAGAGGCAGGACTAAGGGAAGTGTGTACCGGAGAGGGAGGAAGATTGTTGTGTATCAAATAATTTCTAAGATTATTAGTACGTTTATAAGCCACCATAGGGCACTCCTGGAGGCCTTCAATGTGGGATATCAGGGGCCAGTAGGTATGTATAATGCGGGTAATCTCTTTAGAATGGGGGGTAAGGGTAAGAGGCCATACCAGTCTCGATTTGGATGTGGTATTTTTAGGTTGAAGTAAAGTGTTTCGGTTGGCAGCTTCTGCTCTGTTTCTGGCTGATAGTATAACATTAAAGGGATAGCCCCTAGCCAGAAAATCCTTGGTCATTCTATCCTTGTCTTTGTGAAAGTCATCGGAGGAAGAGGAGTTTCTTTTAATTCTAAGGAACTGGGAATAGAGTAAATTATTCTTTAGTGTGTGGGGGTGAAAGCTCTTATAACGTAGATAGGTATTTTTATTAACCTCCTTGTGGTGATTTTTAACTTTAAGTAAAGAGTCTTTCACAAACACGGAGATGTCCAAGAAATCCACCGTGTGATGGCTGCAGTGCGATGTAAAATTAATAGTAGGGTGCCAGCTATTCAACCAATGAGTAAATTCAGATATGTTAGCATAATTGGTCACTAGAAATACGTCATCAATATATCTGGCATAAATTTTAATTGAAGATGAATATTGATTGGGAATAGTGGGAAAAATGAATTTTTTCTCTAAATTATTCATAAAAATATTAGCGAGGGATGGGGCAGAGGCGGTCCCCATGCTAATTCCGTGGACTTGGAGGTAGATATTGTCTAGAAAGGAAAAATAATTATATTCTAAGATGAAGTCCAATAAACTGAGTAAAAATCCCGTAGGCGGCTTTTTTTCGGTCCGTTGATTAAGGGTTTCTTCCACAACCTCCCTGAGCTCAGGGAGCGGGATCTGAGTATAAAGAGAGGAGACATCCGCAGTCAGAAGCCAATCATTGGGGCTAATCCTGAAATTCTCTACTTTGTTTATGAAGTGAGTGGTATCTTTGGTGTAAGCGCGGGTGTTCTGGACTGCGGGTTGGAGGAACGCATCAATAAATTGGGAGAGGGGTTGTAAGATTCCACCGCAGCCGGCGACAATCGGCCACCCGGGCGGGGGATATTGATTTTTATGCAACTTTGGCAAACAATAGAATTTGGGGACCGATATGTCCTTGGGGGTAAGGAATTCCCCGGTTTTGTCCTCTATAAACCCCTGTGCTACCCCTTCTTGGATGGTAAGGTTGATAATGTTGACATAATGTCTGGTGGGGTCTGCTGTAAGTTTGCGATAAAATGTGGCATCCTCCAATTGCATCAAGCATTCCCGTATATATACATGTCTATCCAAAATGACGACGGCCCCACCTTTATCTGCCTCCTGGATGGTGATATTGGGGTTATTCCCTAAATTCTGAATGGTTTTGAGCTCCTGGGCTGAAAGGTTAGATTTAATGTGATCATTGCCATGGTTAATCAGCCTAACCTCCTTCAATATTTGTTCCTCAAAGGTTTTAATACAGTGGGAGGGATTGGGGGGTATAAAGGAGCTTTTGGGTTTGAATTGATTATAGGGGGCATTGGGCGAAGGGTTGTGGGAGAAAATTCTTTGAGCCTGATGGATCTAAATAAAGTCGCAATATCCTTTCTAATATCCAAATCACGGCAATGGGGAGTATGCACAAAAGAGAAACCTTTATTCAACAGTGTAACTTCCTGAGGAGACAAAGTATAGCTAGACAAATTAACAACTATTTGTTGGTTTTATTGTTCTTGCCCTTGTGAAAATTTCCAGGTTTCGAATTGGGTTTTCTGTTTCTGAGGTCATAACCCGAGTTGGATCTGGAGGTACTCGCATTTTCCGATTCAACCGAAACATTGCCCATAGAGGAATGGGAGTCGAGGGATTCCCGGGAGAATGTTACTCTTTTGTTGTATAATGGTCTGGTAGTCCATTTGTAGATTTTACCTTCTTGGAAATCCCTTTCGTCCCTTTTAAGTTTAGAGACTTTAGATTTTTTGATGTCATCATATAATGCGGTACAATCTTTTTTGATTTTATCCAGATCCACTGGGGTGAGGGTAGAGCCCAAAGTATCCCTCATAGAGGCTATTTCCGCTTTAAGTTCTCTACATTCTTGCGAATTCCGTTTCACAATCAAGGTCATCAAATCAAAACTACATTTTTGGGTAATACATTTCCAACTTTCAGTAAAATCAGTATCATTTGTGTATATACCCGGGGGTGTAGTTACTCTCAAGCCTCTAGGGATTAGTTGTTTATGGATATATTCAGAGAGAGAAGAGGCATTTAACTGCACTCTAATGAGGCGGAGTTCTTTGGCCGCTAGTTCATCAACCGAAGGGCCCATAGGTGTGGCGGATTGAGGATCCTGAGTGGAGGTCGAAAAAATATTATCCCATTCTTGTATTATATCATTGCGTTCTTGAGCATCAAAACTCGTAATAACATTAGAAGACATCATGTAAACAGCACCAGGCGTGAAGCCTGTATAACTATCTTTCCTACTCTCCCATCTATGGATTTACAATCATTGTCTGCCTAGGAGTACGGACTTTGTTGCACTACAGGAACTCTATGGCCCACGTGCCTTGAACTTTGGGACTCTCACATTGTGAGGCATATCGCCTTTATCTGTATTGGTCCTGGGGAATTCCCCATTCTCCTGAGTGCCCGGGATTTGCCTACTCTATTTGGTCCACTCCCTAGGTGCACGTATGTACCAATTCATTGAATTATATATATATATATATATATATATATATATATATATATATATATATATATTCCCTGCCGGTATTTTTCTTTATCAAAAATGTTAATTTGTCCATGTCTTTTATCTGCATTATTTTATCTAACCATTGTTCCTTAGATGGTATTAACTCCAATTTCCAATATTTTGCGAAAACTATTCTAGCCGCTGTTACAAGGAATGTAAATAATTTATCTTTGTTAGAAACTGCAAATGTTTCCAAGTCAAACATTCCTAGCAAATAATATTCCAGTTTCATTAAAAAGTCCACTTTTTAGTTTTTTCACAAGTCCACCACATGTGGTAATAGGATCCTTCATGCATATTACATTTCCAGCATCTGTTGTCTATATTTTTATATATTGATCCTAATTTTTTTGGTGTATTATACCAACAATGTAACATTTTCAACCAAATTTCCTCCAGATTGGAAGCATGAGTATATTTTAATCTCTTTGTCCAAATTTGCTCCCATTCTTCTATTTTAATTGGTCTACCAATATTTCTTGCCCAATGTATCATAGAGGGTTTTTTAAAAAATCTCCTCTGTGCTTGGGAATATTTTTAATGCTATTCTGTGGGACTTTTGGTAACTGCCCACTCTTGTGGAAAAGGTAATAGAAAACACAATTGCATGACATTCAAAAGGGAAGGGGAGTTTTATTTGGTTATTTATGTCACTTATTTATCTATTTCACCTTTCATTTTTTAAAATCCACGAATTTGTCACAGGATAAATAGACCAAATACAACTGGTGAAAAGAATAACGTGGCCAGAAAACTTACATGTAGGCATAACCAATAGGAATGTTTTGGAAAACAAGTTTACAGCAGAAATGTCCACTGCTGTGAATAGCATTAAAGCTGGGAATCCAATTGGGAATCGAGAGACAAGAAGTAGAAATGAGACTCTAGTTTCCCTAGCACCTGGTGAGAGGGTTCTTCAAGCTGGAAAACAGCAGTTTGCTATTCCTTGAGCCTACTGGGAAGGACACCGTTCCCCCCTCCCTTCTCTTCCTTGCTGAGCTAACTCAGGGTGCATCTCTACACTGTAGATTTATTGCAGTCTGACACCACTTTGACTGCCAGGGCTCAGTGCTATGGAACTTTAGGATTAGTAGTTTGGTGAGGCATGAGTACTCTTTTGCAGAGAAGGCTAAATACCTTGTGAAACCACAACTACCATGATTCCATTGAACTACTGCAGTTGAAGTAGTGTCAAACTGCAGTAATTCTACAGTGTAAATGCACACATCGGCCCTTTCTATGCGTCACTATATCCCAGAATCTGATCCCAGATTATCTGTTTTGAATTGGATTGCATGAGTCTACACTGCCATGAAATCTAGGATAAACAGATAATCTGAGATGAGATCCTGTGGTATAGGTCAGTGTAGAAGGGGCCTTAGTTCGCAACCCAGTTGAGGGAGGAAAGCAGGAGGTAGAGAGAGAAACTGGGGCATTTTGAAAACAATTGAAAAAGTGGAATGAAATTGGATTAATTGGGACTGCCCCTGCCAAACTGGGGTAGCTGGGAGGCATTTTAAAAGTATCTTCATGCATGGGGAGGTTGGCATGGGAGATCTCTACCCTATTATAAAAAGTGAGGCACTGAGTATCTGAAAAAAGGTACAGAAATCCCTCCAATGAGTTAGCTTTTTCTCTTAGAGAAGTCACAATGTCAGTAACCTGGGGTGCTTCTTTGGGAAAGCTGCAAAAAAGAGACTTCCCAAAAGACCCAAAGTTTGAAGTGACTTTCCTACCAAAATAAAGCTATGGTATTTGGAGAATATCATTGGGAAAAAAAGGTAAATAAGAAAGGATTATGATAGAGGCTTCATTATGGATTCTGTACAAGACCACATAATACTCCACTTGTAAGAAGTTATTACTCAAGACACACAGTGGATTTTATGGGCAGTACAATCATAACAGGATGAAAATGTGCTCAATCAAAATGAGTGTCTTCTGCAGAATCATTCCACAGATAATTTTATATAGTTAAAATGTATATTGTGCACTTTTTCATAATCAAAATGTGAATTCCTGGTATTTGTTAGTTTTGAAATTGTCAATTTAGGCAATGATCTCGAACTTGTGCACCTATAATAAATTGTTTTTCTCAAATTCCATGGAACTTAATTTTCTTTTATAATGTGTTTAGGACTTCACATTACATCTGAAAGTATTCCGCTTTTTAGTGGTGTCCCCCCCAAAATACAATCTTTAAGAATTCAGCAAATCAAAAGTGTTCACTTTATTGACACACAAAGCTGGGTTCAGATCTTTGATAAACTTTTGATTTAGGGTCACCCTAAGTTTGAAATTACTTGAAAATACACAACAACAAAAGCCCTAATTAACCTGTCTATCTCATCAGCCAAAAGGAGGCCCATAATTTCCACTGAAATACTGGTAAGTTTGTGTTGGTTAAAATTGTTCTTCATTTTAAATATTGTATTGTTCTTTCAATTACACTACAAATATAGAGTTCATGTTTTTTGTTTTCCAAATTATACTCCGTTTTCCCAACAGTCTGAGGGGCCATGAACTGGCCCTCTGTTTAAAAAGTTTGAGGATTAATGTATTTATTGATTGACCAAGAAGCCATCATTTCCCCTTGTTGAATAGCATATTTGTTTGTACTTCCTATGATGTGTATCCATCACTTTCCATTTTCAGTCGGTGCTCTGTGGCCACATCTGACTCGGGGGTCCAGAAAAGCAAGTTAGTTAAATATTGAGAGGATTTGTTTTCAACTTTAACAAAACCAGATTTTTTGTGTGTATAGAACCCTCCGATACAATGTTCTGTTCAATGTTGCAATTTCTTGTGGTGGTAGTATGGGTGGAATTTCATTGTTCAGGACTATGGGAGTGTAGAACTCCCCTACAACACAGAATACCAGTGTCAGTAACATCAACAAAGCCATTGCCTCCCCAACATTACCAGCCTTCCAGCATCTTCAGGCTTTCAGTGTGGAGCTAATTGGTTCTCCAAGTTTTGTTGCCCTCTGTACTCATGTCAGTGGCTGTTGTTTTCCCCGTTCATGCACTCAGGTGTTTGTTGTATTATGAACTCCATGTGGAGGACTCCCAAATGCATTCAGAAGCTTTGTATGGCTAAGGGTTTTTTAAAAAACTGCATACTAGTCTTTTGTTACTGCTTTTGTGACCTAATGTTTGTCTGAGAAAGCTTCTGTGCACCAGATGGCTGTGTTAGCCCTCAGTCAGCTCCCCCATTCCTGGATACACTAAGTTGGTCTTATATGGACAGAATGTTTCTGGGTACACCACTCATTGCTGCTCAGCCAATGGGCTAGGCTACTCTCGGGTGTTTATGCAGTTTTGTCAGTGCAGTTGTGCTGCATGCTGACACAGTACAGTTTTAACAGTACCAGCTGTTTCAGAGTAGTCTTTGTCTCTGAAGAACTCTTTATTTAATATATTAATCAAATACGAGGGCGGGTCAATAAGTCTGTCACTTTTTGAATGAAACACAGGTTTTTGGATAAAAAATCATTTTATTTTTAAACGTAGTCTCCATTGAGCTCTATACACTTTGTCCAACGTTTCTCCAATTTTTTCATCCCTTCCAAAAAATAAGATTTGTCAATGTCATCAAAATAGGTATTTGTTTGTAAAATGATTTCATTGTTGGAGTCAAATTTCTTTCCGCCAAGCCATTTCTTAAGGTTTGAAAACACGAAAACTCGGGGCTAAATCCAGAGAATAGGGAGGATGAGGGAGCAATTTGTATCCCAATTCATAGATTATTGCCATGGCAACTGCACATGTGTGCACCCTTGCATTGTCCTGGTGCAAAAGAACTTTTTTTCTTGGCCAAATGCGGTTGTTTTTACCCCAAATCCTCATTAAATCGACCCAATAAGTTGGCATAATATTCGCCATTGATTGTTTTACCCTTTTGAAGGTAGTCAATGTGGATTATACCGTGTGCATATTCACCCTGAGAAACCCACTGTTTTGACTGCTGTTTGGTCTCTGGTGTGTTGTGGTGGATCCACGTTTTTTCCATGGTTACGAAATGGCGCAAAAACTCATCCATATTGCAGTTGAACAACGCCAAACACTCCTGCGAAATTGTCACACGATTGCGTTTGTGGTCGATTGTGAGCAAACACGGCACCCATCTTGCAGAAAGCTTTCTCATACCCAAGTGATCATTTAAAATTGAAACCACTGAGCCATGTGAGATGCCTATGGCTTCCACAATCTCTTGCACTTTCAATCTCCGATCGGCCAACACCATATTGTGAATTTTTTCAATTGTTTCAGGTGTTGAGACCTCAACTGGGCGTCCAGAACGTTCGGCATCTTGCGTGTTTGTACGGCCACAACAAAATTCAGTAAACAACTTTTTACCATTGAAATTGATGGTGCAGAGTCCCCATAGTATTTATCAAGCTTAGCCTTGATTTGAGTGATGGGTTTTTATCGCAAAAAATAATGCTTAATGAGCACACAAAATTCACTTTTTTCCATTTTCTCCTCAAATCACATGGTGGTCTGCTATCAATGGCTGTCAAACACGAATTAAATGATGCAGCTTGTTCAAATTTTGACAGGAGTCAACTGACAGATGCTTGTTGACAGGAGCAGTGTTGCCCTTTCAGTTAAGAGACAGGAAATTCAAAAAGTCACAGACTTATTGACCCGCCCTCGTACATTTCATGTCAGCGTGTAATATAAAGAGTGTAACAACAAATGCACTGTATATACTTAGCAGGAAAAAAACCCCTTTAATGCCTGGGAGGGACAGATGAAGGATAAGGCCAGATCATAAGTTAAAAGACTATCAAAAATGTAAAAGGCCCTACAACTATAAGAAGCAATTGAGTACAGCAATTCCTAGTTAAGAAAATAGGCTAAATATATCTTCTCCCAATGTGCCAGCGACTGGTACCATTTGCCCATTAGCCATGACTTTCCTGGAAATTTGTTCTGGATTTGTAGCCAATGGATGGCAGGCCAGCACCGGACAATGGACCACCATTTCGAATAGCACTGCTTTAGTGCAACTTGAGACTAAACATTTTGTGAATTGTAAAAATAATATATAATGATGAAAATGTTTTTATTGTTTCATCTCACTGTTGGTTTTCAAAACATGTAGATTACAACTCAAACCAGGACAACACAATAAGTAGCTCACCAACTAAAATACAATATTTGTATTTGTAGGACAACACAATCAGTAGCTGACTCACAAAAACATATAAGATGCTACAATTTATCAGTCCTAAATTGTAGCCTCTTATATGTTTTTGTGAACCAGCACCACAAGCAAGGGGTATATCAAACAATTGTGGATTGCTAGAGGGCAACAAAACCATTTCTATACTATGAGTATGTTTATGTGAGAGGATGGGGACGGCAGCATAGATTCTTGTAGATTTGATCTGGAGGAGCACTCTGTTAACTTCATCAGATATAGCAGATCTGGATTTAGACTTACTAAAGAGCTGCCTCCCAGGCATTTCAGTTAACCAGTTTTGAAACCCAGAGGTTTTGCCACAAAGCACCACACAGTGTGATGAAGGGGCACAACTCTTGGCAGTACCTGACAAAAATAATGTTCTGTTTCCTTTGTATGAAACTATTGTTTTCTCAATTAAATCCTCGTTGGCACTAATTTTGTGTAAAATAGGCAAGCAGATTTTTAATGGGATTTACCACTGTTGATTAAAATCCCTAACAGTTTAGGAGTTGTGTTGTCAATATCTGTGTCTTAATGTTGGGGCTACAATAGAATAGGGTTTTATTGTTGTTTTTAAAAATAATTTTAGAATATAACACATAAGAAATCATTGATGAGAAAGCATAATTAAAATGCAAGCCTGTAGTTACAAGATGTGTTGCAGCAATTTCTTGGTCGTAGAACACAACTTACCTTGGAGCTGAGATTAGAGATTCCCTGTAGAGTGGGTAATACTTGAGGGCATCTACAACTAGAAAAGTATGTGAATGTAGGCATGGGAGGAAGGAAGGATCTGCTTTAAATTTAGTGTAGGGTCACTGAATCTTAATGATAGATTAAATAGAGGAGGTGGAATAATGAATAGGGATATGCAGCATGTAGCACTAATACTAGAGGTCTGTGCTTTGCAGTGGTTATTTAATGTCTTTTCCCATATGGTTCTGAATAGAGCAGGTTATGGCAGGGATGAGCTACGGAGTAGCTTTGTTAGTGAATAGTTAAATGGAAGTAATTTTAAAAAGAGAACTCAGTCTTTGGCTATAATAATGCAGCTTGTTAGTAGCTTAACGGGACAATGTAGAAATTCTTAGTACCATAGACATTAATGTTCATTATGAAGGATATAATTGCACAATAAAACATATTCTCATACAGGTGCTGTCTGTATGAACATTGTTTTTATTGTGCAATTAAATACTTTACTCTTACAATCGGTGGACACAGGATGCTCTACTTAGATTTTTTTTTTAAAATCCACTGTTGTTATAGTAATAGTAGTCAAATGTCACCTCTTGTGGGAATCAAAGATTTGACTTAGCCATATTGAGAAATTTAAACAGTAAGAAAAATAGATGCTCAGAATTAAAAGCCAAAAGAATTGCTGATCTTTTCTTAGTCCATGTGTTTGGGACCTGTATGTTTCAATTGTATTACATTTCTGTGTTTGCATGTTTTTGTGAGACAGTGTCAGCAGTGTTGTCACTACTGTGTTTGTGTACAAGCCTACCTTGATTAAATTTTGTGAAGCTTTCATTTTCAGTGCTGTTTGTCAATCTGTACATTTGGTAACATCATTTCATTTTAAAGTAGATTATCATACTGGTTTAGATTTAAAATGTAAATTTTGATGAGGGACTCCCTGAATACATGCACATTTCCAAATGCGCAGTTCAGATTTTGGAGTATAATCATGATCAACCTCAGTGGTTTGGTTGGTGTTCTTTGGTTCATTAAGACAGTCTTTCTCAACCGCTGGGACGCGGCACACCGGTGTGCCGTTTGGGAGTGGCCGGTGTGCCGCGCGAAAGCCTCTCTGCCCCCCTCTCCCCCCCGTCCTCCTACAGCTGTATTTTTATTTTTCCTGCTCGTGTCATTGGATGATTGTGCATGGCATTAGCTGAGAAAAGGAGGCGGGATCCAGCCTTCCCTCCACGCACGGACCCAGGAGGGAAAGGCTTCCCCTTCCGGCGCTGGGGCTCGCCTCCTTTTCTCAGCCGGAAGTGCTGCGCCGATGGAGGCAAAGGAGGGAAGGCTGCCTCCCCGCGGGGACTCACCCAGGGCAGACTCCGGCGAGCCCCAGCGCCAGAAGGTGAAGCCTCTCCTGGGTCCGTGCGTGGGGGCAAGGAGGGAAGGCTGGGGCTCGCCTCCTTTTCTCAGCTGAAGAGCCGGCGTTCCCTGGAGGCGCCTGCAGAAAATGCCGGCTCTTCGGCTGAGAAAAGGAGGCGGGACCCAGCCTTCCCTCCTTGCCCCAGGCACGGAGGGAAAGGCTTCCCCTTCTGGCGCTGGGGCTCGCCTCCTTTTCCTCAGCCGAAGAGCAGGCGTTCCCTGGAGGCGCCTGCAGAGAACGCCGGCTCTTCGGCTGAGAAAAGGAGGCGAGCCCCAGTCTTTCCTCCTTGCCCCAGTCACGGAGGGAAAGGTTTGCCCTTCCGGCGCTGGGGCTCGCCTCCTTTTCCTCAGCTGAAGAGCGGCGTTCTCTGCAGGCGCCTCCAGAGTCACATGGCCACGAGACTCTGGAGGCGCCTGCAGAGAACGCCGGCTCTTCAGCTGAGGAAAAGGAGGCGAGCCCCAGTGCTGGAAGGTGAAGCCTCTCCTGGGTCCATGCGTGGGGGCAAGGCTGGGGCTCGTCTCCTTTTCTCAGCTGAAGAGCCGGCATTCCCTGGAGGTGCCTGCAGAGAACGCCGGCTCTTCGGCTGAGAAAAGGAGGTGAGCCCCAGCCTTCCCTCCTTGTCCCAGGCACGGAGGGAAAGGCTTCCCCTTCCGGCACTGGGGCTCACCTCCTTTTCCTCAGCCGAAGAGCCGGTGTTCTCTGCAGGCGCCTCCAGAGTCACGTGGCCACCTGCCTGCTCGCCTGCCCCCGGGAGGCCTGCCTGCCTGCCTCCGCCTGCCGGACTCCGCCCTGGGTGAGTCCCCGCAGGGAGGCAGCCTTCCCTCCTTGCCCCCACACTCCTGCTGTCCACACTCTGCATGCGCCCAGTCTCCCTGTCTCCCTCCCTCCACCTGGGTCTCAGATCCATCATTATTTGAGTCCACAGTGCTCTCTGGGTGTAGGTGAACTAAAACTACCAAACTCAAGGTCAATTCCCAAGCAACCCCTTTCAGTACTTTCTGTTGGTAATGAGAGTTCAATATTACAAGTTTGGTTCAATTCCATTGTTGCAAGAGTTCAGGATGCTTTTTGTTTGTGTGTTAACTATAAATCCCAAAAACTGTAACTCCCAAATGACAAAATCATTTTTTGACTGATGGTCCCACCTTGGGTTATTATTAATATGTTTTGTGGACAAATTTGCCAGCAATTTGTCCAGTGGTTTTTGAGTTCTGATTATCCCACAAATGAACATTACATTTATATTTATATTTATATTTAGAGAGAGAGAGAGAGCGCACAACAGCGCAGGCAGAAAAGCAAACACCACAGGGAAGCATGTCTGTATATGAGGGTGAACATTAGGAATAACTTCCTGATTGTGAGAGCAGTTCAGCAGTGGAACTCTCTGCCTCAGAGTGTGCTTCCGTCTGGCTGCTCTCTTTCCAGCCGGCTTCCCTGAGAACTGGGTACATTTTAGTGTTTATGTTTATTACCTACTGCATTTGGCATTGACTGGATGTGATAGCCTTTCTAGTGACTGTTGATCAACTCTCCTGTTCATTGTTCACCAGTTATATATTAACTATATGTATTACTGTGTTAGAGTGTCATTTTGTGTCATTTTGGTTGGTGGTGTGCCCCAGGATTTTGTAAATGTAAAAAGTGTGCCGCGGCTCAAAAAAGGTTGAGAAACACTGCATTAACATATCTGTTTAGCACAGGCAAACCAAGTCTTATAATCAAAAAGTTCTCAAGTTATTGTTTTTTTTCTTCAGTTCTCTGGGGAATCTGTATTCTTCAAGAGAGCATGGTTTTGAAGTAGCACGGTCTTGGAATTAAACCTTCCATCCACTTAAAATTTATTTCACAAGTGTCCACTTGCCCCATGGTTCAGTACTTTTAGTGAAATTCATAATTTAGGAGTTTGGAATAAAGCTGTAGTCCGTTTGCCCTAGAGTCAATTAAAAATTATGAATGGAATGATCCATGATGAGATGAAATAAGAATTCAGAATAGCACAAGTTCTCTCTGGTTTGTATTCTATGAGCAGTATATTTTATACACTGCCTAATATCTACCATTTGCAGTGAGAGCACATAAATAAGCCATGTTCGGAGGTTTGTTTATTGTATTGTCTTTACAAGGGCACATACTTCTCCCTGGAGCTATTCCACTATGAAGAAGGTTTATAACCTCTGGGACATTCAAGATTAAATAAAAAGTGGACAAACAGCCATAAACATGACAGAAGCATATAGAACTATGCATAGTGTGGAGACAGTGGATGAGAAAGTATTTTTCCTCTCTCCTTGGCCATTCCAAACAGGCCCTATATCCAAGGATCTAATCCTAGGTTTTCTGTTTATCCCAGATTATCTGGCAGTGCAGACTCATATAATCCAGTTTAAAGCAGAAAACCTGGGAGCAGATCTTGGGATATGGGGCATGTCTGGAAGGGCCCTTTGAAAACCTGGAATCATTCAGTGAAACCAAATGATGGAAGATTCAGGATCAGCAAAATGGATCTTCATCCCACAATACTTAACTACTGGATCCCTCCCCCATAGATATTCATGACTATCAACCTATAAGCCAACCTGAATATAAGCCGAGGCACCTAATTTTACCACAAAAACCGGGAAATTTATTGACTCGAGTATAAGCCGAGGGTGGGAAATGCAGCAGCTCCTAATAAATTTTAAAAATAAAAATAGATCCCAATAAAATTACATTAATTGAGGCATTAGGAGGTTAAATGTTTTTTAATATTTACATTAAACTATAATTTAATATAAGACTGTCCAACTCTGATTAAATTATTGTGGAGGCTGAAAGAGTGTGGCTTCTCAAGCTTGCAACTATGGGGCAGAGGCCACCTCAAACAAATGGACCCTACAGAAATGCAGAATGGAACTGAAAGGATGCCAATGATAATTAATTATTAATTAATTATTGTTAATTATTGTTTATACTTTCTCCCAGTCTGGGACTCTGGGTTTACAGAAGATAAAACAGATACAGCTATTATTTTACATTATGCAATAGTTTAAAATATAACTCAAATAAAATAAAATAAAAAATAGACCATTAAAAGGAAGAACAAAAAATTTATTTATTTATTTATTTGCATCATTTATACCCCGCCCAAGGGCGACTCATATATAAATATAGAAAACACAATACATGAAAGGTCCTTTTTTCCTGTGCGAACATCCCCCAAAGGCCTAATGAAACAAAAGGATCTTTACTTGTCTACAAAAAGATAGCAAGGGATACACCCAGCCCTACCTTTCTATACATTATGTAGACTGCTTTCATTCTCTACTTTCAATGAGGTTACATTTCCTCCTATGAACCTGTGCGATCCCTTCGATCTTCAGGGGAAGCCTTCCTCTCATTCCCACCTCTATCACAAGTGTGTCTTGTGGGGACGAGGGAGAGGGCCTTCTCTGTGCTGTCTCCTCGGCTCTTGAATTCACTCCCCAGGGAGATTAGGCAAGCACCTACCCTGGCAGCCTTTAGGAAGAGCTTAAAGACCTGGCTTTTCTGGTGTGCTTTTGAAGAATGAATAACTAATCCCCATGCCAAGTCCCATCCCAGTGCTAGTTTGTCTTTATGGTGCACTTTATCTCACCCCTTAGTGGAGATTAACCTCACTGTTTATCCCTCCTGAGTTCTCTCACTAGACGCAGTATTCTATCAATTTCACCCACAGATTTTACAATTGTTACCCTTCACATCTAGCCTAGCGTGCCTTTATTTAATTCTTCTATCATTTCATACTTTGTTTTATTATGTTATTGTCAGTATTTTATTGTATTATTATGTTATTGTTACATATTTTTATTTGATATTATTGTCTGTTTTGTATGCATTTTATTTTGCCTTATTGTAATTGCTTGGGCTTGGCCTCATGTTAGTTGCCCTGAGTCCTGTTGGGGAGATGGTGACGGGGTATAAATAAAGTTTTAAAAATTATTATTATAAAAGACTAATGATATGAAGGATCCCCTGGCTACATATTTATTTACAGTACTTCTACCCTGCCCTTCTCACCCCTGGAGGGGGACTCAGGGCGGCAAGTATGAATTGGATTCATACTTGGAGGACTGGATATGGGTGAATAGACTGAGGCTTAATCCAAATGAGAAAGAAGTGCTGCTGTTCAGTAGGAATCCAACCTGGTATTAGAATCACAGCATGTTCTAAATGTTTTATTCTCCCTTTGAAAGATCAGAGTTTTAAAAGACTGAAAGTAACAAACCAGGATGATCTCCCTTTGCGGAAAGGGAGATCATCCACGTGAGCACATGCCTTCATGTTAAATAAATATTGAAGAGGGGGAGGGAAGCGTTCACGGTGAAAGGAGTAGGGAGGGCGGCTCTCCGCACAGCAACCCAGCTGGGATGCTGTGCAGAGAGGTGAGGATCCTGGTGGGAAGGGCTGGGGCTTAAAGAAGGGCACCTTTCAGCCCCACACCTTTCCGCCAGGACCCTCACTCGAGTATAAGCAGTGAGTGGTTTTTACAGCCTTAAAAAAAGGGCCGAAAAACTCGGCTTATACTCGAGTATATACGAAACATCTCAATTGAATCTTTTCTGTTCACACATTGAAAGTCTGCTTAAACAAAATGGTCTTTGCCTGTGGGTAAGGAAAGAAAAGCAGATTTTTAATAGCATTTTATTGTGTTACTATTATGCTACTCAGCTTGAAGTGAGATACTAATGGTGGTGAGGCAAAGGGAAGAATCCGTGACCTACTCTGCGACAGTTGTTTTCCAGAAAGAAAATGTGGAAGGCCTTTCTGTCTAATTTCTATCTCTCTTTTCTCCTATCCTCTCATCTAAACTGAACAGACTATTTGGATGTTCTTCTTGTACTTAGATATCTGGTTAAGGCAGGTCTAATAGCCCTTACTTAATAGCTGCACGCAGCAATGACTCTTATCACCAACGTAGAAAAAAAAGCAGAGCTTTAAACACATTACAAGGGAGAACATCTCAAAACATGCATTCGTTTGTGCAAATCTGTGTTTAGCAAAACAGTATTACACCACAATATATAATGTGAAAACAAGGGTGAGCTTGTTCACACTATTCAGGGAAATTTTCACGTTGTATAATGTAATGCTACCAAGACTGGCAGGTTCTTCTTATTGTTCTTGTTCTTGTCCTAATTTTGTCAAAAACTATAATGTCAGTTACAGGGAATTTTATTATTCTTTCTCTGAAATAAGGTTTCACTTTCTTTTCAGTTTCGAACCCCAGGGATTTAGAATATCCAACGCCTTTTGTTTTACCAGTACTGCAGCCAAATAAACACAGTATGAAAGCCCATAGAAAAAGGAATGCACACTGCAGGCTTACACCAAACTCCTGGCCCATAGATTGTCAAGCTGGAAAATGTCACCATATGTGCCAAGGCAGTGGGCCCTTCCAAGTGCATAATAAACAACGAAGAGTCTCCACAATCAACATGAAGAATCCTGCCATTTATTCTTTTTTTTTCCACTCTAAATACGCTATCTGTTTCAGGCACTGAGATATTGTGGTCACACTACAAGATATATTTACAAGAAAGTGCAGTTTCCCTACCTATTAAGCATCTATGTCACTTGAAGTATTATTCCTCCATTCATTTCATTTAACTCCTAGAATCTATTGCTACACATGATGTACTTGCCCTGGCAGCTACAGTAATATATATTGAGAAATTGAGAGAAGTCTGCAGTAACATTTCTATAGGAATTTCCAAGTTCAGTGGCACTATGCCTTGGCCCGCCCATTGTGCTTTAATTCCTCTACCATTTTATTTTGTGTTTGTTCTACTGTATATTCTATTTATTGCTTGCATTTTTCTTTGATGTTATTATTTTTCTTGTTGTATTTTATTTTGCTTGACTGTAATTCTTGGGCTTGGCCTCTTGTTAGCCGCCCTGATTCCCCTTGGGGAGATGGTGGTGGGGTATAAATAAAGTTGTTTATTATTATTATTATTATTTGCTAGTGAATGAGGCCTGTTTCCTTCATGTCTCTTTTGTGGTCATCTGTCCATTGTGGGAAAACTAGATGGATTTATCAGAATGATTCTTTCTTTGTCAGAAACCCTACTGCTACCTCAAAAGTGCTCTCTAGTGGATCCACAAGAGTTCTCAGTTTTAATAAGTAGGATTTCCTCTCTCCACATCCTAAGACATTGCTCCAGAAAGCTAGGTGAAGTTCACTTTTAAACTATTTTTTGGATGACTATGAGCCTAATTACACATGCCACGAGAGATCTCTGAAGTACCTGTGTAACTCTCCTTTCAGGGCAAGTTGCAGTCTGAAATTGATTTGAGTTTGGAAAATACTACAAGATGGAGAAAGCTCTCTTTTCTCATGCACTGTAATAGTATGCTTTTATTCAAGGATTCCTTGTATGAAATAGGTCCTTCCTCTTAAGTATTTAAAGAAATAATTCCAGGAAATAACCTGCCAGATGCCTTCAGAGAAGCAAGCATCTAGTGAACTCATCAAATAGTCTCCTGTTCTATAACTAGCAGTCAGAGCAAGAAAGAAGAATGGTTAGCTAGGCTTATGGCACCCATTAACAGCAACTTTTATTTCATATCTGGTTACTTGCTGCAGATCAACAGTGAACAATTTGTTCAAGGACCATTGGTCTACAAACTGCCACTTTGAGTGGCATAGGCTTGGTGGATTTGCCCTTCTGTCGCTGGCACTGTTTGGAAACAGCTGCCTTTGACTCCAAATGCTTGATCATTGATGGAAGCAAAAGTACCTTGAGCTCTGGACCTTGTGTGGGTATTTTCCAGTCCTCCTCCTCCTGCTTGAATTCGTGTTTTATCATGCCAGACTATTGAAGACCTTGTTTCTCCCTGAGCCCTTTGAACTTCACATGCTGATATACTGCTGGTTCATGACCTCAGCATGCTCTTGCTAAATGCTTCTGGCACATCTCTGACTCAGCATAGAGACTCGTTGCTTTTGCCATTGACTTTCTTAGACTACCGATTTTTCTTTCATTTAGTGTTGAGTTTTGGATGGCCATTGCTGAATTGCTTAGCCAGATTAAAGCAGGGCATGTAGTGCTAATTTGTGCCCTCCCTGCTACTCCTTTACTTTTAAAATGCTACAAAGGTCCTATTCACAAATGCTTCCCACCATGCTTTCTTTGGCTCTTAATGAATGAGATTTTCTCATTTTGTCATCTCTAGCTACTAAGCTTAAGAATGTAAAATCAAATTACTTCAGCTGCATTTCTCCTATTGCTCTCATCTTTATCTGTAGATTTGTATCAACTTTTAGATTGTAAATGCCTGTGCTATTATCTATTTTCTTGTGTCTTCTTGTGTCATATTTGTAGTGCTACTTAAATACAGCTTCAACTAAAAATATTGCTAAATTCAAATGTGTGTGTTGTGTTCCAGTAGATGTTATTAAAGAAGATGGACTTAGAAACATTTAGATTTTTAATAACCCCCTGGGATTCAATTTCTGCCTGAAAACTGTGCTATTTAATTTGTTAACGTGGGTCCCCTTAGGGCCCATTTAAAGGCTCTCAGCGATGGTGCCGAAGATACCATTATTGCAAAAGAGTTGCACAAACGCAGGGCAGAAGTAGAAAAGGGCACCTGTCTCATATCTGCCAGTCTAATCATTCTGTCAGGTGTTCAATTAAATAGGATTCTACCAAAATCAAAGTGCAGACAGTGAAAGCAATCCTTCAAATAAATTGATCCCAGGTCTTGGAGGTTTTAGAGGTCAATCAGCACATTAATTGAGTCTAGAAAGAAACTAGCAATCTGTTATAGGTAACTCAGCTGAGGAAAGATGTTGAAATCAAGCTAAAATATATCAATCACTCTTAAAGATGCTGCTAGATTATTTCTTTCTCCTATCCCTCCCTTTTCATGGTGCAGCAAACTGACACAACTATTCAGAAGATGGAAACAGTGTTCCAAGAGTGAAGTCTAATATCCCTGTCCCTTAAATCTGTATGTATAATTTGCATATGACACACATTCAAAATTATTTTCTGCCATTGTATTTCATCCCTTATATTGCTTTTATAGTGAATGTTATTCTGAAGAACTGGTATAATGTTTAAAGTACTGGATAAGATCAAATCCCTGCTTGGTGATGGAATCCATCTTGTGATTTTGAGCCGCTGCTGCTTCTAAGCAAATCTCTTTATTAAGATACAGGGTTTTAGTGGGGATTAATAATGCAATAGGCATAATGCAAACTGGACATGCATGGTCTTACTGTACCAACAATTTTGTCATCTATGGGCATTTTTAATGCTATTCTCATCAGATCACTGTAATATTTTTTTGGCATTAGTCTCTTTCTGGTTGCAAAAGGGTACGGCTTCGTAAAAATATCACCAGAATCCCATGAGGTGAATGCCATTTGTTTCATAAGGAAAACCGAAGACAACTTTACAAACTATACTCTATCCCTTGCTCTTTGCTTCACCTTGTATATGTACCCTTCCTGGTACATCTCACGCTCTCTTCCCTCTCTCTTCTCCCATCTCGTGACTTCACAATTTCTCCCTCTTTTACTCCCCTGCTGTTTGTCTC
Source organism: Anolis apletophallus (assembly GCA_030556195.1). Classification (NCBI taxonomy): domain Eukaryota; kingdom Metazoa; phylum Chordata; class Lepidosauria; order Squamata; family Anolidae; genus Anolis; species Anolis apletophallus. The sequence goes on along the minus strand of JARBWK010000005.1, from coordinate 88,476,096 downwards.
TTCATTTTTGGGCCCTTCCACACAGCCCTATATCCCAGAATATCAAGGCAGAAAATCCCACATTTTCTGAGTGTGGACTCAGATAACCCAGTTCAAAGCAGATATTGTGGGATTTTTCTGCCTTGATATTCTGGAATATAGGGCTGTGTGGAAGGGCCCTTTGTCTCCCTTGCAACTTTGCCCTGCTCACCTCCCTTGATTCTTGCATTCAATTTTGGGCATTTCTCATTTTCAACACCCCTTGTCTTGCCTTATACAATCTTAGTTGGAAGTAACCATGGGGATCATCTACTCCAGCTTTCTGAAATATACCAATCCAACCTCTGTCTAAAGACCCACCCCCCAAAGATGGAAAGCTCATCATCCTCTGAGACAAATTATACAATTATTGAACTACTTAGCTTTAAGTGAAGCTCCAAGAATGTTTATTCAGTGTACTGAATAGATTTAGTGCATGCCTTCAAGTCACTCATTCCTAAGGCAACCCCTTGAATTTCATAGGATTTTATTAGACAAGGAATATTCAAGAGATGGATTGCCAGTTCCATCTCTTGAATTACAGCCCCTGTTATTCATTTTCAGTCTCCCATCAAAGTGATAAATAGAATTGCCCTTGCTTAGCATCAAAAATCAGAGGGGACCTGTTGCCTTTATGATATTTAAACAGTCAATAGGTTTAGCTACCAAGTAAATGAGTTTAGGATTCCTGCCTTACCTAACTAAAGTAACATTACAGACATACACTCATGCTCCCCCCCCCCTGCTTTCAAAAAGAAGGAACCCACCTGTTCTGTAATACAATCCTGTGTAAATGACCCCATCACCACTCCATTTGTCTGTTCTATTGATCTGTTTGTTTTCCAATGCTACTGCAGGTGCCCTTAAACAACAAGCTTTTGGGGGGCAGGGCATGTGATATTTGAAAAACACCATCTACTTATACATCACAGCACAAACCATGCTATTGCATCAGTGGCAATCTTAAATAATTTTGTATCCACACAGTAGACAAAGTTTCTCATTGTTAGTTTGACCTTGTTCTTAATTGATTTGTATGAAGTAAGAAGATATTAGGAACTTGAATTCTTTCCGTTTATCATTTCTTATATTCCACCTATCTTAAGAAGCGCATCTATAGGGGGGGGGGGGGGGAGAGTTGGAATTGCTGTTTGTCTGTATTCTGCCTATTCTAACCAGCAGGTAATTGCATAAAATAGTAATACAAAGAAATGAGATCAAAAATTAATGATTTGTCTAGAACAGACTTGGTGAAATCCTTGGAACAAGTTAACCATTTCTGGCTAATTCTAATAGCTTCAATTGATCTAGTCTCAACATGTTTAACTATATCCAGCCCGTTGCTACTGGTTTCTTCTTCTGTTATATTAGAATATTTTTCACTTTATGTTTAAGGTTTTCTACAAATTTTGTATAGTTAGTGAAGCATATTTTTATACTTGTTCCCCCCCCCCCCCCAAAGTGAAATACTGTGTAATATTTCCCTTACAATGGGTCTGTCCATATGTGAAATTCTTCTTGTCTGAAAGCATAAGAGCTAGGTTAGTTTTCTTTGGGCCAGCTTTAGATTTGTAATATGGGCTATGTCCACATAGACCAGGGGTGCTCACACTTTTTCAGCATGCAAGCTACTTATAAAACAACCAAGTTCCAAAGATCTACCTGCGCACTACTCAGAGAGCCATAAAAGCAAAATATTAGGAAATTTATTTCAGTGAGAGCCATATAATATATTTTAAGACTGAATTCAACTAAATGTGAGTATAATATGCCCCTGAGCATTCCTCACAAATGTCATGGGAGCCATACATACTAGGCCTGCGATCTTCCTGCGATCTACTAGGACGCCCTTCGAGATCTACCAGTAGATCACGATCTACCTAATGAGCACCCCTGACATAGACAATAAAGGGCTGTTTCTGTTTCAAAAACCGAATGGTTGACTGGTTTTCTATGGATTTTTTTTTTAGATGAGGGTCAATCCATTTCTGAGCAGAGAGAGACTATATTGATTTACTTCTCCAGAAAACCTTCAGGGATGCAATCTTTACTTGCTGCCACCACAAACCTGTTGCCACTGCTGAAATTCCAGATATTACTGAGATCCCAGCAATATCATTGAAATACAGTGTGTATGGAGTAAAAATCCATTCAGTACTATGGTTGTCTTGGGAAATGAGGTATACTGTACTCTGCCCCACACTTTATTCATAAGACAGGACCTTGGAACTGTACATATGATCATTTCAGAGAACATCTACCAATCATCTAGATCAGTGGTTCTCAGCCTGTGGGTCCCCGGGTGTTTTGGCCTACAATTCCCAGAAATCCCAGCCAGTTTACCAGCTGTTAGGATTTCTGGGAGTTGAAGGCCAAAACATCTGGGGACCCACAGGTTGAGAACCACTGATCTAGATGTTCTCAATCTCTGGTTAAACCTATTAAGTCTTTGATTTGTATATGTTATCTTTTTGTAGTCAAACAACAGCATATATGTGATTTCTTGTACGATAGCTCTTATAATCACCTCATTGGTAATGTGATTTTTTTTCATGTTCACTTGGAGACACTAGAAGTAGCTCATTGAATTACCTAAGTTCTGGTACCTATAAATCCTTTCAGTTGCATTGACTCCTAGTGTGCCTGAGACTGACACAAGCAATGTGTTTTTGCTTAAATATAATCAATTGCGATCTGCACTTCCACATTTTCTTCTCTCATGTTAATGGAGTTCCAGCTTAGTCCCGATTCTTCTGGACTTCCAAGTCCAGTTGAACACTGTCTCTTCCCTTAAAGCTTTGGCCTTACCTACATAGCAATATGTGAATACTATTCTTTCTGTTTAAAAATGTTCTTACCATAGAATCTTTCATATTTTAGGCTATTGTAGGTACATATATTTTAAAATGTTATATTGGCCAATTTGTCATTTAATGGAAAAAGAACAAAGCTTTAATGTTTTTTTTAAATTAATTTTTTTTAAATACTGACTGTGTTTAGTGTGAGTGAGGGCTGGCTTTGGCATCTTTTCAGAATCCATTTGTGAATATAACTTCAGTGGTTTGTTTAACCAAATATCGCCCTAATGCTTTTTTACATGGTACCTCCCAGCTGAAGCCTGTCTCTAACAACTAGTGTATTCTGCAACGAGTTGCTCAACAGATGTCATTCTGGTTGAATAATGAGGCAGAATACTTGTGCGTTGGCTAACATTACTTGAACTTTGATCACTTTTGTTCAGCACATCAGTCTGGCATTGTGCTTTATACCAACATAACACTATAACCAGAGCATGCCTTTCAGGCTTAGAATAGCAAAGGAATGTTATTGAAATCAATGCAGTTACAGATGAGTGAATGGAGAAAGGAGAATACTGTTTATTTCATAATGCTGTAGTGTTGTACTTTGGAATTAGAAAAGAATGTAAGGAATTCAAGTCTAGATTTTCGTTATTTTTATTTCACAGACTTTGTAGGGGATTAGGGGTGGGAATGAAGTAGAGTGCCCTTTGCTTTATTTCCTTTGTGTGGCTCTTGTTTTTAATGTATGCCATTATAAAGATAAAATGTTCAATTTTTGAGTGAATAGACACTTAAAATTTCAGTGTGGGCATCATGCTTTATTGCTATACTGACCTCATCATTTTTGAGAAACACAGTAGTACAGAATCATAGAATCATAGAGTTGGAAGAGACCTCATGGGGTTTCCAGTCCAGCTCCCTGCCAAGAAGCAAAAAAATTGCATTCAAAGCACCCCCGACAGATGGCCATCCAGCCTCTGTTTAAAAGCCTCCAAAGGAGCCTCCACCACAATCTGGGGCAGAGAGTTCCACTGCTGAACAGCTCTCACAGTCAGGAAGTTCTTCCTAATGTTCAGATGGAATCTCCTTTCTTGTAGTTTGAAGCCATTGCATGTTATCTTGAGTTCCCATTGGCATTAATAGTCACTTTGTTCCCTGCTCAAGGTAAGATTACAAATTTAGCTGATAAGTGATCAAGCAGATTTCATTTTCCACAAGTAAAGACAAAACTGAACAGTAACTTATGACCTTTGGAATATGACAATAAGACTACAACCTAAAATGTAAATACTTTTTCGTATCATCTGAGTCACATACCAAAAATATTCCTATCCATATTTTTTCCAGGCTATTTCTGGTTTTGGTACCAATTTTTCTGTTAAAGTAGTAATGTCCAGATACATATATCCTTTATTAACTAAAGTATACTTGTATAATTGTCCTGGATGGGCTGTGGACCAGTGATGAGATGTTTGGGGACTTTTAGCTGAGTGGATATTTATGACAAGAGTGATTTTGAATTTTATCTTCTGCATGTTATATATGCATGTTCTATATTAGTTTATTCCTGTGCATCAAATCTGCTCTTGGTCTCTCCCAAATTCCTAACTTAATTGGTAGATATTGTTGTTTTGGGGAACTTTGTTATACATAATGTATTTTGTGATATGATCTATGGAGTCTAGAAGCATTTAGGTATATGTAGCAACCATTAGACTTCCAAAATAAGATGACAGTTATATACCCTATGCTGTTGCATAGTAGTGTATAATGTGTAAACTGATGGTGGGATTTTGATAATGTTATATTTGTGGCAGTGGAAGTTGCTTTTTAAAAACATACTTACCGTGTGGGTGAAGAGACTAACGAACAAAGGCAGCAAAGGTGGACAGGTGAGAAGAAGAAGAGGGAGAAGGAAAAGATTCAGAAGGTTGAGAAATAGAAAAGGAGATAAGAAAAAAAGAATTCTGTATGATTATTTGTACACATTAGAGTAAGTGAATATGATTTCGTCTCTTTGTCACCAACCAACCAACATGGGCATGTGGCCCAAGCAGATTTCCTCTGAGGCTCCGTGATGATCTCACTCTCTTTTAACTTGATCTCCCTCATATGATCGCATGTGTGGATAAAATGGGGAGAGAATAGCCATGTATACCACCTGGAACCTATTGTAATATGGGCAAGATATAATAAATACAAATAAATAAATAGAATTATCAGTCTTCATGGCTGCATTGAGCAAACAGTTCCTTTTCAGCTTGAGTTCCACTTATGCAAACAAGTAACATCTCAATGGACCAACTGAATTGTTTTGAGTTGAAATGAAATAATCATTTGCATAATTTAAATGATACAGAAATTATGTGTAGAAATTATACCAGTAGCACGTAAACAAATTTGTTTTGTGTTTGCAGGTTAAGCGAAATGTTTATGATCTGACTAGTATCCCTGTCCGTCATCAGTTGTGGGAAGGCTGGCCTGCTTCTGCTACAGATGACTCAGTAAGTTAGCATTTGGATTTCCTCACAAATGGTATCTCTTTTTTCTAGTAGATATTTTTCATGTGTTATCAAATTCTATTGAAAACACCTATTCCAATTTAAACCCATTCACCTGTGTATTCTGCTTAACAGCTTCACTGATCCAGTCAAACACTGAAACTTAAACACTGTGAGAACAACAGCAGATTCACTAAATCAGTGGGAACGTGGTCAGTCAACACTTAAGTGGTTTCCATTGATTCAGTGAGGCTGCTCTAGTTTGGGGCTAGCATTTGAATTTAGCAGTAGTTCTCAGCATTGGGTCTTCTTTTTAACTTCATTGTCCTTGGCCATGGTTCTGTGCATTGTGAGTGCAAAACAGCTCATAGAATCAAAGGTTAAAAACCAAGATAGATCTAACAAACTGCTTAAAACAAGTTGATTGAAATGAAAATTTATTCAACATAACAGAGTCTAGAGGCCCTTCCACACAGCCTTATATTCCAGAATATCAAGGCAGAAAATCCCACATTATCTGAGTGTGGACTCTGATAACTCAGTTCAAAGCACACATTGTGGGATTTTCTGCCATGATATTCCAGGATATAGGGCTGTTTGGAAGAGCCCTAGGATTCCTGTTGACTGAAGTGAAGGTGTCCAGAACTGACTGCTTTCTGTATGACCATTTGGGGGGCTGGGGGGCGGAGCAGGCGGACATGTTTCAGAATCTCTTGTTAATCTCTTGTTTTAGATAGAATTTTGGAAATTATGTCTCATTTGGACAATATAATACTATACATTTTGATCTGCATGCAGGAAGGGCTGATTTAAAATCCATTTTAGCACGTGCTTAATGATTACTTGGAGGTGCTTAGAGCTGAAAATCTCTGCACACTTAATCTGAAAGATATTCATGAAAAAAATGAAATGTACTGCTAAATAGAAGCCATTTTATGGTATGAAGGATAAGACAAAGGGATGAAGGTCTTGAAAGAAGACAGGAGGCACTCATGAAAATAAATTTTGAAAAAGCCAACTTTGCTGCATGTGCACATCTGAAGAACCATTTGAAAAGCCCTTCTGGATTACATCTATAGTTCTCACTTTACTCTCCCAATCACTATTATAATGCTTCAAATTTCTTGTCCAAAATATTGGGAAATATACTTCTTTGCACACGCTCTCTCTTTCACTTCAGCCCCCCATATTTTCAAAAGTTCAGTTAGATTTTGAATGCAAAGGATGGCTGCCCATGTTTGGCAGAATAGTGCCACACTGGTATTTTCATGGAAAGTAGCTAGTCCTTGTGTTGGAAATAGAACTGAAGCTTTAGATAAAAACAAACACAGACAAGGTTAATTGCAACCTCTGAAATATATTGGTGTGTTGTCATCTGTTGCTAGTTGAGTTTAGGCCAGAAAGGATTTGAAAACCCATGATTTCTAATCCAAATGCCAGCAGCTGTTTGGAAAACAGCCAGCAAAACAAAAAATAAAGCCTTCCTGTAGGATAAGATGTCCAGCACGTATAAAATGCACAAATCTGATTTAAACTCTGTTTTAACAAGTGACAGTGTTGCAGGTGATATTATTCTTCCTCTTCTTTTTCTTTTCAAGTTTAATGAAACTGGTGATTGTTAAGTCATGTGCTTGAAAAGCAGATGAGTCCAGAAAGCTCCCGGCTTGAAACTCCTGCAGCTGAGGCCCCCTCAGCTGTGTAAACACTTCTGAATGTGTTACTCCCAAAATATAATTAATTTCTGTCTGAAATTAGAGCTCCAACTTAATATTTATGAAGATTTAGTGTTAGCAATTACAATCTGAACACTTTCTCCTCCTTTGTCATCTAGGCAATTCACTCATAACATTTATCTCTTAGATTCTGCTTTCTTGACTCTATTTTAAATTCCTCTCTTTTGGTTATAACTTAATTTTTGGGAGAAGGATGTCTTGGTGGTACCACTCAGGAATAGAGGCCTTACTTCCAGAGTTAGAAAGAATTAAGAGTCAAAGAAGAACCTGATTAGAATACATTTCATTTACATTTTGTGCAGTGAAAGAAATACTTTGTAATATCACAGCAGGTTTTTTCAGTGCAGTTCTCGTTAACCTTTGCCTTATCAAACAGGACAACTAAATAGACTTTCAATAATTAGATTCCTGTGTAATATAGTCTCCTATGAACCTGATAAGCTTTGGTCGTCTACATTACCAGAAATGCATCAATGTCAAGAGCCTTTTAAAAAGCACTGTTGCCACACCTCCCATTAGAGCAATGAAATATGGGATACTGTATGACATGTCAATAACTCTTTCATTACTTTTTTATTACACATTTTCACAAATAAAATTGGTATCTAAAACTCTACCAGTAGGGGAATGTTTTCATGCTGTGTTAGTTTAACTGTGAGAAACAAGGAGCTTGGAAGATTGCTAAAATGGCATTTTCCAGTTTAAGAATGACATTTTTCCTCCAGTTTCTGCAGCATATGAATAATGCCAACACTGGGAATTTATAATTGCTTCATCTAATTAAAATGCAAACACAATGGATGGTTTCCACTACTTCAATTTTCAAATGATCTGCTTCAGGAAGAAAAAACCCTCTGATGGGTGTGAAACGATTTCATTTGCCACGATCTGTCTTTCAGTTATTTGCTATTGTCAGTCAACATGGCCTTATAAATTAGGGAGAGAATCTAGGAGGAAATCAATAGTACACATGTTGTGACTAACTTTTGTGAGCAGTTAGGCTTTTAAATATAATCTTAGTGAACATAATGGGCTAAATTCAGTGTGACTGTAGCAAAAGCATTCTCTCTCTCCTTTCTCTCTGGAACCTTTTGTGGCATTAGAAGCCTGCTCTGGGGGGTTTCTGGAGACGTGTCTTAGTTTGTTCCAGGATTGCAGGAAGGAGGACAGACGTAATGTACATGAACGGAAGTGGATATAGCTCAGCAGATTCTATGTGGATTACAGATTGACAACCTGGTTTCCCAATTTCTACTTATTGTGGTTTCTTTATGCATAACTAATACAAAAACCTGCCCTTCATAAAAATAATACATACCTGCTAAGAATAAGGCCAGAAACAGCATCATATTGCAGAGGCCCACGTGTGCTTTAATTTCCCCCCTATCTTCTGGTTGTTTTGGAAAGCCTTTAACTGTAAGTAGTGAAAGAGAGATATTTCTGGGCTGGATGACCTTAACATTAGCTCTTGTGTCATGAAATGACTTTGAGTACGAAGAGAAGTTGCAGAACTTAAGAGACAGAATATCAATGCTTTTGAGAGTCTGAGTAATGTAATTCTTCTTTTACATTATGTTTCAGTAGATTTGGCCTGGAGGGTTTTTTCCCCTCCTGATATTAATTAGAAGGCCATATATCAGATCAGTTAATTTCATGTCCAATCTACATCAGTAACAGCAGGTTCGCACAGGAAGCTGTGAATTGAAGCTTCCAGCTGGCTGCAGTAGCTACAGGCTTTGTTAGTTTATACAGTCAATCAGAAAGCCTTATTCAGGTGGCTCAACAGTGCCACCGCTGCCATCACCTGCTTATTCATCTGTGCTGGCAGTGTTGGGGATTTATTTTAGGCTAGGACTTGTTCTTCTTCTCTTTCTGTTACTCAAAGAGGGCAGGTCCTGCCAAGGAGGGTGAGTAGGCAGATGGTAGCAGAGGTGGTGTTGCTGCTTATAGTCAGCGCCCGTACTTACTACAGCCAGCTGGAGGCTTCTGTATGCACTGGCAGTGATTAAAAGGATACTGTGTAAAGTTCCTCAAAGTTACCAAAGGATTCAAGAGGCATCAGCAAATCTTAGGATTTTTTTTGACACAGAATTGTCTGAGGATTAGCTGAAATTGGGAGTTATGGAGCCAATGTTACATACGAGATCATGAGTTAATTCAGTTTTTCAGTTGCCATCCAATTTGTTGCCACCTTGCTTAGTATTCATATTGTTGTACAAAGTATGCAAAGCATTTCCACACTGGACTGATCTTCACAGTATATGCTTCTGCCTGTATATGTTACATTTGAGGCATGGATAATAATGATGATATAAGGGAGAAACTGCTTTGGATACTGTGAATGCATTTGGTAGGGTTATTATGTATGAACTGAGATTACAGATGCAGGTCAGCTTTTGGGAATATCATAAATTGCTATGCATTTAGAAAGGGTGGAATAATGTTCAAAACCATCGAGATCCCCATGCAGTGCCCTGTGTTCTTCTAGATCACAGCTTCTTAAACTGTGGGACCCAACTTCAAATGGGTCCCTCTAATAAATAAATAAATAAATAAATATATATATATATATATACACACTCTCTCTCTCTCTCTATATATATATATATATACTATATATATATATATATATCTCTATATATATATATATATATATATATGGCCAAAAAGGGCTCCCAACAAGCACTGCACCTGAAAAATAAGAAATGGTTTCCCTCTGAATATAATTTCCCCATATAGCTGTTGAAATAATTGTTATCTACAGACAGATCAATGCATTTGAATGATTGTTCACGACCATTCAAGTTGGGTTTTCACATTTTATATTTTTCTAGCTCTTGTAACTAGCCATAAGGAGTGTACAAGTAATGTTTTCTAAATACTAGCTACATTGGGGGGGAAGTATTTAGTCAGATACCAGTTGTACAAGTTCTCCCACTTAAAAAAATGAGAGAGGTCTGTAATCGACATCATAGGTAGACCTCAACTATGAGAGACAACATGAGAAAACACATCCAGAAAATAAGTATTTGGTCGATAACAAAAGTTCATCTCAATACTTTGTTATATATCCTTTATTGGCAATGACAGAAGTCAAACATTTTTTGTAAGTCCTCACAAGGTTGGCACACACTGCTGCTGGTATGTTGGCCCATTCCTCCATTCAAATCTCCTCAAGAGCAGTGATGTTTTGGGGCTGTCGCTGGGCAACACGGACTTTCAACTCCCTCCAAAGGTTTTCTATAAGGTTGAGATCTGGAGCCTGGCTAGGGCACTCCAGGACCTTGAAATACTTCTTACAAAGCCACTTCTTCATTGCCCTGGTGGTATGCTTGGGATCATTGTCATGCTGAAAGATCCAACCACGTTTCATCTTCAGTGCCCTTGCTGATAGAAGGAGGTTTGCATTCAAAATCTCACAATACATGGCCCCTTTCATTCTTTCATGTATATGGATCAGTCCCTTTGCAGAGAAAGAGCCCCAAAGCATGATGTTGCCACCCCCATGCTTCACAGTAGGTATTGTGTTCTTTGGATGCTACTCAGAATTCTTTCTCCACCAAACATGACGAGTTGTGTTTCTGCCAAACAATTCTAATGACCATATGACATTCTCCCAATACTCTTCTGGATCATCCAAATGCTCTTTAGCAAACTTCAGTCAGCCCTGGACATGTACTGGCTTAAGCAGGAGGACATGTCTGGCACTACAGGATCTTAGTCCCTGGCGGCGTAGTATGTTACTGATGGTGGCCTTTGTTAGGTTGGTCCCAGCTCTCTGCAGGTCTTTCACTAGGTTCCCCCGTGTGGTTCTGGGATTTTTGCTCACTGTTCTTGTGATCATTTTGACCCTACGGGGTGAGATCTTGCGTGGAGCCCCAGATCAAGGGACATTATCAGTGTTCTTGTATCTCTTCCATTTTCTAATTATTGCTCCCACAGTTGATTTCTTCACACTAAGCTGCTTGCCTAATGCAGATTCAGTCTTCCCAGTCTGGTTCAGGGCGACAATTTTGTTTCTGGTGTCCTTCGACAGCTCTTTGGCCTTCTCCATAGTGGAGTTTGGAGTGTGACTGCTTGAGGTTGTGGACAGGTGTCTTTTATACTGATAACAAGTTCAAATAGGTGCCATTACTACAGGTAATGAATGGAGGGCAGAG